>CM033474.1:227691352-228291352 GCA_019447015.1 Hymenochirus boettgeri | reverse complement strand
AGTAAATCATATTATTCCACTCCATCAAATGAGCTCAAATGGAGGAGAATTTGTTATATACCATTTCTTATGATGCTGTAGAGGTAAATCCCCTGTTCCAACATATCTCAAGGGAGCAGATATATTTTTTATTTTAATTAGACAGGGCTGTAAAACTGCCATGGTAGCTGAGGTTTAAAGGGGAACTGTGGTCTCCAAACAAGTTGAGTTTAAATGAAAGGCCAGTTTCCTACCTTTAAAACGAGCCATCAACTACCTCTCTACGTGCTCCACAGCCCAAGATATACAGAAATGACTGACCAAAAAGTTAATGGGTGGGAGGCTGACATGTGACATTCCTGAGGCTTCTCCTGCACAGTGCCGCTGGCGAGCACAGCCTCAGACTCCCTCAGTGTGTGAGGGAGACAGGAAGTCCCTCCTCTCTGCTGTGTGAAGTCCTGACAGAGAAGGTAGGGGGGGATCCTGAGTAACCCACGGCACCCGTGAGTGGGCGGGGCTTATGCATATGTGGGTGGGCGGGGCTTAGACATCCGCAAGTGGGTGGGGGCACGGCATCCACGAGTGGGCGGGGCCACATGGGGTGTGTCATGGGTTGCCTGCAACTGGAGGGACCATGGGGTCCATGAGTGGGAGGGACCAGGGGGGCTGCAAAGGGGAGGAGGAGACACAGGACAGATTGACTGACAGTTTCAGAGCAGGAAGTGCAGGGAACCTGGTGATGCTGCTGCCATATCACACACAAAAATGTAAATATCTTCAAAACTATGCAAAATAAACAATGGAAATACATTGCAAAAATTCTCAGGGGAGCAATTCCTATCAATTTACCTAAAGTCATTTTTGGACCACAGTTCCCCTTTAATTAGTTGTCTATTTAAAGGACAATTATACTCACCTTCCCTCCACTCCTCTTCCTTAGTCAGTACTTTTTTACCCAGGGTGAGGACCTGAACCTCTAGGTCCTCACCCCTGGGTTTGCTTAACTTGCGGCACATACTTAGCTACAATCTGCTCCAGTAGGCTCCGCCCCCTCCTCCCCGTCGGCGACGAGGCCAATAGTGCCGCAAGTTAAGCAAACCCAGGGGTGAGGACCTAGCGGTTCAGGTCCTCACCCTGGGTAGAAAGTACTGACTAAGGAAGAGGAGTGAAGGGAAGGTGAGTATAATTGTCCTTTAAACAGTTATTTTACCAGTAAACAATCACTATTTGATTGGCACACTTGTAGGACATGATTTCTCTTCCGGGTTGAGTCACATGATAAAGCTACAATGACCAAAATTTGAATTTTGAATTAACTTTGACACAATTATTTATATCACAAGGTATTTATATTCCCAGGGGTTCACTTCTAATGATTTTTCCAGTGACTAAGACATGTAGATAATATTCTTGTCTTAATGGCTTCTAATATTAAAGACAATCTGTTCACCACTGCTTGTAAAGATTTCCTTTGCCTGAATCAAAATGTATTATAAAACTGTACTAAGTTATAATGCCAAATATAAAAGCAGGACTCTTTTCACTTAATATAACATTGTTTCAAAAGCACTTAATTATTTAAATATGTAAATTTTAGTAAATCGTATTATTCCACTCCATCAAATGAGGATGGAAAATCAGAAGGACTACTGTTTGTTACTATTCAGAACCAGTTTGTAGACTGGCCATGCTACAGACTGCTGACGAGGTCAACAGGTCGGACTCCTACCCACCTGATTTGGGTCCTCACCTCTGCCTGTTTGGGTAAACTGGATCTGTGCTTGTAAATGAGTGTTTTTACTCAGAATTGAAGATTGGGTGAGAGGGCTTTTAAATGAATTACATTTTAAGTAATCTTTAAAGGACAACCAAAGACTAAAACATCTGATTCCTAATGGGACTTTTACCATCTATATTTACAACTTTTACACAGGTTGTAAATATAGTTGTCTAGGTCACAGACAGGTGGGGAATCACATGTAAAGCTGTTTTTATCCTTCAAGTGATGAAACATTCTGACAACAAGTGTCCTAGCTTGACCTCTTATATAGTTTTTAAATCAAATGTGATGCATTGCATGTTTTAACATGCAATTCAATAGCGATTGTGATCTGAGTTGGGCAGTTGGTGTGGCCACACTAGGTGCACTACCGTATGCTGTGATCTGCTAATCGGAGAGCATGCGATCTGCACTTTTTGCACAATCGCACGTGTTTTGATTGTGCCACACTGCACAATCACCACGCTCGGCAACGCGTGCCGGAAATGCTTGTGTGCACATTTCTGGTCAGCTAGGACGCACTATAGTGTGGCCTCAGGCTAGGGGGTTTTAATGAAGGAGAACTAAACTGAGGACTGTTTAAGAACAGTGTTCTCAGAATTTTTTTCCAGCCGGGTAGCATGAAAAAGTAGCCAGGTGGGGTGGGACAGGGAAATTTGGTGGTGGGTAAAAATGTGCACTGCATTATACTCATTATATAGGTCATGGATGTCTAACTTTCAGGCCACTACATGTTTGAAAACTATGACTCCCAGCATTGTAGAGTGCAGGGAGTTGTAATGCTACAACATCTGCAGGGAATTGTAGTTCTACAACATCTGAAGGTAATCCAGATGTAACATGGCAGCTCAAGCACATGTGCCACCATTTTGTGGCCTTGGGGATCTTGGAAAAGCTAGTTAACATATGCTAAAATAATCTTGCAAGTGTAAAAAAGGGGTCTGGACTGGGCAGTTTTGGCAGGAGTTTTTACTGACCTATTGACACCTATTAAACCTACATCTAAATTCTTTTAAATCACAAGTGTTATCTCAAGAATTTTTTTCCAGCCGGGTGGCATGAAAAAGTAGCCGGGTGGGCCGCCCAGCTAAAAGACCCTAGGGAGAACACTGAAGAATGTTTACTTAATTACTGACAATAGAAATCACCAGCTACCTCTCTCAGCTGGCGATTTAATCTCAGCAATCTCTGAGGGTCTTTTGGCAGGAATGGAGATATAGAGATTCAGAGGGAAAAGTGGAGAAGAGCAATTAGTTCATGAGATAGCTAAATGAAATATTTTTTTTTTTCACTGATTTTTTTGTAGCGGCTCAGATGCCCAATTTTGATTTTTATTTGAACGTCTGTTAGTACCATTACTTTGCTTACTCCATGAAGCCCCCTCTCCAGTAATGGGTTAATTTTGTAATAAACAAAAATGATTTAGGAACTGAGATGTCAACAATCAGAAATTCATAAATCTAGTCAAGGTACCTTACCATTTAAGATATCTCTACATATATCATCTATTCCACCCACATGGTCATGGTGCCAGTGTGTCACAATGATTTCTTGGATAGTAGTGCTGCACTCACTTAAGGCTTGCTTCAAGCAACTAATATATTCTGGTACTGCAGGCTCACCGGTGTCTATAAGAATCCGCCTTTGAGAAATAAAAAAAATTATGGCTTCCCTTAACATAATAAAAAGAAAGTAATCTATTTAGAGAAAAGAGACTACTGTAAGTACAAAAATGACAATCATTGTGTCCAGTTACACATAGGAAACTACAAAGAAAATTCTTTTTGAACATGAAGCCACTCATTACAGCAGTAAGTGTTAACATCCACCAAACACACACATAAATGATGGACTGGGCATGTACTATGGATGGGTACACACTGGCCAATATTTCCAACTGACAGACTGATCACTGTTTATGAAGGTTCTCATTCATCTAAATCATGGTATATCTGTTGTATTCAGTTAGTTAAATTGGACTTGATGTTTTGTTCTTAAAGACGTTTGTCTAGTCATCCAACTGGCTTTGTCAATTCAAAATGACTTGTACATACCCAAAAATGGCCACCGTTGAGGACTGCCAACCATTCTGAGTACCCTTAAGACAATGGACTTCACCGAAACTCGACAACAGGCTACCTTTCATGTGCTTATGTGTCAATTGCTTATAAATATTGTTAAAAATTTCAATAAAAATTAACAATTATAAAAAATTACTTGTACAAGAATCTGTTGGCAATAATTACGTTCAACTGGGTTGATGCAAAATTACCCACCCATATCTAATTAAAACGTTAATCTGATTTGACAGACAGCTCATTGTTTGCCTACTATTTCTGAACAGGAGGTAAGCGTAATATCTTCTACATCCCTGGCAAATATATGTATTAAAAAAAAAAAAACACTATACGTCTCTTAATGTGGATAACCATATAAGGACCTCGATATATGTACATATTAAGTTTGTGTATGTGGTCACACTTCCTGATGATGGTCCTACTAATGGAACAAAACGCGTAGAAAGGCATGACCTTCAAATAAAATATTTATCTCTGAAAAAGTCCCAGGAGTGCTCTGTTTATGAATTTATATCTAACGTGTATGTGTGTGGTAAATCTTGTCCCTATACATTGATTCCCATTTTAATTACTTGTGCACCCCCTCATAGTAGGGCATTTAAACCAAAGCCACACACAGCAGTAATTTATTCTGAAAAGGTAAGTTACTTTGGCTGTTATGATCTGTAACCAATCAGATGGACTTTTACTGCAGTCAGAAGACATCTGATTGGTTATAAAGAAGTTTATCATTGACAGGTGTAAAAGTGTTTACCAAGCAGTTACCTCCGGCCGGTGCCCACCAAATACGTGTTAGTGCCCTGTAAGGTCATGGGTCCAGGGTTACAGCCCAGCACCCGAACAACACGGGAGGACAATTGTTCTATGCGGGGTAACACTGACAGGGACATACTGTGATTGTACCACACGGAAGACTGAGGAATCGCTACAGACCGGAAGCATAGAGACAACCAATCACTACTTTAAACGTCACGCGTATCGCAAGTAAACAGACGTCTTGCTCCGCCCTAAATGGGCTTGGAGAGGGCGGAATGTTGGATTCCTGCACTGTAGGTGTGAGAGGGAGAGATCTACACCGGAGGTCGCTAGGGGATCCCTGTGTCTTCATTCATACAGGTCGGTCCCCATACCTATCACTGTGAATACACTCAGGACAGAATGGGAATAAGTTAAATGAGGCCCTTGTGGTTACCAGTGTGCATGGTGGATTATATAGGGAGAATGTTACAATGTATAGATAGATATCCATGGAAATACAGTGCAGGCATCCCATCTCTCCCTGAAGTTCAGGGAGTCTCCTTGATTATAATGGAAGATCCCTGACTCCCTGAAATAATATACAATCTCCCTGAAATGTGTTATTTTGAATTAGAGTGAGGGAGCACAATGATGTCAGTCTTTTAGCAGTTAACAAGTCACAAAAACACTTAATAGTGACATGACTTGTTGTCTGCATGTGTGTATGGCTGTTTTCATGAGTGTGTGTCTGTTGAGATGCATGTTGGTCTGTATACATGGATTATGTGTTAATCTTGTGGTGGGGCTTTAGGGGGTGGGTATCCTCCCTGAAATGTGTGGGTACCCTCCCTGAAATTATTTTTGGCGGGGTGGGATGTATGCACAGTGCAGTAATATATGGCATTCATTAGATAGGTTACAGTCTGAGTCTGTTTTACCCACTATTAGATTCTCTTAATGACTTTCTACACCAGGGGTAGCAAACCTGCAGCCTTTCAGATGTTTAGGGAATGCTGGGAGTTGTAGATTTCCTACATCGGGGGGGGGGGGTGGCACCAAGTTTGACACCCTGTTCTACACCGATCACAACCAGTTTAACAGGTTAATATTAAATTGCTGTCCCCAGCCCATCCCCCTGTTTATTTAAAATTTAAATTCTAAATGTCAACCTTTATTTGTATTGTTACTAAAGTAACAAGTCTCCAGGGAACCTTCACTTATGGCCTTTTACACTTTACTTCCTTTAGTCTGACAGTTGGGACTCTCCATCTAGTAAAGTTAGGTGTGGCTGAAAAATGTGTTTAAGCTATTCTTTCGTTTTGATCTTTACAGTAAAATGCACAATGTGTGTTAGAGTGTAACGGTGGCCATACACTCAATGATCGTGATCGTACGATATCAGTAAATTCTTATATTGTACAATGAAAGATTTTATTCTGATATTGTACAATAGTCCAATCATGTATGGAAGATTTTACAACGTTAGTACAATTTTCCCACCTATCGGACAAGTTGAAAAAAGTTTAAAGGGCATGTCCACCCCAAAACTATAATCCCCCCCACTACTGGCCCCATTGTGTAGTGTAGTTTAATCCTTACCTCACATCCCAGCTCCATCTGGTTTTCCTGTAGTCCCCCCCAAAGTACCAAAAACTGCCCACCAGGAGGATAGCAGAGTCCATAAGACTGGCCTCCTACCTGGCCTCCGGAGAAGTTTGGCATGTGTAATGCAGCCCTCTCCCCCTCCCTCTCCCTTCTGATTAGGATTCCCTCCCCCTAGTGTAAAACCCTTTGCTATAATAATCCCCCGTCCCACCAGCCCCAACCGCTATGTTTATTTTATTAGAAAGTGCCCCAAACATTACTTACCTCCGCCGCACTGAATGACCGGCAGCCGCGTCCGTGATTGGCTGCCGCTCAGCCAATCACAGACGCAACTGCCGTCCCGCCCCTCTGCTTGCTTTTTTGTCGCAAGCAGAGGGCCGGCAGCGCGGCGGAGGAAAGAGGGGGGTAAGTAAAGTTTGGGGAACTTTCTAATAAAATAAATATAGCGGTTGGGGCTGGGGGGACGGGGATTGTTATAGCAAAAATTTATTTCAAGGGTGGACATACCCTTTAATTGAATGATCGGGATTGTTGCTTGTATGGCCTCCTTGAGATGTATATGTATGGTTCTGTTAACTGCTTGGCCTAAAAGACAATTAAAAACAAAAGGTCTCAGTACTGTTTCAAATTGTATTTTTATAAGAATGGATATTGGGTTTGGAATATGTTTTTTTTTTATATATTATTAGTTTACAGTTCGTTTTCTGAACAGTTCGAGGAATGTTGCACACAACATTATGCCAAAGACTGGAGATCAGAACCCACAGAGAAACTGATAGGAAAACAATGTAGTTGGTTAAAGAGCATGTCCACCCTAATATTTAATTTTTTATATTCCATTCCCCATGGGCTCCCAGCCCCAACCGCATTATTTTTTTTTTTAAAAAGCCCCCCAAACTCTACTTACCTCCCCTCTTTCCTCCGACGCACTCCCGGCCCTCTGCTTGCGAGGAAATGCAAGCAGAGGGGCGGGACCGGCAGCCGCGTCTGTGATTGGCTGAGCAGCAGCCAATCACGGACGCGGTGCCGGCAGCTCACTTCCGCGTAGGAAAGCTGAGAGGTAAGTTAAAGATCGGGAGCTTTCTAAAAATAAAATTTGTGCGGTTGGGGCGGGGGGACATGGGGGAGCTGCCATAAAGGGGTTTGAAGCTAGGGGAGGGATAGCAGAACGGGAAGGAGAGGAGGGAGAGGGAGGGGAGAAGAGCTGCAGTAAGCATGGCCAAAATCTCGGGGAGGCCAGGAAGCAGGCAGTGTCCTATATGGACCTGCTAGCCTCCTGGTGGGCAGTTTTTGGGACTTTGGGGGGGCACTACCGGAGAACCCTATGGAGCTGGGATGTGAGGTAAGGATTAAACTACACTACATGGTGGGGCCAGTAGTTGGGGGATTATAGTTTTGGGGGTGGACATGCCCTTTAAGCCAAATATGCATCAATAGTGTCATAGGACAGATATTTGCGTTATTGACAGTTGCATTCAAATATTAGTATGTAGCATTGACTGATGAGCTTCAAGGTCTTCTAAATTGGTCATCCCTATTTTAGAAGTGTACAAATATCATCCGCAATGCCAAATTGTTCATTGGGATTATACGTAACAATATTAATACAAATTGATACTAAGAAAAGATACTATAATCCAAAATTGTATGTTGATGTTAAGAATTGTTAGAAAGCATTCACAGACAGCACTTTCCATTAAAACAATCATAACGGTCGGATTTACATTTTTGTTTTAGAATTTTGTGCTGCACTAGACACTTCTGAAGATGCCAATCCGTCAATTCCAAGGATATTTTTTAAATATTTTTTCATTTTAACAGAAATTACTGTTGGTAGAAAAAAAAAATATGTAAAGAAAATGACTTCAGACTTTTCCAAGGATGTTTCCTGCTCACCAAAAAGATCCCATTGGAAACACCAATCAACATGGAGTTTGATTTCATAAACTGTTCAATGAAAATGGACTCCCTGGATAATTACTCGTCCTGAGTTTATCGTTAAAGAGGAAAAACACAGAAAGGATGAAGTTTACAAAATGGAATTTTTTAATGACCGTGTTTGGAATTTTTTCTCTGTTTTTTGATATTGGGGCGGATGTTTGGATTACGCTTAAATATTTTCAGGAAGGGCTCTACCTTTTCAGTTCATTAACAGTGTTTTTTATAATAATTTCCAATCTTGTGGTTAATGTTTTTAGTTACGCCTGGTTTAAGGACGATTGCGCTGAAGAAAACAATATTAGACTTAAGTGGGTTTGTGTTGCCCATGTGTTCTTGTCTGGAACTTTTGTAAGGTAGGTTTATGAAACTAGAATAATAACTATTGTAAAGCTTTAACATACACACTTATTGTGCATAAACACAAGGGTTCAGGTATTCAATCCTCTCTCATGCTAGAAAGTTAGAAATAATTGTAATTTAATTTGGCTTGAAAAAGCCAAATTACTGTTCTTTCTATTTCTTCTTCTTCTTTTTCTTCCGTTTTATTCTTCTGCTTTTTTGGACCGTATCTCCTCCCACAGTTTTTGAGCTAGAGACATGAAATTTGGTACAGACGTGCGGGGCATATAGGAGAAGTGTGCTTTCTTCTAGCTAAGGAATCCATGGAAGCGTTACAAATTTTCGGACATTTTTTCCCATCCTATATAATAAAATGCAAGTGTGCGTCCCTGTGTCAGTGTGTGTGTGGCTGCTCTGGAGTAAAAGAAGCAGCCAATTTACCTGATTGGCTGCTTCTTTTCCCTTCAGAGCAGAACAGCCAACCGGATCACAAGTTTTCATTAAGGGGCGGGACCACAGACCACAAACTGCTGGCTGCTCTGGGTGGGTTGATTTCTTAAGTAAACTCTTCACAGTGTGAAAATTCCTGTCCATGCTGCATTACTGGGTCTGACACCAATAAACTGTCACACACACCAGGTATGTTCAAGATCTCTGGGTGGGGGACAGTGAGGCAGGGGGTAGCTGGTGGGGTGTGTGTTTTGTCTGGACCCCCATGATATTAATCATGTGTCTGTGGGGGGTTGTGAGGGAGAGGGTTGCACTAGACATCAGAGGGGGGCCCTGGGTCTGGACACAGAGGGGGGGGGGCTGGGGCTGGGACAGAGGGGGGCTGGGCTGGGTCTGGGATAGAGGGGGTGCCCTGGGTCTGGGACAGAGGGGGGCCCTGGGACAAAGTGGGGGACCCTGGGATGGGGGGGGCTGGATCTGGGCAGAGGAGGAGCCCTGGGTTGGGACAGAGTGGGGGGGCTGGGTTGGGATAAGGGGGGCTGGATCTGGGGCAGAGGGGAGGCCTGGGTCTGGGACAGAGGGCGGCCTGGGTCTGTGACGAGGGGGGGCTGGGACCTGGGTCTGGGACAGTGTTGGGGGGTGGGGCAGAGGAGGGGGCCTGGAAGAGGGAGGCCCTGGGTCTGGCACAGAGGGGGGCCCTGGGGCTGGGACAGAGGGGGGACCCTGGGTCTGGGACAAAGTGGGGGACCCTGGGATGGGGGGGCTGGATCTGGGGAGAGGAAGAGCCCTGGGTCTGGACAGAGTGGGGGGCCCTGGGTCTGGTATAAGGGGGGGCTGGATCTGGGGCAGAGGAGGAGCCCTGGGTCTGGGACAGAGGGTGGCCCTGGGTCTGTGACAGAGGGGGGGGCTGGGACAGAGGGCGTGGACCTGGGTTGGGACAGTGTGGGGGGGTCTTGGGCGAGGAGGGGCCCTGGGGCTGGCACAGAGGGGGGACCTGGGTCTGGGACAGAGGGGAGGGGCTTGGTCTGGGACAGGGGGGGGCTGGGTCTGGGACAAGGGGGGACCCTGGTCTGGGACAAAGTGGGGGACCCTGGGTCTGGACAAAGTGGGGGACCCTGGTCTGGACAAAGTGGGGGACCCTGGGTCTGGGACAAAGTGGGGGACCCTGGGTCTGGGACAAAGTGGGGGACCCTGGGTCTGGGACAAAGTGGGACGGGGCTGGGACGAGGGGGGCCTGGGTCTGGGACAGAGGGGGGCCTGGGTCTGGGACAGAGGGGGGGCCCTGGGTCTGGGACAAAGTGGGGGACCCTGGGTCTGGGACAGAGTGGGAGACCTGGGTTGGGACAGAGGGTGGCCCTGGGTCTAGGGCAGAGGAGGGGGCATGGGTCTGGGACAGACGGGGGACTCTGGATATGTGACGGGGGGGGCTAGGTCGGGACAGAGGTGGTGTGACCTGGGTCTGGGACAGAGGGGGGGCCCTGGTTCTGGGACAGGGGGGGCCCTGGGTCTGGGACAGGGGGGGGGACTCTGGGTTGGGATAGGGTGGGGGGTCTTGGGGCAGAGAGAGGCCTGGGTCTGGGACAGACGGGGGACTCTGGGTATGGGACAGAGGGGGGACTCTGGGTATGGGACAGAGGGGGGCCTTGGGTCTGGGACAGAGGGGGGCCTTGGGTCTGGGACAGAGTGGGGGACCCTGGGTCTGGGACAGGGTGGCCTTGGGTTTGGGGCAAAGAGGGGCCCTGGGTCTGGGACAGATGGGGGACTCTGGATCTGTGACAGAGGGGGGGCCTGGGTCTGGGACAGAGGTGGTATTACCTGGGTCTGGGACAGAGTGAGGGAACCTGGGTCTGGGACAGAGGGGGGATCCTGGGTCTGGGGCAGAGTGGGGGACTCTGGATCTGGGACAGACGGGGGGGGTGGGACCGGGTCTGGGAAGAGGGGGTCTGGGACAGGGGGGGCCCTTGGTGGGACAGAGGAGGGGGGCTGGGTCGGGCAGAGGAGGGGGTTCGGGGCAGAGGAGGGGCCCTGGGTCTGGGACAGAGGGAGGGGACTCTGGATGTGACAGAGTGGGGGACCTGGGTCTGGGACAGAGAGGGGGGGCACGGGTCTGGGACAGAGGGGGGGGCCTGGTTCGGCACAGTAGAGGGAACGTGGGCCTTGGGTCTGGGACACTAAGAGGGAACTGTGGCCTTGGGACATGGAGGATGGAGGCACTCTGGGCTTCTAGCGCCTGTTATTATAACAGGCTTAATGTCTAGTAGACTATAATGGTAACAATCCTCAAATGTGGATATTTCAAAACTGTTTTTTTCATGGTCATAAATACAAATGGTGATACCCCCAACCCCGCACCACGACCCAGGTACACCCACCTACGACCTACCTTTCCATTCCCATGGAAGCCATATTTAAAGGGTAACGAATGTCAAAAAAACTAATTTAGATTTATCCTCAATAAGATAGTTTTATGGTTATAAACAAAAAAGACATACCCCCTCAACCAGACCCGGTAAACACCACTACTAATCTACTTATCCATTACTTGGCAGCCAACTTAAAGGGTAACTAAAGTAAAAAAAAAAAATTTAGATTATCCTCATTAAAGATAGTTTTATGGTTGTAAACACAAAAAGGACATACCCCCAACCCCGCACACAGACCCAGGTACACCCACCTACTGACCTACCTTTCCATTCCCGTTTGTTTTTTTAACCCCCATGTGGCACAGTTACATACACCTATTGACCTACCCCTCCATTACTGTTGCAGTTATACCTAAAGGGTAACTAAAGTAAAAAAAACAAATTTTGAACAATCATCAAAAAAGTTTGTTTTTTTAACCCCCAACCGAACACAGGTACACACACCTACTGATCTACTTATCCATTACTGTGGCAGCCATACTTAAAGGGTAACTAAAGTCAAAAAACATTTTTTTGACCAATCATCAAAAAGATACAGAGAGATTCAATAAAAGTTCTTATCATTGAAAATGGTGCTAATTTTGCCCTGACCAATCAGATGTTAGCTTTCTGATTGATTGGATCAAAATTAGCACCACTTTGGGCTGGGTACACACAAAAGTTTTTTTTGTCCCAAACAAGCGTTCACTACAAACTCATCATTCCCATTATTGAGTTTTAAAATCTGCAGCAAACACACATATTCCCTTCCAAAATGCAGCCCTTCAAGCCAAATTCAAAGTTTATACTTTCCCTTTCTAGTTTAATCCACAATACTATGATCACGTATTCTAAGAATACATATAAAGCATAAAATGTAATAACAAAGCTGCTTGAATATCCAGAATAAATGTTACTCCGTTATGTGTAGTATATCAATTCCGCGCTCTATTATCATACACATCAACCAATAATATATAGAAATGATATTTTATACCCTATATTTATTTATCCCCTTAAGATATAAATATATATAAATACAATAGATGTACTAATCTATGTAAGAACATCTATTGTAAAACAACATAATAAGACTAATAATAAATAATACCATATATTCATAATTCCTCCTATACTTTCCCTATCCTGGTTTCTAATCCTAACACTGCAAAATGAGAGCAAAAAAAACAGTAGTAAAATATAAGTTCCACAATAAGATAGATCACTGGATTACCACTGTAACTAGAAAATAAATATCGATATAATCATAAGAAAGTAGTATTTAGAAATGTGACAATAAAGACAGTAGCAATAAAACTAGTGATAAACGCTGTAACAATAAAAATAAATGTTAGTAAAATTAGAATGATAAAAAGAAATCATATACGGCAGTATCCATCCTAATTAGAAAATTAAAACAGATTCTGGATATCTTCAATGGGAGAGCTATAAGAGTGTGACAGTCTCCATTTCAAAACTATAATAGAAATCTGACCTTACTCAGAGTGAGGATCCAATGAGGATCAAATTCCAGTTTCTATTGGAGTATTGACACATTAGTCTAATTAGCGATCCTTCGTTCCCTCAGCTCTCTGCTCCTGGCTCTTTGCTTCCCGGAAGTAGCAATTAGGGGCAGGACCGGCATCCGCATCTGTAAATGGCTGAGAGTTGGCCAATCACAGAAGCGGCTGTCGATTATGCAGAGACCAAAAGGGAACGAAGGGGTGGGCTGGGATGCACTACACTACAGAAAAGAGTTATTATAGGTAGGGGATGAAGCAGCCTGAAGGGATCTGGAAGAAGGAACGTGGGAGGGCTCCCCTGCCCATTCCAGAGTCCTCAGTGAGGACAAGGAAGTAGCAGGCACCAAATAATTTATCTGCCATAATTAATGTGGTAAAATCTACTTTGGTTTCACATACTGCAGTTTCCACATCCTTTTAATGTTTCTAAGGTCCTTTCAGCTGTGTATTTCTCTTGTGGGTCAGCATTAGTTAACATATCCCTGATATTTCTATTCTTTTTGTATACCATGAATGGTTTCTCTTTCTCTCTCTCTTTCTCTTTTCTCTTTACTTTCCAATGTATTTTTGCAACTTGTATGTTTTTATCTTCTTTCCGTTTCACCTTTATTGTGACAGTATTTGTCTAGCTCTATTTAATGCTTTTGTTAGATCCACCTCCTTATATCCACGCTCTAGGAATCTCCTAGTCATGGATATTATCTCCGTTTCTCTGCTGTCATCGTCACTACAAACAGTGGCGTAACTACTACCCCTGCTGGGGGCATAAGGGGCCCAGGGCCAGTTCGAGTTAAGCAGCTGTTTTTCCATTTTTGCGGGTGGGGGGGGTGTTTGTTCCCCTGTTTAATTTTCTAATTTTTTTAGTATTTCCCTCTTTTAGGATAGTTACATTCAGGAAGTGTATCTCTCTTGTGTAGTATTCAGGATTAAACTCATTCTTTCGGCACACACTATTTAAATGTAAAAAAAATACTGCAATTAGTTTTATACCCATGTCTATTCTGAATGTGTTCAGCACTGATATGTTAAAATGAAAGTTTATTGATTAAATGGTGTGCTCAGAACTAACTTCAGTTAAGATATATATTTATATATTGTACTGCGTTTGTTCCTATGCAGGTACTGGTATGTTGTGAAGTATGGATACCGGGCAGCAATGATATCCCATTCCAAAGCAGATTCCATAGAAGCCAATAAAAGAGCAGTGGATTCCATGACAGATCTTAGTATGCTGAGGTGCTTTAAGACATTCCTAGAGAGCACACCTCAGCTTATACTTCAGATCTACATCCTGATGGAGCATGGAGAGATAACTCTAGTTCAGTGTAAGTATTAACATGTATTTGCTTTTGAATATTGGTACATGGCTAGTATCCTGTTAAAGGTAAAATAACATGCAGTGGTTGATTGTCTGATTTATTAGTGCTCAGTGGCATATAGATGCATTCTTTCTGCTGTTCTGTAGAACAGGACTGGACAAATATATTTGACATTAAGAGCCAGTAAGGTAATTCTAGAAACAAATCTAGTTTTTAGGTACGCAGCTCCATAGGCATTAATAGTAACTCCATTAAAGTGTTAGTCACCAGGTGACAAATTCTAGGCTGTACGATCAGCAGAAGCAATCTGAGCTGTTCTGTTTTTGTGTGTATATGTATGGGTTAAAATGTTGGTATTTTATATATAGATATGATAACTAATAAAGACAGTAAAGACTTGCAGTGTATGTTTATTTATACCTAACACACGTGACTATGGGCCCTATTTGTAATTTTGCGATACCACGCATTATCGAAAATGCACGTCCGCAGTCCTACATTTACGATGAACGTTCATTAATTAACAAACTACCATGCAGTAGTAAACTACCGTAATGGTATTCTATAGGGATCGTAAATCTATGATCGTGCTATCGACGATCCATATTGGTAATTAAGATCGTTATCGGTAATTTATAAATATGTCCCCATGAAGCAAATCCTTTCTCAAACAACAGTATCTGAGCCTAGTTACTATAATTAATACAAAGTACCAAGACAGCCATCTAGTGGCCAATTAACAGTAATTGAGGCTGAATAAAGACATAGGTCCATCTAGTCCAAACTTTATACCCTCCATTTTAACTCTACCTTACAGTTGATCCAGATGAAGGCAAAAAAATAGTTTAAAAAAAGGGGGGGGGGAAATGCATTCCTAACTCCAAACGGCAATTGAAAAGTATCCCTGGATCAACCAGAACTACAGTATACGTATCAATATCAATCATTCTCAATCATTTGAGCTATTCAATGAATTTCATTACCACATCTGCTGGAAGAAAGGTTCACCATTCTCACCAGTTTATTATATGGCCCATTAATATATTTAGATAAAGTTATCATATGCCTGCGCAATTGTTGTTTCTCTAATGTGAACAGCCATAATTTGTCTAATCTGCCTGCATAGTCAAGCCCCTCCATTCCCCTTATTATTTTAGTTGCCCTTCTCTGAACTGCTTCTATTTCCAAGATGTCCCTTTTGTATATGGGATTCCAAAACTGCACCGCTTATTCCAAATGAGGCCTTACCAGTGCCTTGTAAAGATGGAGAATAATATTTTTCTCCCTTGAATCTATTTTCTTCATTATATAAAAAATCTCTTGCTAGCTTTAGCCGTTGCTGTCTACCATTGTTTGCTACAACTAAGTCTGAACTCCCAGAACCCCTTAAATCTTTTTCAAATGGAGAGAGCCATTTATGGTGTCGGTGGCACAAGGATTGTTAAACCCCAAATGCATCACCTTATATTTATCAACATTAAATCTCATCTGCCACTCTGCTTCCCATTTTAACAATCTATGAAGTTTCCAAAGCTCTGCATAGTTTAGTGTCATCAGCAAAGACAGAGACCTTGCTTTTTCCACTTCTAAGTCATATATGAACAGATTAAAAATAAGTGGCCCCAGTACAGAAGCCTGATGCACTCCAATTTAGCCTACATAGATGTACTTCCATTGACCACCACTCTCTGAACACCCTCCAACGACCATTTCTCTGTCCATGTACAAATGTTTTTTTTAGGCCAACAGGCCTTGGTTTATACATTAGTCACATATGTGGCACAGTATCAAAACTTTGTCTAATCATTTCCATGCCATACCCTCTGTCAGCAAGAGTGAATATTCCTCATTTATGCCCTTCATATTATTACAGTCTCTGCTATAAGGACTAAGATTCTCTATAGTGAATACAGAGAAAATAAAATGGTTTAGCACATTAGCCTTTTCAGCATCCCTCTATAGCCATCTTAGCTCCATTATTTAATGGTCCCATATTCTCTGTCCTCATGTTTTTTGCTATTGATATACTTAAAAAACGTTTGTAGACATTGCATATGATGCAAATATAATTTTTTTTCTTTTGTTTCAGATGCATCGATCATCTTCTCCGTGTCCAGCATCTCTTGGTCCACTGTCGATTACTATATGTCATTAAGGAACTCACTTGAAGATAAAAAAAAGATACGTTCAGGATTTCCTACATGTACATATGTGCTGTACAAACTTTTCACATTAACATCATGGATTTTAAGCCTGGTCTTTCTTCTTGCCTGCAATATATATGTATTTACAGCTTTGCTGTCCTCACTTTGGGTTGCAGCTTTGATCTGGACATGGAAGCAACATACAGAATTCTGCACAAATATACTCATGGAGATCTTGTACAGAATTGTAGTCGCAACTATTCTTGTATTCACCTTCTTTAATGTTAAAGGGCAAAAAACTCGAATCCCAATGTCGGTATATTATAGTTTAAGGGTTCTTTTAACTATTGGTATTCTCATTTTGTGTTTTTACTTTAAACAGCCACTCCCTCATATCTTGTTTTTTAATGTATGTAGTATCACATTAGTCCTTGCTTTGGGCCTTGGCCTAATTTCCCTTATTCTGTACTATTCCTTGTTCCACCCAGCAATTCAATGCAAAGATCAAGATGCAGTTGATACTGTTCTACGAAGAAACAGGTTCTGTTATTTTTTAAAACATTAGCAGGCTTATTTTGTAAGAGAAGCATTAAAGGACAATTATACTCACCATTTACCCAATCCAGTCCGGGATGCAGCCAATGAGAAGACACGCCTCCTTGCAGAGCACATCTTCCCATTGGTTGCCTCGCGACCTGTCACTCAAAGTGCCAGTTGGCAGGATCTGACCGAAGTGCCGAGGGAGAATACAAGTAAGTAGTGCAGGACTTTTGTAAATCACCCAGAGGTGAGAACTTTGGGTTTTAGGTCCTCACCATGGATACTTTGCAGGAATGGGGGGAAAGGAACGAGGGGGGGGGGGTGAGTATAATATCCTTTAATTTGCCCAGGGTGTTAGACTGGGTACACAACATCCAAATTTTCAGGCCGGCTGACCCATATTACTGTATAATCCTCGTTAGTTAGGACCAGATGACCTGGTAACAAAACACTGTTTGCTAAATGTCAACACTATTTGGAAATTCCTTCACAATGTAAAGAATTTTTGTAAATCTGAGAACCAAATTAGTTCATTGGCCACTCTGCGATTTTTTCTTGGATAAAACACACTTAGCAAGCTTAAAATAGCAGCTTGGGATCATGGGAGCACAGTTAAGGCCACCAGCTTGCAGCACTTAAGAGGCCCAAAGAAATACACATTATATACAGCTTCCCCCAAGGCAACCGATGTACATTGAGCAAGGAGGGAAAGGGGTGTGTGCCATGATGTCTTATACCCCTGAATCAAAGACTGTGTGAGGGGAGTAGAAAGATTTAAGCTGCCAAAACAGATTTTAACATGTCACCAGTGTTTATATGACTAGATTATTTTTGACATTGGGAAAAAAACAGCACACAAGATTATCTAGGGTTTTTTTTCCCCAGGTAATGCAAATACACTCCAGGTAGTGAGTAAGCACTGTCTGTTACAGTAAACCCACATTTAGATGGTGATTAAGACATGGCTGAAATATATATATATATATATAGAGAGAGAGAGAGACAGACAGACAGAGAGAGACAGACAGACAGAGGGAGAGACAGATAGAGGGAGAGACAAACTGAGACTGAGACTGACTTCCATGTATTTTGTCTGTATTTTTGATGATTTTGCCCGGGCTTGGTGCATCCCAATATATATATAATATATGTGGCCTGGATTATAATGAGAGCAACAGTGGAATATATTCTTATAAAAATCACTCAACTACATAGTTGAGTGATTTTTATAAGAATATATACCACTGCTGCTCCCCATACATTTGCCGTCCACCTTCCACTTTAACCAACACTTTCCTTGTCTAACCCTGCAATAAAAAAACATTCCTATAGCACACAGGCATTTACTATTCGTAAAATCCTTACCTTAGTCTTTGATGTAAACTCCGTTTCACCCGGTAACTTGAATCCTGTCAGCCGTGACAAGACAAATTCCTGCAGCCCTGCGAGTGAGAGCGGCCATGTCAGCGTACTGACAACTTCCTCTGCACGCTCTCCTCAAGTTGACTCGCAGGGCTGCAGGACGTTGTCTCTCGGCTGACAGGATTTACGTTACCGGGTGAGGGGGATTTTACATCAAAGACTTAGATAAGGATTTTACGAACAGTAAATGTCTGTGTGTTACATTAATCTTTTTTATTGCAGGGTTGGACAAGGAAAGTGTTATTTAAAGGGGAAATAGGAAGAAATGTAAAGGGAGCAGGGAATTCCAGAAGAAAGCCTGCCAGAAGGATGTCCACTAACAAGTTAAATTCTGGTATGTATTCATTAATTTATTTTATTACAGGGCTGACAGGGGTTACTGTGTATTTAGTTTATTTATTTAGTGAAGGGAGAAATAATAGTTGGGGATTTAGTAAAGGGACTAGCCAGTAAATTCATTTTTTTTTAAACTTATATATTATAAGAAATAATACGCCCCTTACAGTGTAATATAAGGTTTATAAAGTCACTTTGGAGTTCTCTGTCCTGTATAAAAGCACTCGACCTTCGGTTTCGTGCTTTAATATGGCCAGGGAACTCCTCGGTGACTTTATATTCTTATATTACACTGTAAGGGGCGTATTATCCCTTATATAATGAAGTTCACTAAAGCATCACAGGTTGCTCAAAAGGAGGTCTTAGGCTGGGTACACACCAGCCGATATGTACGGTCGGCTGGCCGAAAATATCGGCTGGTTTGGGGTGACCGACATCGATCGGACACGTCTGAAAATTCTGATCGAATTCCCTATGGCCAAATTTGACGCCACCGACGGACATTCAGTCGGGACAAATAGTCCGACCATGTGTACCCAGCCTTAGGTCTGGAGACATCCATTACCCTCAGTTTCTTTAGCAAAGACAATGGTCGTCTCGAAGGTGTGTTTGGGATTGTTATGTTGGAATGCTCCCAATTCACACCTGAAACCATGTAACACTAAATGTCACGACACTGAGGAAGGAAAATAGCTAATTGGGTATATTTTGGACATTTTTCACTTAGGGAAGTACTCACATTTGTTGTTGCCAGTGGTTGAGACATTCAGGCTGCTTGATGTGTTATTTGAAGAGGCCAGAAAATTTTCACTGTTGTACAGTCTGTACACTGACTACTTTACATTGTATCAGTGTGTCATATCTTCAGTATTGTCCCATGAAAACATTTTTTAAAAATGTGACAGTGTACTCACTATTGTGAGATACTGTGTATATACCGAATATATAATATTAATAATGGTCCAAGGAAAAAGGATGTTACTACCTGCAATTTATTGACTGAAAGTCCCTGGATTCCTCTTGGTTAAATGGCAGGAATCTGGAAGGCACAGGATCCAGAATTGTATGCGCATATTTTTTATTATTTTTATTCTATTATTATTATTACTGTTTTTTATTGTTAATAAAGCTAATGTTACAGCCGTTTGTAAGGGATATTTCAAGTTATGTGGATAATTCTTTCCACACTCACATGTTTATTTTTTGAAGTGATTTGTCAGTTACAATGTAGCAGTGGATATTATACATAAACACATTCAGAGCAAATAAGATTAGTGAATGCTGTGAAGGTAAAGCCACATACAAATGCTAAAGAATTTCCATCAGACTGTTTAATCAGATTTACATGGATTGCACATCTGAATGTGTATCCTTGATGGTCTGTTCATCTAAAGTGAGTTTAAAAAAACATTCTAATGCACGCACAGCAGAGGTGTTTGCCTATTAGGAACCATCCGAAAACTCATATCTGCAATTGGTTTAACCACTTTTGCATAGTCACAAACAAATAATACGATAAGACTGGAATTTGTTAGTGTATGGGCCCCATTACACATTTGGTGGTGATTCACAATAATGTAACCACATTTTGTTGTATTCGCTGTATTCTGTGAAAGTAATTTTTTTTTATAAACACTATCAGGACAATGCACCAAGAGGCGCACTGCTTCTGTTCTGAAGTTTAAGTAACGCTAACCGATGCAATAGATACTGGCACTTAGCGATGTACCAAGAGCCGCTATCGGCATATAGCATTGTCGGCATGGTTGCCAATAGCGGCTCTCAGTGCATCGGGCTGTATATGTTAGATTTCTATTTATTTCAAAAATCTTTCTTTGGTTCTCCTGTAAATTAAACTAAAGCTGTCAACATAATTTGACCAATGCTTACCCTCACTCTCATGTGTAAAACCGTATAAACCATTGTAAGAAATTGTTACCCCATTAGCTCAGCTAAAAGAATAACTTGTAGTTTCCACAATCAGGTGAAATTCCTGGAAAAATCTAATTGCAGAATATTTTGTAGAATCAAGCATATTCTTTGCCTAGTTTAGGGGTCCTCAAAGTGGTTTAAACATACTTCAATGGATAAAAGGGGGCAAATGCATTCAGGCTTTGAATGGCCTACTGTGTCATGGGGGAATCCCCAGTAAGCCCTGCCTTTAAATAACTTTCAGTTACCCTTGCTCAGGCTATTCGGGCTGTCACATGATTGTCTAACAGCTATGCTTGTGAAGGTTCTCATTCATCCAGGTCATGGTATATCTGTTGTATTCAATTAGATCAACTGGACTTGAAATGTAGTTCTTGAAGACGTTTCGCTAGTCATCCGACTGGCTTTCTCAATTCAGAATGACTTGTACAAGAATCTGTGGCAATTATGTACCCTGGAAAATCCCAATTAGCACACCCTTAACACCTGGCTGTGATATGCTAATTGGGATTTTCCAGGGTACATAATTGCCACAGATTCTTGTACAAGTCATTCTGAATTGAGAAAGCCAGTCGGATGACTAGCGAAACGTCTTCAAGAACTACATTTCAAGTCCAGTTGATCTAATTGAATACAACAGATATGTCTAACAGCTAATGCAGATCAGTGCCTGCACTTTTGCCACATCACTATGCAGTGATGGACACAGGTAGGTGTCAGTTTACCAGCCTTTACACCACACACCTGCTACCCAATTTAGCAGCCAGTTCGTTTATTAGTCATTCTACCAGTTGTTAGCCAGTCAGTTTACCTGCTTTTCCACCAATGTCAAGCCATTTAGTTTATATATGTCTACTTGTGGATGCAATGCTGTATAATATTATAATACAAAATGCCATACAAGAGGGACAAAAAATATAAAAAAATTAAAAATAAGTTATATACAAGATCGAAAATAAGGAGCTGTAAACCTTTAATGATAAAGAAAACAAGACTTGCATATTAAAAACATAATCCTCAAAGAGAAACCCAAAAGCTTCTTATTGACCATATTCTACATGGGCATCGAAGTTCGATGTATAGAGATGTCTGGATGATATGAGAGGAAACAGAACCTAATATTAGGATCCTTTATATATAATATCAGTTCCTCTCATACATTATATGTAAAAGAGGCACATATACAGCATTGATGACCTTAGAATTCAAATGCCAACAAATATTGTGTATGTTAAGCTGGGTACACACAGTAACGATAAAGCCCCGATACCGTCGGATCCGACGGTATCGGGGCTTTATCGTTACTGTGTGTACATTCGTTTCCCGAACGAGAGCCGCGGCCGCGAACGATCGGGTCGGCCGTACGCTCGTTCGGGAAAGGCCGAAAATTTCCATCGGCCGCGCTAGACTCCTATAGGGAGTCTAGCGCGGCCGATGGAAACACACAGTCCCGAGCGTTCTCCCTATAGGGAGAAACGCTCGGGACTGTGTGTATGCAGATCTTTGAAAGATGGCAGACAGGATCTTGCAGATCCTGTCTGTCATCTTTCAGAAATCGTTACTGTGTGTACCTAGCTTTAGATATTCCACGTTGGTGTGCTCTGCCTGCCTTACAAAGCAAATGTAAATCAATTAAAAACAGTATTCTTATATCCCTTAGTAATTCATTTGTTGGACCTATTTGTAGGAGTCATTAACTCACAAATCCAGCAGGGAGCAATGGTGCGCTGATATAAGGTGAGCACACAGTTATGTCATTGTTTTAATACTGTATATATACATAAGATATATTTTGCATAGTTAATAAGGTCTCTAAATATACATTTAAAGGTATAATGAGAATGGTCTTCTGAGCAGAGTTTATAATGGCACCAAGCTACAGTAAAACCACCCCCCCCCCCCCCCATACACTCACACAGTACATTTTTAGATTGTTCTTAGATTCTGTGGGCAATATTCATATAGCATGAGACATATACTTTCCATTATGAGAAGGCTCTGCTCCATTTTTTGCTCCTTTTGGCCCACCTCTCAGCTACCTTGTCTACAGTTTATGATACACAGAGTGTTGAATAAAAACCTTCCGTTCTCACTAATAGACAAATTTTTAAACGTGCATATTTCTGACTACCTAATCAGGGAATATTTCTGGCAAAATGCTAAACAGGAAAAAATTGGGCATTACACTTCCTACCCCAAATCCTCCCAGTCACAATTCCCATAGTAGTTTTAGAATGGAAGTAAACTTTTTGATGCAATTCTACTAATAAACAATATTGTCCCTAACATTTTGGGAGGAATGTCCAGTGGGTATTAGGAAAAAAAATATATCCTGGAATTAATATTCCCCTAAACATTATCCACTGGATATGTTTATACAAAATCCTATACAATATAGAGGACATGTGTGCGGTTATGTTTTTTGAAAATTCTGTTAAATGAGGACGTGCGTATTGACTACGTTTTCATTTCTCCTAGTCTCTCAGCAGCAATCTGCCTCCCCCACAGTTAACGCTGTAATATTACATCATGTTGGTCAGACAGAACCAATTATAATTAAGAATGCTAACAAATTATTCAGACCGCATGCTAGTGTGTAATGTGCAAGGCTTAAGATTGAAATCCTTATACATCCTGCTCTGGTTTTTTTTATGTACAGCAACCCTCACTTAAAGAATATAAAAGGACTGGCAGTAAGGACCAGTATTCAGGTATCTCCTGGTTTATTGTAACCTTAAAAACTACATACTGGACACTAGTCATAAGTACAGAGTCCATTTACCACTAATCATTTCCACTTTCCTTTTCTCACTTTTGATGATAATTTAATTTTGCTCAGAAAATGCTAATAATCCAATTATGTGGGGGTTTTTTTATATAATAGGGTAGGGAAACATGAAATCTGAATGAACATTTTGTTAAATAATCAATATAAAACAAGTGCATATTTTAGAAGATTCCATAATACAAGTTCAAAATCAGGCTCTAATTAATAGTTTTTAGATTTAAAACAGTTAAACAAAAAATATGAAATTATCTGTAGCTAAAAATATGTCTTTTTTTTAGATTGAAAATCATTTTGTGCAAACAAAATTATATCTGTGTTTCTATTTTGTGCTGCTGGACAGTTTGTGAAAACAAAAGTTTAGGCTAAACTGTTTTGTATTCTGTATAAACCCCAAAAACACCCACAGGATGTAGACTAGACATGTTTAGTAATTCTCTTTAGAAATTGTCAGACAGACAAAAGGCACCCTACTGTATTATATTTACTATATTACACCTTTCATAGATTGCCAGCTCTTGTGAACAGAGTCTGTAACAAAATTATTTTTGCATGAATAAGATTTTGTATAACATGTTTACTTATTTAGGTAAATAGAAGTGTAGACATATTTTCTTTAAACAAACATCTACAAAATAAAGCTTAACGTCCCAATAGAGGGCACTGTGCCTGCATGATATTTTCTGATACAAAGGATGCAAGAAAAGGAAGAAAAAGACCTTGGCGAATTCTCATGCCATTTCTCTGAAACCTGATAATGTTCATTTACTAGGAGTCTACTTAATATCTCTCAGCTATTATGTCATCTCTCTTTTTTTATCAGACAGTTTTCAAACTCAGCAATTTGTGTGTAACTACTACAGTGCCTTAAAGGAATATACTCCTAAAATACAAAATGGCAGTGTTAAATGCGCACGTAACAATTCTATTGTATTAGTAATATACAGCACTAAACTTTTTTTTTAGTAAAATCCTTTTTTTTCTGTTCACGGTTAGTGACACTTTACCTCAACAAAACATTTCCCTCTTCTGAGCCAGACAAAAATGGGGAGTAATGAATAAGAACATTTATTATGCAGCTTTGACCAAACCATCCCTGA
The DNA here is from genome assembly GCA_019447015.1 of Hymenochirus boettgeri. Taxonomy (NCBI): domain Eukaryota; kingdom Metazoa; phylum Chordata; class Amphibia; order Anura; family Pipidae; genus Hymenochirus; species Hymenochirus boettgeri. The sequence goes on along the minus strand of CM033474.1, from coordinate 228,266,939 downwards.
CATTTCAGCTAATTAGAGAAGGGAAGAGTTTAAAAAAATAAAAGTTAATATAATAAGTCAAAGGCAAATCAGTTTTCTGAACAGATTAATAATAAAATCTTATAAATGCTGGTTTTAGAATAAATAGTTTTTATTAGCATCAAGCAATTACTCTAACTTGCAACCTTCCATTTGTTGTTAAACAGCAACTCGCTACAGCCTATAACAGACTGTGGTGTAATGGGAGCCTACACAAACATCTAATTTTAATAGGAAAGAAACATGAACACAATATGGAGTAAATACAGAGCATTGCGCAAAACAGCATAATTCATTCAAAAGCAACAAGAGTCCATTTGATTAACACCCCCATAAGTGCAACGCATTGGACTTTACATCGCGTTTATATCTTTGGTTTATTGTTGTATATCAGGTGGTCAGCTTGTCTTTCAACTGTTGCTAGAACAGAACATTTATTCTGTGTTTACACTATACAATGTAAACATACAGCAACAAATGTTAAGAGATTTCAGCTCCTGAGATGCCAATTAGTGTGCCATTGGCTGCTACGATTTAGCCAAATAGTGGTAATATTTTATACTTTTGTATTAATACTTTGGTCCATCCAGAAAGGGAAGATGTATATTGTGACAATCATCCTGTAGGTAAAAAGAGCAAATGGTGAAAGGGATAACAATGCATATGTTCATATGGAAATTCAACTAATAAGAACACTTTAAGCCAGTGTACTTGCCAAGAGACCTGTCTGCTATAAAGCCTACAATAGCCACTGGCTCTGCACTGAGCTTTTGAAATGCTGTAAAAGTTAAGCCATTTACCTAATGACTGACTTGGAAACATGGAGATTACTCATTGCATTATAGAAAAGGGATCTCTAGCTGGCTATATTGGCCCCCACTGACATGCGCTGCGCACATCCTGATTGGATCATAGCCCTAACTTATTTTCTGTGGCAGTTACTTGTGAGTTTGGCCAAGAGATTTACATATCTATATGTAATATTTCTGTTTTACTATTTGAGAACTCAGAATTTGGGCAAAGGGGATACAACTGTCAGGGAGATTCAATATATTTTTTATTTTTTGTTGTTAAAAATGGTGCTAATTTTGCCCCAACCAATCAGATGTTAGCTTTCAAATGTTAAATAAGATCTGATTGGTTGGGGCAAAATTAGCACCATTTTTAAAGATAAGAAATGTTATTGACTCTTCCTGACAGTTGTATCCCCTTTGCCCCTTTGTTTAGTAAATAATACTAAACAAACCAAATTGGTAAAACCAAAATATAACAGCTGCAAAAAAACTCCATCTGGTATTCTGTACCCTTCTTAGAGGTAAAAATGTATGCAAATATTTATATTGAAATTCTGTGTTATTTCTTGTCTAAGGTACTTTTTCTACTATAAACAAATCAATTTTGTCAAAATTTCACCAGTTTCATAACACTTAGAGATAGATGCCTTCATCTAGACCCTTTTAAACTCCTTTCTTTCTACTAAACTGGTGCCCAGAACTGCCCAAAATGATTTTTTTTGTCACTTGTAAATTTGAAAGCCAGAATTTTATTTTTGGCCCTCAAATTGATACCACTGTTTACTAACCTTTCTACTAGCTGTTTTACACATAACGCTGTTAGTAAACCGTTATCTACTACTGCTCTTTAATAATTATTATTCATTATTATTGTGGCTTTATATAGCGTAGCACTTTACAATTACATGTATACATTCACATCAGGCCCTGCCCCGTTAAAGCTTATAATCTAAGTACATTTATTTACACATACAACCTATCAGTATGTATTTATGATTGTGGGTGTGTCTGGAGGAAACCCACGAAAGCACGGGGAGAACATACAAACTCCTTGCAGATGTGTCCAAGGGTGGAATCGAACTCAGGACCTCAGTGAGACACTGTTCTGCCCATAATAATTGCCCATTATCCTAATTTGGAAATAGATGGATAGACAGAGAGAAATATACCCATAGATAGATATTTAAATGTTTTATAATGAGATTGTTGCACTTAAAAGACCCTAGAAGTAGCTGAATTACTTATATTATTTACAGTAAGTTGTTTCTCTGGAAGATGTTATATAAATACGGACACCTTCCATTCTAGACCATATAAAACAGTAATAATAAAAGTGCTAATAAAGACACAGCCCGTTATTGATTTTTTAATATACTTTATTTGCAGCAACTGCAAAAGCCTAATCAGTGCTTTTTCTTTTTCTACTATTGTACAATTCTAAATGTTTAAAAACGGGGATAAAATTTGGCATAGAGAACTCAGATTTGCACACACCCAAACCTCGTCTTACATTTAAGCTACTATTCGAAACTACTGACAAAATTTTGTCTCGAAACCAATTGTTGGAACTGAAAATTTTGCTGTTTCAACATGGAATTAAATTTTTGACTGTAGAAATTCCGTGTTAAAACTTACACAGGGTCTTCAAATGGCTGGATGAAACCCTGCAAATCAATTCTTCCCTATGGAAACACAGTATCTTCATATGAACACGGTCGACATGATGACATTTTATTTAAATAGCTTTTTCAATTATAGCTGCATCACCATGTTTCACTGCGGTCGCAAGTGCCCTGTAGAAAAACATTAACGCTAGAATGAATATTCAATGAGTATCTGGGTGTGCTGTGAGATTTTAAAACTTGCACATGCAATCAAGACAGGAAATTAGCACTGATAAAGACTACTCATACCTGAACGCAATCAAGAGGCAGCTAATCAGCACTCATTAGGTCTGCTCACACCTGAATGCAATCAATATAGGTAATCAGCACAGATTATAACTGCTCACACCTGAACGCAATCAGGAGGCAGATAATCATTACTCATTAGGTCTGCTCACCCCTGAATGCAATCAAAACAGGTAATCAGCACTGATTAGGACTGCTTATACCTGAATACAATGAAGAGGCAGCTAATAAGCGCTGATTAGGACTGCTCGCACCTGAACACAATCAAGAGGCAGATTATCAGCACTGATTAGGTCTGCTTACACCTGAATGCAATCAAGAGGCAAATAACAGCATTGATTAGATCTGCTCACACGTCTAATATCAGCGGATGCAATCAGGAGGCAGTTGCCTATTAAAGTCTATGCTCAAAAAATTCATAAATTTGCCAAAAAATTGGAAAGCATTTTATGGATTCCTTAGCTAGGAAATAGCACACTACTCCTATGTGTCCTGCACATCTGTATTGAATTACATGTCTCCTTCAGGCCAAATTAATTTTTTTTTTAAATCACATTTTAGTAGAAATACATCCTTTTAACTGCTAGATGTCTTTGTAGCTGATCAGGCATTCATTTTGTAACAACCATTCATAATTTGCACTCTCAACTTCCAGCTCCAAAGGTTTTGCATCACTGCGTGAGATGTGATGCAAAAAAAAAAAGGAATCAAAAGGCAATTGTGCATAGTTATGAGTGTATTATTTTTACAATGGAGAATTGGGGCCACCTACACCATAAATGGCTCTGTGCTAGGTGAATCTCTGTTGGAAAAAGATTTGGGAGTTCTAGTAGAAAACAGACTAAACTGTAGAAAGCAGTGCCAAACGGGCATTCGTACACATTGTGCATCGCGGGTTGGCACCCACGATCGCACGTGTGTACGAACCTTTAGCAAACAATGCCAGACAGCAATGGCTAGAGCTAGCAAGATATTGTCTTGTATAAAGAGGGGAATAGATGCAAGAGAAAAAATATTATTCTCCCTCTTTACAAGGTACTGGTAAGGCCTCATTTAGAATTTGCAGTGCAGTTTTGGGCATCTTGGAAATGGAGTTCAAAGAAGGGCAACTAAGATAACTTGAAAGAAAAAATTTCAGTATAAACTTTGAATTTGGCTTAAAAGGCTGCATTTTGGAAGGGAATGTGTGTGTTTGTGCTGCAGATTTTAAAAATCAATAATGCCATAAAGACATTGTTGTTTTTAATTACCCTTTAAATATTGTTGTCACATGAATTAAAGGTAGGTCAGTTGGTGTGTGTGCTCGTGTCAGGTTGGGGGACAACTTTTTTGATTATTGATCAAAATTTATTTTTGACTATAGTTACCCTTTAAGTATGGCTGCCACAGAAATGGAAGGGTAGGTCAGTAGGTATTTGTACCTGTGTCAGGTTGGGGGTTAAAAAAACTAACTTTTAAAATGATTGGTCAAAATTAGTTTTTTGACTATAGTTACCCTTTAAGTATGCTACCGCGAAAATAGAAGAGTAGGTCAGTGGTTCACAGTGTACCTATGTCAGGTTGGGGTTAAAAAAAAAAACTTTTTCCCCTATTAATCAAAATTAGTTTTTTTGACTGCCACAGTAATGGATAAGTAGATCAGTAGGTGTGTGTACCTGGGTCTGGTTGAGGGGTATGTCTTTTTTGTGTTTACAACCATAAAACTACCTTTTATTGAGGATAAATCTAAATTGTTTTTTTTTTTTTTACTTTAGTTACTCTTTAAGTATTGCTCCCACTGTAATGGATAAGCTGATCAGTAGGTGTGTGTACCTGGGTCTGGTTGAGGGGGTATGTCTTTTTTGTGTTTACAACCATAAAACTATCTTTTATTGAGGATAAATCTAAATTAGTTTTTTTTACTTTAGTTACCCTTTAAGTATTGCTCCCACAGTAATGGATAAGTAGATCAGTAGGTGTGTGTACCTGAGTCTGGTTGAGGGGGTATGTCTTTTTTGTGTTTACAAACATAAAACTATCTTTTATTGAGGAAAAATCTAAATTAGATTTTTTTAATTTATTTACCCATTAAGTATTTACCTCAATGTCATTTACTGGGGTGATTTACTTTTATACCATCAGCGATTTCCGGTTTTACTAAGATTGCTTTTTTGACTGGCTTGCAGCCATTTTCACTTTTTGACGTAATTCCTGACTTAACGCAATAAATATGGAAATGTCGCCGGGGCACATTGACGATATTACTGCCACACAGTCATGTGGATACTTTTCATGGTGAAAACGATCGGCGTTATAAATACAGCATAAACTAGAAAGGGAAAGTATAAGTATAAATTTTGAATTTGGCTTGAAAGACTGCATTTTGGAAGCAAATTTGTGTGTTTGTGCTGCAGATTTTAAAATTCAATAATGCCAATGATAAGGACATTGTTGTTTTTTACTTACCTTTTAAATATGGCGCATGCATTAAAGGTAGGTCAGTTGGTGTGTGTGTACTCATATCAGGTTGAGGTGTAAAATACTAGTTACCCTTTAAATTTGGCTGCCATGGAAATGGAAGGGTGGGTCAGTAGGTTTGTGTACCTGAATCAGGTTGGAAGTTAAAAAAAACAAACTTTTGATTATTGATCAAAATTATTTTTTTTTTACTTTAGTTTCCCTTTAAGTATGGCTGAAACCGTAATGGAGGGTAGGCCATGAGGTGTGTGTTCCTGTGCCATGTGGGGGTTAAAAAAACAAACTTTTTTGATGATTGGTCAAAATTTGTTTTTTTTAATTTAGTTACCCTTTAAGTATGGCTGAAACAGTAATGGAGGGGTAGGCTAGGAGGTGTGTGTACCTGTGCCACGTGAGGGTTAAAAAAACAAACTTTTTTGATTATTGATCAAAATTTGCTTTTTTGACTTAAGTTACCCTTTTAGTATGGCTGCCACAGTAATGGATAAGTAGATCAGTAGGTGTGTGTACCTGGGTCTGGTTGAGGGGGTATGTCTTTTTGTGTTTAAACCAAAAACTATCTTTTATTGAGGTAAATCTAAATTAGTTTTTTACTTTAGTTACCCTTTAAGTATTGCTCCCACAGTAATGGATAAGTAGATCAGTAGGGGTGTGTACCTGGGTCTGGTTGAGGGGGGTATGTCTTTTTTTGTGTTTACAACCATAAAACTATCTTTATTGAGGATAAATCTAAATTAGTTTTTTTTTACTTAGTTACCTTTAAGTATGGCTGCCCACAGTAATGGTAAGTAGATCAGTAGGTGTGTGTACCTGGGTCTGGTTGAGGAGGTATGTCATTTTTTGTGTTTACAACCATAAAACAATATTTTATTGAGGATAAATATAAATTAGTTTTATTTTACTTTAGTTACCCTTTATGTAAGGCTGCAACAGGAATGGAAGGGTAGGTCAGTAGGTGTGTGTACCCATGTGAGGTTGGGGGTATGTCTTTTTTGTTTTTACAACCATAAAACTAGCTTTTATTTAGGATATATCAAAATTCGTTTTTTGACTTTATTTACTGGCTGCCACAAGAATGGAAGGGTAGGTCAGTAGGTGTGTGTACCCATATGAGGTTGGGGGTATGTGTTTTTGCATGCATGATTATATAACTAACTTTCAATGATAATTGATCAAAATTAGTTTTTTGACTATAGTTACCCTTCAAGTATGGCTTCCATGGGAATGGAAAGGTAGGTCAGTAGGTGGGTGTACCTGTGTCTGTTTGGGGGGTTGGGGTTATCACCGTTTGTATTTATGACCATGAAACAAGCAGTTTTGAAATATCCATATTTGAGGATTGTTACCATTATAGTCTATGGGAAAAAATATCCCCACATTTGCAGATAACCCGGATTCCTTAGCTAGGAGATAGCACACTTCTCCTATATGCTCTGCACGTCTGTATCGAATTTCATGTCTCTAGCTCAAAAACTGTGGGAGGAGATACAGTCCAAAAAAGCAAAAGAATAAAACGGGAGAAGAAGACAAAATAGAAAGAACAGTAATTTGGCTCTTCAAGCCAAATTAATAAGGGAAATAGAAGCTTGAATATGCAGGCAGATTAGGCAAGTTAGGACTGTTTACACTAAAGAAGCGGCAATTGTGCAGTTTCATCTTCAGGTTAGGAAGGTTTCTTTTGTGAGAACAGTTAAACTGTGGAACTGTCTTCCAGCAGATGTGGTAATGGCAAGTTCATTGAATAGCTTTAAATTGAATAGCTTTAAAAATGGCCTGGATAAGTTTCTAAAACTAAACAATATAGAAACAAATAGAATTACTGGTATTAAAGGGTATTTTCAATTTAAAAAATAAAAAATAAACCTTTAGATACAGAAAGATCCCACTACTCCAAAACTTTTTCCAGAATTTAAATCTGAGCTGTAGATCCTAAGAAATCCTAATTTACAGGGAAAGACCTGTCACTCCAGAAGCAGAAATTATAATACATGTCCCATTTCTGACCTTTTACTAGGATCTTTAGCTGCCTGCCAGCACACTTTTAACAACAATTAAGAGAATTAGCAGAGAAAGGAAGGCAGGGGGAGGAAGGGGGAGATGTGTAAGCAGAGAAGTGTCTATGCTTCGGCTGTGCAGAACTTATAAGTGTTACAGACACTACAAGAAGGCAGTGAGTAAGGGAGGGTAAGGGGAATTAGGAGCAGTCACTAAACAATAATAATTGAATGACAAAGCAAGTACAGATAAATATGTGAGTACCACCATTTTACTTTTGTAAAATTGTAGTTTCAGATAATGTAAAGTTTAATACATATACAGGGTTATTCAATAAAAGTTTTTTTGTCCTGGATCAACTGTTAGGTAGGATTAATGAGTAGGGTATAAAGATTGGACTAGATGGGTATATGTCTTTATTCAACTACTACTACTATGCTAGGTTGAGTTGGAACAGTATTTGGACTGGTTGGATGGATAGTTGCTTCAACCAATTTCAAGATCACTTATTAAGATCTACAATTGAAAACCTTGCCAATTAATCTCGTGCAGAAAATTGTGTAAATAATAATAATAATTATAATAAATATTAGCTTAAGAAGAGCAACCAAAATAAAATTAATTTAAAAGTTTTACAATTGTGAAAAAACACAAATCTCTTGTTGACAACACCAGACAGGTATTGAGCATATGTGTATAGAGATGTGCAATGCAAACCTCTGCATTTTTCCTTTTGAATAACTGTTTTGTCTTTACTTACATTAGCAGAAACTGAAAAGAACCTCTATAGGCTATTGTGTTACACTGAACTGCAAGCTGACCCAGCTCGCCTACTTGTGTCCTGTATATGTCTGTGCTTGCACGGTGTTCTACAATAATCTGAACTCAATGTCAAAACAGAATTAATCTCAATGTTCTAGGTCAACTTTAGTTGTAATGTTTGAAAATGAGGGTGTGATCATTGCGTAGCCAGGTTTATAATTATTGGATTATTTTTGGAACAGTGTTCTGACACTGCATTACTACCATTTTACCTATCACTAACCTATTGCACAAGTCTATTTTAAACTAGCCACAGCCTAAATCAATAACATTAATTTCCTAAAACTTGCCTATCTGATCCGTTACATGACAATTATTTTAATGCAGTTAAATTGGCAATGGGGCCTGTCGATTTAATGACCCTGCAAGTGCATGGCTTTTCCTTCCAGCCAGTGCATCATTAGGTTACTAATTGATTGATCCTTCATTACACAGTCATGGTAACTTTGATTCAAGCACAAAATATTTTTGATCGTTAAATGCAATTAACATGGTGTGCAATAAACAAAAACTATTTTGTATAGTATATATATGGTGTTACTTACTTTGGAGCTTTGACCAAGATACACAGTGTTTCTGTACACAAGTGCTTATTGGAGGAAAGCACCTAAAGGACAAATAAAGGTTAAACATGAATCATATTTTCTTTTTGGTTGGACTACTGGTCAGTTGATGCAACTAGACTTAAGGAAAGCATGAGTTTATAAAGCTGATTACTCCTTTACGATGGTTAAGCTAAGCCACTTTAGTTTGTCAGCTTTGGTACATAGATAACTGTAAAATCCTTTAGGGCTAGGACACATTACCGCGTTTTAACGCACGGTCCGTCCCCAATTCGATTGCACATTAAAAACCACACACTAGTGTTGGCACTAAGAGTGTTGCACTGAGAGCTCATTTAATCACCATTTATTTGCGCAATCCCATGCTCTCCAATAGCGCAACATTGGGGAATTGCAGCACAAATACACACACGCATGACAATTCCGCATTATGATTCCGTGCGTGTTCTGGTGCATTGTAGTATGGCCTCAGCCTTGGTTCTTCTTTAGGAATCTAGGCACATAGTGGCTTTTAAATTATAAAAGGCAAGAACTCTTATGTTAGGATCCAGCTGACAAAAGCAACTGTGACTTGTAACTGGGCTTACTTTTGTCCATTTTACAAACTAATGGCATTTATTTATCCATAAAGGAAAGGCTAAAATGTGTCAATATAGAACGTTTAATTAGATGTGTGCTAATATTCTATTTTGTATGAATAATATTTTTAGGTATTTGTGGCACGCTATATAGGGTGGAATATGTATATGTTGGGTGAAATCAGTCTTAGCAATTAGTGTTAGTTGCAGGCTTTCCTGCAGTCTTCAATGGACCACAGGATTGCTTGGGCTGAAATACCTGAACAGTTTAGCAATCTGTAGGAATATCAGGCTTTCATTCTAATATGAGTAAACAGCCTTACATTCATCTTAAAGGACAACAATACCCAAAAAAACAATATCTCCCCCATTACATGTCAACACTTCCAGCAGCTGAAATCACTTACTCTCATTTACAGCCATGCTGCCCTCCCTTAGATATCACACAGCTCGCCTCCTAGACGGCCCAGGGCCATCGTTAACATATCACTTGTGATTGGCTGGTGGGAATGTTTGTTACAACCTCTCTCCTCCTCCTCTGCCAGTCAAACAAACTTGAACTGTCCTGTTGCTAGAATACAGCCTACATAATCAAGCTAATCAAGGGTGTCACTCAAAGCATGCTAGCTTTGAGTGACAGTTAGAAGCAAACAGAATTGTTATGCTCTCTTCACAGCACGGTTAATTAAAGGCAGAGAGAGGCTCAAAATCAGGAAAAAATGTATAGGGAGGGCTGCATACTTTTACACTTTTTAAAGCAGTTTTTTAAAAAAATGCATTGAGGCAATACAGTTATGTTATTAATGAAAAACATTTCACATTAAAACAACAGAAGATGGTTATACGAACTATTTTCTGGGCAAAACAAATCTGTATGAAAACAGAACTTTCCTTTAAAGTCACAGAGAGATGGGAGTTTTACTAGCAGAACCTCAATTACATAGTTGTTATGAATGAATGTACAAAAAGCACAAACCATAAAGATATTTGTCACGTGTGAAATTGATTCCTGCACAGAACTATGACCACCTCAAGCTGCAGAAAATTGAAAACAACAAGTACTGTAGATGATGTCAACAATCTTTGTTCCATCCTATAACCCAATGGGGCCTGACAGGCTTAGTTGCTTAATTAGAGGAACGAGGTTCTCCAGCAGCCATTAATCACCGATGATGTCATTCCTGCTTCCTGATGGCTAAACTTCTTTTGTTTGCAGCTGGACTTAAATCTACTTTCACACAAATAATTTTTTATATAATTAATAATGTCTAAAAATAGATAAAATCAAGGTTACAACCCCTCTGCAAAACCAATTGGTATCCATCTCAAATTAAGTTTTCTTCTAATTTTTTGCAACTTTGCTTGCTTGTAATTTTGTTTTTCTGTAAATCCAAAGCAAGATTTGAATTTTTTTCTCCATTAGGAATGTTATTATTACTCCTGTAATGTAGTTAAAGGGCCCATAGCGGTCACTTGCAGACATTCCTCACAACCGCCCAGCCCAATAATAAATAACATTGATCTTAAAGCGGTATCCATCAGGAACATCACAGGTAAGAATGACTGCGACCTTATATATTAAAGCCAAATCGGCGCTCGTCTGTTTTAATGTCGAATTGGCTTTAATGTCTACCAGGTGTTTGGCCAGCTTTAGACTTAATAGGAAGAAACCGCATTTAGGTCATTTGGGTAAACACAAGAAAAAACTCTTGCTGCCCAAGAAATGTGTTGATGACAAGCTTGTATGTGGCTATTTTGTAAATGTTAAAACTGAAGGACACTCAAAAACCTTCTGATTATGTGTATGAAATTTCTTCATGATGATGCTTATAAACTACAGTATGTTAACAGGCAGTACGTCTTCAACCAAGGATTGAAACAGGAGGTGTGAAGATTTTTGCCTTAAAGTGGCATACATTTGCCATGTTAGTAGAATGAGACTATAGAAAACTGCTTTTCCTCTGCAAAAGAAGCAAATTGACAATTCTGTACAGTGATGCAGTGGAATATTGGCCTTCAAACTAGAGCTGTTGTATAATAGTAGAGCGCTGTACCCTATTTCCCATAATTTAAAACAAAAGAAAGGTTAAATTGAATGACACTTTTTATTATAAATTAGAAACTTTCAGGACAATTCAAGTCCTTTCTATAAAACTTCCTTTTTATTATGCTTAGTTAGTCAGTAAAAAGTGTCACTTAGCTCAGACTTTCTCCTGCACTGAACTGCTCCTCACTTCTTAAGAAGGAGGCCTTGTTCCATTATCTCACTTGTGAATTCCGGCTCTTGTTTTGATTTGTGCTTTTTCCTGATTATATTTCATCTGCCACCTGTCCTGTCCCATTTGTATTTGGTGTCTTTGATGCTTTCTTGTAGCCTTGACCTTTGGCCTCCCTTGAGTACACTAAGTCCCCTTTCCTTTGACTGTGCTTACATGAAGTCCTTGCAATATCATTGTAACGGAGAAAGTACAAAACAAAGTCTATGCACAGGGGATCAGAGCCAAACCTAAAGGCATCTGCCAAATACTTGACAATGTCTAAAAAAGTTACCAATTTGATAAATCGTCTGTCCCTGAAGAATCTTTTGAATGTAATGTAATGCAAAGTATGCTGCACTTGATTTGTTTTGCAATTAATATTTTTTTCCTCTAGTATAGGAAATTAGATGTGTTAATTATTGTTAACTCTTGTGTACATGCCACCACTGGGCCCATCATAGGAACAGTCCTGGAGACTCCGCAAAGTTATACTACTCAGATGAGTAGCCCAGTGGGGTTTGTACATACTCCCTGTGCTTGTGTTGTTTTCCTGATAGGATGTATGTGTTAAATAAAGTGCTAAGATTGTAAATTCTTTGGGGCAGGGCCTGGTGTGAATGTATCACTTTCATTCTAAAGCGGCACGGAAGATGTTAGGGCATTATAAATCCATAATAATAGTGCAAGGTGTCCACAGCTTCTTCTCACAACTGCTCCTCCAGCTTTTCTGTTTAGACACTCATTTCAAGGCATTACCAGTAAAAGAATAATAATTGTTATGAAAGATTTAAAGGGTATGTCCACCCCTTATAAAACTATTTAATATGTGAGTCAGAACCCCCACAAAACCTAGGTTCCGTTTTGTAAAAGTGTAATAATTCTGTTCCCAGCAAAAGAAATCATACTTACAAGCTCCTCGATCCATCGCACTGGCACTTCCGGGTAAGGCAGTCAGTCTTGGCGGTGACATTGACGTCACGGCCAATCACTAACTGCCATTCCCAGATGAGCCTCCACTGCTCAGGAACAAAAAAAACAGAGCAGCTGCAGTGGAGAGACAGGAAGCGGTGATGGATCGCAAATTTGTAAGCATGATATAAAAAAATCACTATCGTTTTCGGAAAGATAGCAATCGATATCGTAGAATAACAGCCGCTATCTGACCGAATACTGACCATTAATGTCAATAGTGACCGTTATTCTACGATAGCGTTCGTTATTTTACGATAGCGATTTTTTATAAAAAGGGCCCTTAAAGTCGTGTTAACCCTCAGTACAAATGGATAAACGCGACTTTAAGACTATAATTACCGGCAAATCACCCCCTTAGAATCTAAATATACAAGACTTGGTAAACCTTGGAATAAAAGTATGCTTATATCGTTCCTTTATATACCAAGAATAAAAGGAAATAAAAAGAAAGTATAATGCCAGATCAAAATATTTAAATATCAATGTCAAACATTTACATAGGCTTTGAAAAATCTTTAAACTGTCTTTGACACTCCAGTTAGAGAGTTTACAGAATTCCTTTCAGTAAGTTGTTTTCTGAACACCAACACTCTTAATCTGTTTTAAAGAGGAAACATTGATTTGGGTTGCAAGGAATTTGAGGTGGAGTGGAGCTGGTATCGGCATAAAGAGCACAAATGTAGGTTTATCATTATAGAGACAGTAACATGAGATCATTCATAATTTGGGTGTGCGGACAGCTGGCAATCTGTGTAGGAAACCATCAAAGGTGCATCATGTAATAAATGTTGGGGGCAGCTGTCCGTGTGGATTTTGTAATACTATGACTACAGCTGCTTGTTTAGTAACATTTATATTGTCTGTCCTTATCTGTCCTGCATTTATGTTACGTGCTTAGAGCTGAATTAAGCTAAGCAGATTTTAAGATTTTGTTCACTTTACACAACAGATTAAAGAACATTATACTGCAGCTACAGAAAGTCTTTTTATCCTTTTATCTGTAAAGGACATCATGTATTGCTCATGTGGCTGGTTACAGAACTGCCATCAGCGGAGGGAGGTTCAGTGTGGGGCTCCCTGCAGAAAGTGTCCAAAAGTGGCAGTGAAGTAGACAAAATGCACTGCTCCCTGCCAGACTGGATTGAAGCTGTATATGCAGAACCCAGATGTCTGTATTTTTGCGTTGGTGGATCCTCCCCCTCCAACTCCTTTTCTCCTACTACAATTATCTGGCTACTTTAACACTGGCACATGTAGCATTGACAATGCTTTATATCCCCCCCTTTTAATAAGGCAGTAATGGAAGAGGTTAGATAAATGTATGTGAACAGAAGATGCTTTTCCTATTGCTTTGCTGAATAGCCACAAAATATTCAATAAATGTTCTTATCGTTAAAAATTGTGCTAATTTTGCCCCAACCAATCAAATGTTAGCTTTCAAATGTTAAATAAGATCTGATTGGTTGGGGCAAAATTAGCACCATTTGTAACTATAAGAACTTTTATTGAATCTCCCTGAAAGTGTTTTACCTACGAAATAGGAAAATGAAATGGTTTAGTTACATCATTTTTTGGGGATAGAAAAGGGACAAAAGTCCATCAAGTTCAACATCTCCACATATCCCACACAGCGCCCAACCCAACAAAAAGTACAGCTACCTACATTCACTGATCATGCGCCCCAGTACACCAAATTGAAAAGGACACAACCCATCACACATGCCCACATGATAGTCACCAGCTGTGACCCTTGATATTCTGCATGCCCAAGAAGACATCTAAGCCCAGAATGTGTTTCTAAGCCCAGAATGTGTTTAGAGATTCTGCCAACAAAACATTTTCAGGCAGATCATTCCACAACTTACTGCCCTCTCAAATGAAATGTATTTTCCTATATAGGGGTCTTTTGTTCACTCCTATGAGAGAAAAGATTCCCGGATAAATGACTGTAGTGGGTTATCCAATCACATTGCAAATGCCTCAATTCAGACAAAACAACAAGACACCCAACTTTAATAATCTATATTCATACAAATGTTCCATTCCTCAATTCACTTTGGTTGCTCATCTCTGCACCCTTTCCAATTTGTTGATATCATTTTCTTTCCCCTCATCAAGAGGTTACGGTACATGCCTACAGACCAAAACATGATGTCAGCTTATGGAAGCATGGGCTGTTTATACTAATTTTTTAAAACTTCTGAATCCCTTTAAGCTGAATGGTCAATGAGGGATCGCTGAGCAGGTAAGTTGGTATTTTTTTTACACACTTCCCCTATAAATGTTTACTTCACGCTTTTATAAAGTTTCTTAAAAGAATAATGCTCATCTCAGTAACGGAGCATGAAATCAAGTTTGGTTTCAGCTGATTTCTTCTTGGTTGTAAAACCAGGTTTCTTGCTTTCTGAACAACCAGTCTAACCATTATCATATTTGTATTTTTCATTTTATGGGAGGTACGCTGCTTTCAATTAAGTTACAAACCCAAACCAGTTTGTAACTAACAATAGTCAATTATTACTAAGCAGAAAATCTTTATTCAACCATTAGGTTGTGCCCAATTGCATTTGCAGATAAGCATTGTGATATTAAAAATGACATAAAAAGATCTTCTTTTGCTTCATTTTGAATCTAGACGCTAGGACTAAATAAAGCTTTAAAGGCTGAATGAAGATTCATTCACAGGTTTGCGTACATATAAATCAATTCTTTAGTGACTACTAGACTGGCAGAACACAGCTTCTGTAATGGACATGTTTTGCACGTTAATTCCAAATCTTTGGTTAGTATGCTGAAACGAATAGGAAATGATTGTGAACAATACTAAAACTCTGGTCTTTGTGATCAATTGGTTTCACTACAGTAATACAGAAGATGGATCACAAAGAAAGGGCACAGTTAAAGAAACAGTTTTATGTTTCGTTTAACAACGGAGGTGGGGGCTTCAAGCAAAACATTGTTTTGCAAAATGCTGACAGTAATCACTAAGTTAAAAGTAAGGAGCTCAAGGGTAGTATTTTCAGAAATACTAACGCAGTTACATGCTATGGTAGGGAGGCAATGGGAGCTTAGCAGTATTAATGTGTGGCTAAGAGCTTGGTGTAAGGAGATAGCAATTGGGTTTTTAGAGAACTGCGCTCACTTTTCTGCTCTTTAATAGAGAAGGACGCACTGCAATGGTGATGTGCAGCTTTTTTGGGGAAGAAGATGGCTAGGGGGTTGGAGGAGATTTAAACTATGTATGGGGGAGGGCACATTGGGCTACACAGGGGTAGATAGAGGGGTTAGGGATTAGAGTACTAGTAAGATAATATTGGGAAGAGCATAGAGGATAGTGAGGCATGTACATCAAAGTATGGAAGTAAATTAAATGATAATCTAAGATGTTTGTTTACAAATGCAAGAAGTCTGGAAAAACTGGGAAACTAGAACTAGCTTTAAAAAAAAGTATAGCAAAACATGGCTAAATGGTTCACATGACCGGGCAGTAAATATGGAAGGATACACTTTATTTAGACATGAAAGAGTTAATAAGAAAGGAGGGGGAGTATGTATGCATGTTAAACAAGAATTGAAAACAAATCTAAAAGAATGGAATAGATGGGGACATAAACGATAAGGTAGAAACAAGGTAGAAGGTGGGTAAATCAATTGTTGGTGTATATTATAAGCCACCAAATGCCAGTGGGGAGGTGGAAATTAATCTTCATTTGCACTTGGTAAGGGGTGCTGGTATGGGGCATGTTCTGGTTATGGTGGATTTCAATTACCCTGACATAGATTGGAGTAAGACAGCACCCCAAAGGTATCAAGTTCTTAAATCTTCTAATTGCACTTGGTTAACAAACAATTTTAAATTTAGGAAAGCTAATTATATGCTGTTAAAGGAATCACTCCTGCTTATAGACTGGGGGGGGTTTGATACTGAGCAGTGTAAAAACAAAATTGGTCCACTCCTGCCTGGCTTAATCCTCAGGTAAGAAGGGAGAAACTCATTCTTATAACAGAAGGCATCTTGCAGTCTCATGCTATATGAATAGCATTGCCCACATAACCTAAAGCTGGGTACACACAGTAACGCTAAAGCCCCGATACCGTCGGATCCGACGGTATCGGGGCTTTATCGTTATGTGTGTACCTTCATTTCCCGAACAAGCGTGCGGCCGCCGAATGATCAGGTCGGCCGAACGCTCGTTCGGGAAAGACCAAAAATTTCGACCGGCTGCGCTAGACTCCCTATAGAGGAGTCTAGCGCAGCCAATGGAAACACAAAGTCCAGAGCGTTCTGATATTCATAGGGAGAATGCTTGGGACTGTGTTTATGCAGATCTTTGAAAGATGGCAGACAGGATCTCTGTTATCTTTCAGAAATCTGTACTGTGTGTACCTAGCTTAAGAAACAAGAAGTAATTTCTTACTCCCAGGTTTCCCAGAGTAAGGGGCAGAGATATGCAAAATACTACTTTATGTCCCTTAGCTTATGCATGTTTCCAGAATCGCTGGCTAATAACATGCAATATAGCTTAATATATAGAGCCAATCATCTGACCTGCAGACACAACGTGTTTCGATTTTGTGAGATCTCACAAGATCTCACAGCGGTTCTGTACACACAGTACACATTTCTGAAAGATGACAGGATCTGCAAGATCGTTCGGGAAACGAAGGTACACACATAACGATAAAGCCCCAATAACGTCAGATCGGTATCGGGGCTTTATTGTTACTGTGTGTACCCAGTTACTCTGGGGAACATGGGAGTAAGAAATGACTTCTTGTTTCTTAGGTTTTGTGGGCAATGCAATTCATATAGCATGAGACTGCAAGATGCCTTCTGTTATAAGAAGGAGTTTCTCCATTTTTATGCTCAGTGAAGGGCTTTTTGCTCCTTTTGGCCTCTCTCTCCCTAAGCTTTCTAGCTGCCTTTTTTACAGGTAAAAAGGGAAATGGAAAAAAAGAAAATGGCTTTTATAATTTTCGAATCAGAGGGATCAGAACAGGTGGATCGACGAACAACCCCTGACCAAACGCATACACACGTGTGATTCTTGGCTGAAACAGCCGTTTGTTGCACGAATGTGTCGTGGTCGGTGGTTGTGGCTCAGTTACAAATCGTATGTGTGTACAAACCTTAAGAGAGCTTAGTCCAGTTTTATTTAGACCATTGTAGTATAGTATAGTATTTGAGGTTGAATAAAGACATACGTCCATCCAGTCCAATCCATCTAGCAATATCCTTTATTTCCTGCCTAACTGTTCATCCAGAGGAAGGCAAAAAAAAGAAAAAAATTTATGAAGGGGAAAAATTCCTCCCTGACTCAAAGTGGCAATCGGAAATTTCCCTGGATCAACTCTACTTTATGAATCAATACCAGTAACTTGCAACATTCCTTGTTTGCAGAAACTCATCCAGCTTTTATTTGAAACTGACCAATGAACCTGCCATAACAACGTCCACTGGAAGACAGTTCCATAGCTTTACCGTTATCACAGTGAAAAACCCTTTCCAAACTTGAAGCCTAAACCTTTTTTCTTCAAGTCTTAAGGGATTTCTACGTGTCCTCTGACATGTTCTATTGGTGAACAATGCCCCAGATAGTTTATTGTATGGCCCGTTAATGTATTTATACACAGTAATCATATCCACACGCAAGCGCCTTTTCTCCAGCGTACATAATTGTAACTTTTCCAGTCTCTCTTCATATTCAAGCTCCCCCAATCCCCTTTTTAATTTAGTTTCCCTTCTCTGAACCCTTTCCATTTCAAAGATGTCCTTTTTGTACACAGGATTCCAAAATTGCACTGCATATTGCAAATGAGGCCTTACCAATGCTTTGTAAAGAGGGAGAATTACATTTTCCTCCCTTGAATCCATACCTCTCTTTATACAAGACAAAACCCTGCTGGCTCTGGCTGTTGCTGCCTGGCACTGCTTGCTTCCTTTAAGTTTGTTATCCAACAAAACTCCAAGATCCCTTTCCAACAGGGAAAAATCCTTGTGCTACTTATACTATAAATGGCTCTGTGTTAAATGAATCTTAACACAGAGCCATTTATAGTATAAGTAGCACAAGGATTTTTAAGTCCAAAATGCATCACCTTACATTTATCAACACTGAATCTCATCTGCCACTTAGCAGCCCAATGTGACAATCTATCTAAATCCCCATGCAACAATTGCACATCTTCTGAAGTTTTTAATGGTCGACAAAGTTTTGTGTCGTT
The DNA here is from genome assembly GCA_019447015.1 of Hymenochirus boettgeri. Classification (NCBI taxonomy): domain Eukaryota; kingdom Metazoa; phylum Chordata; class Amphibia; order Anura; family Pipidae; genus Hymenochirus; species Hymenochirus boettgeri. The sequence goes on along the minus strand of CM033474.1, from coordinate 228,248,347 downwards.
AGCAAACACAGAATACTTGCTGACAATACGCACTTCCAAATCATTAATAAATAGATTAAATAGAAGCAGCCCCAACACAGAACCCTGTGGCACCCCACTTAGCACTTTAGTCCATAATGATGAAGCCCCATTTACAACTACTCTCTGCATCCTATTCATTAACCAATTTTCTATCCATGTACAAATGTGACTCCCCAGACTAACAGACCTTAGCTTATACATTAATAGAAGAAAGAACACCATGCACATCAGTCTTGAATATCTGTGTATTATTTATTGTTGCATACACAGAGTACACAAAAGTGTAACGTTGGTTACAAGTTGCTGTACCTTCTTCAGACAATGAAAGGTACAGCACTTGTACCGAAACGTTACACTTTTGTGTACTCTGTGTATGCAACAATAAATAATACACAGATATCAACTGATGTGCATGGTATTCTTTCTTCTATGTATGTATGACCTACAACCAGGGTCTACCATTGCACTCAGCTTTTTTTCCCTTTTTATATTCATGTAGGTGTGTGCAGGACTACCTCTGTCGTTTGCTTAGCTTATACATTAGTCGCCTATGGGGGACTGTATCAAAAGCCTTTGCAAAATCCAAGTAAACTACATCTACTGCTATGCCAAAGTCTAAATTTCTACTTACTTCCTCATAAAGGAAAGCAAGTTAGTTTGACAAGATCTATTCCTCCTAAATCCATGCTGCATACTACTTATAATGTCAGTCCTTGAAACATACTCTAGAACATGTTCCCTTATTAAACTTTCCAGTATCTTCCCCACCACTGAAGTTAAACTTACAGGCCTGTAATTACCCAGCTGAGCTGTAAACGATTACCCTTTTTGAATATTGGAATAACATCAGCCTTTTTCCAATTCAGAGGCACACCACCAGTCATGAGGGAATCTGCAAAAATAAGAAACAATGGCCTAGGTAAAACTGAACTTAGCTCCCTAAGTACCCGAGGATGTATTTTATCCGGTCCAGGAGATTTATTAATATTAACCTTCTTTAGTTCTTTCTGTACCATATCCTCAGTTAACCAAAGTGCACTTAAATCTTTTATACCATTATTGCTATAATCTGTACTTGGATCTTCTATAGTGTATACAGAGGGAAAAAAAAGAATTCAAGACATTTGCTTTATCGCCATCCTCCATAACTAACTTTAATTAATGGTGCCACATTCTCAGTCCTCGTCTTCTTACTATTAATATACTTTAAAAAAAATTTAATTTTAGCTAGTTTGATTGCTTTCTTACACTCCTTGTTGCAGTTTTTTAATCCCTAAGGCCCTTTCCGTTCCCTTGGCCTTAAAGTTTTTAAATGCCTTTTTCTTCCTTTCCATTTGCCTCTTTACATCAGAATTCAGCCATATGAGCGCAGATTTATTTTTTTTACATTTATTTCCCAAGGGTATAAATTTAGATGGTGAACACAGTCCACTTCTGTTCAGTACCTTTACCTGATAATACATTATCCCAGTTGACATTCTGAAGAGCTGCTTTTAACCTGGGAAAATTTGCCTTCCCGAAATTAAAAGTCTTTGTTAACCCAGCGCACTTTTCTTTTTGATAACAAGGTCCAAACGCCACTATTTCATGGTCACTATTCCCTAAGCCTCCAGTTACCTTTATATCTATAATGCACTCCACAATGTTAGATATTACCAGATCTAACAGAGCTCCTTTTCTAGTAGGAACCTCAACCACCTGTGAGAGAAAATTATCCTGCAGCAAATTCAGGAACTCATCGCCTTTTTCTGTGATGGCAGTTCCACTACACCAATCAATGTCAGGGTAATTAAAGTCCCCCATAATGTGCACACTCCCCAAACTTGCAGCCCTTGCCAACTGCATATGAAGTTGACTCACCTCCTCTCTGCTAGCATTTTGTGGTTTATAGCAGACACCAACAATGACATTACCCCCTTTCCTGTTGCCTAATTCCACCCATATTGCCTCCACTTCAACATTCATATCGCAAGTTATCTCTTCTTTTAAATTTGGCTTCAATTCTTTTTTAACATAAACATATACTCCTCCCCCTTTCTTTTTTTCTCTGTCCTGCCTAAACAAGGCATATCCTTCTAAATTTACAGCCCAGTCATGAGAACTGTTCAACCACGTTTCTAGTACACCTATTACATCATACTTTTCATTCAATGCCATATTTCCAATTCAGCCATTTTCTCAGCCAGGCTTCTCGCATTTGCAAACATACATTTTAGATTATGATCCTGTAATTTATTCGTACACTATAATAAACATGCCTCCCTATCCCCTATGCTAGCCCCACCCCCCTTTCCGCCCACCACTGGCCTATCTACACCATGCTTTCCCCCTGGGCTATCTATCCCAGTGAGACTGCTAATACCCTCCCCCCAACCTAGTTTAAAATCTCCTCTAGCCACCTTCTTCCCTAAAACAGCTGCAGCACCATCAGTGAGGTGCAACTCATCCCTACTAAAGAGGCTGTAGCCGACAGCAAAGTCTGCCCAGTTCTCAATAAACCCAAACCCTTCTTCCTTACACTACTCTCTTAGCCACGCATTAATGCTCCTAAGCTCCCGCTGTCTCCCTGGCTTAGCACGTGGCTGCGGTAGTATTTCTGAAAACACTACCCTGGAGGTCCTTGCTTTTAACTTGGCCCCTAGCTCTCGGAAATCATGTTTAAAGACCTCACCTCCTCCTCTAACTTTGTCATTGGCACCAATGTGAACCAAGACCGCCGGGTCACACCCGGCCCTACCCAATAATCTGTCTACACAATCCACCACATACCGAACCCTAGCACCAGGCAGGCAACACACAGTTCGGCATGTAGGGTCTTGGCAGCAAATTACCCTATCTACCTTCCTTATAATGGAGTCCCCTACCACTACCACCTGCCTTGCATTCCTGATCCTTCATTCCTCCTCCCTTGTATCAGAGATGGCAGCCCCCTGGGTGCTCAAGGGACTAGCCCCCTCCATACAGGCTAATTCCGAGGTGTCCTCCTCCACTTCATTACCTAAGGCGGCAAATCTGTTAGGATGGGCAATCTGGAAAGAAGCCCCCCTACCCTTCCGTCCCTTAATTCCCCTAGTAACCCTAAAAAAACTACCTCCCCCCTCAACCTTCCCTGTCCCACTTCCACCCACCTCTATACTGGCCACAGCCAGTGCCTGCTGACCCCCCAGTTCTGCCAATCCCTGCAATGCTGCAAGCTTCCCCCTTAGACTCTCCACCTCAGCTTCCAAATGGGCAACCCACTCACACCTGACACAGACATAGGTTCCCTGGAACGTCTGCTCCAGGTTCCTATACATGTGGCAGGGTGCACATTGCATGGTACCGACAAAACTGTCCCTTCAATACACCACACCAGCACAGTGACACACAAACCTTGTTTAATTGCCCTTCTTGTTTCAATGTCCTTCTTTTTCTATGTCCTTGAGATTAAGGTCCTTAAGGAACTTTAAACATATTTCACTCACAGGAAACTTCCTTTTGCTAGGTCCAAACCACAGGCCCAACCAAACTAATAGGCCCCAGCCCCCACACCAATTAGTGCAAGAGCCAGGAAGAGAGGGAAAATACAAACCACTTATTAACCCTTTTTGCAATACTAGAATATAGAAGCCCAGCGCGCCCCTTTAACTGCAAGAAAGAATGATTAATCTGCTTACTGCACACACAGTCCTTAACACAGCACAAACAATCCTTATTTTCAAACTTATTTTCAAACTTTCACACACACCATACAACCATCAAATGATTAAATGTCCTTCTTTTTCTATGTCCTTGAGATCAAGGTCTTTAAGTGCAAGGAACTTTATACACGTTCCACTCTAGTTCGTTTCACTTACAGGAAACTTCCTTTTGTTGGGTCCAAATTGGTTCTTATCTCTTCAGTTTCACTTTTGTCTGGTGATGTGCACTGGAGTGGAAAAAAGTCATGTAATACCTATATTCAAAAAAGTTAGTAGTTCACAGCTTGGTAACAATAGACCCGTAAGCCTAACATCAGTGGTAGGGAAGGTGCTGTAAACTTTGTTATGGGATAATATCCTTGACTTTGTCTCCAGAACTGATCTTATTTGTAGTAGTCAGCATGGATTTATGAGAAAAAGATCTTACATTTTACAGTAGTGGTCAACATCTACAGTAAGTGGAATGCCTCAGGGTTCTGTTTAGCATTATTTACTGCATTACGGGAACTTGGAAGGTAAGGTGTGTGGAACTTAGACCTCTCTTTAGAAGGCATTAGTTTTCACTCTACAATGTAGCTCAAGAAAGTTACAGGCCCCGGTAAACTGAAGTTAACCCCATGCTAACCCAATATTACATCGGGAAGCATGGGTTTAACTCTATTTTAGCCCACAGTGCGAAATATTGCATCTCCCTCATAATTTAAAGTATTAGGCACTTTACATTTTTTTCCAGGTTAGATACCCTTTAATTTTGTAAAAGTAGTAATAATGCAGAAAACTAGGCAAACTTGTATGTGCCAGTTACAGTGGCAAAACTTGTATGTGCCAGTTACAGTGGGAAAACTTGTATGTGCCAGTCACAGTGGGAAAACTTGCATGTACCAGTCACCCAGTTGGCAAACTTGCATGTACCAGTCATATGGTGGACAGACTTGCATGTACCAGTCACACAGTGAGAAAACTTGCATGTACAATTCACACAGTGGGAAGACTTGCATGTACTAGTCATATGGTGGACAGACTTGCATGTACCAGTCACACTATGGGCAAACTTGGGCAAAAGTACCAGCTCAAGCTCAGACAGCCCTCCTGTTACTCAGAGGCGAGGCGTCCCAATGCCAGTCGCAGTCAGCAAACTTGTATGTACCAGCCACAGTAGACAAACTTGTATGTGCCAGTCACACAGTGGGCAGAATTGCATGTACTAGTCATATGGTGGACAGACTTGCATGTTCCAATCACACTATGGGCAAACTTGCATGTACCAGTCACACATTGGGTAAACTTTCATGTACCAGTCACACAGTGGGCAGACTTGCAAGTACTAGTTATACGGTGGATAGACTTGCATGTACCAGTCACACTGTGGACAAACTTGCAAATACCAGTCACACTGGTAAGCTGACCTAACAGTGTCTCCTGAACTGGAGGGCTGGCCTTAAAGTGTTTGGGGGTTCAGCAGACACTTTTTGATCAGCCCTAAATTTCACCAGACACTGTTAAAGGGCAAGTCCAGCCCTAAAATGAAAACTTACATACAGGTAAATCACCCCCCAACACCTTGAACGGTAATAGTTTGAAATCTGTAATATATAAGTCTAAGCTAAAATCCTGCACAATGTCCTGTTTCCCCTGTTTCTGCTTCCTTGTTCTTCCAGTTAGCAACTGTCAATTATGGATTTGACAGTTGACATTACAGCCAATGACTGACTGCTAATCCCCTGTCTTCCTCTTCTGAGCATGCCCAGGCTCAGTACAGGCTCAGTACAGGTTTCTAAATAGCTCAGTTTCCATGAGGCATCCAGAAGCATAGCAGGCATACAGTAATGAATTCATAGGACAAACTATGATATATCAACATATTTTAAAGAGGCCATTCTTTCTAAAAGATGTTCTTATGAGGGTGGAGTTGTCCTTTAAGTCATCCCTCCAGTTCACCAGCCACTGGTGTCTGGTGAACTGGAGGGCTGACGGCTGACCTAATAGTGGCTGTTGAACTGAAGGACTGACCTAAGAGTGGCTGCAGGAAAATATAGGGGCGGCTTAAAAAGTTTGGCTCAGGTGCAAAAAGGTCTAGAAGCTTTTCACTATCGAGCTAGCATACAGAAAATAAAATAAAACTGGAGCTGAAAATTATAGTATAATACATTGTCTGTGTGTGTGAGGGATGGGGGCATTAATTCAATTCTTATTTAATAAAATCATAAACCCCAGTAAGTTACAATGGTGAAAGACTGGTAAATAACACACAAGGAGCAAACCGATTAAACAGCCACACATGTTTGATCGCTTGCTAAAATGGCAGTTCATCTGCTGCCTGTTGGACAATTGCATCTGTACGTGACTGGTATGATCTGTGACTTTGTAAATAGGCAATTTCCTTGTAAATTAGCTTTTAGCACATTTTAGACTGTTAAACCATTTAAATATCTATGTTGTTATTATTTTTAAATCACTTAATGGAGACCTGGTGTGAAAATAGAATTTAACCAGACCCTCATCACCCAGTAAGTGTAAATTGCTACATTTAAAGTGCTTGTCCTTCCCACATTAGAAACATTACCCACCTTTTTTTTTGTTTCCAGATAAATCACCCCAACCACTCCTCTGTGGCCCTTTAAAAACACTCATGTGCCCCCTGTCAGTCATGATCAGAATCACTGATGTTAAACCAATTATTGACTGGGGTTCATTGTGCACATGCTCAAGCTTTTAACAAAATTATACTACAGGCATCAGGGGCAGCAATCTTTGCAAAGGAGAGCCAAGACCTAGAAATGAAGATTCCAAGATTGTCTTTAAAGGGTCACTGTAGAGCAGTTGGGGCTTGAATCTAGTAACAAAAAGTTGGGGGTGTTTTTCTTTTGAGTGGACATACCCCTTAAAACATTTTAAAATCTTTCTTTAGCAGAAATGTTACCCCTGGTGCTGTCTGCTCATTTTTCATACTGTCATACCATTCCTGTCCTTCTCAGGCCTACACCAAGCAAAAAATAATAATAATGATATTAAAAGCATTATTAATAAATGGTGTAGCGTCAGAGCATGGTTCCAAAATAAGAGGGGTAAAGTAGCACATGAGGTCATTCTTTTGGTTCTTTAAACTATGCCAATTACCCTCATAGGAGATGATTATTTATTAATAATCATAAACTATCTGGGGCATTGTACACCAATAGAACATGTCATTGGACATGCAGACATCTCTTAAGACTGGAAGAAAATAAGTTGATTCTTTAAGTATAGAAAGGGTTTTTCACTGTGAGAACGGTAAAACAGTCTTCAATTGGACATGGTTTATTGGATAATTTAAAAAAAGCTGGATGAGTTTCTAAAAGCAAGTGGATAAATCCTTTAACGGGATTTACCCAAATTCGCAAACGTGATATTGAATAGAGAAAGAAGCATTTACACAGAGCGATAGCGACTCTGGATAAATGAGCCTGTAAGACTTTTTAAACTTGTGGACTTTTTTACTAGAATTATTGAACGTTTGAAGATTATCGAATTTTCGAATCAATAACCCTCGACTTTAGCTTTCCATAAACCTAGAATGCGGCATTCAGTAACCCTTGAATTCGGCATTAAACCTCAACTTTAGTGCTCAATAACCCAAGAATGCAGCATTTGGTAACCCTTGAATTCGGCAATAACCCTTGAATGTGGTGTTCACTAACTCTCCCATTTGGGGTAAACCCTCGAATGTGGCGTTCGCTAACCCTTAAATTTGGCGAAAAACCTTGAATGTGGCGTTTGCTAACCCTCAAATACGGCATTCGATTTCGGTAATAACTTACCTCACAATTTTCATGATTCAATATGGAATCACGAAAATTGTGAGGTAAGTTAGTATTTAAACAAGTGTTGGTGATATGTATGTTTTCCTCAAACCATTTCCCAGGTCCCAGATCCATTTACAGTAAGTTACAGTATGTTACCATTGCAATGTTAACCGGATTTTGTCAGAACTTTTTTTTTTTGTCCTCATTGACTTTAATGAGTTAGTTTTTGCACTATCGAACTATCAAACTTTTTAGGAAGTTCAGCCACCTTTAATTAATACCAGTAAATGTCTTTTAATACTTTTGAAGGCCTCTAAAGGGCATGTCCAGTCAGGAAATACAATTTTAGATTTAGGTTCAGCAACCCCAAATGCTGTTGAAGAGACTTACCAGACCTGGTCCCTCGCCGATCTGCTGTGCTACTCCTCTTTATTACCTGGTTATGGCTGTCAGTCAAATGTGCGGTGGTGAGTCACAGGAAATTACCTGACAGCCAAGACCTAAGCAGCGCCTCAATGCTGCTGCAACAGCAGCAGGAGGTCTGATAAGTCTCTTCAGGGGCATCTTTCTGAAAAATGAATTGAAAATTAGTTTTTTTTTGGGGGGGGGGGGGTGAACCTATATCTAAAATTTTATTTCATGACTGGACCCTTTAAAGCTATTCAATGAACTTGCCATTACCATGTCTGATGGAAGATGTTCTCACTGTATGAAACTTAATTTCTTCCAACCTTAAAGGATGTCCACAAATCTATTTCTGTTTATAGGAGATGCTTCATCAGGAAGTACAGAAATATAGTGACATATAGTGAGATGTTGAATTTGATAAGGTTTTGATAGGGTATAAGGAAAGTCAAGGCCATCCATACAAATAGTTTTTTTGTTAAACATAATATTACTGTTATAGAAGTTGTTGGTATAAAATTGCCAGATCTGCAGATTATTGCCTTTTGCCAAGTTTAAGATGGAGGCTAAACAAATCCCCAATCAAGGGATGGAATATTTAATTCTTATTATCAGATGTCCAAACCATGCCTTGTGTCTATGCTCTTGTACACCACCCTTGGTTATATCCTATGTTAAGTAAAATGGATTATCAGCTCTATTAAATGACTGCGTGTTGCATATGTTCTTCTTGCTACACAGTAGGAAGTTTTTAACATCTGACAGTCCTCTGCCCTATCTCAAGAATAAATTTAATGGAAGTCATGCATTATTTAACACATATGATGTCCAGATTGATGCCTAGTTATAAGTACATCAGTAAGACAAGGCAGATGTTCTCCCAGCAGTTATGAAAGAGATGTTGCAAGTGTTCAGCGACCGATTAAGATATCAAGAGCAATTTCTAAAGTTTACTGACAGATGGCTCAAATGCTTGTACCTGTTTTCCCTAGAATTACAGATGTCTGGAATGGATTATTGTGACGTATTTTAGCTACATTTTACCTTTCTACACCATGGAACCGCTTTGCTAAGAACTAAGAAACCTTTGGCTCTCTTAAGTAAGAGGTCAGATAGAAAAAGTCCTCTGGCAAGTGCTTCTCCTTTATTCCCGGCTTGTATTTGTCTAAGCAATGACTATTAAGAGTAACCAGGGGACATCCTATTATTGGATTACAGCCATGGATCAATAGAGCCATTTTAGAGACACTAAGTAAAGGAATTGCTTACTTTTTCATTCAAACAATTGATTTATTTTTTTATCTGCTCAAGCCAAGATAGAAGTTTTGGTATTTTGTGTAACTGATGTATTTTGGTATCCATGTGTAACTGATCTGTAGACCAAGAGAGGCCAACATTTCTTCATATTGCTCAGTTTATTGTCTTATGAGTCACCAGGAAGTTAGTCTGCTGACATTGTTAGCTCTTTGCACTTTACCCCTAAACAATTGCCTAGTCTCTTTACATTTGGATCAAATGTAACATTGTTTTCTATCCGCAAGTTTCAAGCCAATACACTTATAAAGTGTTTTACGCTGACAATTATGTAAGCCCCAAGATAATGGATGAGAAGCTGGAGACCTGTTACACATAAATCAGATTACTATACACACTTCAGATTATCTCTCCGATGTGCATTCCTGTTTCTTTATTTCAGAAATCCTTGGTGAGATAGCAATAAAATGCACTGACATCTTGATGCATTATGGTTTGGAATTACTGACTAAGCATCTGTTTGCCAAAAATGAATTAAATGGGAGCCCTGCCATCACGTTTCTGATTTCTGGGCCCTGTATATTAATTTTGAGTGTGCGTGTGTACATCTAGAGGATATAGAATGCACTTTGTGTCTTCAGAAGATGTCCACAATGTACCCTACAGTGCCCAACCTATAAACCTCCACTTGTTGTGCAGTTATAACTTCTAATATATTTTGACACTTGAATCAATGATGGTGTATTGTGGTGAAATGATAGTGTGAGGCTGTGAAATTTTTCTTGCTCAGCTGGTTTTGTCCACATAGTTGATAAATATCCTAGGTGGGGTTTCCTCTCTGTTTTTCCTCTCTCGTGTTTTCTTTAGCGTGTTTTTCCATCTTCCTTTACCGCCTATTTCATGGAGGTTGTAACCCTCCATAGTTTGCAATTGTATTTAACTTTACCTACTTACCAAGATCTAATTATCTCCACCTGTGAACTTAAGTTCTTGCATTGATTGTCATGTTCTACAAGTACCCAACTGGGGCACGGTGCTAACAAGTGCCTTTTTGGCATTGAAAAGTGCCTTTGTTGGGGGTCCTGCAGCTCAAAACTAGAGCCCCTATTGGCTTTTAGAAGAACCCTTGTGGCTCTAATAAGAGCCTTTCTGATAAGGGGTCCTGCAGCTCTTAACCGGGACCACGCCTGGTCCTAAGAAGGACCTTTTCAGGTCTCCAGCATTTTCTTTTTTTCTCCAATATCACTGCCTATATCGCTGGCGTCACGAACTCCGCCGATGCTGTGGACACCGGGCAATGTAACTGCAGCCACATGTCACCAGTAACATCAATATTGCTGATGTCATGGGTCTTTTCAAGCTGCTAAACCCCTTAAGCCCCAAAAGGCACTTGTCAGTGCCCCTGGTGGGGTGGGGGGTCCCTGCCTGTGGAGGTGGGCCCCCTGCTAGTGCGTACCCCCTATAGGGCATGCCACTAAGTAGACTTGCCCCCCACACACTTCCCAGCAGCATCTAACAAAAGCCCCCCAACCCCAGCCGGCAGCCAAACGCAACACCCCACCCTTCCCAGCAGCACCTCGCACCCCACAGCGGCTATTTCTGCCACCTCAAAGTTGTTAAAATGAATCTGCTGAACTTACTGCCGTTATTGACGCTTTATAAATATTGCTAAGTAGGATTTTGACGAAAATGGCAGATAGAATGGCAGCAGAAAATGAACACACCTTTATGAAATAAAATATCCTAAAACTATAATCGGAAAACAGTGCAATTTAGATATAAAGACACATTAAAAAACAAACAGAATGGGTGATGTCCTCCTATAATAAAGTGTCCCTCTGGTAGCCCATACTCTTCTTGAAGTACAGACAGCCTATATGACTTCTCATTTGTGTTACAGGTAGGTATAGAGACAAAATCAACAAACAAAAACAACTTAAGCACTTCAAAGGACTTCAGAAAGCAAAGACTGATAATCCATTCTTTGCAAAAGCTCTGCAGCAATAATTGTGAATGTTTAAAGACAAAATAAACCACCAAATACTCCTGGGCAATTGCCAGTGGCAGTTTGAAGACAATCCTTGCATCAACCTCATAACATTTGTGACCCTTCTGTAATCACCCTTCATGTCTCCAAACGCATTCATACAGGAGCCTTTCATAACACATCACTAGCACAATGGGGGATCCACATTTCCTCCAGGCTAAATAATAAAAAACATATTATTATTATTATTTATTATTTCTGTTTATATTTTTTCACTCATTCAGAAAAATGTCTTCTGTCCAAGCCTCTACCCCACTCAGCTAAAGAGAAAATGAACCTAACCATTCTATCTAGAAGACCAGAGTGATCTACAGCAATTTATTTTTAATCTGCCAATCTCTCACAGATTGCTTTCCATCTGCATATACTTCATCATTACCCCTGTAATAGTTAAACATATATTAACAACACAGTGCAGAGCTACAGGGAGAGGATATTGTAGTAAACTTGATCTTAGAACATCTATGTGTAATGCATTTCTCATAGTCTACCTATCTGAAGACTAATGTTTGAGGATATGCTCACAAATTAATTTTAATCTAATTCTATTTCCCAAATCTAATGTTTTAGTGTTTTTGTACAGATATTAACTGGAACATACATATAAAGCCTTTAGATCAGATCAATCCATCTTCACAGTTTTATAATATCCCAGATACAGAATATGAGCTGTCTAAAAACCATTTGGTGTGAGACCGATCCTGCCGGAACCACCTTTGCCGTTCTTCTATGCAGCCGACATGTGATCACAAATCCCATTCATTTTGGGATTGCATGGCTAGAGGTTTAGAGGAGATTTTAAACTAGGTATGGGGGAGGGAGGGTACATTGGACTACACAGGGGTAGACAGAGGGAATAAGGATCTGGGGGCTAATAAGATAATGGAGGGTGGAAATGGGGGAGGGGGGAGCACAGAGGATAAGGAGGCATGTACGTCCAAGTTTGGAAGTAAATTGAATGATAATATAAAATGTATGTTTACAAATGCAAGAAGTCTGTCTTGAAAAACTGGAGAACTAGAACTAATAGCTTTAAAGGAAAGGTATGATGTGATCTGTATAGCATAAACATGGCTAAATGATTCACAAGACTGGACAGTAAATATTGAAGGTTACTCCTTATTTAGACAAGATAGAGTTAATAAGAAAGGAGGGGGAGTATGTATGTACATTTAACAAGAATTGAAGCCAAATTTAAAAGATGAGATAGATGGGGGTATAGACGATAAGGCAGAAACAATATGGGTGGAGCTATGTTCAGGAAGCAAATAAGTTTGTAAATTGATTGTTGGGGTATGTTATAAGCCGCCAAATGCCAGTGAGGATGTGGTAATAAATCTCCATATGCAGTTGGCAAAGGCTGCTGGTATGGGGCATGTTCTGGGGGATTTCAATTACCCTGACATAGATTGGAGTAAGGGAACTGCGGGGCCCCCTTAAAAGGTACCAAGTTCTTAAATCTCCTTTATGAGCATTTTCTTTTAAAGATGGTAGAAGTTCCTACTAGACAGAATGCGTTGTTGGATCTGATGATATCTAATAACCCTGAGCTCATTTTAGAGATGACTCCTCCAAAGAGAAATATGTTGGATTCACCGCCTAGGCACCATGCATCCGAAAGGGATAAATGAGGAGATGAATTTTGGTTGCTTCTTGTAGAAAAGTTAAGGAGTAATGCTTTACAAGAAGAAAATAGAAAAATAGAAAAACAGTAAACAACAAATAAATCAGTCATAATCTTCTGTATAAACTTACCTTACTCATTTGACCCACAGGATAACAGGATAACAGAGATGAAGAACATCTGAAAAGAATGAAATAAGAACAATGTTAAGACAACAAAATAGACTCTAAGTTACAAACTATTAAGATAAAAAGTATCAAATGAATTAGTCCACAGGTGGTTTTAACAATTTTAAACTAAGTAACACTTCACTTAAGCACTTTTAAAAGACTAAGTAGCACCTTAACTGGCAAGTCCACCCCCAAAACTAACTTTTTATATTTATTTGGCCCAAATAAGTGCTCCAAAACAAACTTTACAGCATGTAAATCGGTCCAGTGGTTCAAAAGTTACAGACCTTTGTAGCTGGCTTAATCCTGCAGCATGGACCAATACAGCGATGAACAGAGACAGGTTACATTACCTTGCCTCTGTTCTTTTCATGTTCTTGAGCATGTCTGTTAGCATCCAGCAGTGAGAACAGAGGAAGTTGCATCAGTAATGGTCTGACCCCTGGATCCCTGGATTTTCCCTCTCAACCAATCACAGCTGTAAAGTTATGTGTACTGAAGAAATCCAGGATCAACAGCTGCAGCCAGCCAGCCCAGAGAGAGAGATAGAGAGAGAGACACACACAAACACAGGCAAGAATTTTTTTTTTTTTTCTAAGCTTCCATCTAAAGTGGAAGTGGAGAGGAAGTGCAGCCTGATATATATCTCATTAAATATCAGACAAGGCAAATGATTTTGAGAAAAATGAACATGGCGTTTGAGGTTGGTGCTATTATATAAAGAACATATAAAAAGTTTATTTTTGGGTGGACATACCCTTTAAAAACAAAGCATAAAGCACTTAAAAATGTTATTTAATAGTAAGCATTTGGCACTTTCAATAGGACAGAGAGAATGGATAGTTATCTTTGTAAAACACGTGTTTTAAGAAATGGTTAATAATTTATGAAAAAGCACAATTCAATTGGTTTTAAATTAGGTTGTATAAAGTGTATTTATGTGAAACTTAAGGATTAGCACATATATAGAAAATGTTTTAATTAAACACTATGTTGTTTTAACCACACCTCCAAGGGGGAGGGATAATTTGTATTTATACTGCCACAGTGTGAGTTGTAATTTTGCACCTGAGGAAGGGGGAGGACCCCGAAACGTTGTGTGAACCAGCATGTCACAAATAAATTGAGCAAGATTTGAAAGAGTGCGTTGCCCTATTTATATTTGTTACAATAGAAGTTCCTACTAGACAGAATGCGTTGTTGGATCTGATGATATCTAATAACCCTGAGCTCATTTTAGAGATGAAGGTAATAGGAAGCTTAGGGAATAGTGACCATGATATAGTGTCATTTAATATAGGTTGCAAAAAACAAAAGTGCACTGGATTAACAAAAACTTATAACTTTCGGAAAACTTATTTTATGTTGTTAAAGGAATCTCTCCTGCTCATAAACTGGGGGGATTTGTTCCTAGGTAAGGATATTGAGCAGATGTGTACTGCTTTTAAAGGGATAATAAACCATTACATTTCTAAATTTATACCTTTAGGACCTCTCCTGCCTGGCTTAATGCCAAGGTAAAAAAGGAAATGGAAAAAAAGAAAAGGGCTTTTAAAATTTTAAAATCAGAGGGAACCAAACAGGCATACAGGGAGTGTAAAAGCTGTAATAATGAGTGCAAGAAAGCAATTAACTAGCTAAAATAAAAAATGAAATACGGATAGCAGAACAAAGCAAGTGTAACCCCAAAATGTTTTTTAAACATATCAATAGTAAAACGATGAGGACTGAGAATGTGGGACCATTAAATAATGGGCCAGAGATAGTTATAGAGGATGCCGAGAAGGCTAATGTGCTAAACCATTTTTTTCCCTCTGTATTCACTTTAGAGAATCCTAGTCCTTATAAAATGAAGGTTATAAATGAGAAATATTCACACTGGCTGACAGAGGATATGGTGCGGAAACAATTAGACAAAGTTAACATCAATAAAGCCCCAGGACCAGATGGAATACATCCTCGGATCTTAGGAGAGCTTAGTTCAGTTTTATGTAGACCACTGTTTCTTATCTTTTCAGATTCACTTTTGTCTGGTGATGTGACGCTGGATTGGAAAAAAGTCAATGTAATACCAATATTCAAAAAAGGTAGTCGTTCCCAACCTGGTAACTATAGACCTGTAAGCTTAACATCAGTGGTAGGGAAGGTGATGGAAACTTTACCGGATCCAGATCATATCCTTGACTTTGTCTCCTGTTCTGATCTTATTAGTAGCAGTCAGCAAGGATTTATGAGAAAAAGATTGTGCCAGACAAATTTACTTGGTTTTTATGAAGAAATGAGTAAGAATTTAGATTTTGCTAAAGCTTTTTATACTGTGCAACATAGTCGACTAATGTATAAACTGAGTACTGTTGGCCTAGAAAAAAACATTTGTACATGGATAGAGAATTGTTTATTGGATCACAGAGAGTGGTGGTTAATGGGGCTACATCTACGTGGGCTAAAGTTCTAAGTGGAGTGGCTCAGGGTTCTGTACTGGGGCCACTTCTTTTTAATCTGTTTATAAATGGCTTAGAATGGGGCATTGAGAGCAAGGTCTCTGTGTTTGCTGATGACACTAAACTATACAGAGCTTTGGAAACTTCAAATGATGTGCCAAAAGCTAACCTAGATAGATTATCAAAATGGGCAGCAGTATAGCAGATGAGATTTAATGTTGATAAATGTAAGGTGATGCATTTAGGGTTTAACAATCCTTGTGCGTCCTACACCATAAATAACTCTGTGTTAAGTGAATCTCGACTGGAAAAAGATTTGGGGGTTCTGGTAGATAACAGTCTTAACTGTAGCAAACAATGCCAGGCAGCAACGGCTAGAGCTAGCAAGATATTGTCTTGTATAAAGAGGGGAATAGATTCAAGAGAAAAAAACATTATACTCCCTATTTACAAGGCACTGGTAAGGCCTCATTTGGAATATGCGGTGCAGTTTTTGAATCCCATATACAAAAGGGACATCTTGGAAATGGAAGCAGTTCAGAGAAGGGCAACTAAAATAATAAAGGGAATGGAGGGGCTTGACTATGCAGAAGGAACAGAGGTTAAGGCACTAGTATAATGTATTAAGAACAGTGAATAGTATAGTGAGGTGCTCTACAGGTATAGATTTAAAGATAACAAGTTTTGAAGGAAAAGAAATCCTGTGGCACTCAATAGTTGGTTTTATTCTTTTCTATGCCCATGTCAGTTCTAAATAAAGGGTTTTTATATGATACTACCTATTGAGCGCCACAGGATTTCTTTTCCTTCAAAACTTGTAGGCTTGACTATGCAGGCAAGTTAGGGCTGTTTACATTAGAGAAGCGACATTTGCATGGGGATGGATATGATCACTTTATACAAATATATTAACCCTTTCAGTGCCAGCCGAATTCACCACTTTGCATGCGTTAAATGCCAGAAGAATTTTCAGGATTTTAGACACATTTGGTTCAGTCAAAGTGTACAGTAGGAAACCCCCCAGTAAATCAGGAATATTATACATTGTTTTTTCAGCACAAAGTGTACTTTAACATGGTAACAACATTTTGTAACTTTTCTGGAAATTTTACTGGAATTATGGATAAAATATGTCAAAACAATTTAAAATTTGAAAATTTTCATGGATTTTTTCCCATTTTTACCCTTAGTTATCTTAAGGTTACACACAAAATTCTTACTGTTTCTAAAAGCTCTGATACTCCCGAGTACAACAATACCAGATATATGTAGGTACCCCACTTTTCCTGTACAGGAGACCCCCCCCAAACTAAAACTACACCTTTAAGAATATTACACCAAATTGAAATTGAAATGTATAACCACGTCTGACAGTTAACAAAGAATATCTTCCAAATTAACTAAAATATCCCCATAAGTGAGATATTTTTAGAAACTACACACCCGCAGCATATTATGAGTGAGGTAAGTTTCGATCAAAATGCAGATACCTGGGCGCAGCTCTACGTCCAATTGTAAGTTATTTTCTCACATTTTCCTTTTTTTCCTCAACTGTAAAATCAAAACCAAAAATGCGAATTTCAGCTAAAAACTGCAGAGGAAAGTTCGAACTTACCTCAATTATGAAAGCCTAAACCCTCCTGAATAAAACGGTATGCCACATTCATGGGTGTACTCAGAGACATGGCTACCAACTAACCCAGAGCGGGACCAATGCCAAATGTCAGTAGCAGCAAAAAAAAAATTAGCCAGCTTTGCATTTGAACAGTCTGCAGTTTATCCCAGAAAACAACCCCCTAACTCAGAATTATCCCCCACAAACTATATATTCCTCAAATCTACACACCTTCAGCTATGTAATGCTGTAGTTCGTTCATTTACACCATCAATGGTGTGGACGCAGTTTGTCGTAGAATGTCTCACTTTTCTGAAAAAATTAACAAAAAACAACATTCAAAAGGTAGAAATCATGCCAAAATCCCATGGAATGTAAAAAAAAGTTACCAAATATCAATCTCCTGAATGTCCAGAATCAAACAGTATGCCATAGGTGTGGTTACACATGCGGATGTGGAAGCAAAAAGCCACGAAGTGAGACATTGCACGATGGCTCAGAAAAAGCAAAAATATTTAGCCAGCTCTGAATTTGAACAGTCTGCAGTTTTTTCCACAAAACAACACTCTAACTCAGAAATACCCCCCACAAACTATATATTCCTGAAATCTACACACCTTCAGCTATGTAATGCTGTAGTTCGTTCATTCATACCATCAATGGTATGGACGCAGTTCGTCGTAGAAGGTCTCACTTTTCTGAAAAAATTAACAAAAAACAAATTCAAAAGGTATAAATCATGCCAAAGCCTCATGGAATGTAAAAAAAGGTTCCCAAATATCAATCTCCCAATTGTCCTGAATCAAACGGTATGCCATATGTGTGGTTACACATGTGGACGTGGAAGCGAAAAGCCACGAAGTGAGACAATGCACGATGGTTCAGAAAAAGCGAAAATATTTAGCCATATTTAAGTAGTCTGCAGTTTTTCCCACAAACCACCCCCGTAACTCAGAAATACCTATGTAACACTGTAGTTCGTTCGTGCATACCATCAATGGTGTGGGCGCAGTTTGTCGTAGAAGGTTGCACTTTTCTGAAAAAATGAACAAAAAACAACTTCAAAAGGTAGAAATCATGCAAAACCGGTATGCCATATGCATGGTTACACACGTGCACTTGGAAGCGACTAGCCACGAAGTTAGACAATGCATGATGGCTCATAAACAGCAAAAATATTCAGCAGTCTGCAGTTTTTCCCCACAAAACACCCCCCACAAACTATATATTCCTTGAATCTACACACTTTCAATTATGGAATGCTGTTGTTTGTTCATTCATACCATCAGTGGTGTGGGCGACAGTTTGCACTTTTTACAGATTTTCTGAAAAAAAATTAACAAAAATCCACTTTCGAAGGTAGAAATCATGCCAAAATCCCATGAAATGTAACAAAAAAAGTTACCAAATATAAATCTCCCAAATGTCCCGAATGACACGTTATGCCAAATGCATGGTAACACATGCGTACGTGGAATTGACTAGCCACAAAGTGAGCCAAAATCACAGTGGCCCAATTACAGCAACTTTTCAGATTTGTCAGACTAAACGCCCCTCTATATTAGAAATACCCTCCAAAACTATATATTCTTGGAATCTACATGCCTTCAGCTACGCAATGGTGTCATTCTTTTATGCGGTGCACACAGAGACGTGGCCACCAACTAGCTCAAATGGGACGCATGCCCAAGTGCAATTACAAGAAAAAATTCAAAGTGCTCTGTAATTTGAACAGCCTATGCTTTTTCAAAGGAAACGTCCCCGAAACTTGGAAATACCCCCCACAAACTATATGTTTTTTTGGAATCTACACAACTTAACTTACGTAACGTTGTCATGCTTTCATACATACATGAAGAATTCCAGACATAGTACTCCATAGAACTCGGTGCTTTTAGGAGATTTTGTAAAGAATAAAATAAGGGGATTCAAAGGTTGAAACCCTACCTAAACCCACTTGACAAGCAAAAAAACGCACTAAATGTCAATCTCCCACATGTCTTGAATCAAACAATATGCCATATGCGTGGCTGCACACAGAGGCGTGGCCACCAACTAGCTCAAATGGGAAGCATGCACAATTGCAATTACAAGAAAAAAAATCAAAAAACGCCACAACCCACCACCACCCCCAGTGAAAACCAGTTAGTGCGGAGAGTCACACAAGTTTTTGCACACTTTACTGATCCTAAAAATTCAATCCAGTCTTTTTTTGGTACCTCTGCAAAATATCCTTCTAAAATAGGCTTAGTTTCCCATGAGATCGAACAAATAATGATCTGTGTTTACTTTACCGATATCACCGGGGACATTGGGAAGCTTGAAGAAGACAAAGTTTTTTTGCGAATTTATAGTTTTAGGGTAAAAAAAAAAAAGTTTTCCAATTCGAAATCCAATCGGAAAAATCACTTCCCGAAAATCATTTTCCAGGAAGTGATTTTTCATTCGTTGGCAAAGATCAATAATTTGGTGATCTTAGGGAAGACCCCGGTGAAGGAGGAAGCTCCATGATATCACTGGGGTCTCCCTTTCTGCATTGAAGACTTCCTCCTCGTAGGACCGGGTGCTGGTTACGATAAGTTACGATATCTCCTGATCCCCCCTCAGATTTGGACGAAACCGAGGGGGGATCGAGGGGGCTAGGGGGCAGTTGAATGCTGCCCCCCGATCGCCCCTAGCTCGGGCCAATTTTTTTTTTTTAAGGGACATGCACAGATCGTATATATACGATCTGTGGCAGTTTGGTTCTTTACTGCACATACAGTGAGAACAGACAGTAAAGGTCCCATACAGTGAGAACAGACAGTATAGGTCCCATACAATGATAACAGACGATAAAGATCCTATACAGTGAGAAAAGACAGTAAAGGTCCCATACAGTGAGAACAGACAATAAAATTCCCATACAGGGAAAACAGACAGTAAAGGTCCCATACAGTCAGAACAGAGGGTAAAGGTCCCATACAGTGAGAACAGAGGGTATAGGTCCCATACAGTGAGAACAGGCTGTAAATGTTCCATACAGTGAGAACAGACAATAAAGGTCCCATACAGTGACAACAGACAGTAAAGGTCCCATACAGTGAGAACAGACGATAAAGGTCCCATACAGTGAGAACAGAGGGTATAGGTCCCATACAGTGAGAACAGACAGTAAATGTCCCATACAGTGAGAACAGACAATTGAGAACAGACAGTAAAGGTTCCATACAGTGAGAACAGACAGTAAAGGTCCCATGCAGTGAGAACAGACAGTAAAGGTCCCATATAGTGAGAACAGACGATATAGTCCCAAACATTGGGAACAGAGGGTAAAGGTCCCATACAGTGAGAACAGACAGTAAAGGTCCCATACAGTGAAAATAGAGGGTACAGGTCCCATACAGTGAGAACCGACAGTAAAGGTCCCAAACAGTAAGAATAGAGGGTAAAAGTCCCATACAGTGAGAATACACAGTAATGGTCCCATACAGTGAGAACAGACAGTAAAGGTCCCATACAATGAGAACAGACAGTAAAGGTCCCATGCAGTGAGAACAGATAGAAAAGGTCCCATATAGTGAGAACAGACAATATAGTCCCAAACAGTGAGAACACAGGGTAAAGGTCCCATACAGTGAGAACAGACAGTAAAGGTCCCATAAAGGTCCCTAGCTCGGGCCAATTTTTTTTTTAAAGGGACATGCACAGATCATATATATACGATCTGTGGCAGTTTGGTTCTTTACTGCACATACAGTGAGAACAGACAGTAAAGGTCCCATACAGTGAGAACAGACAGTATAGGTCCCATACAATGATAACAGATGATAAAGGTCCCATACAGTGAGAAAAGACAGTAAAGGTCCCATACAGTGAGAACAGACAATAAAATTCCCATACAGTGAAAACAGACAGTAAAAGTCCCATACAGTCAGAACAGAGGGTAAAGGTCCCATACAGTGAGAACAGACGATAAAGGTCCCATACAGTGAGAACAGAGGGTATAGGTCCCATACAGTGAGAACAGACTGTAAATGTTCCATACAGTGAGAACAGTCAATAAAGGTCCCATACAGTGAGAACAGAGGGTATAGGTCCCATACAGTGAGAACCGACAGTAAATGTCCCATACAGTGAGAACAGACAATAAAGGTCCCATACAGTGAGAACAGACAGTAAAGTTCCCAAACAGTGAGAATAGAGAGTAAAGGTCCCATACAGTGAGAACAGACAGTAAAGGTTCCATACAGTGAGAACAGACAGTAAAGTTCCCATGCAGTGAGAACAGACAGTAAAGGTCCCATATAGTGAGAACAGACGATATAGTCCCAAACATTGGGAACAGAGGGTAAAGGTCCCATACAGTGAGAACAGACAGTAAAGGTCCCATACTGTGAAAATAGAGGGTGCAGGTCCCATACAGTGAGAACAGACAGTAAAGGTCCCAAACAGTAAGAATAGAGGGTAAAGGTCCCATACAGTGAGAATACACAGTAAAGGTCCCATACAGTGAGAACAGACAGTAAAGGTCCCATACAATAAGAACAGACAGTAAAGGTCTTATGCAGTGAGAACTGATAGAAAAGGTCCCATATAGTGAGAACAGACAATATAGTCCCAAACAGTGAGAACACAGGGTATTACTGGTACTAATGCATATAGATCTGGTTGATCCAGGGATACTTTCCGATTGCCGTTTGGAGTCAGGAAGGAATTTTTCCCCCCCTTTTTTAGCTGGGTTTTTTTGCCTTCCTCTGGATCAACTGTTAGGTAGGGTTAAAAAAAAAAAAAAAAAAAAAAAGGGAATAGGTTGGACTTGATGGACGAATGTCTTTATTCAACCTTAATTACTATGTTACTATGTAAAGGTCCCATACAGTGAGAACAGACAATAAAGGTCCCATACAGTGAGAACAGACAGTAAAGGTCCCATAAAGTGAGAACAGACAATAAAGGTCCCATACAGTGAGAATAGAGGGTACAGATCCCATACAGTGAGAACAGACAGTAAAGGTCCCAAACAGTAAGAACAGACAGTAAAGGTTTCAAACAGTAAGAACAGACAGTAAAGGTCCCATACAGTGAGAACAAACAGTAAAGGTCCCATACAGTAAGAACAAACAGTAAAGGTTCCATACAGTGAGAAAAGACGATAAAGGTCCCATACAGTGAGAACAGACGATAAAGCTCCCACACAGTGAGAACAGAGGGTAAAGGTCCCATACAATGAGAACAGATGGTAAAGGTCTCATACAGTGAGAACAGACAGTAAAGGTCCCCATACAGTGAGAACAGACAATAAAGGTCCCATACAGTGAGAATAGAGAGTAAAGGTCCCATACAGTGAGAACAGATAGTAAAGGTCCCAAACAGTGAGAACAGACTGTAAAGGTCCCAAACAGTGAGAACAGACAGTAAAGGTCCCATACTGTGCGAACAGACAGTAAAGGTCCCATACAGTGAGAACAGACAATAAAGGTCCCATACAGTGAGAACAGACAGTAAAGGTCCCATACTGTGCGAACAGACAGTAAAGGTCCCATATATATTCTATCCTCTATCTCTCACTCACTCTTTCTCTCCTGCTGTTTCTATTGTCTATTTGTCACACTCTTTCTCCTGCAGTGTATCATTGCTTTCACATACACTGAACATACACACTCTCACGCATACTCTACACACACTCTCTCACACATACTGTACATAACACTCTCACACACATACTAAACAGAAACCCTCTCACACATACTGTACATAACTCTCTCACACATACTCTACATAAATCCTCACTCACACATACTGTACATACACTCTCTCACACATACTAAACAGAAACCCTCACACATACTGTACATACACTCTCTCACACATACTGTACATAAACCCTCTCACACACATACTGTACATAAACCCTCTATAAACCCTCTCACACACATACTGTACATAAACCCTCTCACACACATACTGTACATAAACCCTCTAACACACATACGATTGGCACCAAATCTGGTAAAATCATTGGCACAAACTCTGATAATTGGTTTGTTTAGTGTAATTTGCATCTGCTGCATGAATTTTTAAAAAAGTCACCCACAAAACCACTACAAGCCAATCAATAGTAGTAGTCTAACATGGAATGTATTTAGTTCTCCCAAAGAGAACATGCTGTTTTAAATGTCTATTAACCTTACATAAAACAAAGTTTATGCAAAAATAATTTTTTAAAATTACATTACATTAAATTGCAAAGCTTAAAAAGGTCACAAGTGTAAATTCTGGTTATTTCTTTTTCCCATTTTCTGCAGACTCTTATATCTGACACAATGCATTGATTCTCACGTGAAACTTCTATTTTATCAGACTTATCTACCTTAATATGCCTTTTCCTTGGATGCATGCAAGCATGTAAGTTTTCTCTGAGCAGCTATTGTTCTGAATTTAGAAATGGTAGAACAGTCTCACGAAAGATTAATGACTTCCTGTGAGCATTTTCTGTACCTGCAATTATCAAACTATGCACTTACAAAGAAGGAAAGATGTCAAAGATCCTAGCCCAGGTATTTGTTGGCAGGGAAGAAACCAATAAAGTCCCAGTTTGGAACTGAATGCCAAATCAGCATCTGTAGTTAGCTAATGTATTACACTTTAATATGTCAGTAGCAATGTTATCACCACTGTGTTATATAGGGAATAGACAGGCCTTTGCCCTGATTCCCAGTTCACATTTGATCTGTAACTAGAATACTTATCATTGTGATACACTAATTCCCACTGCTGATTCTGACATCTTACTCTTTATGTTAAAATGTACCCTTTAGTTAGTTGCACAGGGAATCTAAAGGATTGAGAGAAACTCTATATTGTGTATGTACTATGTATGTAGATGTGGCCATACATCATTCAGCATTGTTTTGTTATAGTCATTTAAAAGCAAAAAATATACATCTCCTGTATCTCGTAAAAGTCAGAAAACAAGAGAAAACTTGTTATCACTAGGAAAAAATCCCGTTTTGAAACAAACATGGTATCGATTTGGAACTATCGTTTTTGAAAATCTGTGGATCCGACTGATTTTCTGAAATTTTGAAAACTCAGCAAATGTTAGAAAATCGAGAAATTCCAAGAAAATGTATAACACACATTGTTTTACAAAATACGCATAACATTAAAGTAGTGTAAAGTATATACAGGGAGATTCAATAAAAGTTTTTATCCTTAAGAGTTATGCCAATTTTGCCTTAACCAATCAGATGTTATTTAATATTTGAAAGCTAACATCTGATTGGTTGGGGGCAAAATTAACACCATTTAATTTATTCAACAAAAGTTCTTATCGTTTAAAATGGTGCTAACTTTGCCCCAACCAATCAGATGTTAGCTTTCAAATGTTAAATAAGATCTGATTGGTTGGGGCAAAATTAGCACCATTTTAAACAATAAGAACTTTTATTGAATCTCCCTGAAGAACTTTTATTGAATAACCCTAATAGAATGTTAACATTACTCCATATATGATCCCATACTAATCTTGGTTCAGGTATATTAATGTATCACACATCTCTCCATACAGCAAAAATGTACAGCATTATAAAGATATGACCCTCACCCTAGCACAGGACAACTAAGTTAAAAGTCAACTACGTATGGCTGGGGTTATTAGTAAAAATTAACTATACATGTTTGAACCAATCATTTTGATTATACTTTAGTACCTATGCCCTCTATTTCATATATTATGGTCACTAAAAATACCTATAGATGTTATGTATATTAGACATTGTTTTGCAAAGAAATATCATTATTGGCAGCTTAGGGAAAATAGACCCACATGTGAGATTTAGTATGTTTTTAAATGTATTATCATTGATCTAAATCTTTTACATTTTCCCCTTGGGTCTTGACCACGATGTTTCACTTGACCCACTAAGTTTATTTCACTAGGTCTATGGATATTTTGTTTTTCTAAACTGACTATTTTTTTATGGGCCAGGCCCATGCACTGAAAGGCCTTGCATCACAATACACAGCTGTGTGATTTAGTCCTTTTCATGGCTTTGTCTTTCAGTTCAGACAGGTGGCATTTTAGTTCAGCCTTATCATCCCAGAAAGAGAGGTTAGTGAAGGTCACACAAACTAATTACCAAAGATTTTTACCCACAGGTGTCACTAGCTCTTCAGAAATGTTCTGTTGTCCTTAATGATTAATGGTTACGTAGCTTAGCAGTCAAGCAACAATACAATTCAAACATTATCTCTCTTATGTTTCTGATTTTAACAGCATAACCACAAATACTTATTATGTATTACAATACATATTTTTTCCATAAAATTACACATCAGATTTTGTGCTGAATATATTAGTTGCCTGTTGTTCGGTAGAAATGCTGTAGGCTCATGTTAACATGAGTATTTTCCGAAAAACATAAGGTCTAAATTACTTTAGGGACTTATAGCATATTCCTTAAAATTGGTTTTATTGTCTCCTTTGGGAGCAGGCTGCATTACTATTTGTAGACTATGAATGTAGCCTTAAAGTGAACAATGAAACCTATTTTTGCTAGGGACAAGTAGTGCCCTACACATTTCTTGCATAATCCATAACTGGTCATGTGCCAGCAAAAGGTTTAACTGTGTGCTGCTTGTTAAACCCTAAAAATACATTTCTTCATTTCCTATAGAGCTAAACAATAGGACTACAAATTCTTAGCTTAGCTTAAAATGCAAAGCTTAACATTTTAATAGGGTAAAGAATAGACAAAGACGGAGGGAGCAATACATTATACCATGGTATAAAGAGCCCAAAATGTTGGCATGTTCCTAATTAATTTGGCTTGAGAAAGCCAAATTACTGTCCTTTTCTTCTTCTTCTTTTTCTTCTTCCGTTTTATTCTTCCGCTTTTTTGGACCGTATCTCCTCCCACAGTTTTTGAGCTAGAGACATGAAATTCGGTACAGACGTGCGGGGCATATAGGAGAAGTGTGCTATCTTCTAGCTAAGGAATCCGGGTTATCTGCAAATTTGGGGATATTTTTTCCCATAGACTATAATGGTAACAATCCTCAAATGTGTATATTTCAAA
Organism: Hymenochirus boettgeri; assembly: GCA_019447015.1. Classification (NCBI taxonomy): domain Eukaryota; kingdom Metazoa; phylum Chordata; class Amphibia; order Anura; family Pipidae; genus Hymenochirus; species Hymenochirus boettgeri. Next base: position 228,222,246 of record CM033474.1, on the reverse strand, counting down.
ACAGTTTTTTTCATGGTCATAAATACAAATGGTGATACCCTCAACCCCCCACACAGACCCAGGTACACCCACCTACTGACCTACCTTTCCATTCCCATTCCCATGGAAGCCATATTTAAAGGGTAACTAAAGTCAAAAAAACTAATTTAGATTTATCCTCAATAAAAGATAGTTTTATGGTTGTAAACACAAAAAAGACATACCCCCCCAACCAGACCCAGGTACACACACCTACTGATATACTTATCCATTACGTTGGCAGCCATATTTAAAGGGTAACTTAAGTCAAAAAAACAAATTTAGATTTATCCTCAATAAAAGATAGTTTTATGGTTGTAAACACAAAAAAGACATACCCCCTCAACCAGACCCAGGTATACACACCTACTGATATACTTATCCATTACGTTGGCAGCCATATTTAAAGGGTAACTAAAGTCAAAAAAACAAATTTAGATTTATCCTCAATTAAAGATAGTTTTATGGTTGTAAACACAAAAAAGACATACCCCCTCAACCAGACCCAGGTACACACACCTACTAATGTACTAATTCATTATGGTGGTAGCCATACTTAAAGGGTAACTAAAGTCAAAAAAACTAATTTAGATTTATCCTCAATAAAATATAGTTTTATGGTTGTAAACACAAAAAAGACATACCCCCTCAACCAGACCCAGGTATACACACCTACTGATTTACTTATCCATTACTGTGGCATCCATACTTAAAGGGTAACTAAAGTCAAAAAAATTAATTTTGATTAATAATAAAAAAGGTTTGTTTTTTTAACCCCCATGTGGCACAGTTACATACACCTACTGACCTACCCCTCCATTACTGTTGCAGCCATACCAAAAGTGTAACTAAAGTAAAAAAAACTAATTTTGACCAATCATCAAAAAAGTTTGTTTTTTTAACCCCCAACCGGACACAGGTACACACACCTAATGATCTACTTATCCATTACTGTGGCAGCCATACCTAAAGGGTAACTAAAGTAAAAAAAACAATTTGACCAATCATCAAAAAGATACAGAGAGATTCAATAAAAGTTCTTATCTTAGAAAATGGTGCTAATTTTGCCCTAACCAATCAGATGTTAGCTTTCTGATTGATTGGATCAAAATTAGCACCACTTTGGGCTGGGTACACACAAAAGTTGTTTTTGTCCCAAACAAGCGTTCACTACAAACTCATCATTCCCATAATTGAGTTTTAAAATCTGCAGTAAACACACATATTCCCTTCCAAAATGCATCCCTTCAAGCCAAATTTATACTTAAAGGGCATGTCCACCCCCAAAACTATAATCCCCCCAACTACTGGCCCCACCACGTAGTGTAGTTTAATCCTTACCTCACATCCCAGCTCCATAGGGTTCTCCTGTAGTCCCCCCCCAAAGTCCCAAAAAATGACTACCAGGAGGCTAGCAGAGTCCATATAGGACACTGCCTGCTAGCTGGCCTCAGGTAGATTTTTGCCATGCGTACTGCAGCCCTTCTCCCCCTCCCTCCCCTCCCTCTCCTCCTCTCCCTCCCGTTCTACTATCCCTCCCCCTAGCATAAAAACCATTTAATATCCTGCTCCCCCATGTCCCCCAGCCCCAACCGGGTATTTTTTATTTTAGAAAGCTCCCCAAACTCTTACTTACCTCTCCTCTTTCCTCCGGCGAAGTGAGCTGCGGCAGCCGCGTCTGTGATTGGCTGCCGCTCAGCCAATCACAGACGCGGCTGCCGGTCCCGCCCCTCTGCTTGCATTCTCTTGCAAGAGAGGCCGGGAGCGCGGCGGAGGATCGAGGGGAGGTAAGTAGAGTTTGGGGGGCTTTCTAAAAAAAAATTATAGCGGTTGGGGCTGGGAGCCCAGGGGGGACCTTATATAAAAAAATTTTTTTTAGGGTGGACATAGCCTTTAAATAAGTTTATACTTAAACTTTCCCTTTCTAGTTATTAAATGCATGTTTAATTATAAACTGCATGAAGGGCTTTGCTGGAATTTTGCTATAATAATAATTAGTGAATTAAAGAAAGGCAGTTCTGTTTATAGTTAAATTATAAATCAAATCATAGACTCAACGCTCAATAAATGAAACCTATATTAAAAGGTATCTCCACCTATAAAATAAAGGTTTTTTTGTTGTGTAGGGGACCCTAGCCCACCCCCAACCGCCATGTTTGTTTGCTAAAAAAAATCATCAGGAATGTACTTACAGAGCTTTGTTCCTCCGGCATTCAGGTAATTGCAGGAAGGGGGCCAGATCAGCAGCCACGGCTGTAAGTAAGTACATTCCTGATGATTTTTCTAGCAAACAAACATGGCGGTTGTGGGTGGGCTAGGGTCCCCTACAAGGCAAAATACATTTTTTATGGTATATTTTTAGCATGTTAACATAACAAGGAAAAATAGAAAGCAAATAAATTAATAAATTAGAACAATATAAACGATTTGTGAGTTTATATTGTGAGTTTGTGAGTATACACACATTAAATACAGTGGAATGCGAAAGTTTGGGCAACCTTGTTAATCGTCATGATTTTCCTGTATAAATCGTTGGTTGTTACGATAAAAAAATGTCAGTTAAATATATCATATAGGAGATACACACAGTGATATTTGAGAAGTGAAATGAAGTTTATTGGATTTACAGAAAGTGTGCAATAATTGTTTAAATGGCATGTCCACCCGTTTTTCTAACTTTTTCTGTAGTGTGGGGCTCCCTCCCCCAACCCCAAACGCTATAGCTATTTGCAGCAAAACTCTCCTGATCTCTACTTACATTGCCTGTTTCCCCTGACGTTCAGTCCCAGCCCTCTGCAAAGTAGCTCAAACAAGAGGCCTTGTAAACCAAGTTTTTAAAAAAAAATGTGATACAGATCATGTAAACAGAAAACAGAAATAGTGTTCCAATCTCAGTGAAATAGGGACTGGTTAAAAACTATGGGCAGACTTGACCCAGGATATTAATTTGGGCCGGTATGATGATTTGACCAGTGTATTTAAGCCACGGCCCCCAGGTAATTGCATGTTTTCCAGATTTATCTCTGAGTTGTGCTGCAAAATATTCCATCACCTGAATATCATTAATCTAATATTAAGATAATAGAGAAGATAATACCTTTCCTACTCGAAATATGTAAGTTGGGGGGAAATGCCAGCTCTGGTAAGAGCATCTGCTTTATGTTTTATCTGACCCATTTTTGAAATGTGTAAAGACGTCTGGTGATTTTGTCTATTATATCATAATAATGTCCAGGGCCGTGAGTACACTAAAATTAAACTATTAGGGATATCAGGTGTCCGAGCAAAGGGATGGAGCTGTGATGCTTTGTTTATAAGGGTTTTTGTTATTTACCCTTTGCCAGAGGTTTTAGGTGACCCTCATTGGACCTGTGCTATTTTTCTTTGTGAGTAACCTTAATAGATGTGAGGGAAGTATTCGTGCCCCTTCTATTTCTGCCCATCTTGCCTGAGGTCTTATTGATGTCCAATGAGTAAGGCGACGTAATTGGGGAGGAGTGGTAATATTTTATTATATCTGGCACTCCCAGACCTCCCTGCAAACATCTTGCTGTTACTACCCTTCGTGATTCCCTATGTGCTCCATATCCCCAGATGAATTTCATAAAATTGTGTTGTAGCTGATGAAGAATCTTGAGAGGTATAGGATGGGAAGAGTTGAAAACAAGTATGTTAGTTTTGGTAAAAGATTCTTTTTTTATTGAGGCTATGCGGCCAAACCAAGAGATCAAGTATGATTTTCATTGAGCTAGCGTCTCTTTAATCTTTCCAATCATGGGTTCATAACTGGAATGTTGGTGTGATTATAATACCCAAGTATTGAATGTAGTCCTGCTTCCAATGATGCGAAAAGTTATGTTGTAAGGATTGTGCTATTGCTAATAAAAGATTCACAGGGAGGGCCTCTGTCTTCCCATGATTAAGTTTACTGGTATACCCTGGGTGTGTGTAAGATCTTATGTAAATTAGGTAAGGAAGTTCTGAGCATCAGCAAGATGTGTACAGTAAAATCTTATATTGTGATTTGTTGATGATTAAAGGAATAGTTCACTCTCAAAGTGAGCTATTCCTTTAATGTATTTATTGAAGCCCAGGAGGTTAAGGAGCTCTGCCTTACCACCTGTTCTTCAATCAACAGTGCAGGGTGCGGGAACGAAGGTAAGAAGAAAACGGGCATGTGCGATAATGCACGCTATAGCTGTACAGAACAGGGAAGCGGTCGGAGATTTCAGTGAGGCCACTGTGGGTCACTCAAAAGGTATGTTTCTTCTTACCTTCACTTTCACTTTGAGAGTGAACTATTCCTTTAAACCCCCCAAATTTGAGCTGCTCAATGCATAGTGCATATAGCAAGGGTGATAGAGGACAGCCTTGCTTGGTTCCCTGTTGAATAACACATTTTTCTTAAAGTGTTCTGGAAACCATAACCTGTCCAGTGGGGACAGAATACATCATCTCCAGTACACGAACAAACCTCCCAAAGAGGCCAAAGTGGAGTGCATAAATGTCCAGTCTAACCTGACAAGAGCCTTTTCAGCATCAAGACCTAACAGTAACATTTGTGTATTTTCTCTGTTTGCTATATCCACACTTTTAATGGCACTTTGGGTGTTATCCCTTGCTTGTCGGCCAACTATGAACCCCACCTGATCTCTACTTTTAAGTTGGGGTAAATATGATGCCAATTGGTTAGCTAGAATTTTGGTAGAAATTTTGCAATCTGTGTTAAGCAGAGCTATGGGACATTAGTTAGATCTTTGATAGATCCTTTCTGGGTTTCAGAATGAGTGTTATAAAAGATGGGGAAAAGGTTTTTTTAGGTAGGGCACCAGGTAGCAAGGATGGATCCAGAGGGAGTGTTTGTGTGTGTGTGTGTGGGGGGGGGGACTCCACTGCGCACACCAGAAACCTCTCAGAAGACAGGGAAGGGACAGAAACCTTTTTACACACAAGCTCCTACCTTTCACTTTTTGGGACTTTGACTAGACACTGCATGAGAACCATTTGGAGCAGAGATGTAAGGTAAGGATTTTTTAACACTACATAGTTGGGCCAGTAGTAGGGGAATATTTAGTTTTGGGGTGGACATGTCCTTTAATCTGTACAAGAAGAAATAGACAATTTACAAACGTGCAAATTAACACACAGATTTACATGCATCATTTATGTAAAAAATGAATCCACTTCTGCCCACTGCATTGTGTTGTGTTTGATAAATAAAAACAACAACAACAAAAAAACTTATTTTCGGGGGGGATTTTGTACAAACTAACTTTTCGCTAAGAGGAAAAGCCTTAGCTGACAAAGGTCATGGTCCATAATTAGACCAGGTTAATATCACTTAATCTTCTGGACCTGATAGAATACAACCATACATTTAAGAGTGTGCTGTAGCTTCAAGTTTAGGTGACACCCCCAAATATTGGTGACCTGAACTGCTACATTTATTAATTTAAAATGTTAATACATGCCTTTTAAACAATCCAATTTAAGGTGAAACCTTTCCCATGCTGGGATTATTGGCCCCATTAAAGTCTGTGTTTAATAAAATATTTATTGTGTATAGCAAATTTGAAGGCGTTAAAGTGAGGTTTAGTCCACTTGTAACTAACAACCAAAAATTTGGTTGGAAAAACTCTAAGACTGGTAGCATTAAAGATCACACTGTATGGATTAACACTTAACCTCAAAATATAGCGCCTCAGATTCTCAAAACAATAGGCGGTGGCAAAATACAGTATTTTAACTTTTTAAAAAATAGATGTACGGCATTTGAAATGTCCTGCATCTGCTTTTGTCTAAAAAAAAAATTTAGTCTTCGTCTTTTTTGCTGTTTGGAATTTCTACAATTTCCCAACTGGTTACATTACTAAGACATAGCTTGATCAAAGCTACATGGTAAATAAACTTCTTAATTTGTATTTTCTTTAAAGGAAGACAAGGCATGAAATACAAAAGTTTGCATTGCCAGTCATGTGTTTGCATTGTCAGTCATGTGTATTCCAATAATGTTTAAATAGATGGGCTCCAGGTACAATACGGCTCACAAAATCTTTAATATCTGGAATTGTTACCTGTTTCTTCAACCCCTGATAATCATAACTTGAGGAAATATATTAAAATATGGATTATAAATTATATGGCCTTTAGGGTCTGAAGAACAGCTAACCTTAACAAGGAGACTCCTTTCATTTAGAAACCACCATTAAGAGAAAGGTGTGGTAGTTTTTATCTAATTTTTTTAATTGGCATTCTGTATGCGTATTTATCTTATTATTATATTATATTATTGCTCCTTCATAATGTAGATGTATATGGATTTTTCTGGTTGATCTGTATTTTTAGTGACTCTATGGAAAATCATTTGTACTAAACATACTGTATTTCATAGTCTAATATCCTCCTGTCCTTAAGATTAATGTGAACATTTGTTATCATTAGGTGCATGTACTATCCATATTGTATTTTATTATGAAATAAAAACAGAAAGTGAATGTAATGTAAACCACAATCAAACTGCAAATGAGAAAGAATAAACCTAATTATATACAGATGGAGTCAGTTAGCTCAATAATGTCCTTGTGTTTCTGTAGCAGTTGGGTTGCCAAAAAATTAGGAAACTTTCCCACTAGCACTAGGGTTTTGGCAAGCAAACCACCATCATGTATGACCCCTTCTGATCCATTTAGCCCAATTCCTTCATATTGTTAATAATATCCTTTGGGATGTGTTAGATAAAATAGGATTTCCAGGGATACCCCAGGTGCAATGAAAGCTGAAGGTGCCCACATCCTAGATTGATTTATAAACAGAAAAATATATCTGACTGTTTAGTTAACATTAAGTGCACAGGTGCAGATAAAGGGTAAATACGAAAACAATCCATTTTATTGTATAGTAGAGCCTTGTTGGCCGTAGAATTATGATAAGAAATGTAGAACAACATAGCCTTGTATAATGTTATTGTATTTTTTATTTGTTATTATTTACTGTTATTTATTACTGATATAGTTTTTTTAAACACCTAGTCAAACCTTTTGTTAACTGATTATTACGCCTTCTTTTTCCCCAGATAATTCATTTAGCAGGCTCTGGAAATGTTGACAGCAAGATAAGAAATATCCCTTTAAGTAATGAACGTGTGTCTAGATTCCCACAATTTGTTACAAATTCATTTTAATTACACAAGTTGCTTGGTTCAGGATCCTTAAGATATCATTAACTACTCAGGTGATCTCTTTGTGTCTGTGCTTTGTTTTATTACATTGACGTCTTTCAGCAAAAGACTTAACATCTTGACCTTAACATTTAATGTATTAATCCTAATTTTATCCTCCTACCTTACCTCTCTGCTGTATTAAATCAGCCAAGGTTAATTCTGTCTCCCACCCACAATGAATAGGTACACTGTTGGGTTTTTTTTCTCTCCTAGAGCTGACCACCCACTTTTATGAGAATCTGCAGTGAATTAGAAAATCCATCACTGCGGCACCAAAGACAGGGCATGGCATTCATCCTAAACAATATACCTCCTTTGTCTACTATCTCCTAAGCTAATTTAACATAACTTAACCTTATGGTCAATGCTACCTTTATTCTCTCTGGAAGGAATGCTAGTTGGCCAGAAATATTAAGAAAATGCTGCACAATGTTTAATGACTGTTCTATAAGCCCCAATTCTATTAAAAAGCCATGTGGGATATTAATAACGCACTTGTTCTCTGCTATATTCCCAGTATTGGCCATTAGTGATTGAAAAGTTCAGGGGAACAGATAATGCGGTTCACATCTATTTTGCTAGAAAAGTTAGAAACACATGATCCTTTACAAATGTAAATACTTTTCTCTAATGTTAAAAGAACTTTAAAAAGTAAAGACAACATCTATCGAGCATGATCTGTTCTGGTGAACGGACCATTTAGCTCAGTGTGTTTATGGCTTTAACCTTTTATTGTGCAGTGCCAAATGAAAGAGACTTGTGGAAGTGTCTCATAAAATTCCAGAAAATTGGCAGAATCTTTTGAATGGCTCCACTTCAAAACCTTCCTGCTCAGCTTTTATGATCTCTCAAGGCTATTTAAGGAATTACATGGTGTTTCTGTACCAATGCTGCCACTTTAAAGCAGACAAATGGCCTCCAGGTACACAGTTTTGAGACTTTTACTTATTGTACATACCGTAAAATGTAAAAAATAGAACTTTAGAAAAGATAGAGCAGCTATACAGCAACTTGAAACCATGGCTGCAGAGATGATATCACCCAGTCCGGTTGGATGTTCTTTTCTCCCTTGGTTGGTGATCAAATAAAGAAGCTGGAGATTAAAGGGCATGTCCACCCTTAAAATAACAAAAATGGTGACTTATTGCCCATAACCCCAACTGCTATTTTTACCAGTTTATTACATGCCTTTGAAATCTGATATTTAATAAGTTATATTCCTTTTTGACAAATGTATCTGCCTCCTCCCTCTGCTCAAAGAGCTTTTAATATGCTTGAGCATGAGCAAAGGAGGAAGCAGATGAATCAGCAGTCAGTCATTGGTTGTGATGTCAGCAGTCACAGCCTTGATTTACTGCATGGAGGGAGGGGCCAGCTTACTCTGACAGAATGTGGACAAATATCTGGTTAGTAATGCAGGTAATAAAGTGTTGAATATATGAACTGAAATTGGGAGTAGGTAACTGAAGATTTACCATTTTTTTGTTCTAAGGGTGGACATTTAAGGATAATTATTGCCTTCAGTAACCTGCCTTCTCCCTCCATGCAGTCAAAGCATGGCCAAAAACAATCATAGGAATGGGCTTGTTGTGTAAGAGTACCAATGAGCTGTATCTAATGAAAATAGTAGTAATCTGAGCGTTGATTACATCTGTGACAGGGGAATTTAATTAAGAAAGACGTAATCAGGATTGATTGTGTATATGACACTGATGAAGTTATGTGCCAGGTGGGCAAAAAATGTCTGGAAACACAGATAACTCGTGATCAGGTTATGAGGGAGTGACTTTTCTAATAATCTAAGATTTATTTCCAATGAGGTGATTTCCATTGTAATGTGTACATAAGGCTTGGTATATGTCAGTCAATTTCTTAGCCCTACTGACAGCTTAGTGCAATATATTGGTTAGTAAGGCGAAAAATAGCCTGAATTAGATTTCAAAAATCAGTGGGGAAATGATTGAAATGTTTTGCCCGATCCTGCGTATTTTAATTGGAAAAAATTATTGGCTGTGCCCCAATGGAGTATGTTGTTGTCAGGAGAAAAAAAACAAATGCAAGTTGGCCTGTGTGTACCTAACCTTAAAAATGTTAACACATTAGTACTGCGTGAAGATTTGGCCAGATAGAAGGCATTATCAGCTGCAAAGGAGATTTGTGCTATTTATTAAGTGGAAAATAATAGTGACTATAGGTAAATCACCCCCCACCCAACAACAAAACTGCAATAGTTCCAAAGCTGACAGGTGTAGTTCTAACCTGTTACTCAGTGAAATGTTCCCCCCTTCCCAAAAGGTCTCTACCTACTATCCAAGATTTCTGAGCTTGTTATGAGCTTGCAAAAGCTCAAAGGAGGCTGCTAGGGGAATAGATTTCAGCTATCAGCTGTGATGTCATATCCATGACTAACCCCTGCTAACCAGATGAACCAGGAAGCAGAAAGAGAGTTAATAGGAAATTGCGCAGCATTTCAGGTTAATCCTATATCTTTCAGCATCCTAACTATTTTTGACTTTGTGCTTTGGGGGGTGATTTACCTATATTTAATTTACCTATATTAAATTTACCTATATTTAATTTTTTACCTATATTTGGTGTGCACCCTTATTCAAACCCATAGAATTATACCATAGGGCCCATATTTTATTACATTTTTCCAGGGTGCCTCGGTTGTAATATATGAGTCTCTGCATATGTAACCTATTGCATATTAAAGATTAAAGTGGCAACTCTGGGAGGTACAGGGGCCATCCACCCCAATACAATTGTTCTTCTACCATAAAACAGGGATTCACAGAGAAAAGACAATCTGTGTCTATCCCAAGAGTCCTCCCCTGGGACACCTAGTAAACATAGTTTAGGTTCTATATGTACTGTTAGCTGTAAGATATTTCAAAGATGTTTAGTTACTTTGGCCCAAAATCAATAGATCTTAGGGCAAGACCATATTACATGCAAGAAATCAGCTGGTTCTCCAAGGGATTTAGGACAGGTTGGACTATTTGATGGGGACACATGGGCCTTTCTCAGAGGTGCAATATAGAGTTGGTGTAAAATATAAAATTGCATTAATTTATTTGCTGCAGCAGGGGAAGCCCAGAGGTGTGACACAGTGATCTCTTGCCAGTCATCGTCTTATATTGAAGGAATGTATCTTGTCCATTTACCAAGTACCGAGTACTAGCTGTACCTTCAGAAAGCCTAGAGTGTAAGAGACAGGAGTACAAATTAGAGATACTGTGTTTCTCACATTCTTGTTTCATTGGATGTGGTTTTGTTGGAATGTGTGAACTTTAAAACTTGGATATTGTCTGGAACTTAGAATCGTTATTAAAATACCTGTGAATGTTATTAATTGGTTGTCTTGTATGATTTGTGAGAAGGTGAAGATGCCTAGTCGTTCAAATATCTTAGTTGTTGGGGAACCTGGGATTATGCCAAAGGTGGTATCTGCGGAAATTTTCACTCAAATTGTAGGGGTTTTTGGACCTTTTTTTCCCCCCCAAATTTTAAATTGCATACAGATCCCTTTATTAGGTAAGAAATTAGAGTGAGAGTCTAGAAAGGTCAGAGGGTTGGGAGTTGGGATGGGAGACATGTATGTAGCATTCCCCCCATGTCATATAAAGATGATGTGTTTTCAGGGAGATTAGGCCAGGGGCAGATCCATGACCAGTGTTCCCTCTAAGGTGTGCACTCATGTCCATCTGATGGAAAATAAGTCCTGCGGTATGTAGCACAGAAAATCTATATCTGCGCACACATACAATTTCCAATTAGAGGGAACATTGTCCATGACTTGTTGTATTTGAGCTGTCCTGCCCAATAATATAGGTGAAAATCTGGCAATGCTAATCCTGCTAGCAATTTAGGTCCTTGAAGGATATTAAATTAACGGGGACAGGCTTCCAGGTTTTTAATGGAGCTATTACACTCTCTAGTTCTGAGGAGACAGTAAGGTTGTAGAAGGCCATGGGTGTTACCCTGAATACCTAAATATTTAAAGTTATTCACCAGGTTACGTGCGAACAGGGGATGCCCATTCCAGTATCGATTGGGAACAATGCAGATTTACTCCAGTTTATAAAGAGACCTGATACAGGGCCAAATTGAGTGATTAGATTATAGGCAGAGTGGAAAGATTGTTGTGGGTTAGCAAGATATAAAATGATCTGCATACAAACTAATCAGACAGGAGTGTTGTTATGTCTCCCTTGTTATATTGTTCAAGAGCAAGAAAACACTTGGAATGTAGAGGGAACTTGATTTATTCAAACAGAGCAACAGGTACATCACACTTTCTCATCCCATGCTATTCCCTAGCTTACTTCCTGATACTGCCCCTTTTTCCCAGCTTGCCTCTATGCCTTAAAGAAACAGTATTAACTAAACATGTAGATGTTACATCATCCCTCTTTTTTTTTTTTTTTTTTTTTAAAGGTTAAACACAAAACATACAAATAGTAATGAAAAAATAAATGAAACACTGGCATATTAAAATACAGATCAGTTTATATTATGAAAGAGCTTATATTTCCTCAATAAGACTTGGTGGGGGTTTTCGTGGTCGGCAGGGGTATAGTCTCCTTGAACATGGTTCATCGTGAATCGGAGACTGACCACCACTCCTTGGTGATACTGAAGTATCAGCAGGTACATGGATGCATTCAGGTGATTGAACTGGCCCTCCTAATGTTTGAGGAGACTCTCTGACTCCTGTCTGTGCCTGTGGTATGTTATTCAGACTGGGGAGAACCTTAAAGTATGAAGCATTCCGGGTTATGCTATGTCCATCTCGCTGTGCCGTAATCATGCTACCTTTTCTGGCTATGACATGGTAAGGCTTGGGATTGTATGCAGAGGTTGTTTTGTTATGTCTCTTTTGTAAAACAACCACCCTATCATTTAGACATGCATGGGAGGACTGAGCATGACGTCTTTGGTCCGCATATTGTTTCATTTTCTGTTTGGATTGAGAATCTGTTTCTCTAATAGAAGAGTCACTAGGTGGTGGATTGTGTGCACTAGGGATTTCTGGAAGAAGTGTATGAATTGGCCTGTTAAAGACAAGTTTTGCAGGAGGAACATTAGTGGTTGAGTGTGGAGTGTTTCGGTAATTGCGTAAAAATTTGTACAATGCCTGCTTTAGTGGAATTTGTTCCAGATAAGCAGCCTTAACTCTCTTACCTAGAGTACTCATGAACCGTTCTACAATGCCATTATCTTGGGGCCAGCAAGGAGTTATTTTTCTGTGTTTAAATCCAAGATATGCAGCAAATTGTTGAAACAGATGTCCATTAAATGGTGGCCCGTTGTCTGTCTTTACCACTCGGGGTATGCCATATGCTGAAAATATACTGTCCAACGCAGGTAGTATAGTGGTAGCTGATGTGGATGTAATGAATGAAATATCAGGATATCTTGAATATTCATCTACAACAACAAGTAGGTATTGTCCATCGGGTAGAGGACCATAAATGTCCACAGCAATTTCATCCCAAACTGTTGAGGGTAAGGAAGACATATGGAGTGGTTCAGGTTTGGAAGAATTTGTTACTACTTGGCAAGTGGAACAGTGCTGTATAGTTTTTTCAACTATTTGATCCAAGTTTGGAAACCAAACTTTTTCTCTGAGAAGTTTCTTAGTGCCAACAATGCCACAATGTCCTTCATGGGCAATATTTACAGTAGTTTGGCGAAGGGCCTGAGGTACTACTAATTTGGTTCCTTTTAGAATGAGATGGTCCTTAGCAAGGGAAAGTTCATCTTTGACAGCTGCAAATGCCTTTAGTTCAGTGATGATTACTTCAGGATCAGGAAAGGTAGCTCTCTGGATTTCATGCCACCTGTTGGTTTCAATTATGTGTATTAATGCAAGAAGAGTTTTGTCCCGTTTGGTTGCCTCTATAAACATGTCCAATGTGAGTGCTTTTGGCACAGCGTGTGCAGCAACAAAGTTAATATATTCTTCTGCAATAGACTTTGTGGCCTCATCTGAAGTAGTGGGATGTCGTGAAATGTAATCAGCAGGATTGTTATATTTTCCTGGACGATGAATTATTTTGTAGTTATATCCTTGTAGTCGTAAACCCCACCTTTCGATTCGAGCAGGCATTTTTGCTCTTGGATTTCCAAATATGGTAATAAGAGCCAAATGATCAGTAACAATTGTAAATGGTGCTCCATATAAAAATAAGTGGAAGTGTTCACATCCCCAGACAACTGCTAGACTTTCTTTTTCTGGCTGAGAATATTTCTTTTCTGTAACTGTCAGACTTCTGCTTGCATAAGAAATAGCTTGTGGGTATGGGTTTTCTGGTTTATATTGGACAAGAATAGCTCCGAGTCCAACTGGACTGGCATCCACAATTAGTTCAGTTCTTAGCGCAGGATCAAAATAAGCCATGATAGTGGCAGAATTAAGTTCTGTTTTGATTGTCTCAAATGATTTTTGGCATGCTGATGACCATTGAAATGCACATCCTTGTTTGGTGAGGTCTCGCAAAGGTGCACTGATAGTGGAGAAGTCCTTGATGTACCTAGCGCAGTAACTGGCCATGCCAAGAAAAGAGCGAACTTCATTAACATCATTTGGGATTGTAGTTGATTTTATTGCCTGTACTTTTTTAGGATCAGGTTGCATCCCAGCAGCAGAAAATATGTGGCCATAGAATTCCAAGGTAGATTTGTTGAATTCACATTTGTCTTTGTTGAGTGTAAGTCCTTGGGATGATAAGCACTCAAATACTGCGTGTAGGGCAGAGTTGTGGTCATTCTGTGTTTTTCCAAAAACTAGTATGTCATCACTGTAATTGAGTGCATTAGGAATATGTTGAATAATGTTTCTTATTGCTTCTTGAAAAATCTCAGCAGCCGAGCAAACACCAAACGTTAGTCGTTTGTATCTTCGCAGACCAACATGTGTGGAAAATGTAGTTATGTATCTGGATTCTGGACTAAGTTCCAGTTGGTGATAACCCTTATTGAGATCCAGTTTAGAGAACACGGTGGCTCCATTTAGGAGATGAATAACATCACTGAGAGTTGGAGAGAGGTGTCTCTCTCTCTGTATAGCAGTGTTTGGAAGACGCATGTCTACACAAATTCTTATTTTGTTTGGATCTTTGGGTTTAGGTACAGCCACTATGGGAGAAACCCATGGAGTGGGGCCTGAAACAGTTTCAATGATGTCTTGTTCCTCTAAAGACTTTAGTTCGTCTTCAATTTGCTTCCTCAAGTGAAAAGGAATTCGTCTGTGTGGCTGTGAAATTGGACGAATGTCTTCATCAATGTGAAGGTGAATTTGAAAATTCTTTAGTTTACCAAGGCCCACAAAAAGATTGGAGTACTTGTCAACTAGTGCTTGTACATCAGAGACTGTTGGGTTAGCTACAGTGTGAACTATATTGATGAGTCCAAGAGTTAAAGCTGTGTGATAGCTGAGAAGGCAACCCCCAGAGCCTTGTAGTACAAAGAAAGTTGTAGTATAGGTTTTATCTTTGTAGTAAATATCTGAATCAAATTTACCTATTGTCGGCAAAGGAGTTTGAGAGCCATAAGGAAAAATTTTGGTTTGTACAGGTATCAAAGCAGGTTTAGTATTCAGTTGGCAATATGTACACATGTCTATAATGTTCACAGAGGCTCCTGTGTCAATAGTAAAAGCAACTGCAGTGTTAAGGAGAGATATTGTGATGATGGGGGAATGTACAGTTTGTGCAGTGGATGTAATAAACACATAGTCACTGCAAACAGTAGGTGACTCATCTCCAGAATTTGGCTGAATGTATTTGACTTGTGCTGAGCTCAGTGTATCTGATGTGCGTAGGGATGACTTAGGAGCAGATTTACATACAATTGCAAAATGATTCAGTTTTCCACAATTAGTACATTTACGTCCTAGAGCAGGACAGTCACCATTATGAGGGAAATGTTTGCCACATCTGTAGCACATCTTTGAGCAGTCAGTGCCTGTAGTTTTGCGTTTAGTGTGCACAAGATTGCACACCTGTGCATCAGTGCCCTCCTCTATGGCAGCAGCTTGAGTCTCAGAAATTTCCAGGGACCGTGCCATGTGTAGAAGATCCTGCAAGCAACAATCTGCTTGTAAAGCTTTGCGCCGTAGCTTAGATGATGTGCAGGATACAATGATTTGTGATGTGATTTCATCATCAACATCAGCAAAATTGCAGCTTTGTGCTAATTGTCTTAAACGGGTGACAAAGGAGTCCATGGTCTCCTGGGGTAGTTGTTTAGCAATTCTGAACTTGTATCTTTCATATCTGATGTTTTGCTTAGGATTAAAATATTCAGTTAGTGCTTTAGAGCATTTTGAGTAGTCAGTAGTGCTGTCTGTAGGTAAGGTGCAGTAAATGTCATAAACAGCAGAACCAGCATAATGAAGTAATAAAGCTTTCTTTCTTTTATCCTCTGTGATGGCCATGGCCTCCAGGAAATTGTCAAAACGGAGTAGCCATTTTTTCCAGTTCTGTGCAAGATTATTGGTATCAGACAAATCAAAGTTGGGGAAGGTGTGGAGTTGCTCAGCCATATTAACTTTACTTTTGAAGCAGCAGTGATAGAGTTAAACTGAACAGTGCAGAAAGTAGAATGAGAGCTGTGCAGTCTGCTGTAGATGGACAGTGACAGGCAAGTGAGTATAACTGGGTCCTGTATGTGGAGGACTGGTACAGGTAGTCACAATGGTAAGTATGCTGGTACTCACAGGGTTAAAGTCTTTAATCCTCGTCGCCAGTTGTTATGTCTCCCTTGTTATATTGTTCAAGAGCAAGAAAACACTTGGAATGTAGAGGGAACTTGATTTATTCAAACAGAGCAACAGGTACATCACACTTTCTCATCCCATGCTATTCCCTAGCTTACTTCCTGATACTGACCCTTTTTCCCAGCTTGCCTCTATGCCTTAAAGAAACAGTATTAACTAAACATGTAGATGTTACAAGTGTTAACCCAATTTAAGTCCGATAATGTTTGGGTGTGAGCAGAGTTGAATGGCAAGGGGCTCTATGGCAAGGGCCAAAAATATATGGGGATAGTGCGCAGTCTTGTCTAGTTCCTCCACCCAGAGAAAATGTGTTACCATTTACAATAATGGCAGCAGTCGGGTTGGAGTAGAGTATTTGCATCCAGCATATGAATTTAGGACCAATGCTGAATTTGGACATACAACTCCATAGAAAGGACCACTTCATTGAGTCGAACGACTATTGGGTGTCAAGGGATATCATACATCTCTCTCCAGCATTGTCGTGGTCGACTTGTTTATGTATCAGTGTTTTTCTAACATTTATTGAGGTTGATTTACCAGGCATAAAGCCAGTCTGGTCTTCATGGATAATTTAGGTTATGACACCTTGGAGTCTATTTGCAAGGTCCTTAGCAAGTATCTTATAATATGTATTAAGAAGGGAAATTGAAAGGTATGGACCGCAATCTAAAGGATGCTCTCCAAATTTTAATAAAAGTGTGAAATAAGCTTCATACATAGAGGGAGGTAATATTCTGGTTTATTATGGAAGTGCCTGTTCTCCATATCTTTTATACATTTTAATAGGGATACCATCAGAGCCTGGAGATTTCTCTGGTGCCATAATGATTACCGTGGTTTTGAATTCCATAAGAGAAATATTGGCATCTAGCGAGTTAAAATCTTGGCTGTGAGGGTTTGGAATATCATATTTGTAATTGACTCTAGAGTCGTATTGTTAAATGTATTTGATTGAAACTTATATAAGTTGGTGTAGTAGGAAGTGAAACAGACAGTGGAGGTTGCCTGGTGTACTTGCTAGTATTTTATGTTAGTACCTTTTATTTTCATAATTGTGCTTTGGTCAATAGGGCCATGAGCTAGCTGAGCCGGCCATGCTGTTCTGCTAGATGTGCTTTATATGATGATTGTGCCAAATGCCAGGCTGATTTAGTGTGGTGATGCATTTTGTACATGCAGTAGGTAGATTCTGTTTTATGGAGTGTTTTTGCGAGTTGTTATCCGTTTTGAATTGAGGCTCTTTGTCACTAGATTTTGCAAGTGCCTCTTTTTTCCCTGAATATATATACACTAGAGTTAATGTAATTTCTCATTTTATACACATTTAACCTTTTAGATCCCCCTATTATCCTAGCCAGCACCCAGACCTTCAAGTAGTGAGGATAAATTGCTTAGGAACAGTTTGTAGGGGCGGGTAAGTAAAAGAGGTTAGAGCTACTGCTAAAATATCCCCTGAAAACAAATAAACATTTTGACAGTCATTTGTAGTGTCTAATAGTAGTTTATATTTAGACGGTTGGGGGATTGCCTGGCTGTTCAGTGGTTACCTGTCCATGCCCCACACAAAACATATTCAAGTATATAGATTTCTGTTAGTTTAGTACTTAAAGACGTTTCGCTAGTCATCTGACTGGCTTTCTCAATTCAGAATGACTTGTACAAGAATTGCCACAGATTCTTGTACAAGTCATTCTGAATTGAGAAAGCCAGTCGGATGACTAGCGAAACGTCTTTAAGTACTAAACTTCAAGTCCAGTTGATCTAATTGAATACAACAGATATACACTGTAATAATTACTTTTTAAAAATGAAAAGTACCTGAGGCAGGGAGGTAGGATTGATAATACCTACCTCCCAATATCATTTTGTTAAGGAACACCAACATGTACAGTTTTTATCTGCCAGGTTAGGGTCCTGAATTAAAGGACAACTATACTGTAAAAATTAACTTTTTAAAAATGAAAAGCACACGGGGCAATGAGATAGGATTGATTATATCCACCTCCCAATATGGTTATGTTGAGGAGCTACATACAGCACATACAGTTTTCATCTGCCAGGTTATGGCCCTGGGCCATTCTATATTAAAGATAGTGTTGAAGCATACAGTAAGCCTGTCAGAAGCAGTTTTCTTCGTCCTGCTGCTCCTCATAGAAATTATATTAGGAGGTAAAAAGCACCAATCCTACCTCCCTGCCTCAGGTAGATTTTTTTTAACTGTTTTTGGAAAATACTTTATACACACTATAGTTTTCCTTTAAAGATGGTGATGAAGCTAGGAGCATGCCTGGCAGAAGCAGTTTTCTTTGTGCTGGCTCTCCTCAAAGAAACAATATCGGGAGGCCAGACTAGAGATGGACTAGAACTCGAACCCGAGTTCGAGCCGAACTATTCGAGTTTTCGAATGGACTCGGACTTCTCGAACTATCCCGGACCCAGATTTTCGATATTTTCCAGAGTTTCGATAATTATCGAATGTTTGACTGTTCGAGGAAATCGAATATGCGAGTAAAATGTCTATTATACCTATACACTAGCATCAAATCCGCAAGTAAAATGTCCATTATACCTAGACGCGCGCATCGAATCCGCGAGTAAACTGTCTATTATACCTAGGCGCGAGCATCGAATCCGCGAATCGTTCATGGGATAATTATCGAATGTTCGAACGCGAGAGAGCTCGAAAGTAGCGTGCATGAGAGTAAAATCGAGTTTTCGAAAGTCCTGGATATTCAAACATGTTCCCCAGACCACTTCCCAGGTCACACAGCCATTTACATTAAGTTACAAATGATATTTTATTTGTATTTCATTAGAACTTTTCGAACTATTTGACTCCCATTGGCTTTAATGGGTCCGTTTTTCGAACTTTAGAACTTTCCATATAGAATCGAATATATCGAAAACGGACCGAACGTTCGAAAGTGCGACCATCTCTAGGCCAGAATTACCAGTCCTACCTCCCTACCCCAGGTACTTACAGTAGTATGCATTAGCAGTGGGTATACTTAGCTAATACTTTTGATATTGCGCCACACATATGACTTGTGTATAAACTGGGGTCTGTTGGCCTACAATAATCAATTTGTTCATTAATATAGAATTGGTTGTTAAATCAGATACAGAAAGCTAAATCTTTGTGGGCTAAGGTAGATTGCCTCAGGGTTCTGTACTGCGGCCATTTCTATTTAATCTGTTAAATGAATTAAAGGGCATGTCCACCCCCAAAATTATAATCCCCCCCACTACTGGCCCCATCATGTAGTGTAGCTTAATCCTTACCTCACATCCCAGCTCCATATGGTTCTCCTGTAGTCCCCCCCAAAGTCCCAAAAACTGCCCACCAGGAGGATAGGACTCTGCCTCCTATCTGGCCTCTGGGAGAAGTTTGGCATGCGTACTGCAGCCCTTCTCCCCCTCCCTCCCCCTTCCTCTTCCTCCCTCTCCCTCCCGATTAGGATTCCCTCCCCCTAGTGTAAAAATCTTTTTACATAACATTCCCCCTGTCCCCCCAGCCCCAACCGCTATATTTGTATTATCAGAAAATGCCCAAAACATTACTTACCTTCCCTCTTTCCTCTGCCGCACTGAACTCCCGGCAGCCACGTCCGTGATTGGCTGCCGCTCAGCCAATCACAGACGCGACTGCCGGTCCCACCCCTCTGCTTGCATTTTCTCGCAAGCAGAGGGCCTGGCAGCGTGGCGAAGGAAAGAGGGAAGGTAAGTAATGTTTTGGGCATTTTCTGATAATACAAACATAGCGGTTGGGGCTGGGGGGACAGGGGGAATGTTATGTAAAAAAATTTTTAGAAGGGTGGACATACCCTTTAAAAGTGTGTATTGAAAGCAAGGTCTCTGTGTTTGCTGATAACAAACTATGCAGAGCTGAACAACTAAATTAATAAGAGGAACTATGGGGACTATGCAGGCAGATTATACAAATTAGGACTGTTTACATTGGAGAAGAGACGATTGCACACGGATATGATCAATTCATACAAATATTTGAGGTATAGTAGGGCTCCCTCCCCCAGCCACAACCGCTATAATAGTTTTTTCAGAAACTCCCACAATCATTACTTACCTTCCTTCTTTCCTCCGGCGTACTGTCCTGGCCCTCTGCTTGTATGAAACTGCAAGCAGGGGGCCAGACCGGCAGCCACGTCTGTGATTGGCTGAGAGGCAGCCAATTACAGACGCGGCTGCTGGCAGTCGAGAACGCCAGGGGAGAGAGGTAAGATAAATAATGATTGGGGGAGTTTCTGAAAAAAATATTATGGCAGATGGGGCTGGGGGAGGGAGACCTACTATACCCAAAAGGGGTTTTAAAACTAGGGGGACAGAGAGCAAAACGGGAGGGAGAGGGAGTGGGGAAGGGCTGCAGTGCACATGACAAAATTATCCTGGAGAAGAGACAGGAGGCAGTCCTATATGGACTCTGCCAGGCTCCTGGTGGACAGTTTTTGGGACTATGGAGAGACATTACAGGAGAACCATTTGGAGCTGGGTTGTAAGGTAAGGATTTTATTACACTACACAGTGGGGCCAGTAGTGGGTTAAATTATAGTTTTGGGGGTGGAAATGCCCTTTAATATAATAAACTCTCTGGTGCATTATTCACCAATATGTCACATCAGAGGACAGGTCGACATCCTTTAAGATCAGAAGAAAAGAAGTTTCATCTTCAGGTTAGGAAAGGTTTCTTTACGGTGAGAACGGTGAAACTGTGGAACTGTCTTCCAGCAGATGTGATAATGGTAAATTCATTAATTAACTTTTAGAGGGGACTGGATACATTTCTAAAACTAAAAAATATTGAAAATTACTGATATTAATACATATACTGTAGTTCTGGTTGGTACAGGGATACTATATAATATTGAGAATTACTGGTATTAATACATATACTGTAGTTCTGGTTGGTACAGGGATACTATATAATATTGAGAATTACTGGTATTAATACATATACTGTAGTTCTGGTTGGTACGGGGATACTATATAATATTGAGAACTACTGGTATTAATACATATACTGTAGTTCTGGTTGGTACGGGAATACTATATAATATTGAGAATTACTGCCATTAATACATATACTGTAGTTCTGGTTGGTACAGGGATACTATATAATATTGAGAATTACTAGCATTAATACATATACTGTAGTTCTGGTTGGTACAGGGATACTATATAATATTGAGAATTACTGGTATTAATACATATACTGTAGTTCTGGTTGGTACGGGGATACTATATAATATAGAGAATTACTGATATTAATACATATACTGTAGTTCTGGTTGGTACGGGGATACTATATAATATTGAGAATTACTGGTATTAATACATATACTGTAGTTCTGATTGGTACGGGGATACTATATAATATTGAGAATTACCGGTATTAATACATATACTGTAATTCTGGTTGGTACAGGGATACTATATAATATTGAGAATTACTGGTATTAATACATATACTGTAGTTCTGGTTGGTACGGGGATACTATATAATATAGAGAATTACTGATATTAATACATATACTGTAGTTTTAGTTGATCCAGGGATACTTTCCAATTGCCATTTAGTCAGGAAGGAATTTCTTTTACCCTTTTCAGCTGTATTTTTTTTGCCTTCCTCTGGATCAACTGTTTGGTAGTGTTAATGAGTAGGGTATAAAGGTTGGACTAGATGGACGTATGCTTTTGCTCAACCTCAATTACAGATACAGATTACATGGTCCAATATTTCGGGTAGACTGGGCAAAAATATAAGCAAAAATTTTCCACATTTAGGTTATGTGTAAATTTGTGTGCAGCAAGTTGCACACAAATATCAGTGATAATACTTTAATTCCCAACAAGAAGACTACCAATACGTTTATTGATTGCTAATCTCTTGGTCTGGGGTTGGCCTGTACCATCTGTGAGAGAAATGCTGGGATAGTGATGGAAGGTGTTTATATTTCCCCCAGATTTCTCTCTTATGTGTATTTAGCTCCAGGGTAAGTAGCTCAGTAGTGAAAGGGTGTTCTTTCACTGCATTTGGCTTTTTGGAAAAGCCGGTAAAAGGGGCCCTGGAGTGAATGGAAGTGAGCGGGTGGGACTTCCATTCACCAGACTATCCAGGCTTTTGGTGATCTTGGCTAATTAATAGCCTCATTAGGCTGCAGGGGAAAACCCTTTGAATAAGGTGTCTCAAGGGTTCTTTCTCTCTCTTCCAGGAAACTGCCTGGAGGCAGTAAAGGAGAGAGCCAGACACAGTGAGGAACTAACTGTTGTATGGTGTTATTTCAGAGTTGGATATTAGGTCCTCTCTGTCACATAGAGAGGGAATTCTGAATGTTAGTTAGAACCGAACAGGCTAGGATTTATTTTTATGTTTTGTTTCTGGATGTTTTGTTTCTGTGCTCTGGACTGGTGAAATAAAGCTGATTGCAGTCAGCTTAAACCTGGAACTGTTGGTCACAAACTGTTGTTTTTTTCATCTGGAGTCATTCTGGTCCCTGCAATCTACGCAACCCCCCCAAGAAACTGTACCTTTTGGGCAAGCCCCTTTACACATCCCTAAGAACAGCTTCTCTGTACAGAGTTTATTTAGCAGCACAAAAACAAGATTCCTACACCGAAGCCTTTAAACAGATTTGCATTCTCTTAGACTGATCACAGTTATTTGCATGAAAGTGTCACAAATAGAAGAAATTTGTATGTAACATCAAAATATGCCAATAGCAAATCAGAATAAAAGCAAGCTGGTTTAAAGAATGAACATACACTTTTCTACTATTAATCCTTATGGAAAATATTTATAAATAAAGATTTAAAGAGATTAATTCCAAATAAAAATAAATTGTATGTACTGAATTTTCTACAATACTATACACACCAGTTTACGTCCCAATGCTGCTTCTTAGAGCAGAAAGTTATTAAAGGGCATGTCCACCCCCAAAACTATCATTTAACCCACTATTGGCCTCACTCTGAAGTGTAAAATAAACCTTACTTTACATCTCTGCTCCTTATGGTTCTCCAGCTATGCCTTTTCAAAGTCCAGAAAACTGAAGACTTCAAGCTGTCTGTGAGCCATCTATTCCATGCTGATTCCTCGTCCTCATCAAGGTCTGAGGCATGCACAATACCCTGCTTGCAAGCAGGAGGCCGGATTGGATCACCGCGGGAGAGAAGGCTGTGTAAGTAGAAATCTGGGGATTTTTTTAAAGAATTATGGCAGCGGTCGGGGTGGGTAGGGGTTACATACCTTACCCCCAAAGTTCGTTTTGGGGGGGACATGCCCTTTAAGCAATATTTTTTAATTTATGTTAGGTGCCAATGTTGTTAGTCCTGTGTCCCCATCTAAATGTTCCTCGCTGGAGCCGTAGTATTGCTTTTTCCATCATCACACTAAACCATGGCCTACATCTCACAATGGAATCTGATGTAGTATTCTCATCCCTGTATTCATTAGTACAACATTAGTATATCAAGAAAGTTTTCTTTTGTGATCTCTAGAATATTGCAATCATTACTATGGTTAATACAAGCCCCCAACCTTTTCTACTTCTTTAAGGACTTTTTCTACTGTTAAGGGGGAACCAACCCATATGCCAGTGGGCAGAGCTTGGGCAGTTGGGGCATGGTGATCTAGGGTAGCATATGGATGATCTGGTTTGGGGCATAGAAGCTGAAAGAAGCTCTGCAGAATGGATGAGTTTCCCTCTTTTAAGAAAACATTTGTGAGGTATAACTCAGAGGGGCTTTGTACATGCCACATTACAACCCAAACATTCCTAAGTTTGGGTTGTAATGTAAGGTAAAACAATGACAATAGAAATAGGTACAGGTATTAGTACAGCTATAATGTCAGTTTCCTCATATTGTTAGTGGGGCAAGTAATGAGAAAAAAAGGGTGCATGAGATCACATTATTGTGGTAGAGGAACAACAGGAACAATGAACAAAGGGTCTTGTTGGAGAAATGTTCTTAACAATCAGGGAGATCCAATAAATGTTCTTATTGTTAAAAATGGTGCTGATTTTGCCCCAATCAGATATTATTTAACATTTGAAAGCTTACATCTGATTGGTTGGGGCAAAATTAGCACCATTTCTAATCTCCCTGTATGTGTTTCTAACACATGGGTGACTAACAAGCACAAGCAACCAGTGTCAGACTGGACTGTTGGGGCCCACCAGGAAATCTGAGGCCAGGGGCCTTCCAGGATGAGTTTAGGGGCCCACCTTACATTTCATATCTCTATTAATTATCACTTATGTCCATATCTATCTGACTCATACTATTTATTAGAATGCATTTCTTACTGTCCCTTTGGTTCTGTATTTAAAGTTTAGCAGTTTTATCTATTTCCTTGGGTGAATGGGCTGTGGGCCCACTGGGGAATTTCCCTGTAACCCTGTGGGCCGGTTGGACATTGCAAGCAACCAGCACAATATTACTAGCCCATTGGTACTGTATTTTATTTGTTTTCTTATTGCTGTAAACATATTCACAGCACTGTTAGTTCATTATTCATTCACATTAGGACATGGTTGTTTATACATTTACATTTTTTTTTTTAAAGAGTTCTGTACATTTAACTAGATGTGTTAAAAATACTAATAGGGCTGGGGTGCTGATATGGCCAGCAAATCAAACCAAAAGTGTCAACCCTGTGATTGGGCTAGAGGCTAGAGAAGCCCCCTGTGTCAAAGGTAGAAAGACATAGCTGGCTATGGGTATACATGTCAGCTCTGTAGCCTGTCTGATGATCATTTAAAATTCAGTATGAAAATCTAAGGTGTTGCAGAGAAAGCGAACCGCGTTGAGGGATTGTGCTGTGTAAATAGGTTTATAAGCATTTTTGGTAATTATTGTGTATGTATTTCTGGGGCTGCTTAATCATGATGTAAAAGTAGGTGAAGAGGACAGACATGCACTTTAATATCTGCATTTTGATTATTGTAACAAGTTCATTCCCATCAGTTTATAAATAGTGAAGTCTTCTTTGACACAAGGACATTAAACATTCTAACCTTATTAATAAAATAGTGAGGCGTATGGCTTAGGTTCACATAAGCTATCCTGTTTCCTTTCTGCACTGCATCATAAAAAATATTGAGATTATTAAGAGGAGGAAAGAAATGTCTGTGGGGGAAGATATTATTTTCATTTATCTTTGTTATAACATTAAAGTGCCCACATTGAAATCCGAACTCTTTGAACAGAAAAGTTTCTAATATTTCATTTGCAAGAAAGAAAGGAATCTACGGCTTGTGATCTTGGCATACATATAACTTGAAATCCCCTTTTCTGTACATATTGTCCTAGCTTGCCTTGATTTAGCAACAGGTGGCAGAAATATTTGCCCACCCATGTTAAATCCCACTCTGAAATGTCTCTCTTTTTTTAGTTCTAGACAATTTTTTTGTAATGATGAATAATTATCTGTTCCTATCCATTTTATTGATATGTGTCCTTAAAGATTTTCACCCCTCAACCTGCTTATCCATTGCATTTCTTTATATTTAGTTCAAATCAACAGATATAACATTGGAAATGTCGGCCTGTGCGATAGAGAGCTGAAGAGGCCACAGGAAGTGACACCAAGACTGCTGATTGGATGGCCCTGCCCTAGACTACTACTTTACTGACCCAAAAGGGAACTTCAGTCACTCTCAGACAGATAGTGGAAGATCAGAACACAATGAACATGTTTTTTTAAAAAAAATATATTATTTTGTTTATGTTTATGTGAACATGTCCTTTTTAATTAGTACATTAAAAGGGAAAATATCCTTCCTTGGCTCACTACATGGGATTACAAATCACTCTTGCAATATCCAACTGTACCAATAACTTACATTAATGTTCACAAGTGCTGAATTTACCAGTAGTAAATGCAATAATGGGGGAGATGCAATAATGGACAGTTTCACCCACATTAGTGTAAAGCCCACACTAGTTGATATAATAACAGGTTAGCTTTGCCTTTACACCTAACTAGCGGGACCTGGGCACCAAATGCAATACAAAAACCCTTCTGATATAAAATGGACACTTTACTGAAAAAATGACTTTGCCTCATCTTATGCTATAATTGAATACATGTAAGTAGCACTTACTGATTTGCGTGTGTTGCTGCATGCCTTCAATCCAGCACACATTCCAGCTACAGTAAAACTACTCACAGAAGAATAGTTTCTGAGAGCAAGGAACTTGATTGACAGCTGAAATATAAGAAGTTTTAGATTGGATATCTAAAGAAATAGACGGTAGATCAACAAAAAAATGATACAGTGGTGGTGGGGAGTTTCCAGTTATGGTCAATTTAAAATAACCTATTTTTTTGGCATAAATGCCCTTTAATAATAAATATTGTCCCCATTCTGGCAGAGTAAGCTGCCCCCCCCCTTCATGCAGTCATTCAAGGATGTGACATCTGATATCACATCCAATGATTGTCTGCTGTTTCACCTGCTGTCTCCTCTGCACATGCTCAAGCTTATAAAAACCTCATTGAGCTTTGCCAGGAAGGAATTGAACTTTTCATTAAATATCTGTCTAAAAATGCTTGAAAATGCTCTTATTAACTATTTAAGAGCCAGAATGTATAGAATATCTTTACGCACTACAACATCCCAGACATATGTTGCAGTTATTCATTCAGCACAATCTGACAAGCAGCAAATTTATTATATTTGCTTTGCTACTGGTGCCTAAGGGGCTTTGTAAATGTCTCTTCTTTGGGTCTCCCACATATGCTAATGTTTTTTCCCTCATATGCTTCTATATTTCTACTGTGAAAATTGATCTGGCATTATGATAGAATTGCTAGATAAATTCTCCACGCTTAGCCTTTCTGTTCACACAAGAAATTATACAGTTAATGATGGTTTGTTTCCAAATCCACATCTTCTAAACCACAGTTGTTTATTTATTTTTAACGTTTCACATGTTTATTAAAATTTAGATTTTTAGCCCCTGGTTATATATTTCCTTGCTCTCTAATTTGGCATTTATGTATTTCAAACATAATCATCAGTATTTCCATGTGGCGAAATTTGTCTTTCTGGTCTTGGCCTAAAATGTTTAGATGGATCCAGAAAATGCAATGGCAGGATCTAATGCTGGTCATACTTTGGGTCAATATTAGATCCACCATGACTGCCAAATCGATCATAACAACCTCCAGTTTTACCAACCAACATTCCTGTGTCTTTCCCAGCTGGATAATAGTTTGTGATATTACAATTAATATATTGATCGCAAAATGCCAGAAGATTTTCGGAACAGTGTTGGAACGTCAGGAGTCGTTCAAATATAAAGGCAAATATAAAGGCACCATAAAAAGAACTGTTACTTAAAGGGCATGTCCACCCCCCAAACAAAAATTTTACCAACTACTGGCCCCACTGTACAATAAAAAAAAATCCTTACCTTACATCCCTGCTTCTTATCGTTCTCCGGTTATGACTCTTCAAATTTCAAGAAACTGAATAGTAGAAGCTGTCAGTGACTCATCCGGTGCCTGTTTCTCTGCTAACCTCAGCAAGGTCTGAGGCATGCACAGTAGAGCCCCCCCCCCCCCCCCGATCCCTCCGTGGCTGGCAGTTTTCCATCTATAAAAGCTTTTTATATCATGCAGGGGATACCCTCCCACCCCCATTCGCTATATTCTTAACTGTAAAATCGATTCCAATATCTACTTACACCTCCTCGTTCCAGCGCTGTTACGGAATCATATCCTTGACTTTGTCTCCAGAGCTCATCTTATTAGTAGTAGTCAGCATGGATTTATGAGAAATAGATCTTGCCAGACAAATCTAATTGGTTTTTATGAAGAAGTGAGTAAGAAGTTAGATTCAGGCACAGCTGTGGATGTGGTATATTTGGATTTTGCGAAAGCTTTTGATACTGTGCCACATGGGCGACTAATGTATAAACTGAGGACTGTTGGCCTTGAAGAAAACATTTGTTCATGGATAGAGAACTGGTTATTGGATCACAAACAGAGAGTGGTGGTTAATGGAGCTACATCTATGTGGGCTAAAGTTCTAAGTGGAGTGCATCGGGGTTCTGTACTGGGGCCGCTTCTGTTTAATCTGTTTATAAATGACTTAGAAGGGGGCATTGAGTGCAAGGTCTCTGTGTTTGCTAATGACACTAAACTATGCAGAGCTTTGGAAACTTCAAATGATGTGCAAGTGCTGCAAGCAGACCTAGATAGATTATCAAAATGGGCAGCAGAATGGCAGATGAGATTCAATGTTGATAAATGTAAGGTGATGCATTTGGGATTTAATAATCCCTGTGCCACCTACACCATAAATAACTGTGTTAAGTGCATCTGTAATGGAAAAAGATTTGGGGGTTCTGGTAGATAACAGACTTAGCTATAGCAAACAATGCCAGGTAGCAACAGCTAGAGCTAGCAAGATATTGTCTTGTATAAAAAGGGGAATAGATTCAAGAGAGAAAAATATTATTCTCCCTCTTTACAAGGCACTGGTAAGGCCTCATTTGGAATATGCGGTGCAGTTTTGGAAACCCATATACAAAAGGGACATCTTGGAAATTGAGGCAGTTCATAGAAGGGCCTATGATTAAACGCCTATGATTAAGGACGGGTGTGTCCGAAACGCGTAAGGCGTCCAGACAATAAAGGCTTTTAATTGCAAAACCTCGTGGTGGAGCGTCTTGTGTGATCTCAGTCAGTGCGGATTCCAATGTTTCAGTGATCCTAGAAAGTTCATAGAAGGGCAACTAAATTAATAAGGGGAATAGAGGGGCTTGAATATGCAGGCAGATTAGACAAGTTAGGGCTGTTTACATTGGAGAAGCGACATTTGAGTGGGGACATGATAACCTTATACAAATATATTAATGGCCCATACAATGAACTCTCTGGTGCATTGTTTACTAATAGGTCATATCAGAGGACACATGGACATCCTTTAAGGTTGGAAGAAAAGAAGTTTCATCTTCAGGTTAGGAAAGGTTTCTTTACAGTGAGAACGGTGAAAATGTGGAACTGTCTTCCAGCAGATGTGGTAATGGCAAGTTCATTGAATAGCTTTAAAAAAGGCCTGATACGTTTCTAAAACTAAAAAATATTGAGAATTACTGGTATTAATGCATATAGATCTGGTTGATCCAGGGATACTTTCCAATTGCCGTTTGGAGTCAGGAAGGAATTTTTTCCCCCTTTTTGGCTGTTTATTTTTTTGCCTTCCTCTGGATCAACTGTTAGGTAGGGTTAAAAAATAAAAATAAAAAAAAAGGAGGGTGTATAGGTTGGACTTGATGGATGTATGTCTTTATTCAACCTTAATTACTATGTAACTATGCTGTTCTACATTGATGGCAGCCTCGGCTGTGATTGGCTGAGAAGCAGCCAATCACAGCTGCGGCTGCTGGTCTGGCCCCATGCTTGCAGTTTCAGCGGGCAGGGAAGCCGGACCAGAACAGTGCAGGAACGAGGAGGTGTACAGGTGAACAGATTTACAGTTATGAATATAGCGGATGGGGGTAGGAGAGTATCCCCTGCATGGTGGAAAAAGTTTTTAAAAGGGGTGGACATGCCCTTTAAGGGCAGCACAGGGCTCAGTGGTTAGCACTGATGCCTTACAGTGATGAAGTCCTGAGTTTGAATCCACCCTTGGCACATCTGCAAGGAGTTTGTATGTTTTCCCCGTGCTTGCGTGGGTTTCGTCCAGGCACTCCGGTTTCCCTCACAATCATAAAGACATACTGATAGGTTGTATGTGTCAAATAAATGTACTTAGATTGTAAACTCTTGCTATGTGCTGTTCGTGTAGAATGTGACATCATACAATCCCTCCAATACTCTGATTTGTCAGTGTAATCAATTAACAAGTTAAAGCTGATTAAAGTTAAAGCAAAAACTCAGTGTGCGTTGTATAATATGAACACATCCTTACTTTGTTTTCATTACCAGGCATACACCACTTTTTTAAGTGATTTATTTTATCAGAAAAAATATAGATAACAAATTAAGGATCATACAGTTATAGAATAGAAGGATTGTGGAAGCAATTCTTAGGCTAAATTACAACTTTATTTAGCGGAAGTGCTACTGATCTGGTCAAACATTAATACAAACATAGAAAAGATAACCAATGCACATTCCTAGGCCCCATACAATATCATATTATTTGAACACTGGCATACATTATAAACAAAGGGGTTTTAGTATACGGTACATTACTGTGATCATATGAATGAAAAGCCTTCCAACCACATCAAGGTATACTAAACCCCTTTGTTTATAATATATGCCAGTGTGCAGATAATATGTTATTGTATGGTGCCTAGGAATGTGCATTGATCATCTTTATTATGTTTGGATCATACAGTTATTAAGAAAGACCTTAAACCACTTGTATCTGGGTATTGTGATGATATGATGCATGGTGATACCATCTTCCCCCCTTATAAAGGTACCAATTTGAAATAATACAAATTACTGTATATTCAAAAGTCAGCTAAGCATTTTGTTGATAATGACCACAGTGATGCCGACAGTTAGGGATGTACCAGTTAGGGATGTACCAGTTAGGGATGTTCCAGTTAGGGATGTACCAGTTAGGGATGTACCAGTTAGGGATGTTCCAGTTAGGGATGTTCCAGTTAGGGATGTACCAGTTAGGGATGTTCCAGTTAGGGATGTTCCAGTTAGGGATGTACCAGTTAGGGATTTTTGTTCTTTATTATTGGTTTATCCTGTAGCACCAAACAGAAAGACAAATGAGTAAAGCAGAGGAATCTGCATGGGGTAATGTCTGTATCTTCAAATATCTCTGTGTTTTCTTTTGTTGACAGGGCCAACCACTGATGTTGCATTTATTATATGTACTTGTCACATGATATAAACAAATCAGTGAAGGGAAAAAATAGCCTAGAAACACCCCATAAGGAATAATAGTTAAATCAGGGGTGTCCAACCTATTTGGCCTCAAGTGCCACATGTGCAGCCCCAGAACACCTTTGAAGGCTGCAAGACATTTATAGGCCTATATAAGTTGTAATGACACATAAGCAACAATATCAGATAAATATTGAAAAATAACAAAACATTTATTTTTCAAGTGCATAACAGGTGGGTGCATTGCATCGCTATTGCAATAATTCTAATTATTAAATCAGCAAGTTATCAAGAACCTTACCCATAATCCTAACTATATAAAGGACACAAGTCACATGTTAAAAAAATACATACACAGCAAAGCTGTGTCAGAAATAATGAAGTTTAAATACAGTTTGTTATTGGTGCAGCCCTAAAAACTACATTTATTTAATATTGTCCTCAAATCATCTGATAACCATGGCCGAATTTATACTTTTTTCTCCCCTAGGCCAGCTTACTTATACTGCCCCCCTACCCCAGTACCATCAGTACCCCTTCCCCTAGCGAATCAGCAATACCTCACTTAAAACTGGACTCACAAGTAAGGCTCTGTACATTGCTGCTTTGCTATGTGTGAGGGTAAAGGTGGTGTCGTTTTTATGCCGCACCCTTTTAGCGTGCTGCCCTAGGCCACGGCCATGTAGGGTTGGCATTGAAATTCATGGACACATATTAAAAAAAACAACTTGTGCAGCACAAATCGTAACTAAAGGGGAAGTTCAGTGCAAATACATATGCTTTTCAGAAAAAAGAGCAGTATTTCTTCATCCCAATGACCTTAATCTGCCAATTCAGCATTTTTTCTGTGTATAAATAAATGCAACAGAAATACTGACTTTCTGTTTGCAGGACCCCTAATAGAGACTGTTATGGTCTTGCCCGTGACCTAGTGCCTGGGTTGATTCAGTTGCTCAGTAGAGATCTGAGCATCTTTGACCCATCCAACAGCCAATCAGCAGAAATTACTGTTAGGAACATTCCAAGGAGTAGTGACGTCAGTGGATGCGACTATCGGGAAATGCGGCAGCCGTATTCTTCTTCCTAAGTTAGTGACTGACCCGAGTTTAAGTCGAGGTTCAGTTTTCAGGCTGTTTTTACAGCCTGAAAACCTCGACTTGTACTCGAGTATATACGGTTATAACCAGGCATTCTTGTGTTAGATCCAGCAGCACAAACTCTCTGCCATCTATACCACGTGCTGCAGCTTGGATGTCTGAGAAGCAGAGAGAAGCTGGTCATGTGACCATGTTCTAAGTAAAGATACAACCTTCCAATGGACTTGGCAAGGGAGGTAAGGCTCTATTAAAGCAGCAGCTCCTGGAGTCCTGATCACGATTGGACCACATGCGGCCCAATCGTGTTGGGCACCACTGATTTAGACTATTCATAGTAATAATGTACCTTCGTTGAAGTACCCTATTTCCTATAGATATAATGTAATTTCTTAAAATACAATTAGGACTAGGCCACACTAGCACATTTCTCAATGCCAGGCTAACACAACGTTAGCCATTTGTTAGCAGGTTGAATGTGGGCTCTGATAACGGAATATTGGCAGCATCGCAGTGCCAACGCAAGGTACTGTGTGTAAGATGCGTAAGATTGCATTTTACCTGCTCAACCTGCGTTGTGTGATTCTTTTTACATTATGTCAGTGAGAGAAGCAGTTACTTCACTGAAATATGGTGCAAAGTTGCTTTTAATAGATAATAATGGATACAAATAAATGATTTTTAGGGTCCCATGTTTTCTTCATCTCTATTGCCCCTTGATATCGTTCATTTCATTGGTCTCCCACTATCTAGGTTTTTTCTATTTACATCCTTTCTTTTTTTAGTTGAGGAAATTGATCAATATTTAATTTTAAGATTTATTTTACTAGGATCTTATTTATTTAAACTATATTTACTTAAATCCCAGGAGTGCTCTGTGGATTTCCTCTCTATCTCATGCAGTATAGTAGCACCCGGGTATAACTATTGAGCAGAGAGTGTGAAGGATCCCAGGACTGTTGAGCACAGTGTCCGAGCACAGTGAGGTCACAGCTATTAATTAAGTGAGGTTAAGAATTACTATAGATGTTTTTTTTTACCTTCCTTTGTATCAACTGGTAGGGTTAAATAGAGGGTATAAAGGGTGGACTAGATGGGCCTGCCCCATGGTTTAGATGGTTTATCATTGAGGTGTCATGTTTCAGTCTTAATTATTTAAGTTATTTTGCATTCTCCTAAGTTAAGGTTCGTACACATGTACGGTTTTACCGCCAATGCACAAACCTGAGCGTGTGCAAACGCGTGACAATGGACGTTTTGCCTGACAAGCATACATGTGTATGCATTCAGTCAGGCGTCATTTGTTGATCTTCCATGGTGGATCAATCCGTGGTAAAAATGGCGTTAAAATCGTACGTGTGTATGGGGCTTAAGTGTGCATTCTCATTTTGGTTATATAGATTTAAAATATACCTATAATGAAGGGGCCAATTTACAAAACGTGCAGCGGGATGAAGGATGTGGATAGAGAGAGATAGGGTTGAGTTGAGTCCTGACAGGAAATGTTACCATGGTTCTTACAGTCTTCTAATTTCATCACTGAATATAATAGCAATGCTTTCTCACCCAGCTAGTGTCTGCCCAGTCACCAAACATAACTGTAGAACCTTTTGAGAAAGGTTGGGTCATAACCAATTTTACCTATTTCCTACATATGTAAGACCTTTAAAGGACAATTATACTCACCTTTTCCCCGATCCACTGCAGCATAGTACCCAGGGTGAGGACCTAAAATCGCTAAGTCCTCACCCTGGGTTCTTTCTCTAACTCCTGCACTACTTACCCCAAATCTGCTTCGGCGATCCAGACTGTTCCACCTCTCTCCTACTGTCAGTGACAGTCGCGAGGCAGCCAATTGGAAGACACGCCTCCTTGCAGAGCGTATCTTCCTATTGGCTGCCTCGCGATCTGTCATTGAAGCAGGAAGAGCGGAGGAACGGAGCGATCGGCGAAGCAGATTTGGGGTAAGTAGTGCAGAAGTTAGAGAAAGAACCCAGGGTGAGGACTTAGCGATTTTAGGTCCTCACCCTGGGTACTATGCAGCTATGGAGGAAGAGGAGCGAGGGTGAGGTGAGTATACTTGTCCTTTAATAAGGTCTTCATCTCAAATGTAAATTGCAGTAACTGCTGTGGGTGAGCCACCTGCCACTGCTTCTCCCACCCACACACACAGTCTTAAAAACGCAATGTGCTGGTTCCATGGTGTCCAGGGTGAACATTTTAGACAATTATTTATCACCTAATAAATGGTGGTAAAGTTTTATTAGATAGCAAAGCCTCTCTTTTAGTCTTCAACATAGGAGGGAGAGGACTTACAACTTATTCATCTAGAGAAGTCATACATGATGTAACATTACCTGTCAGCATGTTTTTCTATTGGCAAATGTAGTCATTTTATTTTATGCTTACACACATCATGTAATAAATATTAAATATACTTGGTTTAAAGAAATAGGTGAAAAGAACCAAACATCGCATTATAGATTTTGCGAATAATACCCAAAGAATCTAATCTACAAAATGAATTATCGCAGTTGGTTTGGGTAACATTATTTATTCAGAAAGGCAAAGTTAAAATAACTCATTTTCAAGGCGTATGTCTGTCTGACAAGTAAAAACCTGCTCACCACCGATTCACTGGTTAATACCTATTAATATGTGTGATGGAATATGAAATGTGAATCAGTTAATTAACTATGCAGGTGTGCTTAACAAAAGGAATCTAAATACGATCGGGTAAATGGAATAATATCCAACTGTATCCAGTTCCAACAAAAGAAACCATAAAATCCACAGCTGTTGATTCAGTGTAGCCCATCACAGAGTTGAATGGTCCAGTTGACCTTCAACAGGACAATAACCCTTCCTAAATACAATCTACGGCTAATAAAAGCTGTGCACTTATTGTGAAGATCTTGAAATGAAGACGTCCAATTAAAATAATGAGGTTTTTAAGTTTTCGAAATAAATGACAAAGGTTTATATGGAAAGAAGCCCAAGGATCTGAAGTGATAGACATAATGAAGAATGAAAAATATCAGTTGCTTGGTACAGTTGGTACACAATACGTTCTCCTTATGTTTACTTTTCCTTCATTCCCCATATGTTGTTTTGATTGGGGACCTTATTGGCAATGGGACCATGGGGCGGTGCATATGCAATTTCCAGCCAGCAATTGGAAGTAAAAGTCTTAAAGGGACCAAAGGGAAAAAAAGAAAAACATAACCTGTTGGAGACACCAAGCTATGAGGGGTAATTAATAGAGGATTATCCTATCATTCCAGGAATCTCCAATTTAAAACAGGCCAAATAAAGTGGATATTGTGAGGCAGAACCTAGTGTCTTAAGCCCCCCGTACAGCAGATCAATATTTTGAGCGATTCAGCAATTTTCATCAAATCCCTCAAAATATCGATAATTGTTTTCTGTTTTTCGACTGCTCAACGATATTGAGCAGTTTATCGGAAAAACAAAGATCAAGACAGAAAGTACATTTTCCACTTAACTCATCTTCAAGCCCCCATCTCCCATAAATTTCAAGGGGAAATCTGAAAAATGATTGGTGGCATCATCCAATCAGATTTACCGTCTGCGTTCAATCGGAATCCTGATTGGAAAAACATCTGCCTGTGTATGGATAGCTTTAGATCGAGCGTATAAATATATTATGTAGGTATGTGAAGTCAAGGACTCTAGTCACTTCTAATGCCAACTCTTCCCAAAATATCACTTCTCTTTCCTAATCAGAGATACACAGAGTGTTACTACAGGAAGCCTTCCAAATAAGGAGCCCATACACATTGCCAATATTCACTAAATCCCATCGGTTCCAGCAATGTCTATGGATAGGTTGCAAAGCCTATGAGCTACCGCTGTATGCATTGCAACCTATCGATCCAAGTATTAACTTTACAATGAATTCCATCAGAGTTTAAGACCTCAGTCACATGTGAGATGGGCACCTTTACTTTTACTCACTTTGCACATTGGACAGCTAGCTCATCTCTCTCTGACTGGTTGAAGCACACTGAGCATGTTTAATGGTGGCTATACATGCAACAATCCTTATTATATGTGGTGGATCATTTAACCAATGGTCTGATTTTTCATTTAGTGGGCATGCTCAAAATGTTTTTATTGGACCGATATTGATTGTATGATATCAGGAAGTGATAGTTCTTTTAAATCAGCAGATTTTAACCATACCTTATCCTTTAAGGCCTCTTAAATGTTTTATGTCCTTAAAAAAAGCTTGTACAATGAAATATTTATAGGGGAACTAAAGGAAATATTAACTGTACCCCATGGGTTGAGGCCTAGCATGTTAGTTCCCCACCCTGGGTACAGGAAGGGGGAGGGGGTTTGTTTTTCCTTTTAATTCTCCTTTAAATGTAACCCTAAAGAGGCTAAAGGGATTTGTTTCCTGTGAAATAGATTTCTGCAGAGACATATTAACAGTTGAAACATCAAATACAATATACAAAAACAAACAGACGCCACCAGTTCAGATCCCGGAGGAGGCTGACAAGGTTCATTTCTTCGTTTCTTTGTTTATTTAAATCTCTTTATTATCTAATACAATGTTATTTTAACTTTACTTTGCATGATTGTTTTGTCAGCCTTTTTATAGAATAACTTGTGTCCTGCAACTCTGCCTGTGGAATATTGCACCATCTTTCATCACTGTCCGCTGTTTACTGTCAGATTCAACAGGGTGACACAAGTGCTGAGTATTAGAGGGTTTGTCGGGGTGGTGAAAGATGATTTAAACAGAGCAACGAGACGTGTGTAAATCAGTTTAAACAAGCAATGTCAAAGCAGGTATGTACTGTATATAATCCATGTAAAGGACTTTTATTAGATATGAACCAGAGCTTCTGCCCAAACCTGCTTATGGCTCAAAGTCGAGATTTTGACCATTACACATTAAATGTTTGCTGTTTTGTATTGAAACTTTGTGGTTTCAAAGGTCTGAATTCTGTATTGAAACCTGGGACATTTCTGATTTTCACTTAAGATTTTTTATTGTTCGATTTTCGATGATAAGTCCCGAGATTTGAAAATTGAGTTTGATCCTCGGAATTTCAATACCAGCAACTCTAATTTAAAACCAGGTTTGTTTCAAAACCAAGACTCCTCCCTACAAATTACTGTTTTTTTTCGACTGTAAATGATTGGACCAAAAAGATTACTATGTATTAGTTTACTCCACATCACTTTACTTACCTGTAAATTAACTCATGGAGAAGACAACTACAGGCTTTCCCAGCTTGTGATGAAGTTACTGTGGACTTGAGATTTCTTTCTAAAGGATAAGCCAGAAATTGGAGTGCAAATACCTTAAGCTACCCATACACTGGTTACATAATAATATCTTAATAGTGTATGGCCAGCAATTACAGTGAAATATATTATATGCATCTCATAAATACACATTTTGTGCCATTATTTCTTGTTCATGTACTTAAAGTCATTCATATACATGAAGATTCCCAATTCTCTTCCCTGTTTCCAGGAACTGACCTTCAAACAGCCACTGTGAAAACTTGTCCATTCCTCCTACTGATCCATTGGCAGGGAGCCATTCATTGGCAACTCTTTGCACGTGGGCACTTCATTGGTGGGCGCTTTTATCTTGACATGCTGGTAGATTTATCTGGATATGTGGCAATTTCCGAAAAATACATTTTCCTTAATTTGATCAGAAAAATAGGCCAACTGTTGTTTGGAAAAGCTTCTTTGTATAGTAAAATCTGTGTGTTTGGCTGGCAACGCGAATCTTGTGAGGAGAATTCAAAGATAATTACTGTAGAATGAAAAATATAAACTTTACTAAAGATAAAGCAAAGATTCAATAACCTGAATCACCATCTTATACTTTTATAATGTTTGGAGGTTTTTTATTGTACTTTCCCCCCTGATTACCACAACCGGGAATAGTTGGCAGTCCAGCTCCCCCTACTGTCTTATCTTCCCTAGATTATATGTTGTCGGCCTAGTTCTCATTCTTTTCCTTCCAGTCACATTTCGCCATGTATTTAAATGTTTGACATTTTGCTTATATCCAGCGGTTTTAATTTCCATTGTAAAACAAATATGTTAAGCGACATATCTTATTTACATATGTTGTGTATAAGCAGAGATGGATTAATATCATGTGGGGCCCTAGGCAGGGCCATAATTTAGGGCCCCTTTTTATTAAATATATTGTATAGACTATAATTGTTACTGCTTTTGAAGCTGGGCCCCCAGAAGTTTCCTGCGCCCTAGGCAGTTGCCTAGGGTTGCCTTGTGGATAATCCTGCTCTGTGTATAAGCGTATAGCATTAGTGAAGGGTAAAATTTATGGACAATACTTGGATGCCCATTAACTGGGCACTTCCTGTGTGCTCTAGTAGATCCTAAGCTTGTTGTTCATTAGTCAAACTCTACATGAATGTTGTGCTTTAAAGTGCCAATATACATTGCTAATATTAGGCAAATCCCATTGATCCAACAAGATTTTCCTGATATCAGCAAGGTATATGGTACGAGAAAAATAGCCGACAAACTACCATCTCACCATTGTGGAAGGTTAAGTAGGACCTCAACCCTCACAGAGTACTGTACCATTAAATAAACTTTACATACAGGTAAAGAATATTTCATTCATTCAAACGTGATTCTGGACAAGCACAAATTGATTTATTAGTTCAGTGTAGCATTGCTGGTGGAGTACTGTAAAATCCCCAAACTTGCTAGCGGATGGCATTCCCCTTCATCACAATAAATTGCAGCATGTGAAAAAGTATTGTCTTCTGGTACAAGTCAGAATTCCATCATTTTAAACAAAAGGAAAAAAAACTTTTTCATGAAAATTATGTAGATTTGTCATAGAAAAATGCCCAGAAAAAACTGTTTTAAGCTATCTCACATTAATCATCCCATTTACTTAGTGTCAGATGTGTGTATTTATGTTTTGTAGGAACCTTTGATCACACTGATCAAACAAGGGCCACTTGTCAAGCGTGCAGCGCTGAGTCATTTCTGTGCTCACATGTGCGCCATTTATTTTCATAAACTTGCTACCAGGGATTGTTCTTTCTTAAGACAGAAACGCATTGCAATCAAACAATCGAGAAGTCTAACCATATATCCGACCTATAAAAAGAAAGAAAAAAAAAACTCTCTGTGATTTTCCTTTAGTATAACAAGGTAATTCTGGAATGGTAATTTGCATGCTAACTGAACTCATGCTTCATACATATGACCTGGAACATCTGTTGCTGGGTTTGCAACTAAAATATGAAAATGAATAAGGGAAAAGGCAAATTATTATCCAGCCCGCCAAAAAAATATTCAGACTTAACCCTCCCTAGAAAAGAATGGATTCTTGTTTGCTCCCTGTTTT
Source organism: Hymenochirus boettgeri (assembly GCA_019447015.1). Classification (NCBI taxonomy): domain Eukaryota; kingdom Metazoa; phylum Chordata; class Amphibia; order Anura; family Pipidae; genus Hymenochirus; species Hymenochirus boettgeri. The sequence continues at coordinate 228,182,853 of CM033474.1, read as the reverse complement.
ACAGACGGTGTAGATTTTCTGCCAAATCGGACTTTGGTTTAATACATTTATAGCTGCACAGTTTCCATAACAGCTTTTCTTTGTCACCAAATTCAGGCTTTCTGCAATCATAGAAAATGTTGGAGAGCCGGCCAACCATTACGAGAAGAATACATTTTTTTCATGTCAAATAATAGCTACATCTGCTTCTTTGGTTCCCTGCAGAAAATCCAAGACAGAACAAAACTTGTTAATGGATAATCTATCCTGTATCATCTTTCCAACAGCTCCAGAGTTGGCAGCCATAGCAAGTAGTAGAAATTCCACACAAGTGCATTCTTACAATCAGGGATGACTGCGACTTGCAAGATGCCTACAAGAAGCAGACATTACAGCTGGGACAGTTGGCCTTTATCACACATTAATATTATATACAGTATAAAACGACTCAAAAAGACAATAATGATAAAATGTACAATACACCTAGAAACTTGCCCTTTTAGCCTGGTTGTGTCTTTGGATTGGGTGCTGGCTGGGAGTAAATACATAGGTCTAGTTATGGTTAGTGTAATGCTGGCCATACATGTTTTAGACATTAAATCTGATTAGATGTTCATTCTGGCATAAACATCTTCCTGTCCGACGGTTCTTACAAGCGATGTTCCATGTCTGGATTACACTTGACGCTCGACATTACAGCTGTAACATTGGTCGTAAAAGTGGATAGGATAGAACAATTTTAATTTACCAATATTAGTTAGGAAACTGAAAACAATGAGTATGAATAGAAGACTGAAGATAGGAAGTTAAGTAGGCGCTATCTGGAAGTCAACATATTACACACAGTGAACTTAGTATGACAGCTCCTTTTCACTGGCTTTCACCATTGAATGTTTAGAAGACAAGATGCTTTCAAGGTCTGCTTGCAATTACAACTATGGCAAGTTCATCAAAGAAGTCCAGACTACTACAAACAAAGTTTATCATGGCAGTCCATGTAGCAGTTTAGAGGAAACTTATTCTCAAATGTGAAGTCTGTTTAGCTGAAAGGAAACAGAATGGCTGTTACATTTGTTTGTTTGTATCTTAAGAAAGAACAGAGAGTAACATCATTAATAAACACCACAGGACCACAGACAACATAGAGCTTACAGTCAAAATATCAAAATAGCATTAGGATGTTCCATAGACAATTCATTGGTTTATTAACTTTTCTAAAATCCCAGACCGGGCCTTATAAATATACATTCCCAGGACCCCAGGTGGCACTTGGAGAGGGTATTCATAAATTTATATATATAAATATATATATATATATATATGCAGTTCAGCTGTGCTGCTGGCCAGGTGGTGATTGGTATATTAACTTAAAGGGCAAGTCCAGCACCAAAATGAAAAACCCTAAACATTCATAGTTTGAAACCTGAAGTGTATATAAATCTAACCTGAAATCCTGCACAATGTCCTGTTTCCCCTGTTTCTGCTTCCTGATTCTTCCAGTTAGTAACTGTCAGTTATGGAGTTGACAAATGACATCACAGCTAATGACTGAATGTTAATCCCCTCTCTGTACAGTGAGGCATCCAGAAGCATATCAGGCATACAGTTATGAGTTCATAGGATAAAGTATGATATATCAACATATTTAAAAGAGGCCATTTTTTCTAAAAGATGTTCTTATTAGGGTGGAGTTGTCCTTTAAGGCTAAAAACAGGCTTTATGCACCGGTGCTTTATGCCCCTAACTGAACTGCAACTCAGTGTTCTATCTCCCTATCGTTAGTGGGTAAGAATGGTCAGGTATCTCTCTATCAATAGATAGACCGATAGATAGACAGACAGACTGATAGATAGACAGACCGATAGATAGACAGACAGACTGACAGATAGACAGACCGATAGATAGACAGACAGACTGATAGATAGCTAGACAGACCAATATATAGACAGACCGATAGATAGACAGACAGACAGACTGATAGACAGACCAATAGATAGACAGACAGACAGATAGACTGATAGATAGCTAGACAGACCAATAGATGGACAGACTGATAGATAGACACTTTGAAGTGTATTTTAAGACATTAAATAAAGTGACATTAGGCTGGTGGAAAGAGGTAAATATTTGGCTCTTTCAAGGCAGACTGTTGTGCCCCGTCACACTATGGGAGACACAATCCTGTAGACGCAGACAGCCCCGTTCACCTGACATGCAGCCACAGAGCAGGAGAAGGGTTAAAGTTACACTAATTAAACTTTAACCCCTTACTTGTAGCTGCTCTGGTATTGCAAAAGACACAAGCACAAGTTATTCTCTAGCGGTTCTGTGTCTCTAACTACGTGACTATTTACCGCCATCTAATAGCTGTTGTCAAGTAGTCACTTGGGGTAAGTGATTTACCCAGAGCCGCAAAGCGGCTGGTGAATCTCTGTAAGGGCTGCGGCTCTTGGCAAACCCTCTAATAAATTGAAACACTAATTTGTCTACAATATTGTCCTGTCATTGTCCTTTAGAAATGAATCATTGGGGCCCAGGCCCCTGCTCACCTGCACACTGACCTTGGTTTTTAAGGTGAAGGGAAAGATTTACAGGGTTATCCAATAAAAGTTCTTATTGTTAAAAATGGTGCTAATCTTGCCCCAACCAATCAGATCTTATTTAACGTTTGAATGCTAACATCTGATTGGTTGGGGCAAAATTAGCACCATTTTAAACAATAAGAACTTTGATTGAATAACCCTGTAAGTCTATTTCTTATGAGAAACCTTTTTCCTTTCTAAACAGTTAACCAGTAAAGTTTAGATTGGTAAATACATCTATGTAGAAACCCTAGGTACAAGGTTGTGCTGCCATTTAGTAATATGATAACAATGCAAACAGGAAAAAGCCATGTGCAAATAAAATCCTATCCTATTCTTTCAGTACTGCTGTTTTGCCTTTTGTAATGGAAAGTAGGACATTTCATTAGATTTAATAATGATTAGTTAATATTGTGGATAGCATACTCCTAACTGTAAATTATATGGATATTAGAAGTCACACAGAGTTCTGTAACCTTATAAAAGGGCACAGAACTCCAAGGTGACTTCTAAAAGCCTTATAATTTACAGTTAGGGGTACATTATCCATTAAAATTCACCCCTTTCCCCCTCATTTAAATACATCAGAGAGTATCTCTCCCCCTCTCTTTAAAATCACTTGTTGTCTCCTTCCCTGCCCTAAATGCAATTCAGCTCACCACATCTCCTATAGACTTTGGTTGCCCAGATGTCTGTTCCTGGACATAAATTCAAAATAAAAGTGTGTAGTATAGAGCAACCAAAAACTCAGACAACCACAACCCCACAGGTATTGCTATAAACAAACGTGCATTTATTGTGCACACCACAACATGTTTCAGACAGTCTAGGTCCTTTCTCACCTTCCCTGCCCATCACAACACCAGCACCTCTCAAAACCCCACAGCCCCTTTAAATCCCCCCCCCTACATTACACATTTACCCCCCAAACAAATTCTTCCCCTACACAAAAAAACAAATGGACACACATACTTGGGGGTTTCACTGCAAGCCCCCACCCCAACAAATCACCTTGCTGTTTAGAACCATGTGTGCTACTCTGTCACATTGATTAACATGGCCTCTATCCTTTTTTTGATACAGTCCCGCATAGGCGACTAATGTAAGCTGAGGTCTGTTGGTCTGGGGAGGCACATTTGTACATGGATAGAAAATTGGTTAATGAATAGGATGCAGAGAGTAGTTGTTAATGGGGATTAAAGGGGACTAAAGTGCTAAGTGGGGTGCCACAGGGTTCTGTGTTGGGACTGCTTCTATTTAATCTATTTATTAATGATTTGGAAGTGGGTATTGTCAGCAAGGTTTCTGTGTTTGCTGACGACACAAAACTTTGTCGACCATTAAAAACTTCAGAGGATGTGCAATCGTTGCAAGGGGATCTAGATAGGTTGTCACATTGGGCTGCTAAGTGGCAGATGAGGTTCAATGTTGATAAATGTAAAGTGATGCATTTTGGACTTAAAAATCCTTGTGCTGCTTATACTATAAATGGCTCTGTGTTAAGTGAATCCCTGTTGGAAAGGGATCTTGGAGTTTTGGTGGATGACAAACTTAAAAGTAGCAAGCAGTGCCAGGCGGCAACAGCCAGAGCCAGCATGGTATTGTCTTGTATAAAGAGAGGTATGGATTCAAGGGAGGAAAATGTTATTCTCCCTCTTTACAAAGCATTGGTAATGCCTCATTTGGAATATGCAGTGCAATTTTGGAATCCTGTGTACAAAAAGGATATCTTTGAAATGGAAAGGGTTCAGAGAAGAGCAACTAAATTAATAAGGGGATTGGGGGAGCTTGAATATGAAGAGAGACTGGAATAGTTACAATTATGTACGCTGGAGAAAAGGCGCTTGCGTGGGGATATGATTACTGTGTATAAATACATTAATGGGCCATACAATAAATCTGGGGCATTTTTCACCAATAGAACATGTCAGAGGACACGAGGACATCCCTTAAGACTTTAAGAAAAAAGGTTTAGACTTCAAGTTCGGAAAGGGTTTTTCACTGTGAGAAAAAAAAAAAGCTGGATGTGTTTCTGCAAACAAGGAATGTTGCAAGTTACTGGTATTGATACATAAAGTAGAGTTGATCCAGGGAAATTTCCAATTGCCACTTGAAGTCAGGAAGGAATTTTTTCCCCTTCATAAATTTGGTGGGGCTTTTTTTTGCCTTCCTCTGGATCAACAGTTAGGCAGGAAATAAGGATATTGCTAGATGGGTTGGACTGGATGACCATAGTGCTTTGCCAATGGTGGTGGTGGGGATGTCTGGAGATGACTGTGTGACAAACTTCCTGGTTATAATCGGCATGCTACTATGTAGTAGCGCAACAATTACTAGGTTATTTTTTTTAGACTTGGATCCCATTGGAATCCATAGAGGGGAGGATTATAAATGAGTTATACAGCAACCAGAGAGACATTACAGTTACTGGTAATAATAAAGATTAAAGGGCTAGTTCACTGCAAAAATACTTTTCTCTGAATTGTATATTCCCCCAAACCCCACTTCTCAGCTTTCAAAAACACTACTAAACTTTATTACCTAACCTGGTCCCTCGCCGTTTAGGTGCCGCCCCCTGCTCCTGTTCCCAGATAGTTTCGAGCAAAAACAGGAGCAGGGGAGTTCTGCGCAGACAGCCGTCTTCCTTCCTGGTTGCGGCTGTCAGGCAATTGCCTTAACTGACAGCCACGACCAAGCAGTTTAGTAGCATTTTTGAAAGCTGCCAATAACGTGAAAGTGGGGTTTGGGGGGGTACTATACAATTTAGAGAAAAGTTTTTTTTTCCAGTGGACATGCCCTTTAAGGATTTCCTATCTAATATCTATTTTACTAAACTAAATTTTCTTTACAGAAGCCATGTAAACAGCCATAAAGACTTGCGTACAATGTGTATACATTAATGCCATAGCCTTGCAATACCAAAAATCTTAAAGGGATACTTTTAAAATCTAGATTTAGGGTTTATTATAATCCACAGGGATGTATGGAGGGTATTCCTACTTATCTATGTGCAGTAGAAGACCGGCAGTAAAGAGATAAATTTACTTTAATGGTGTGTGCTCGCGCCCACTGGCTTCAGCAGCTGTCCTGTCTGACTAATGCCTCCTCTCTGGCAATCCCTCCCAGCTTTACAATAGGAGCACGCACACAGGTGGGAGGGGTGACTGGGTCGACAGCTGTTGGCACAAGCACTCTATCCTACTGCTCTCTAAATTATATATTACAGATAACAGTTACCAAAAAAATGATTTGTCCGCTTTAGTGTTTCTTTAATATACCAAAAAGTTTGACTAAATAAAGTCACACAGATGCTAAAACTAATTTTTAGCTGTCCTTTTCCCCCCATTATCTATGTAATGAAAAAAAATACATTGGACTTAATATTGGGTTAATTTTGGGTTTAATATGTTGCCCTCCTTTTCATTAAAAAGTGTGCTGGCTCCCAAATTCACTATGATATAGGTGCATGCAGACTGCAGTCGCAATTACCAGAAGCTACCAGCATATATTGCATTGTGCAAGAAAAGGGACAAGTGTCAATGACACTGACTGGGGGAAAGAATGAGTATAGTGTCCCTTTAAAATAATCAAGGGCCAACTCTGAACCTGTTTAGTGATTATGGAAAATGCTTTTAATTACTAAACTGATCCGGGTAAATTTGACATAATTAGCCAGATGGATATTATATCTGTTACAAAGTTCTAAATGTAGCTGAATTAAAGGACAACTCCACCCTCATAAGAACATCTTTTAGAAAGAATGGCCTCTTTAAAATATGTTTATATATCCTACTTTGTCCTATGAATTCATTACTGTATGCCTGCTATGCTCCTGGATGCCTCATGGAAACTGGGCCATTTAGTGACCTGTACTGAGCCTGGGCATGCTCAGAAGAGGCAGACAGAGGATTAACATTCAGTCATTGGCTGTGATGTCAACTGTCAAATCCATAACTGATAGTTGATTGCTGGAAGAACCAGGAAGCAGAAACAGAGGAAACAGGACATTGTGCAGGATTTCAGGTTAGACTTATATATTTCACATTTCAAACTATTACCGTTTGGGGTTTTGGGGGGTGATTTACCTGTATGTAAGTTTCATTTTAGGGCTGGACTTGCCCTTTAAGGGGTAACCTTGACCTTGACCACTAGTAGAAATCATACACATTTTGGGCATTTAGATTAACCAGTCATTGTGGGAATGTATATAGAAGGGACAGTCATTCTGATATTTATTGGGGAAATGTGTATTTATAGAATGACACTGCTTAATCACCTTTTCTATCATTTATAAGAGCAGATTACAAAATATATTACCTGTCTTTTACATCATTTAACAAATAAAACACAGCATTTTAGCAATATGAACATTTTTCACTTACAGGCAGTTCCCATGTTACAAACATCCAACTTACAAATGAAGGGACATACAGGCAAAAACTGTACAGTATGGGGGGTCTGTCATCTTTCAAAAATCTGTAGTGTGTATACCCAGCTTTAGGCCACACCTGAGGAAATTTGTTTCCTCTGAAATGTTGTGGAGATGTTTTGTTATCAGCACAATAAATTAAATTATTCTTATAGGTTCCAGTGTGCCTTAAAGGGGAACTTAACCCAAATTTTTGCACTTCAGAATATGAAAATATACCCATTAAATAGTATTAAAGTAAATGTAACCCCCTAAAGAACTGCATGAAACTGTGTGCATGTACAGTGCCACAGCTCCGGCTTCAGTCACATACTCCCTTTCCTAATCTGTCCTGTAATAGGATTGGCTAAAGGCTACTAGTGTGTGTGACCAACTGTACCAACTGTAACAAGCTCTTGCAGTATTGTAGGACTGAGCATGTGTATAGAACACAATGGTCAGTGACCACACTGTGTGATACTGGAATGTTGGGAAACACAACCTCATGTTTATATATAAATTTTCCAACAACAATTGAAATGAGAGGTGAGACACTGATAAAAGCTTTTATATTAAGGTGCTCTTCCTTCTGAAATAGTGTTGTTCTGAGGATTTAGATGCCCTTTAAGCTTGGTACACACTGTGCCAATCTGAAAAACTACAGTCTTGCAGATTCTGTCTGTCATTTTACAGAGGCTACACATGTTACCCACATTGCAGAGAAAGGGCCCAAGCTTTACTCCCTATACTTGTTGGCATTGGTTTGGCTGGCTGGGAGGTGCTACCAGGTATGTGGTTAAAACAACATACATGCAATGAATACACAAGGTTAATAGACTGATATGCAGAAAATCATGTTTACCACGTAATGTTGTCATATATTCAAGTAGAAAATGGATCAATCAGTGTAGCTAATTTCCATGTTAAACATCTCATTTCCAGCCTAAAGACACCATGTAATATGTTGAAAACACACAGACACACACACACCAGAAGTCACACATTGGATATAATAATTTTTTTCCATTTTTAATAATTCTCTCTGTGAGAATAAGATCCTATCTTCAGGCATTAGACGTGTTGTTGCCAAAACCCACTAACTTCCAGCTTACTCACTTGCTGGATTTCCAAACTCCTGACATAAAGAAGATGAGCTCACTAATAGACACTTGGCCGGCTTAACGACCCCTCCAGTCACACGGCTTTTGTTTACCTGTCCTTTTGAAGCCTGGGAAAATTTATCAGCTTTGTCAATAGCTGCCAAAGGTTTTGCACACTTTAGATGTTGGCAATGTGACAAAAAAAAGGTTCTATTTAATGTCACGTTGTAGCCCTGGGCATTTCTAGGGGACTAGAAAAATGACCTCCTTGAAGATAAAGATTACATGCTCTTTCATGAAACTAAAGAGTGTGAGAATGACCTGGATTTCTGACTGTATAGCCTGGAAGCTTAAAGTAAAGTTGTCTTTTTGGTTGACAGGTTGACAGAGAATCTCCCATTAATACTTTATCTCAGGATGTAAAGGATTTATTATCTTCATTAACACACACAGTGACTTCCAGCGATGTGGGAATGACTTACATGAGTAAATGTAGTCTTTTAATTATCGTTATTGTGTTTTTTGTAATATAAAATGGTGTGTTCTATGATAAATACAACTATATTTAGCAGCGTGATACATTATAAGCAAGTGGAGTTTTATTCATTGTTAAACAAACTAATGACCTGTATTAAAACCATTGTCAAGCATTGTCCTCTATGAATCGGTCATTCGGTTGATCAGTCTGAATATTTTTTGTCTGACACTGCATGGTAATGGAGCACAGGTGGAAATGATCCAATGATGAAAACCTTAACAGGATTAAAATCAACCAAATGAACACATTTTCACTAAGAAGTAGATATGGGGGAAACACAAAGTGTGTCAAATTAAACCTTTGGGAGGTGAAATATCAAGAATGCCTTTCATTATATCAATGCCAAACCCCTTCTAAAAATGGGAAAAAATGTATAGAAAGCTGAAAAAATGGCACTTGGGTCAAATACCAATGCACAATATCTTTAAAGGGGAACAAAAGTTAAACACCACCCACCACCCAAAAGTTAAACACCACCCACCTTAAATGCTAGCTGCAGCTGTTAGGTAAGTACCTAAACTCTCAGCTTACCTCCAGGAGTGACAACCTAGAGCAGCACTGCTTACAGAAGGGGAGGGGGCAATTTGCCAAAACTTTATCCAGCTTAAAGCCTCGTACACATGTCCTATCTGGGCGGAAAATTTCGCCTGATAGCTGCCTGTGTATAAGTGTTCACTCAAGTGGCGTTCATCAATCTGCCTGGCGGAATTACACATTGTGTTCCTTTTCCTCTTAAAAAAAAGTATATTGTTGGTTTATATAGAATAATAAGCCTTCTACTATATAATATACTAGCAATTATACCCAGTGTTGCCCGTGTACATATGTTGGTATAGTATTTGTTACGTGCAGGTGTGTGTTTGGCTTAGATGGAAGAAACGGGGAAAGTAAGTGCACAGTTGGTAATGTACGTCATGTATTTACTAGTTATGAGTTGAGGAGGTGACATTGCTTGAGGGACGTGTAGCACATATATTTATAGCAAAACTTTATCTACAACGTTATCGGTTTTTCCACTTGGAGCGTAAATATACAAATGTTGTGGTGAACATGCTACATGGAATTGGCCTTGGAAAAAACATGTTGATTGCAACGGAATATCGCAGCACTTGAGTGACTGAGGGGCGTCACACTGTTCTTGTGTGAAGCATGTGACGTGTGGGCTCTTTGTCTGTGTTGTTAAAGTCGGGCTTCATTCTGTTGCGCTGTCTGTGAGCCCTGTGTGTTTTTATTAGGCGTGCTCTATTGTTTGCACATTAGTTAGCATTGTGTCACTTTGTTTGCACTTTAACACTTTATCCTTGCTCAAGGATCACTTTATATTGACTGTTAGATCCCGATCAATAAAGTAACTTTCTTGTTCCGAATTGAAAGTGCCATGATGTCTTTGTTCTTTTAGTTGTAACTGTCTGTGACGTGTGTGACATGTGGGCAGTTTGTGTTTGATGCTTAAATCTAGGTAAGGCAGGTAATTCCCATGTAGTCCATATCCCCCAACCATCCCACTTTGAGTAGGTGGATGGGGCATGTCTGTGATGTTGCGTTGGGTGGGGGCACGACATTCTAGGGTGTGCACGGTCTGGGTCATGTCTGTGATGTTGTGGTGTCCAGGAGGCATTGAGGTGATATTTAGTGTTGAGTTTGCGATGTTTGGGGGCATGGGCATGCTGTTTGAAAGCGTGGGCATGGCTGTGCCAGTTAGGGGCATGGGTATGAAGTTTTAGGGCATGGGTGTCAAGTTTGGGTTGTGGGCATGGTGGTTGGGAGTGTGCCTGTGATGTTTTAGGGCATGGTTGTCAAGTTTGGGGGCACGGACATGATGTTTGTTGACGTCTGCGTGATTGGGAGCCTACCTGTGATGATTGGGGGCATGGTTGCGATATATGGGGGCGGAGCGTAATGCATTTGGGGGGGTGACCAGAATATCTGGGGTATGGTTGCAATGTTTGGGGGCATGGCATTTCCTGTGTACAAAAAGGATATCTTTGAAATGGAAAGGGTTCAGAGAAGGGCAACTAAATTAATAAGGGGATTGGGGGAGCTTGAATATGAAGAGAGACTGGAAAAATTACAATTATGTACGCTGGAGAAAAGGCACTTGCGTGGGGATATGATTACTGTGTATAAATACATTAACAGGCTATACAAGAAACTATCTGGGGCATTGTTCACCAATAGAACATGTCAAAGGACACAAGGACATCACTTAAGACTTGAAGAAAAAAGGTTTAGGCTTCAAGCTTGGAAAGGGTTTTTCACTGTGAGAACGGTAAAGCTATGGAACTGTCTTCCAGTGGACGTTGTTATGGCAGGTTCATTGGTCAGTTTAAAAAAAAAGCTGCATGAGTTTCTGCAAACAAGGAATGTTGCAAATTTTGATTCATAAAGTAGAGTTGATCCAGGGAAATTTCTGATTGCCACTTGGAGTCAGGAAGGAATTTTTTCCCCCTTCCTCTGGATCAACAGTTAGGCAGGAAATGAGGATATTGCTAGATGGGTTGAACTGGATGGACGTATGTCTTTATTCAACCTCAAATACTATACTATACTATACTAAATGTCATTCATATCACCAACAGTAACATAGACTTTCCAGGGTTTATATCTGTATATAAATGTCATTCATATCACCAATAGTAACAGTCTTTCCAGGGTTTATATTTGTATATAAATGTCATTCATATCACCAATAGTAACAGTCTTTCCAGGGTTTATATTTGTATATAAATGTCATTCATATCACCAATAGTAACATAGTCTTTTCAGGGTTTATATTTGTATATAAATGTCATTCATATCACCAATAGTAATATAGTCTTTCCAGGGTTTATATTTGTATATAAATGTGATTCATATCACCAATAGTAACATAGACTTTCCAGGGTTTATATTTGTATATAAATGTCATTCATATCACCAATAGTAACATAGTCATTCCAGGGTTTATATTTGTATATAACTGTGATTCATATCACCAATAGTAACATAGTCTTTTCAGGGTTTATATTTGTATATAAATGTCATTCATATCACCAATAGTAACATAGTCTTTCCAGGGTTTATATTTGTATATAAATGTCATTCATATCACCAATAGTAACATAGTCTTTCCAGGGTTTATATTTGTATATAAATGTGGTTCATATCACCAATAGTAACATAGTCTTTTCAGGGTTTATATTTGTATATAAATGTGATTCATATCACCAATAGTAACATAGTCTTTCCAGGGTTTATATTTGTATATAAATGTCATTCATATCACCAATAGTAACATAGTCTTTCCAGGGTTTAAATTTGTATATAAATGTCATTCATATCACCAATAGTAACATAGTCTTTCCAGGGTTTATATTTGTATATAAATGTCATTCCTATCACCAATAGTAACATAGTCTTTCCAGGGTTTATATTTGTATATAAATGTCATTCCTATCACCAATAGTAACATAGTCTTTCCAGGGTTTATATTTGTATATATATGTAGTTCATATCACAAATAGTAGCATAGTCATTCCAGGGTTAATATTTTGAAACCTTCCAGGAGCAATTTGTAATGTCTTTCAGACCTTAAGGGAAATGTCTTGTTCCCTCTGTTTTAGAATCTGTTGTTCTGTGTGTGCAGCTCTCTGAGTTGTGTAGCCGTACATTACGCTGTTGTTGTGTCACTGAAGTGGACTCTGTGTCTGTGTTGTTGAAGTCGGGCAGCGCACAGAGCCCAGGCCCTTCATCTGAGTTACTGAACTGTGGAAATCACACTCTGCAAGTGACGTGCAGGCTTTTTATTGGTCAAACTGGACTTCACCCATTCAGAGGGTGTTGCCGTTATTTGGATGCATTTGGGTGAGGCTGTGAGGTGAGCACATACATATATACATACATACATACATACATACAAGATTTCTACTTTATGTAGTAGATAATAATACAGCGTTTCTTCAGATAAACGTACTCTGAGTTGCACCTACAAACTGTGGGTTGAGGTATGCAAATACTAACTTTCTGCTTTTGGTCTGATTGCTTTATGCAAACTAAAATGCAGTTATAATTGCATACAGGTGAAAATGTGAAGCCATGATAGCAACTTGTAGACAGGCATCGGAATTTTTCTAAATGTTTGCACTTGTAATTTTTATAAAGTGATAAAATTCCCAATCGCCCCTTACCACTATTGTGATTTATTAAAGGATTAGGGCCTGGTCTTTTTTCTAGTGATGGTTTAAGGTTCACCACTGCAGTAGGTAAAACTGCCAGTTCAGCATTTTTGCAAGGTTTTCCAGGGAGAAGATCCCATAATGCCCCGTGTGCTGCCCAGAATCCTAGATAGGCATTGTATATATGACCCCCCTCACTTTAGCTGTACCAAGGATGAGGACCTACAGCTATATTCTCACCCTAGGGGGTGCAGGTGCTAGTTTGGGTACTTTTCTTCTAGTTGCCTAAACCGCAAGGTTCTCACCCCTTGGTTTGCTATAGTTCACCCAAACAAAGCCATGAAACCCCAGCTTGAAGTGCCACCATGCCTTGCCAGCACCTGAACATAATCAGTAGAAAGACACACACCTTGCATACCCCTGGACAAGAGGTAAGCACTGTAAGGTTCATTTCTGTTCACCACCATTAGCACCACCATTTTCCCTAGAATTGGATTTAACACAGTTTGTAAAGTGCAGATAATCATCAGTGATAACTGTTTCAGCCACTTTTTTAAAATATCACTAAGCGGCCAAAACCACTTGATCGTATTTATGTGGAGAAAAAGTGTTTTTGGCGTTAACTTAACCCTCAAAAAGTCAACACAAATTATAGGCCAATCCTTAATTTGGTCAGTCACCGGGTCCTAAATAGCGACATAGCTGGAAAACACAGCGAGTCAATGAACCAATATAAATATAGGACTAAAAGACATAATTTTCATCACATCCTTCCATATAGTGACCCGAGTTTGACCTGAACTTTAAACGTTAGGACAAACTCATTTAAAACTTCCCGAACTATGAACTTTCGGATTTTCCAAACTTGTGGACATATTTCCAATAGTTATTAAAAATTTTATAATAATCGAATTCTTGAGTAGATAACCCTCAAATGTACTGTTCCCTAACCTTCAATTTCTTCCTTAACCATGAAATGTAGCATTTATGCAAAACTGCTCAAATGTAGCAATATCCCTCGAATGCAGCCATAATGTAGAGTTTGGTAACCCTCGAATTTGTCGATACCCTCAAATGTATCGTTCAGTAACCCTCGAATGAATTGTTTGTGTTCCCTAGACCATTTCCCAGGTCTCAGAGCGATTTACAGTAAGTTACCATTGCTATTTTAACTGTATTTAATTAAAACTTTTCAAACTATTTCCCCCCCTTGACTTTAATGGGTTTGTTTTCAAACTATAGAACATTATAACTTTTCCTGAAGTTCTATAGTTCAGAAACAAAATGAACTTTAGGAAGTTTGTCCATCTCTAATAGTGACATTTCTTATAGGCAGGGCCGGATTTATCATGAGGCACAGTAGGCACGCGCCTATGGGCACCTGGGGTTGCTGTCAATCTCCTCCCACCAATCCAACCCCTTTATAGTCTATTTTCTTCCCCAAAAAAGTGGTGTGGTTTAGGGGTGTGGTCTGTGTTTAAGGGTGGGGCTAAGGGCGCCAGGCTCCTTGGGTCTACAGGCTACTGAGGTGTAAATCCAGCCCTGCTTATAGGAATTAAATATTCCATTCCATCTTTTTATCTCATTAATATATACGTATTTGGGATGGGGTGGTGGTGATGCTTGTATCGAGTGGATGAATAAAGAGTAGTGATGTCCTATCTCTTAGTCTGTTAAATACTATTGTTTGAACCATTTATAAAATAGTTAATGGTTGTATAAATAAATGTACGTATATGACTGGTGATATTTTAGAATCATTTATTCTGCTCTGTTTTTAGTCCTATATTAATATGAGGTGCCTGAGTTGGTGAATGGTGATAATGCATTAGTGGGCAGATTTCTAGCTTGAAAATAGGTTTTATTAATTACTGAAGGGTTTTATTACATTACTATTATACAAGGGGACTTGTTAGAAAAGGCAGAACTGGAGGTAGCAGACACACGAGGAGTTTGATCGTTTCCTGACTAATCTAAAGGGTTTTACACTAAAACATGAGCCAGTAGTAGTAATATTTAGACCCATTGAGGTGAATGACAATCCTGTCCATTTATTCCAGACTAGCAGTCAGAATGGACATTTTATTTCAGCCATTCATTAGCATGCTTAGGTTATGAATCAACTAAATTTTCATGGTTTTAAAGGTAGAAATCCTATTTGCACACTTTAATATCTGGATGCGTATGGCCATTATATCTTTAATTAGACTGTCCTGAAGGGGGATACATTAGGTTACAACAGCAATGAGATCCATGCCCTTCATATGAAATAGACTGGATAGGAACATTTATTTCAGGGTACTAGAAAAAGGGCAAATTAAATCATTTTTATTGTTGGTATAAAAATCTGCTTCCACCATGGTCAACATGTGTCTTATTTCTACTAAACATTTCATTGGGGATGCACTAAGAACAATGGCCTTACCTTACCTACACCCATGAGAACTTTTTTGCTATTTTTATTGCATTCTGATCTCTGTTGTCCTCTTTGTGTCATCTGCCGGCATAAAAGGCCACATAGAGCCAACTATTTCACCTTGTGTCACAAAGACTCACTAATATAGCACCCATTTAACAATAACCTACAGTATAATATATTTTAATGAACCCTTTAACAGTTCTTGAGTCCAGAACAACTGCCTTGTTCACCTTTAGGTGTCTAATATTAATACAAGCATTGCAGGGTTGTATTCAATAGTGTGATTTTTCCACTTTTTATTTTCCTCATCTCAGCTGAATAGAGTAGAGTATATGAAGGGAATGTTATAAATATTTCCCCTTCTGCAAAGAAGTGTTCAATAAGAGATACAAGCTTTCCCACCTGGGACAGTCACAGTTTAAGTCTTTAAACCATCCAAAGCCATGAATGCCTGAAGGCAGCTGAGGAGCCCTGCAGTGAAATTCCCTAGAAGATCCCAAAGGTTTCCCTGTCTCATATTTAAAATGACCTTATCATAATCCCGTGTTAATTTTGCTGCACTGCAAATCTTCATGAAATAAATCACCCAAGAGAAGAAACGTTTTTATCTACTGGTGTCTTGCTTTAACCTTTAACCCCAGCCATGTATCACAGCTTCTGAAAAGTCTTCACAGCCTGAGTGTAGACCTTTGAAGTGTATGTTTTTTTGGCTTTTAACATGGCTTCTACTGTTGCTGCAGATATGCCTTGATCTTTCAGGATCTTCCTTTCATTTTTCCTGGATGCCTATGAGACACAAGTCCTGCCTGCCTTGGCCTTCTCTGATTGAACTAGTGTATTCCCTGGGAAATTCTATCAGTTTTGTAAACCTATCTCTTTAAACAAATAGAAATGATTTGCGTTATGATCCTGCTTTATCTACTTTAATTCTTTTCTTATTATTTTGTAAATGTTAAGGCGTTGGCGTGGGACACTCAATGCAATTACAATATTTGTTTAGCTGGTTTGGTAGATTTGTGAATGAAGATCACATGGCGCAATATGGGATGCTTAAAGAGTGATTGATAAAGATCTTGAACTGTATTTTTGTTTAGAAATTATAAGGGTATAGCGTAATGATCATTCTATCTCCATAAAATCCATTGTAAAGCTGAACATACATTGATGTTCCTGCAACATTTAGAAAACTGTCTGAGCTGATCTCTTTGTGACTGGCAGAAAGGACAGAGCACTAAACAATGTCAGGTGGAGCTTGTACATAGTTCGGATTCCAGACTTGTTTCTGGCAACAATTATTTTTATTTTCTGATTGTTGTTTTAGATCAGGATCCACAATTTATAGTCATGGCATGTTTATTGCAGAAACTACATAGAAAGAGACGCAGGTAACAATATGTCCCAATTTCTTTTACAAAATTGTTATTCCTCCAATATTTAGACATTAATCTGCCATTTAATCCATATGGAGGAACTTGCTCAAGTAATGGGATAACTAGCAAAGCATGGGTTGACTTCAAAGTCATTGTAATTTTCATTTAAAAGAACATTAAATTCTCTTAGAAAGTTCATTGGTTTATATTAGGTGCCTTCCATCTACGAAAGACGACGCTGCCATCCTTAGAAATAGAAGTCAGCCCTTACTGAACCTAAATAAAGTAGTATCTGATTTTCCCCCCTAATGACAGTTATAGTAGCATACACCAGCCATTAGCTATAAGAAGCAGGTAGCACACAAAGTGAAAACAGAGAGGGAAATATATCAGATATCCTAGAATTAGCTCAGTGCTTTTAAAAAAACAAACACACAGGGCAATGAATAGAAGAGCCTCTAGCACTAATAACATTCGCTAATTAAAATACGCAGACTGCAAATGTTTGGAGTCTGTGACAACACAGGGCATTTGCGTGATTTTGCTGCTTATGCCAGAAATAAGATATGGTACCCATGTCACAGGCGATTGGCTGTTCTTTTGGGACACACCTTTCTATGAAACACAATGGAGGTTTCTACCAATCACTATGCAATTTAGTTTTTTTAAAAAAACTATTTTTCATAGTTAATATTGTGCAAAAAAAACGGTTGCAAACTTTTGCCTGTGCTGTTCTCCAAGTAGATAGTAGAGATGGGCTAGAACCTGAGTTTGACCTGATCTTTAATAGTTCGGATGAACTCGAACTCTTTAGAACTTTCCGAAAGTTTGTAATTCAGGTTTTCCCAACTTGCGGACATATTTTCGATAATTAACAAATTTTCGATTCGATAACCCTCTAATGTACAGTACATTAGAGGGTTATCAAATCTAAAATTTGACGATATCCCTCGAATGCGGTGTTTTGGCGATATAACCCTTGAATGTAGCAGTTCGTTCAGTAACCCTCGAATGTTCAGTAATCCTTGAATGTAGTGGTTCAGTGATAACCCACGAATGTATGGTTTCGTAACCCTCGAATGTAGCGGTTCGTTTGGTAACCCTTGAATGTTGTCGTTCGGTAGCCCTCGATTTGGCGGTAACCCTGGAATGTACCATGCGGAAACCTGATGATTGCCCGTTCGTGCGGAAGGTTAGTGTTTAAACAAGTTTTGGTGATATGTACGTGTTCAACAGACCATTTTCCAGGTGCCAGAGCCATTTACAGTAACATACCATTGCTATTTTATTTGTAATTAATTAGAACTTTTTTTAAACTATTTTCTCCCGTTGCCTTTAATGGGTTCTATAGGCCCATTTTTCTATATAAAAGTTCTATAAAACTTCAGAACTTTTACTAAAATTCTATCGCTTGGAAATGAACCAAACTTTAGAAGGTTCAGCCATCACTAGTAGATAGATATATAGACAGACAGAGAGACAAACAGACAGACATAGATAGAGAGAGAGAGAGAAAGATAGATAGATAGATAGACAGACAGACAGACAGACAGACAGACAGACATAGATAGAGAGAGAGAGAGAGAGAGAGAGAGAGAGAATGAGAGATAGATAGATAGATAGATAGATAGATAGATAGATAGATAGATAGATAGATAGATAGAATTAGCTCTCTTCTACCATCTCAAACTTTTAGAGCATTGATACTGTATTCATATACAAAAGTATCTTCTTTCATAGGTTCCATCAGAATGTAATTCAGTCACTTCTGAGATTTCTGTTCAGCTGGGTAAATGCAATGTTATTGATCCTCTGAATGATCTGGGTTGGTATCTATAGCTACTTATGCTAATGAATGGCTGACTATTACCTTGGTGCACGAATGTCTAAGTAGGGAAATCCATAAAGGTAACGACTGCTTATTCACTTACTAATATAATCAAAGGAGAGAGAAAAAAGGTATAGACTGCAACACTCAAAATAAGTAAAACCGTCCTTTATTTAACATACATAATTAGGGACATGATAAAAGCATTTAAAAACACACATAGATATTCCCCTAACCATAGTAAGAATACATATCAAAGTAATAATAAAAAAATAAAAAGAAAGAGGGTGATTAGGTTGTACTTGATGGACTTGATGTCTTTATTCAACCTCAATTACTATGTAACTAATAGTAATAATGTAATAAAATGTGGCACATATTGTGTAAAACAGGTCAACTGATACAGCTAATTCCTAGTTCTAAACATATAAAGATACCAGTCTGGATGGAGAATATCTCAGCAGATATAAACCCCAACTTTATCTATTAATACCAGTTAATTTCAATGTACTTTTAAAAACTCATCTATCTAATGAACCTGCCATTACCACATTTGCTGGAAGATGGTTCTGACGTTGTTGTAAAAAAACCTTTCTAAACCTGAAGACAAAACTTTTGTTCTACCAATCTTAAAAGATGTTCGTGTATCCTCTGGTATATGTGTGTAGTAACCGATAAGAACCACAACACACGTACAATTGCTGGGCAAATCATTGGCGCTTTGTCTGCCGAAATGGACATTAGGTCGGGGCTCATTGCCTGATCCACCGGGCGAATCATCAACAAAACTCGTCAGGATGTCCATTTGGCCAAAAAAGCTTCCCTACATGGTACAATTGTTGCGAAGAACAGGCATGTGTACACATCGTGTGTTGCAAGTCGGCCCCCATGTTTGCAGGTGTGTATGCACCTGGAGGGCTAGGCCACATCAGACCATTTTAACATGCAATCGTGGCCCAATTGGAGTGGCCACACTAGGTGCTCTCGGGCCGATTGCGCTGTGATTTTGTGGAGCGCATGCAATCACAAAATGCGCTCTGATTCCCGGAAATGACAGGAATCTCGGAGCAAGCGTGCACCGACGCTCACATGTACATGCGCTTACTCTTCGTGTGCCGTAATGACAGCTACTGTATGTGCTAATATTAAAAAAGTCAACCAAAAATGTTGCAAGCAAGAGATAAATAATAAATGGCTTGTAGGACTGGCGGATTGACATTGGAGAAACCCACACAGACCTGCAAATCCTGCACTAAAGTCATGCTAATCTGTTTTAAATTGCAGTGGATTCTTTTCCCTGTGCCCCTCCATAAAACCCTCCTCATTTGTACTTTATAGAAAAATAATGGCAACACATTTGGATATGTTTATTTATTGCACCGTTTAAACCAGCTCCTACCACAAGAATTTGGTTTTCTAAAATGTTTAAATCATGCAAAATATTTTGTTGTTTTTATCTAAAACTATTCCAATGAGTCCTCAGTAAAAACGCTTTGGATAACAGCTGCTGTGTGTACTCTGTTTTTCGAGTTTGATTTATGTGTTGTGTAAGTTTGCATAGCCACGATGGCGAATTTGCCTAGGGAAATAACACAAAAATATAGGTAGAACTTATGTTTGCTTTTTATTGCGTCAGACTCAGCAACAAACCAAAATGAGAGGGAAGATGTGCATTCTTCAAGTCTATGTTTAGCAATTAGATTTAACACTTCTATTGGTCGCGTACTAATCAGAACGTGAATACGTGATGACAGACATTGGATTTCCTCTCCTGCTCTTTATTATTTTATTGGATTTCTTTTACATTTCTGTTTATTGTTGCACAACAGCAACCAAGTACGTCTATGTTTCTATCTGCCATGGGAACAAACCTTTTTTTTATATTACTGTATGATATTCAAGCAATTTAATTTATCAGAAATTATAAGATTTCAGCTGGCTATATGGAATTTTTACAGCAAATACCATTGGGATTCCTCCCACGCGATTTACATATACAAATCTGGCAGACTGTGTTCTTTTCCATAGGCCACAAATAGGGCAATGGTCTGAAAACCGCTCTCTCTATAAGCCCATGCTAGCCCGTTTGCAGCATTTAGCAGGAGCTAGTGTGGACTTTAGGGGGCTTATTTAGTGCAAGCAGTTGTATATGGAATTTTTCAAGTCTTCATAGTATAAGCAATGTACCAATTTACCAGATAACATTCACTTACTGAACAGTAATAACAGGATCAAGAATGAGGATCTCTTCTGTGTCTCTCTTTTTGCAGTCACTGTAGCAGGAGTAATTTAAATATTAGACATATTGACAGACACTGAAAATGATAAAGGGAAAGACTCAGATTGGTCAGGTTTATGACAGGTTGAAAGTAGCCATACACTGGATGACTTGTGTTCAATCGTTTTTCGATTGACTTTGATAAATCAAACACAGAACTACATTGTTAGGGTGTGTGGCAGTCATGAATGATCCAAGCAAGGTTAAGAGTAGAGGAGCACACTACTTGGGTGATGAATTCTTTTATTTAGTGCAAAAACATAGCATACAATGTTTCTGGACTCACAGGTCCCTTCCTTAGTCATGAATGATCCCCCTGTACATTATATATGGAGAAAGCTCGGGACTGTCTGTAGCCACACCTTTCAAAGATGACAGACAGAATCTTAAGCCTTGTACACACGTCTGATAGGATGAACAAAGTACGATGGCCGAGCCATGGCAGATCATCAAATGACACCCGAGCGAACGCATACACATGAGCGACTATTGGCTGAAATGGCCCCTGTTTCTGCTTCCTGTTACATCCCGTTAGCAACTGTCAGCTATGGATTTGACATCACAGCCAATGACTGAATGCTAATCCCCTAGCTGCCCCTTCTGAGCATGCCCAGGCTCAGTACTATGGACCATATTCATAAACCCACGGTATAGTTTTTTAGCGAAACCGCTAAAAAAATATACAATCGTGGTCGTAAATGTTTGATCGCGATCGTACATTTATGACCAAATGTTCGGTAATTACAGTACGTTCGGTCGTAGAATACCATGCTGTAGTAAACTACCATAATGGTATTCTATGAGGATCGTAAATCTACAATTTCGTTATCGTAGATTTACAATCGGTATCGGTAATTTACAATTGTTTTACCGATCGTTAAAGGCGTGGTAACGCTAAAAATCTATACCGCGCCTTAATAAATACGCACCCATGTCACTAAATTGCTCAGTTTCCATGAGGCATCCAGAAGCATAGCTGGCATACAGTAATGAATTCATAGGACAAAGTAGGATATATCAACATATTTTAAAGAGGACATTCTTTCTAAAATATGTTATTATAAGGGTGGAGTTGTCCTTTAAGTAAACCACTGTACCACTGGTACAGTATGTTAAAAGAAATCATTAGTGAGGAATTAGTGAGTCCAACAACTCCAATTGTTGGAGTTTCCTTCCAACAGCAGTCCTGCAACAATTTTAGTATCATTTTTTAAATAATTGATGACAATTTTAGATTTTTCAATATTTTCAAGGGCATGTCCACCCCCAAAACAACAATATAACCCACTACTAACCCCACTTTGTAGTGTTAAAAAATCCTTACCTTAAATCTCTGCTCCTTATGGTTCTCCTGCAATGTCTGTACAAAGTTCTAGAAAGTGAAGAGTAGGAGCTGTCTGTGAGTCATCCGAATGCCTGCTACTTCCTTGTTGAGGTTTCTGGCTTCTGATTTACAAATCTAAATCGGTGGTTGGGGGCTGGCTGGGGTGTCCTACACATAAAAGGGTGGACATACACTTTAATATTTGATTTTCACTGTTTTCAATGATGGTGAATACCTTACTGCGTCTGCACAGGTTTCTTTTGTGATACCCACAGAGCCTCTGCAAGCAATAGAGTTAAAGTCACCCTAAGCCAGTTTGCCGTGACTTTAACCCCTCACGTTTCATAATAACAATATAATTAACCTAGATTTTTTTATATTTTTTTGAAAGATTCTAGTTACTATTAACCAAAAAAATTCCCATAATTATTTAGATGTTTTTTAGAAAATCTCGGCCATCTACCTCACCCTGCTAATCAATGGGAAACAGGATGTTGGACAGTTTCTGTGAATGATCAGATTACACAATGGGAGCTCCCTCAGTAATAATTAACATGCCATTTTCAGGTATGACAGTAAAACCTTTATTTCACAGAAAAGCATTAGCTGAACCATTTCATTTTCCCAAATGCAAAAGAGATGAAAAGAGGAAACCTTTAGGCATCTGTGTTGTGCAGGTGAGGGGTTTAAATGTGCTTAGTGTGTAAAAAAAAAAAAAGCACCATTATGAGCCAAGGCTTCTCATATTACTTAGTCAGTAATAATCAGAAATGAAGGGGCTGGTGCACTTTCTTAGTATTGTCATACAGGCTAATTGAATTCGGTTCTATAAGCTTAGCAGTGTTATATCCGAGATTTAATTAAAAAGTAGTGTTGTGTTTCCAGGGACATTCTACTCCTTTACCCTTAACTTTATTTTGGGGTAGTAAAGAAAAAATTATTAGTAAAAAGGTAAGCATTAGTAATTGTATTATAATATGTATACATAGTGAATAATGCCCCACTTTTGTAGATTATAGGATACGTCACCATATAAAACACGGGTCTGTGGGTTGTGTGCTATTTATTATAATGTAAATGTTGATGTTATCATGTGACACAGATAACATAGCTACGCATTCATTATAAGGATATAACTTACAGAATTATCTAAACTATGCTGCTATTCACTTTTCCAATTCTCCTTACAACTTGAATTATATGGTTCTATGAAAACTCATCATGCCTGGAGTCGAATAGACTTAGAGGCTGATGTTATAAGGAAACCGAAGTTACTTTCCTGCCCGAGATCCCGCGATGTAGTAAATCCCTTTGGGAAATTTACTCTGCAGGATTGCAGTCTGGAATGAAACGGGATTTGCGCCTCCAAGGTGTTAAGTTAAATGCAAAAACTTAACTTAACCTTTTCTGCATCGGCTGCTATTTCCAAAGGAATATGTGGAAATGGCACAAAATTAGTGTAAAACCCACGGTAACACGATTGTACATTGCGTAGTATGGTTTTTATCCAGTTAGCCCAGTTAGCAGTCAATATAGCACCCAATTGTTTCCCTGTTCATCCACTATGGGGATTTAATCACTATTGGGGCTCTTGGTGAATCAGCTTTTATGCAGTGAAATGTTCTTCTCTCTGCCTCTCAGGTTCCAACCTCTTTCCAAGCTCTTTAACAATCTTGAGAAAACATGGGATGGGAGAACAGAATTGTGTCCCTCAGTAAATAAGACCCAGATAAAGATAAAATATGCAAATTCCTGGACTCTCCATAAGTGTCACCAAATAACTTTCTAAGTTATGTAAGTGGTAAAAAATTTACTGATGGCCAAAATGATCCAAGAAATGATTTAATGGGCAATTATAGTGCCCAAAATAACCCTCCTAATTTTAAAAGTACTGAAGCGGAGGACCTAAACCAGTAGATCCTCACCCCTGGGTTTGCCTTAAGGCGAGTACACACAAGGGGACTTTTTATCCCGACTGTTTGCTACTAATGAGTGCTTGGCCCGGACAAATGACTGCAATTGTGGTTGCGGCCAACAGCACGACCAATCGTGCAGTCCCACAGGTAACTGCACAATCGGCCGTGATTTACAGACAGGACCGATCGCCTGTTCATCCAAAATGGAAAAACGGACGTCCGAGCTCAGTCAGTGCCACCACCTTCTGACATCGGGTCACCCGCAAATATTGTTTGGTGTGTACCCAGCCTTGTATCCCTAATACCAAGGCTCCAAAGATTCCTTTGTCAGAGCGGCCTAATCAGGGTCATTTGCCATCTGTCTGTGTTGGACTCCTTTCACATATTTCTTGTCTTATTTTGGATCATTTGATGCTGTTGGACCTTACAGGAACCAGACTGGACAAAGTTCCAGGTGTACCAGTGTATCTCTGATATCACCTGCAGTTACTTATACTTTACATTAAAGGACACCTATAGTGTAAAATGTAACTTTTTAAAAAATGAAAAACACCTTGGGCAGGGAGGTAGGATTGATTATTTCCACTTCTCAATATTGTTTCATTTAGAAGCTACAGCATAAATAATTTTCACCTGCCAGGTTAGTGCCCTGAGTCTTCCTGTATTAAAGATAGTGCAGAAGAATTCAGGAAGCCTGGCAGAAGCAGTTTTCTTAATGCTGCCACTCCTCATAGAAATTATATTGGGAGGTAGAAAGTACCAATCCTACCTCCCTGACCCAGGTACTTTTCATTTTAACGTTTTTTTGAAAAAACTTTATACGCACTATAGTTCTCCTTTAAGTAAATAATGTGTCCTTAATTGCTTAATCTGCTTTTTTTATTACAGTCATTTCTTTCAGCACTCCCTATCACCATCAACAAGCTAGCTTACTGTTTCTCAACCTTTTTATCCTTGTGGAACCATTTAAACAATGTTCATGTCTCGGGGATCCTAAACTTAATAAACCTATTACACATTTTTAATTATCTCTTTCTCAACCATCAATTTAATAAAATACATTCATACAAGTATAACAGACAGATCACTAGATATATCTATAAATATATCCAAATTAATGCATTAAAATTCATCACAAGGGTGGATCTGTACAATTCTTGTCTCTTGAGATATCCTAGCAACCCAAGCAACTTCTTAGGAAACCCTAGTGTCCCTGGCCCCTTGAAATAAACACTGAATTCCAACTACTGGTATTATACAACATTAGATATGGACCCAAATCCAAACTTGGTACTTTGCGGATTTCTGACTTCTTTGGATTTTTCCAAACTGCTGAACTATTTTCGAAATTTCGAGAAATTTTGAAAATACTACGCGGAATGCCAAAAGAGCAAGCACATGAAGTTTGTTGTACTGGACGGTGTTTTTTTAAAAAGATTTTTGGCATTGACATCCAGACCATTTCCCAGGTCCCAGAGCCATTTACAGTAAGTTACCATTGCTATTTACACCTTAATTTTAGGCAGAACTATCGGATTTTTTAACTGCCATTGATTTCCATGGTCCGCTTGCGGATTAGAGGATTTCCGAATTTGCAAGCGGAATGGATAATTACAGTCATTACAATAAACAATAGAAAAAAAAAATACATCTTATAACAATCATTTTAAAAAGAACCAAATATGTTACCGTATTTCTCTTTTGCCAGTTATCATCATTGTAGGATTGGCCTGTGTATGGCCTGCTAATACCGTCCATTGATTTAGGATTCACGTACATTACATATTTCACTTTCTCAGTCTGTCCCCATAAATCATTTCTGGTAAAATTGGTACTAAAACAGGGAGGCTAAAAATAATAGCTACATCTGTTCAGTATTTTATATTAACTGCAGTACAAAGTAAATTTCAACATATATACTGAGAATCACTTCATTAACTTTACGAGTAAGACTTTGCTTTGCACACAGTAGATATACTGTAGATTGTTAGTTGATAGATGAGCTACAGACAGGCCACTTGCCATTAGACGACCAACCTGTTCTAAAGAGAGGGGAAGGGGAGGGATCTGGAGACTTCCCTTAGGGCTCCCTAATATAAATAATTGATATGGGAGGATTTATCATCCAGCAATTTTGAGGGGACCCACGCCACCCCACACATTAGATTCTCAGATGAGAAGAGCTCATTGACCTGCCATTACATACACAAAGATACAAGCCTTTCCTCACAAAAAAATGGAAAATTATCTAAATACCACACGGGTTTTATTAAAATATAATGTATTAAAATATTTTATTATTATTATTGTAGATTTATATAGCGCCAACATCTTCCGTGGCGCTTTACTGTTGCATTAATATACCCGAGGAAAACATACATGTTACATACAAGGGTAACGCAAGTAATAAAAAGTGCAAGTAATTCAAGTGCTGGTCCAGCAGCATTCAATGTGGTAAGATACAGCATTACTGTGGTACAATAGGAAGCAAAAGAGCTTACAGTCCAGAGGAGATGGGGATGAAATACAAGGTGAAGCAGATCAGTAGCTGTAACCAAGTTGTCAGTGGATTATAACTAGTGGGTCAACGATGGGTCAGTAAGAGGGGTAGAAGTGTCCAGGTCCAGATTGCCTTGCCTGAAGATTGTAACATTGCCTGAAGAGGTGAGTTTTGAGGTTGCGTTTGAAGATATAAAGGGATGGCGAGTGACGTATATATATATAGATATATATATATATATATATATATATATATACACTGTATATATCTTATATTTAACAAGAAAGGTATCAATTAATATAATGCAGACAATAGTATATAAACAGTGCTCCCATTTAACTAACTTAATTAACATCTTTATAAGATACAGCTAATAATATTAGTACCGCAGTGCATAAATAGTAAAAGAGTACAATATATAACCAAACCAATTTATTATCCTATATAATAAAAGCCCTCGGGCTTTCATAAATGTCTAGTCCATAATAATCCAGTGGCATCAATATATATCAATCTATGTAACTGTCCAAAAAATAATCTCAATGCTATCCTGTATCCAACTCAGGAGGTGTATTTTATGGACAGTTACATATATTGACATATATTATATATTGATGTCACTGGGTTATTATGCTGTTTGGTTTATGAGTTTTATTTTGTATAGTGCTATTGTACTATCTATACACTGCAGTACTAATGTTATTAATTGTATGTTATATAGATTGAGTTTATAGGAGCACTGTTTATATACTATTTTCCAATTGGCCCGATAAAAAAAACCATACAACGATCACACAATCGGCCATGCACAAACCAATGATGGCACGATATTGGGATATCCATGATTGGTATGTGTATGAGGACCATTAGTCATAAGCCACCAGAGCTAATACAAAGAAAACATGTTTATTTAGAAACTTTTATATTTTCCCAGAAACAAAATGGAAGCAAAATAAAACAACTAAAAGCTGGCAGTAAAATCAGCTGAGTAGCAATGTATGCTGGCTGGAAAATAAACTGCAGGGTAACAAGCAGCTTTCAAAGTCTTATCAAGGACCTCCATGTTAGCGTGGAAACATCTTTATAGAAATATGTGCACAGAGACAATAGTTGGTCAGGGGGTGTGTCCAATAGTTGCACATGCTTAAAAGACTCTTTGAAAACTATAATGATATGATATGTACAGACAACAACACAGAAGCCTTCTTCTACATGCACATAAATGCATCATACTAGAGAAGTATCCTACAATGTATAGGTGTTCTGGGGAGAAAAACTTTCACATTAGGATTTTTAAAATGTTTTTAAAAAGTTTAGTTCTCCTTTAAAACTCCTAACCTTACTGAAAATGGATTGATAATAAAATCAATTCAAGATTAAAATCCGTCCCCTAAAATAATGTATAATAACATGAATAATACAATACAAACGTGAAAGTTCATATTCATGTTTTAAATTCCTCGTAGAATTCAAACTATATTGAGAACAAAAAGTTTTCCAACTTATTTATTTGTATAAAATACCAAAATCTTTATTGTGCCCATAAAACATGATAATCCTTATTGTGAAAACATTTCCAATGATTTCAACATGCTTTAAACTCCATTCAACATACCTGTATTATTCGTATTGCATTGTATGCTCGTAATTCAGCAAACAACATTTGATCTACTGGAAGGAAAATATTGGCTTCTATTTAAAAAATGTGAATAAAGAGGAAATATAGATTATATTTGGCTTAAAGAGACAACTCCGTATAAATATGACAATGATTTAAAAAAAAAAAAATTAAATTTGCAAATGAAGACATCACATGACATTTAAATGGTTATTTTAATGTGATAATGTATTCTTTCCGTTGAGTATTACATCTACAAATGGAGCACTGGGAGAATAGGGAGAAAGCTGTATATATTATCAGTTTCAGGGGGAGGGGGATGACTGTGGTTTCCTGTGTAAGAGGTTCCCAGCTTTTTTTTCTACAGGCAGGTATACAAAGGTTCCTTTAATATGCTTGAACTGAGCAGGGGAGATAAAGCAGGCCCACTGATGGTTAACAGATCTGTCCCTAAAGACTGCTCTGTTCATAACACAGTATTTGTTTACACAATGTGAAGCTTTTAGCATTTTCAGCAGGAGGATTTGGCTAGTGGCCGTACTGTTGACTGTCATATTCCCAAGTTAAAGATGTCATTTAGCACTTATTTCTTTCCGCTGGCTGGTAAGGCCTTTGTGCTTTTCCTCTGTCTTAGCTGTGAATAAGTTTACATGTGTCTAAAGTAATGCAGAATATGTAGCAAAGTTCATCCTCACATGATTTACCTTTATTTAAAAATCTTTCTTGTTATTTGATAGGAAGGAGATTGCAGACGTGTAACACTTCCACCTGTATGTCCAACATGTATTGGGTCAGGCTGATCTAAAATGGAAACTATATATTCTGATCACACAGAACTCAACAGAGCAAAATGTATTTTTTGTCAGTGTTTAGAAATCTCAATTGTAAGATGAAGTTTCTTACTAAAACAAAACAAATCAAATCCCTTTGGCAGAAAATGATCGTTAGCCACCTCAAGCACTTTGTACACATCCCCCCACTTGTATCTGTATGTTGTCCCTCCCACTTAGATTGTAAGCTCTTCGGGGCAGAGATCTCATTCCTAATGTGTCAAGTAGAGATGGACCCAAAACAAAACTTGAACCCGAGTTCAAGCCGAACTTTATGAGTTTGGACGAACTCAAACTATTCGAACATTCAAATTATTCATAAATTATTGAATTTACGGACCGTTCGCTAACCCTAGAATGTATTGTTCACTAACCCTCAAATATATTGTTCGTTTTCAGTAACACTCGAGTACGGATCATTTTCACTAACCCTAGAATGTACCGTTCACAAACCCTCGAATGTAGCCTTCTATTTTTGGTAACCCTCGAAAGTATCATTAGTTTTCAATAACCCTCGAATGTATGGATCGTTTTCACTAACCCTAGAATGTATCGTTCACTAACCCTCAAAAGTATCGTCCGTTTCCGGTAATCCTCGAAAATACCTTTCGGTAACCCTCAAATTGGCCGTAACCCTCAAATGTAGCTTGTGCAAAACCAGATAATTTCCCACTCGTGTTTTAGAAGTGTTTTAACAAGTTTTGGTGACAGCGACAATATCTCCAGACCATTTCCCAGGTGCCACAGCCATTTACAGTAAGTTACCATTGTTAATTTATCTGTAAATCACCCAAACTATCACTCCCCCATTGACTTTAATGGGTCCGAATTCAAACATTCGAACTTTTACTGAAGTTCAAAAGTTCGAAAATGGACCGAACTTTATATAGTTTGGCCATCTCTAGTGTCGAGGAATGCTGCACTTACATCAATTTATCCATAATTTATATATACAGTATGTGTTCTTAACTGATGTATGAAATTGTATTTCATTTTATTTATCTGTATTATTGCTTACACTTATTGCCTTGTTTGTATACTCTGTATTTTTAATCTACAGCGATGCGTACCCAAGTGGCACTTTATAAATAAAATTAAACATACATTTTTAATATATTCATTCAGTTCGGTTATTCTTGGTGGTATTGAATTAAAAACATTGCGAGACACAGTCAGCACCCAATATTAGACATTACAATCTGCCGAAGGATTTATGGATATCATGCTATTTATAGAAGGAGATTATGAAAGTTAATAACCTATTTAAAATGATCACCTCCAGCATAACCCATGTAATCA
Organism: Hymenochirus boettgeri; assembly: GCA_019447015.1. Taxonomy (NCBI): domain Eukaryota; kingdom Metazoa; phylum Chordata; class Amphibia; order Anura; family Pipidae; genus Hymenochirus; species Hymenochirus boettgeri. The sequence goes on along the minus strand of CM033474.1, from coordinate 228,152,710 downwards.
GATATAAAACTCATTGACTAAGTATCACACATAAAAATATTTTTAAAACTTTGTTTCCTGAGGCTTCATTGGAGGATTGCAGGAAAGATAAATTGAATGGATAGGATATCCCTTGTAAGTAATTATACGCTAGACTGTGAGATCATTGGGAGATGTTGGCAACTAAAATAGGGAGTGGGACCAAATCACAAGGACTGAAAAATGATTCCTCCCTAGCCTTATTTAGTGAGATAATTATTGTTGTAACTGGAAAGGGAGGGTAAGAATGTGTATCCTCTATTTGTTTTTATTTGATTAGTAAAATATAAGATCACAGGTTATCCTGTTCACAAAATGTAATAAATATGGGCTCAAGCTCTTTATTATTTTACCATAGTATTGGAATGATTTCTAATTTGAAGGTAAAGCACCAAAATCCTGACTTGCCCTATTAAAGTAAAGAGCTTTAAGGGTGTGTCCACTGATTTTTTTAACTTTCTTTTATCTGTTGAACTGAAGAACGAGACGTAAATAGGCTATGTCTTCCCGTTCTTTAGTAAAACTTGCAGAAGAGGAGGAAGAACTTACCGCAGATCACTCCAGAGCCGGCTTCTCCGACAGTCTCTGACACCTCTACGCTCATTTGCACCGTGTGCACATGCGTGCAAAATGCAAATGACTGGGCATGCGTCGGAGAATGTCAGTGGTATTGGAGACTGTCAGCGGCATTGGAGAGATCCGGACAAGTTCTTCTTCCTCTCCTGCAAGTTTTACTGAATGAAAAAACTTATCTGTTGAACATTCTTCAGTTCAACAGATAAAAAGAAAATTTAAAAAGCTCAGTGGACATACCCTTTAAAAGATACTATTTTCCTATTCTATTCCAATGTACTAATAGGTTAAATGTGGAAGCAAACAAAATGGCTACCCTATTTCTCATAGGTGGTAATAGATATGACAACAAAGTATGTAACAGAAAAGATAGAAGAAATAATGGTATTACAAAGAGGTAATCTGAGAAAGCAAATTGTACAGCAAATTCTATTGAGACTGCTCTCAACCAAATATAAAATAAGACCTCTTTTTAACATACTATAAACTTTCTTTGCATTATTGTGCCTAATACTTTTTTCATAATTTAGGTATGATTTCCAAATGAAAGGGTGTTGTTTTTTTTTTTTTTTGCATAATACAGTTAATTTCAAAATTCATATAATACATATGTTTATTATTTTACTTTTCTTTTGTACTTTTAAGACTTTTATTTAAAAATTGTGTGTGTATTCAGGTGTTAGGGAGACAGTGTGAGTTAGAGTAAGCCTCAGATTCAGGTGCATCTCATTAAAGCAAATGTTCACATTAAAAAAAATCCTATTGCTAGATTTAATTAAAGGAGAACTATAGTTGCAAATGAAGTTTAAAAAAAATGTTAAAATGAAAAGTACCTGGAGCAAAGCTACTGCGAGGCTTCCTTGGTGCTCCAGCGCTATCTTTAATAGAGAAAAGCCCAGGACACTAACCTGGCAAATGAAAACTGATGAGCTGGCACTCCTCAATGAAATGATATTGGGAGGTACTCTCACCTTTCTATGTGCTCTGGTTTCTGAATTATCTACAGAAAAGTGTATGCTGTTTATAATAAAAGTACGCCCTTTACAGTACTGACCAATCCACTTTAGCACTTATTGAATATTTATTTATGAAAAAATCAAGAGATAAAACATTGATCCTTGAATGCAACTTATATCAGTAAATCCCTCTGTAATCTGTTTAAGGTCTAGAAAAAGCACTTGTGTAGGCCAGTATTAGCTTATAGACCTGGACCTGTGTCAAAGCCATTTTATCTAGTCTAAAACACATTTATTTCTGCTTCTCTATGCACTTTGAAAATTGCTGTCAAAAACAGAAAAGTTGTTTTTCTGTCATTTATTGCAGATTGTTGTAAAGCTAAGTTAGGAGATTTTAAGGCTGATAGTCTATCAAGTATGGCTGCTTGACTGGGTGGATGGTGTGGAGAGTGATTCGTGGGTAATATGACATTTAACCTTAGAATTAACAGTCAATAAAAAACTGTGATTATTAATGCTATTTACATGTAACCAACAGATTGTACTGTATAATAAAATCATAATGAAAATAATGTCTATATAAAGTGATAAAGTCCTATAAATCATGGAATGAGTTATTCTGCGGTAGGCGATTACAATAAACTTCCTTTTCTGCTTAATTTAAAATACTTTGTTGTTATTACTGGAAGGTGTTTTTCAAGCTTCCTGGCCATTTTGGCTATTTCACACAAGAAGTTGGATCAGTGGAAAAAGGGGGCATAAACCTTAACTTAAACAAAACATCAGCAGGAGTCATAGCTCACAGATACCAATATAGTGAAATGTCCTTGAAACCTTGAAATGTTCACATTCAAATGTTTTACCCATACAAATTAAATTGACAAGAAAATGTCTGAATATTCAAAAATAAAAGGAGTGACTCCTGTGTAAATTCCATGTTTCAATGGTAGCCCTTGAATAAATACTATGCCTTCCATGAGACTTTTAACAGCATTGCACGCGCTGAGCCAGTTGCAGACCAGCTTCAGCTCTATTGAATCGTCATCGGCACAATGTAGGACCCTGGTCTGCGTAGTGAAGTGCCATTAACGGAATGTCTTCAAGAACTATCCATTGTATTCAGTTAGATCAACTGGACTGAAAGTTTAGTTCTTGAAGACGTTTCGCTAGTCATCCGATTGGCTTTCTCAATTCAGAATGACTTGTACAAAAAAAAGTCCCAATTAGCATATCACAGCCTGGTGTTAGAAACCTCCTGAATGCAAGGAGTGATTGCATTGTGGCTAAGAGGTGCTATAGGAACGCCCAGGGTAAGCTGTCAAAACAGCATTGTACATGGCAGAATACCAACATTGAAGGAAAAAAACAAGACAGGAGAAAGAACATGGTCATCCCATATGTAGTAGGGGTCTCCGAGAAATTAAGAAGAATTTTCAAAAAACAAAGTATTCCTGTCTGCTTTAAACCAAACAACACACTGAGGCACACATATGGCCCAGCACAGAAGAGCCAATTCCTCGGGTCAGGGCTCAGCTGTGTACCTGCATCTTAAGGAAAAAGGACATACCTTTGAAGCTTGTAATGTTAACCTGGTTCAAAAGAGGTGTCAAGGGGGCCATTTATGTGAAAATAGAGACACCAAGCTGTTTTGACACCTTACCCTGGGCATTCCTATAACACCTCTTAGCCACAATGTAATTACGCCTTGCATTCATAATGTACTTCTTAACACCTGGATATGCTAATTGGGACTTTCCAGGGTACATAATTGCCAACAGATTCTTGTACAAGTCATTGAGAAAGCCAGTCTGATGACTAGCGAAACGTTTTCAAGAACTTAACTTTAAGTCCAGATCTAACTGTATACAATGGATATAACATGACCTGGATGAATGAGAACCTTCACAAGTCTTCAAGAACTGAACTTCAAGTCCAGTTGATCTAATTGAATACAACAGATATACCATGACCTGGACGAATGAAAACCTTCACAAGTATTACTGGTGTAAGTTAATTGTAATTCATTTGATTGACAGTATGTTTACTAGGAACAATCGGCTCCCTTTAATCAAATGATTCTAACCTATGAAAATTATACTAATTTCTAGTGTGTAGCTTCAAGGATACTTGTTCTGCAACATTAACCTTATCTAGGAAACATAAGGATCATATTGATGATTGATTTATGCAATGCAGGATAAATGTGTTAACCATTAGCTGTAATTGTATGTGTAGTTGGTTCTTCAACAAGCAAAACACTTAGACAATGTAGATATGTGTGGCTAACCCAACACAAGCAATAATAATGATAATGATAATTGTAACAATTTTAGAATCCTTCCTTTGTAGATTAACATTAAGGGAAGAGTTGATACTAGACAGATGGATAATGCCAGGCAGCGTTCCTGAGATCTAACCATCAAAGCTGTTTCTGGTACCCACCCATTACGTTAGTTCAATTAGCCATTCAATGTCTTTTTTCTTATTCTGTTTTTTTCTGCTCTGCTCCATCTTCTTCTTCATTCTTCACCTTTTTCCTTTTATGTCCCTTCCCCTCGTTCTTTGTATCATTTACTCTTTTTCTCACTTTTTGTTTTTTTTTCCTTTACCATTTCCTTCACTGTCCTTTTCCTTGTCCAATTCTAACTTTCCATAACTTTTAGGTTCTCCTGATAATTTGACCAGCTAAATTGGACTGTGTGTCTCTGGGTGAGGAAGGTAGTTACTGTGGGAATTAAGCTAATTTTACAGGTTTCTCCACTTTACACATTATAAACATTCACTAAACATAGCTACCTAATTGCCTCTGGGTTATCCAGTCAATTTATTTATTTATTGTCAATAAATCAAAATGTATCTGTGACCATTCAATATTACAAAAGGACAAATTTGTTGTTATTGAACTAGGCCGTTAGACATCATAAATCAGAATTTTACATTAATTATTTCCACCAAAACCAACTTTTTTCCAGCAAGATCAGCTGAAGTTAGACATTTTATCCCAATCGCATAGTTTTCAATGGGTCATGCAATTGTTTATGACTATAGATGGACAAACTTCATAAAGTTTGGTTTATTTTCGAACTTTTGAACTTCAAAAAAAGTTCGAAAGTTCAAAAACGGACCCATTAAACTCAATGGGGGGTAAATAGTTTGGAAAGTTCAGATGAACTTTCCGAAACATAGCAATGTAAACTTACAGCACAGCCCTCTGGGACCTGGTCTGGGGAACACGTCCATTCACGTGTAACAGAAAAAAAACAGATGTAGCTCACACGTGCACTACTTCCGGTTTCCGAAGGCCTCTTTCGGTAATATGCGATCAAATGTTCAAGGATTTCCGAACAGGGGTCCTGCAGCTCGAAACCGGGACCCCCCTCGAAACCGGGACCCCCCTCCCTGGCACTTATAAGTGCCTTTGCAGGACTTAGAAGTGCCCTTGTGGCCCTGGCAAGGGCCCTTTGGGGCTTATGGGGTCTCGCAACTCAAAATGGGACCCCCCTCCCCAGCACTTATAAGTTCTCTTGAGGCACTGACAAGTGCATTTGTTGGGGATCCTGCAGCTTGAAACCAGGACCCCCTTAGCATCTTCTTGCAAACCTATATAAAGAGCTGCAAACATCCGCAGTGCTCAGAAGTCATCGCAGCTGATGGCAGAAGAAAGAAGACTTTGGATCAAGAGATTGGCAACACCGGCGACGTTGATTTCACTGGCGGCTGCAGTGACATCACCCAGCGTTGGCAACATCAGCGAGTTAGTGTCACAGACAAGAAGACGCCGAGACCTGAAAAGGTCCTTTTTAGGAACAGGGGGGTCCTGGTTTCGAGTTGCAGGAAACCCCACATAGGTACTTGTCAGTGCCGCAGGGGCACTGATAAGTGCCAGGGAGGGGGGCCCTAGTTCGAAGCGTGGGACCCCTTAAGCGCCAAAGGGCCCTTGCCAGGGCCACAAGGGCACTTCTTAGTCCTGCAAAGGCACTTTTAAGTGCTGGGGAGGGGGGTCCCTGTTCGAGCTGCGGGACCCCTTAAGCCCCAAAGGGCCTTTGTCAAGGCCACAATGGTCATGGTGTGGACCCAGGAGGGGGTCCTGGTTTTGAGCTGCGGGTTTTTTGTATAAACAGAGAAAGGGTCTGTACATCTGATCTGCAAATTAATAGCATTAGATTCTTATTATTATTCTTATTATTTTGCTTAACATTGTGTGTCTGGGGATCCAGCATGGACTTTGTATATTTAATTCAATATAAATATGGTCATTAACCCAATTGATTCTGCAAACTGCCTTGGAGTAATCTTTGACTCTTTATCTGTTGTATTCAATTAGATCAACTGGACTTGAAATGTAGTTCTTGAAGACGTTTTGCTAGTCATCCGACTGGCTTTCTCAATTCAGAATGACTTGTACAAGAATCTGTGGCAATTATGTACCCTGGAAAATCCCAATTAGCATATCACAGCCAGGTGTTAAGGGTGTGATTGGATAGTGGCTAAGAGGTGTTATGGAACGCCCAATGCTGCCTCAGTGTGTTGTTCGGTTTAAAGCAGACATGTATCTCCCTGTCTGCTTTAAACAGAACAACACACTGAGGCAGCAATTGGTACATCCGAAAGACCCAATACCTAAACACAAGAAAAGCGACATCATATATGCAGTGCAGTGCAGTGAAGAATGCTCTGATTTGTATGTGGGGGAGACCAAACAGCACCTGCATCAACGTATGGCCCAGCACAGAAGAGCCAATTCCTCGGGTCAGGACTCAGCCGTGTATCTGCATCTTAGGATAAAGGACATACCTTTGAAGATTGTAATGTTAACATACTGGCGAAGGAAGTGACTGGTTCAAGAGAGGTGTAAGGAGGCCATTTATGTGAAAAAAAGAAACCAAGCCTAAATAGAGGTGGGGGGTTCGACACCAACTGTTGGATGTACAATGCTGTTTTAACACCTTACTCGGGCGTTCCTTATAACCTCTACGCCACTATCCAATCACACCCTTAACACCTGGCTGTGATATGCTAATTGGGATTTTCCAGGGTACATAATTGCCACAGATTCTTGTACAAGTCATTCTGAATTGAGAAAGCCAGTCGGATGACTAGCGAAACGTCTTCAAGAACTACATTTCAAGTCCAGTTGATCTAATTGAATACAACAGATATACCATGACCTGGATGAATGAGAACCTTCACAAGCACTTTGACTCTTTAGTTTTGAAAACCTGTCGTTTTCTCCTTCACAATATTGTGAAGATCTGCCCTTTTCTTTTCCTCCACTACTAAAATACTCATGCATGCCCTTAAATCTCCCATCTTGACTACTGTAGCATTCTGCTACTTCTACTAATGACCTGTCATCTCTCTCCTCTCCAGTCTTAAAATCGGCAGCTCAGATCATCTTACTCTCCTCTAAAAGAGAACCCAAACAACCCAATACTGCAGTCCATAGGGTGGCTTCCCATCAAACAAAGAATCATATTCAGTACCTTCTTTTAACCTTTAAACCCCTTCACTCTACTGCACCTCACTACTTATCTTCTCTGTTGCTCCCTTATGTTCCTGGATGTGCCATGCACTCCTTGCACAAAAGTCCTACGAACACTGCTTCCTCCCACCTTAAACCATTCATTTTTGCTGCTCCCTACCTTTGGAACTCTCTCCCTTTCTCACTCTGCCTGGTGACATTCTTTAGGTCTTATAAATCTAAACTGTAATGACATTTCTTGAAAACATCACTATTAATGATTGTTACCTGTCTGAAACACTTCACCCCCCCCCTTGTATCTGGATGTTGTCCCTCCCACTTGTAAGCTCTTGGGCAGGGATCTGATATGTCAAGGCACCCCACACTTATTGTATATATAGTATATATTTATTCTTAACCTCTTAATTTTTCAATGTAATTTTTTGTATAATGGCTTGCACTTATCCCTTGTTTGTATACTCTCAGGTTATTCAATGAAAGTTCTTATCGTTAAAATGGTGCTAATTTTGCTAACCAATCAGATGTTAGTTTCAAATGTTAAATAAGATCTGTTTGGTTGGGGCAAAATTAGCACCATTTGTAACAATAAGAACTTTTATTGAATATCTGTGTTTTATAATGTACAGCGCTAGCTGCAGCTAAACATTTTAAAGGGCATCTAAACTCCCCTTAATACAGTTTTTTAACTATGTACATCTGTTTCTATACTTTACCGCCGCTCCACTGCAAGCCGCTCCTGCACTGACAGCCGCTCTGTCACAACCAAGCGCCCTATCTAAGGCGCATGCACGCCAATACAAAAGATAGGGCGCGCAATCGGGCAGAACAGCTGTTAGTGCCAGAGCGGCTTGCGGTGGAGCGCCGGTAAGGTAAGTTCCAGGTCCCCAGAGCGTTCTTTATTCACAGGGAGGTGGGAATTAGCATTCTCACCTTCCTGTGAATAATAGAAACAGATAGCACATACTTAAAAAACTGTATTTAGAGTTCTTTAAGTCCTCATATATGATCCTACTGTCATTTTGCCAAGTAGTGCTCCCATAGACCCTCTATTGTATGTCATTTATCTGATTGTTAGCAACAGCTATGAAAGTTTATTTGGGCCCTAGATTTTATGGAATGACCAGGGATTATAATGAGCCTTTAAATCTAGTGCAATACTACACTGAAAAATGAGATTAACAAAAATATTATTAAATCTTTTAATTGCTCTTATGTTATAATTTATTTTATTAGTTCATTTACCAATAAATTGTCTAAGGGCAAAATTTTACAACCATTTATAAAACAGCAAATAAACACCTAAAGAGGCTTTACTTGATGGCCAGCTGTGAACAATAAAATTTTCTTCACTCTTAAAATACTCAAGGCATCTATAGCCCTGGTCTGTATTTAAAACAAGCAGTTTATTTGAGTTGAGGGACTTAGCTCGTATTCCTGTTTAAATTCCAAGGGGAAAAGACCCTTGTGAAGTTTTACATTGTGGCGTAAACCAAGGGGGCAAAACTCTTTGTATTTTGAGGAATATGAAACAAGTGAAACATATTTTCTGAGCTGTTTAGTGCCACAAATATGTTAAAGGGTCTCTAAACCCTTGTGGGCTCAAATCTATAATTCCCAGGGAGAAAGATGGAGGAGAGGCAGCAGCACTGCAGGAACAAAGATAGGTAAGATATCTCAGCGGAGTTATTATAGGAGCGAGTGGGAATTATGGGAATTATATAGATGGAATTATAGATTTGATTTTCTCCAGAAAGCAAGATGATTTAAAATGGGGTTTATAACCCTAATGGTTATCTCCACCCCAAAATGAACTTTTTGCTGTAGTGTAGGAATCCCCCTCCCAACCCTAACTGCCATGTTTAAATGTTATAAAAAGTCCCCAGAAGCGTACTTACCGACTACTTACCAAACTTTGTTTCTTCAGATACTGTAAATCAATAGCCGGGAGCCATGTCTATGATTGGCTGACTCTCAGCCAATCGCAGACACAGCTACTGGTCAGCCCCCTACATCCATTCCCGAAAATAGCTTTAGAGGCCGAGCAGAGGGAACGAAGCTGGTCAGTATATTTCTAGAGACTTGTGGGAAACTGCACATTAGCAAAAAAAAAGATTTGGGGTGGAGATACCAAGCTTTGTTCCTTTGGCCTCTGACTCTAACGTTACTTCCAGAATGCCTTAGGGGCTGGACCAGCAACCACATCGTTGATTGGGCTAAAAAATGCAGGCTTTTCAAAGGGGCATCAGACGTGTCGGAAACCCATGGCTGATTATGGGTCCCTCTATGGATTGCAGTCAGTCACAGAAAATAGTTCTCTTCCTGGCCTACTGGAGCGGATGCTGGTCAAGCCCGTCCTGCTTGGAAAAGGCATGGAAGTTAAGCAGAAGGCATCGGAGGAATGAAGGCTGGTAAGTACATTTGGGGAGATCTTTGAGTGCTGTAAACAAGGTTTACAGCAATTTCTAAAACATATAAAAATTTAGTTTTGGGGGAAATACCCTTTACCTCCTGTTTTTCAATCAATGCATTAAAGGAATAGTTTACTTTTCCATTGAATATTCCTTTAAAAATGTTTTCCCCTTTACAATTCATATAAATCTCGTATTTGTACAAGTAATAAGATCATTCACAACGAATCTTTTTGTCCAAAATTTAGCATTAGATATTTACTTATTCTTAATAATATACCATTATATTATATTTATATAATTATGTTATCATTTTTATTGTGTTGTTTTTTTTTTTAGTAAGTGACTCTTGGGAATTTAACTAATGGTTTTTGGACCAAAAAAACAGCTGACCTATAAAACCCTGCAGTGTAATGTTGGCAGTGATGATTTTGAAACATATTTTCCTTTCCAACACTTTAATTCCAATGAACTTAAAGATAAGCACACCACATGGTAACAGGTTATAGTTTTTTGCTCTGATTATTTAAGATAGACAGTTCCTTTTATAACTTTGTAAGTCATAATTCATGGGAAATAAGTTTTTTGGGGGGAAAAATTAATAATAGCGCAGATCATATGCATTACACAGACAGCTATTTTTCTCTTATTATAAGACTCAGGTTAGTTTTACAATAAAAAACTAGATAAAGATTATTTTTTTTAGATTTCTTCACTGACCACCAAAGAGCTAAATAATATATGAAATTTGCTTCCTGAAGTAGATCGGGGATTGTGCATGTGAATAATTTTGCTTGAAAAAGCCAAATTACTGTTCTTTCTATTTCTTCTTTTTCTTCTTCCATTTTATTCTTCCGCTTTTTTGGACCGTATCTCCTCCCACAGTTTTTGAGCTAGAGACATGAAATTCGGTACAGACGTGTGGGGCATATAGGAGAAGTGTGCTATGTTTAGCTAAGGAATCCGCGGAAGCGTTATGGCGTTATCAGCGAATTTTCGGACTTTTTTCCCAGTCTATAATGGTAACAATCCTCAAATGTGGATATTTCAAAACATTTTTTTCATGGTCATAAATACAAATGGTGATACCCCCAACCCCCCACACAGACCCAGGTACACCCACCTACTGACCTACCTTTCCATTCCCATGGAAGCCATATTTAAAGGGTAACTAAAGTAAAAAAAACTCATTTAGATTTATCCTCAATAAAAGATAGTTTTATGGTTATAAACACAAAAAAGACATACCCCCTCAACCAGACCCAGGTGCACACACCTACTGATCTACTTATCCATTACGGTGGCAGCCATATTTAAAGGGTAACTAAAGTAAAAAAAAACAAATTTAGATTTATTCTCAATAAAAGATAGTTTTATGGTTGTAAACACAAAAAAGACATACCCCCTCAACCAGACCCAGTTACACACACCTACTGATCTACTTATCCATTACTGTGGCAGCCATACTTAAAGGGTAACTAAAGTTTAAAAAAAAACTAATTTAGATTAATTCTCAATAAAAGATAGTTTTATGGTTGTAAACACAAAAAAGACATACCCCCTCAACCAGACCCAGGTACGCACACCTACTGATCTACTTATCCATTACAGTGGCAGCCATACTTAAAGGGTAACTAAAGTAAAAAAAATTAATTTAGATTTATCCTCAATAAAAAATAGTTTTATGGTTGTAAACACAAAAAAGACATACCCCCCCCAACCAGACCCAGGTACACACACCTACTGATCTGCTTATGCATTACTGTGGAAGCCATACTTAAAGGGTAACTAAAGTAAAAAAAAATAATTTTGACCAATCATCAAAAAAGTTTTTTTTTAACTCTCAACCCGACACGGGTACACACACCTACTGATCTACTTATCCATTACTATGGCAGCCATACGTAAAGGGTAACTAAAGTAAAAAATACTCATTTTGACCAATCATCAAAAAAGTTAGTATTTTATCCCCCAACCTGATAGGAATACACACACACACCAACTGACCTACCTTTAATGCATGTGACATATTTAAAGGGTAAGTAAAAAACAACAATGTCCTCTTCATTGACATTATTGAGTTGTAATATCTGCAGCACAAACACACAAATTCCCTTCCAAAATGCAGTCTTTCAAGCCAAATTCAAAGTTTATACTTAAACTTTCCCTTTCTAGTTACAATAGGCAATAAATAAATCAACTGGCCAAGTGGTCACCACATTTTGGGTGTCTAGAGGCCATCAATCAGTTGTCACCCCAGATATTATCTTGCACTCTTTTAAAGAATTTTAAGAAATAAGCAAAATGGTGGGGATTTCACATATAAAATAAATGAAAATACTTAAGTGAAATAAATAAGTACACCCATTTGATAGCATAATCCAAATGAAAAAAAACCTTATAATCGACAAATAAGGGAAGAAATTACAATTAAACGGCTATTTAAAATTGAAGGTATGATAGAGTTCATTTTCTGAAAAGTCTTTATTGCTTATTTGTATTAACAACTTTATGTAACTTACTTACAGAATGTATGAATTCAGTAGTTATATATAACATTCCAATGCAAATTAAAAACTTTTAGACTACCTCCTATAATATACCATATTGATAGAGGTGCATTTATTGAATATTTCACAGTATACATATATATATATATATATATATATATACAAAAAAGGAATGAGACACACCTAACTAGTAAATTTCAAAATGTATTTAACATTTCGGAACTGCATTGAGTCCCTTCATCAGAATTCTGATGAAGGGACTCAATCCAGTTCCGAAACGTTAATAAATTTTGAAACTAGTTAGGTGTGCTCAGGACTATTCCTTTTTTGTGGCTAAATTGACAGATGGAGGCATCTGTATCCTTTGAAGCACCCATTTATCTATGAACTTGGACTGAGTGCGAGTGTGACTCGCCCTAACCCCCCAAACTTATATATATATATATATATATATATATATATAAGTTTGGGGGGTTGTTAGGGCGATATATTACATCACTCTGTTTTACACAGTTTCTGGTATTTTACTCTGCACACTGTGTAGCCTACTTTTACTCATCCATTAATACAAAGGTTTTTGTTTGTATTGTACATGATAAATGCTTAGAAAACACACACACATACCATGCAAATACTACACAGACTGCACCCATATGTGATGCTATAGGACTTTTATTTAGATTTCAAAAATAGGCTACAATAAAGCCAAATTAGTGTACTTTTCAGATTCTAGTAGACAATGTTTGTGGAGTCTGGAAACCAAGGAACATGTACTACTTTACCCATCATGCATTTCATCATGGCAAACCATGGTAGTGAAATGCAACATTTTGTCCAGCATTATACCAAAAATTCTACCTAGTAAGATTTTTACTTTAAATGTAAGTGCCAGACTTAATTAGCCATGAATCAGAAATAAATACATTTTACAAGAAAGTAACTTATTCCATTTTAGTGGAATCACATTTTTTCCCACTTTTACTCCCTGATGCCCAAATAGGTGGTGCTCAGGTGTACATTTCACCCGTCTGCTGAATACAGTAGTTGTCTCTATCATACCACTGATGGGTTATTAAGTGCAACCCTCATCCAAACTATGTTGTTGCTGTTGGCAGGGCTACAAAACACAACCTAACCAACGCACATAACATGTACTTACGTTTCTTTCAACCACATCAAGATTTATCACTAGTCAGCCTTTTCCATTAATCACACTATGATGTGATGATAATGACAGCCTATTTACCTAGAACTGCACCAGCGCCACACTCCCTGTGGTCAAATGAAATGTTGTGGAGAGCCAGAAGGGAATGTGATTGACATGATTATAAATAAATGTTATTGCAGGCAGACCATACAGTAAGTTCTAGTTAAGCATTCATCCTTTGAATCTAGCTCAGAAACCTTGAAGGATTTAAAGGCTGCTCTCGACGCTGGTAATAATGATACCATTTGAATAAATAATAAAAATCATCTGTTGAGATTAAGGGGGAGAAATGTTGGTTTTAAAGTGGAATTATAGTTAAGAGTCAGTTTTACACTACGTGCTTTAAGAGGGGACTCTCCCCCTCACGGATCAGATGATAGTCAGGCCTGTTCTCTTTTCACGTCAACCAATATTCATCATCACCCAGGACAATATTTTTGTTGAATCAATGGGGGAATTTCTGAAACCACTGATACAAACCAACTGAGAATTTTTTAAAACAATTGAACATGCTGGTAAATGTCGCAACCTTACTCATTGGGTAGTGTATAAACGATTGATCTATTACCCAGAATAACTGTGCCGCACAGCCGACTAAAGTAAAAAAACTGAGGTCTGTTCATCTAGAACAAAACATTTGTATATGGATAGAGAATTGGTTGTTGGATTGTGTACAAAGAGTGGTGGTCAATGGAGGTGCATCTATGTGGGCTAAAGTCAAGTGCCTCAGGGTTCCGTACTGGAGCCACTCCTATTTAATCTGTTTATAAATGACTTAGAAGGGGGCATTGAGAGCAAGATCTCTGTCTTTGCTGATGACACTAAACTATGCAGAGCTTGGAAATGTCAATTGCTGCAGGCAAATCTTGATAGATAATCAAAATGGGCAGCAAAATGGCAGATGAGTTTCAGTGTTGATAAATGTAATGTGATGCATTTGGGGTTTAACAATCCTTATGCCACCTATACCATAAATAACTCTGTGTTAAGTGAATCTCTAATGGAAAAAGATTAGGGGGTTCTAGTAGATAACAGACTAAAGGTTCATACACATGTGCAATCACCGGTGCCGACCCGCGATGCATGATGTGTACGAACCTTTAGCTGTAGCAAACAGTGCCAGACAGCCATAGCTAGAGCTAGCAAGATATTGTTTTGTATAAAGAGGGGAATAGATTCAAGAAAAGGTATTATTCTCCCTCTTTACAAGGCACTGGTAAGGCCTCATTTGGAATATGCGGTGCAGTATTGGAATCCCATATAAAAAAAGGACATAATGGAAATGGAAGCAGCTCAGAGAAAGGCAACTAAATTAATAAAGGGAATGGAGGGGCTTATATTACAATCATGTGATTCAGTGATAATCCAGATTTGCATTTGTACATTCAGGCACCAGTATTTGCCTACTTTCCCCCCTAGGGGCAAAGTTAAATATTTCCTGGTTGAGAAAAATGAGGTGAAATCACCAATCACAACACCAGCACCAGTTATGGATAAGTGTTGGTTTCTATTTCAAGATGATGGTTTAGAAAATAAAAAAAAATCAGGGTCGAAAATTGCTGTTGAAAGGCGAAAATAAATCTAAATTTGCTCTTGGAAATTAGAAAAATTCCATTTCAAGTAAATCCAAATCGAATTTTCAATGAATTTCAATAGGTGCCGTGACACCAATGGCGGGACCAAACCCACCGCACCTCTAGTTATGGACTCTACTCTCAGATTACATAGCCTGATTATTGTGCAAAAAGCTTGGTTATTTGGATCTGACCTAATTCACTTAGTAAATCTTATACAGATAAGTTATGTTACTCTCTATCCTCTATTAACATCTTTTCTTTGTTGTAGTTGAATGTATTTTTGTACTTGGGTTTCCGAAATCCTACAGGAAACATAAACAGCAAACAAGTCATGTTAAATCCAAGGCACTGCCTCATATACTTTCTCGAACCCTTGTAAAACCAGAAATATAATGGTCATTAGGATGTATACAGTGTCCCTGTAAGCTGTAATATCGCTTAAATAACATCTGAATACATCATTAATTTAAATACAGCAGAAAAGAATAATAAATTCCATTCATTCCTACCTCTGTATTGTGGTTTGAATCTCTTTCTTCTTTGGCTGATCTAAAGTTACATGTTGGACAGGGTTTTCTTTGACCAGCTCATAAAAGGGGCACATAAACATTTTCATGTCTTACTTAGACATATGCTCCCTAAGGCCTCATACTTTTAGATGCAGACAAAATCCCTGTGAAGAACCAAATCTTTACTATAACAGTAGCAAAGTTTATCATTTATTTTATCCTGGAAGGTCTTTGTTATTTCTGGCTCTATCCAGTTCTCTATCCATATTTTCCAATAATAGCAAACTGATTTTAATGAATTTGCTGTCAAGGAATCTTTATATATATATATATATTTTTAAAGAACTTCAGGAACAAAAGTCAGTACTTTGCCAGTGATGACAGGAAAATATATATGTCTGCTTAGCAAAGTAAATTGCAACAGACAATAGCAAAAAGCACAGGAAGCAATTTTGGAGCATAGCAAGAGCCTAAAATAATATGTGTGCGTGGGATTTTATTTATTATGGCGATTTGAAATGGATTCATTCGTCGAGACTAAAGATGCCTACTGTGATTGGCAAAGAGACTCTAGAAGTTCCAACATCTTTTGAGTTGCAGAACATATGAATTTAACCCACCAAAACTCTCTTCATGTCATTTAAGAAACCCCTTCTTGTACTATTCATCAAATGGAATTTACATCACCCAGACTGCACAATCCTCCATCTTGCCAAGCTTTCACTTTAAGGAGTTTATTTTCATCGTAGACCTTTAGAGCCGTAGCAATAATGCACTTATGGGTTCTGTATCTTAATGTAAAATTAAGAAAAATAAAAGAATTCACAATTGGCTATATTTGATTATCATGTTAAAATGGAAATATCCTCAGCAACAGGGTGGTACATGGACCATAGAAAAACTATAAAGCTGACGATAAAGAAATTTGACTGCCAATGAACGTCCATTCAGGCAAGTTGTTTGTGGATCTGGTGGGACAGACCAACAACAACATCTGGCTAAGCGGCCACATGTGCTCTTAGCGTTTAGAAACTGACGTTTGGTGGCTGATCATTCGTCACATGTCTGTATGAGTTAAAGGTAAAATGTGGAATGGAGTACTGGGAGAAAAACAGGGAAGACGCACACTGCAGAACCAATTTAAACTTTTATTTCACTTCAACCATCTCACGTGCACAATGTTTCGGGGGACACGCCCCTTTCTCAGGTGCATAATCAAACCCTCCCAGTGTGGAGTACTGGGCATTATACACAAATAAAAGTTAGAAAATCCTTTTTATAAAGGGTATCAAACGCTGAAATCTTTTTAAGGAAAAGTAAAGTGAAAATGTTTTTTTTCCTACAGTTCTTTGCAGTAGTAAATTTGTTTTAATGCACAAGGATCTACTGGATTACGCGCCTTTTTTCTGGGTAGCACAGTGGTCTGTCAACCAATGACCACCCATTAAAATTCTATAAAGTCCTTTGGGAGTGCTCTATACCTTTATACTTTTGTTTATTGCATCCTGTAGCAGCAACCAGGCTGTTTTTTTTTATATATACCTAAGCAGGAGCTAGTCTATATATATAAAATGCTTTGCTGGATAGATGGATGCACTCCTGGGTCTTTTTCAAAACAAGAATATATTTATTTGTGCATAGTAAACAAGTAACATTTCGGTGGCAATACAAGGACCTTTATCAAGCTTGAGATTCAGGCACAGCAGTGGATGTGGTATATTTGGATTTTGCAAAAGCTTTTGATACTGTGCCACATAGGCGACTAATGTATAAACTGAGGACTGTTGGCCTTGAAGAAAACATTTGTTCATGGATAGAGAACTGGTTATTGGACCGCAAACAGAGAGTGGTGGTTAATGGAGCTACATCTATGTGGGCTAAAGTTCTAAGCGGAGTGCCTCAGGGTTCTGTACTGGGGCCGCTTCTGTTTATTTAATCTGTTTATAAATGACTTAGAAGGGGGCATTGAGAGCAAGGTCTCGGTGTTTGCTGATGACACTAAACTATGCAGAGCTTTGGAAACGTCCAATGATGTGCAAGTGCTGCAAGCAGACCTAGATAGATTATCAAAATGGGCAGTAGAATGGCAGATGAGATTCAATGTTGATAAATGTAAGGTGATGCATTTGGGATTTAATAATCCCTGTGCCACCTACACCATAAATAACTCTGTGTTAAGTGCATCTGTAATGGAAAAAGATTTGGGGGTTCTGGTAGATAACAGACTTAGCTATAGCAAACAATGCCAGGTAGCAACAGCTAGAGCTAGCAAGATATTGTCTTGTATAAAAATAGATTAGATTCAAGAGAGAAAAATATTATTCTCCCTCTTTACAAGGCACTGGTAAGGCCTCATTTGGAATATGCGGTGCAGTTTTGGAATCCCATATACAAAAGGGACATCTTGGAAATTGAGGCAGTTCAGAGAAGGGCAACTAAATTAATAAGGGGAATGGAGGGGCTTGAATATGCAGGCAGATTAGACAAGTTAGGGCTGTTTACAGAAGAAGCGACATTTGCGTGAGGACATGATAACCTTATACAAATATATTAATGTCCCATACAATGAACTCTCTGGTGCATTGTTTACTAACAGGTCATATCAGAGGACTCGTGGACATCCTTTAAGGTTGGAAGAAAAGAAGTTTCATCTTCAGGTTAGGAGGGGTTTCTTTACAGTGGGAACGGTGAAACTGTGGAACTGTCTTCCAGCAGATGTGGTAATGGCAAGTTCATTGAATAGCTTTAAAAAAGGCCTGGATAAGTTTCTAAAACTAAAAAATATTGAGAATTACTGGTATTAATGCATATAGATCTGGTTGATCCAGGGATACTTTCCGATTGCCGTTTGGAGTCAGGAACAAATTTTTTCCCCCTTTTTAGCTGTTTTTTTTTGCCTTCCTCTGGATCAACTGTTAGGTAGGGTTAAAAAAAAAAAAAAGGGGGGTGAATAGGTTGGACTTGATGGACGTATGTCTTTATTCAACCTTAATTACTATGTTACTATGTTGATAAAGGTCCTTGTATTGCCACCGAAACTTTGCTTGTTTGCACAAATAAATATATTCTTGTTTTGAAAACGACCCAGGAGTGCATCCATCTATCCAGCAAAGCATTATATACCATACTCACAGGTTGCACCCGGGCAGGTGAAAGGCTATAAGCGGATGCCTACTACAACAGATTATCAATGCACAATCCCCATACAATATCATATTATTTGCACACTGGCATACATTATAAACAAAGGGGTTTTAGTATACATTACTGTGATCACATGAATGAAAAGCCTTCCAACCACGTCAAGGTAACCCCAGTCTGGAAGGTCCTAACTACTAACCTATTTTACTTCAATTACCATTAGCAAACTTTTGCATTCCTCATACTTGCGCACTGGACCAATATAACAGGCCCTTTAACGTCCCCTCAGCCCTTTGGCTTTTTAAAATGAGGGAAGGGGCCATCTATCCAGTGCTTTATATTAAAGGCATAGGACCTCCCATAAAAGGGGTGTGTTGGGGGTGCTATTACCACATGGAAGCTTGACCAGGCCTCCCAATAAATACATACAATAGAGGAAGTTCTATTGATTTGCTAAAACATTAATATAAACATAGAAAATATACATCAAGGTAACCGCAGTCTGGAAGGTCCTATCTTAAATTTTTTTTACTTCAATTACCATTAGCAAACTTTTGCTAATCATTTCTAAATTGTTTCAGATGATTAGGATGTAAAGTCTCTGAATGTATCTCTTATATTTGCGCCTTTCTTGAAATCTATTTATTGCTCTTTAGTTCGGGATCTTTTGATAAAATGTATCTATTTCTTGGGTTTCTGTTAAATTAGTGTACTCTATTTGTCTAACTTGGGTTTTTCTTTCTTTTGTTTGTGGTGGGGGAGAAATCCTTTTTTGGATCTTTTTAACCTATCTTTATTAAAACTTTTTTTATTACACTCTACACTTTTAAGTCCGCTTTGTATAGAGGTGAGCCTGTATGGTTACACAGTCTGTCACTCTTCTGGATGACGGTGGAGGGTTTTTAAGGAAAACATGTTAAAAGTTAAGTTCAGTGGAAATACATATACTTTTAAGAAAAAAGAGCAGTAATTTTCTATCTCAATGACCTTTACCTGCCCATTCAGCATTTAGTCTGTGTATAAATAAATACTTCCGAAATACTAACTTCCTGTAGGACCCCTAATAGAGACTGTTTTGGTTTTGCCCTTGACCCAGCGCCTGGGTTGATTCAGTTGCTCAGTAGAGATCTGAGCATGTTTGACCCATCCAACAGCCAATCAGTAGAAGTTACTGTTAGGAACATTCCAAGGAAGTGGTGCATCCTGGGAAAAAGAAGGACCGTTAGAACCTGAAATGTCAGCTCACTAATGTCAACAGCAGGGAATGAAATCAACTGAATTTTAAAAATGGGAGAGAATATGTAGAAAAACTAGGTATGTATAGTATAAAATAATGATTTTTAAAGGGACACTATACAGAAAAAATGACTTTGACTTATCTTAATCTATAATTGAATACATGTAAGTAGCACTTACATGATTTGCATGTGTTGCTGCATGCCTTCAATCCAGCACACATTTTGTTTAGGAGCAGTATCCCCCTCCCTCTTTTAACCACTCCCACTTCCATCCGACCTTACCTGCACACAGCATACAGCATTCCAACTGTCAAAACTCTGTCACCATTCCAGCTACAGTAAAACTACTCACAGAAGAATAGTTTTTGAGAGCAAGGAACTTGATTGACAGCTGAAATATAAGCCGTTTTAGATTGGATAGCTAAAGAAATAGGGGGAAGATCAACAAAAAAATGATACAGTGGTGGTTGGGAAGAATTATAGTTTCCAGTTATGGTCAATTAAAAAAAAAATCAGTTATAGATGCCCTTTAAAATATTGATTTTTTTGCACTGAACAAACCACCATGCTGTTTCACAAAGACCCGTGAGTGCAATCCTTCTTACTATATATATATACTGTATATTTAGATGCCTTTCACTTTATTTGGGCAACATTCCATATGTGCAACTACTTTGCGAAGATTTTACTGCTGTGATTTAGTCAGGGGAAACATTTGTACATTATTTCTGCCATTGATTCTTACTTTCCTTTGGAATAGCACATCAAGAATTTCAGCTGGATATTGACCTATGTCCTTAAATTCATGAAATATGTGAACCATGATAGGCACCAAGTGATTAGTAATTACGTTGGAGCAATCAAGCCCAAGTGATCTGCTGCATTTTCGTGTTATTTTACAACTTCACTTGTTTTTACTTGTGTCCTGGTGAAGAGAAATCACAATGAACTGACATGAGAGAGAAACATATTAATGTGTTGTTGGGAGGAATTTGAATAGTCCATCCAAAAATCCAAAAGCGAGCGTGCACACCAACTGGAATCGAAGCTCTAGTTTCGTAAAACCAAGTCTTTATTCAATACAATACATAAAATAAAACGGAACACTCTACGGTCAGTCCCCTGACGCGTTTCGTACTACCAGTACTTAATCATAGGTATGAATGACTCAAGATAGAGTGAAACAGGAAGGGCTCCTTAATACACATGGAGTCCCACCCTTTAATTAATTAACCCTAATAGGAAACCACAAAGCAGACAAAAGTGAGATGAAACAACAAAACAAAAACAAAACAAAATGAACCATTATAAATCAACATAATACAGTGTACTGTTCTTGCATTACATACTATATAAACTGTACATATACAAAACTAAATATAACAAAGCAATAAAGGACTCAAAACCTGATGCTGATTTAAAGCATTTTTGTTAGATGTATATGACACACTATGATTCCATGATCAAATTTTTTGTCTAAACAGAAACGAAATATATATAATAATAAAGAATAACAAAATAATATAACCAAAACACAATGTTGAAATTATTATTGGGATAAAATAATGTCTGTCTCCTACCCAACAAAACCAGTAATGTCAAAGGTACTGTTTAAACCAGAGGGTGATCTGGTGCGCAGGAAAAAAAATCCATCTTGTAGGATTGTTTTATAGTCATAGCCAATGGTGATTTTTCCAGGGACAGAATTACCTAATAATATGCTCCAGCTACAAAAGTTCATGGAATTACATGTAACTTTAAATTAAGGAGCTTTTTTCCTGGGAATGTATCATTAACATTCAGTACTCACCTCACTTAAAGGACATGTCCACCCCTCTTACAAAAATTGAGCATGTAACAGAGCACCCCCCAAAATCCATGTTCCGTTTCACTTACATCTACCAAAGATGCTCTTAGACCGAATAAAGAGCCTTTCAAACCCATGATCCATCGTGCACGAGCAACAGAGGCTCGTTCGGTAATAGCCATCATCCATTGGCTGTGATGTCACTGGCACGGCCATGACTGACGGCCGTTACCAGCTGGAAGTAAAATGGAATATTTTGTAAGAGTGTATTTTTGTAAGTGGGGTAATGGCTGAAATACCCCATGTCATTCGGATAAACAGTCAACATACAATAAAGTAGGGCATGAAATAAAAAACAGATCTATATATATATATATATATATATGTATCCATACATTGTAGACATGTGTGGAGAGTCTGTTACTATACACAAGAGAAAATGGAAAATGGTCAACAACCCATTAAAATACGTAATTATTTGTATTGAGGACAACCTGTTCACCCAAATAAAACCTTGTTATACAGATTCGAACTGTTGACCCAGTTATCAGTGGTTCTAACCTTTGGTCAAGTGTTTGAAGGATAATGGGCCAGACTTAAGGCAGTTGTATATATTTTACTATTCTCACCATAAGCATAGATGTGTGCCATTTCCTGTTCTCACTTTCATGGTTACAATAAAAGTTTATGAAAAAAGTAATACCTAATATATTCTGGACTGGGGTCCTAGAGCTTTTTTATGTTTTGCAATACATATCCGCAGAAATAGCCATTCACTGTTATTATCAAATCAGCTGGGAAAGAGAAGAATCCATAGACAGCAAATCAAACGGCTCAGCTCTAAAGTGGCCTTAGACGTACGGCTTCTGAACATAGTTCACAGTCAACACTGCTCTATGGAAAGGAAGTGCAGCATTTTCATAACATTGGATTTTAAATTAAAACAATAACTAACAGCCTGTAAATTCATTTTATAACAAGAACAATAAACTGCACATCATAAATCAGCTCACTGGATGAGACGTTTAGAAAATAAATGCACTTTCCCCTGTGTGTACTGTATGGGCAAATAGTGATCCCATTCAGTTGTGTGTTGCATTAGCTCAATGTGCCGAGTAGGTATTAGCGGCTTTTTCATACTAATTCTGATCTATTACATTTTAAACAAAACACTAAGTAATTCATTGTTGGAGGGACAAGGTTTTGTTTTTTTTTAGATTGTTGTAGATTTTTTAAACATTCCTTCTGTAGGGGTTTTTGGTTTTATGTATTTCTAATGTTAGTAAGTGGGAGTGGTAAGCTAGCCAAAAAACAACAGATTCATAGAGAATCGGTACAGTAAATAATAGATAGAGATAAAAGAGTTTCTGCAGATGTGGTACTGGAGAAGCAGTAAGTTTTGCGCTACATGGTACTATTAGTCTATAATACATAGGCTGCAATACTCAGCCACCATAAAGTTGGTGTAAACCCCCCCATACCTGATAATACATCAGAGAGCGTGGGTTTTACACTGAACTGGCCAATTAGTGGCCATTAATGCACCGCCCCTATAAAGTGCAATTAAATGTGGCCAACATAGACCTGGCAAATATGCAGGGGCCAACTACAAACAGCAAACCTCACAGTAACATCTAATGGCCATGCCAGGTGACAAGCCTCTGATAAATGAGGGTAAATCTTGAAGTGATTGGATAGAACTGTGCCTAACCCTTCTGGAGCAAATTTGATATGCCTGTAGATGGGGAGGGGAGAACTGTACCTTCCACTGGAATAGGTAAGATTCCTGTCATTATTTAGCCTTTTCTAGTATGTTACTATTTTAAAAGACAACTATACTGAAAAAATGACTTTGCCTCATCTTAAAGGGCATGCTCACCCCCCAAAACCTAGACCTTGCTATGTTAAAAAAGCTCCAAGAGGCTCCAATGTATACTAACCAGCACCTGATCCCTCGCTTCTCTTCTGCTGCTGCTGCTACATGCCTTTTCCATACACTAACAGCAGAAGCTGGACTAGTAATGTCCGCCAGTGATTGTCCCATGAAATGAGTGTCACAGCTCTCACTATTGTCTGCTACTTGGAAGAAAATTAGAGCTGACGATGGGTCAGGTGCGGGTAAATATGTTTAGGGCCATATCGGTGCATTTTTATTCTAGCAATCTCTAGGTTTAAATACATGTAAAGCAGCCTATACACTGGTAAATTTTCCTGATCAATTTGATAATTGATACATTCCAATCAAATTCGATAATAAAAACTGGTTGAAATTTTACACCTTGCATGCACCTGAGGAAGGGGGAAGACCCCGAAACATAGTGCACACAGCATGTCACAAATATACTAAGAGAAAATTAGAAAGAGTGCGTTTTTTCTGCAAAATAATTATTGGACTAAGTTTCACTGCTGGTGGTTAGCAGAAGGAGGAAAAACAGAACCATCTAAACAACAAATACCACAAATTGGTTTAAATATCAATCCTTAGAAATATTATTGACCCCTTGGAATAATATCAACCCCATGGAATAATATCGACCCCATGGAATAATATCAACCTCATGTAATAATATCGACCCCATGTAATAATATCAACCTTATGTAATATTATTGACCGCATGTAATAATATCAACCCCATGTTATAATATCGACCCCATGGAATAATATCAACCCCATGTAATGAAAGTAATCCATGTAATAATATTGACCCCATGTAATAAAAACCCCATGTAATAATATTGCCCCCATGTAATAATATCACCCCCATGTAAAACATTGACCACATGTAATAATATCATCCCCATGTAATAATATCAAACCCATGTAATAATATCGACCCCATGTTATAATATAAACCCCATGTAATAATATCGCCCCCATGGAATAATATCGCCCCCATGTAAAACATTGACCACATGTAATAATATCACCCCCATGTAATAATATCAAACCCATGTAATAATATCGACCCCATGTAATAATATTGACCACATTTAATATTATGGAACCCATGTAATAATATTAACCCCAGGTAATAATATCGACCCCATCTAATAATATCAACCCCATGTAATAATATTGACCCCCATCTAATATCAACCCCATGTAATAATATCAAGCCCATGTAATAACATGGACCCCATGTAATAATATCAAGCCCATGTAATAATATCAACCCGATGTAATAATATTGACACCATGTAATAATATTGACACCATGTAATAATATTGATCCCATGTAATAATATTGACCTCATGTAATAACATTGACGGCATGTAATTACATTGACCCCATGTAATAATATCAACCCCATGTAATAATATCAACCCCATAAAATAACATTGACCCCATGTAATAATATCGACCCTATGTAATAATATCGACCTGATGTAATATTATTGACCCCATGTAATAGTATCGACCCCATGTAAAAATATTGACCCCATATAATATCGACCCATGTAATAATATCAACCCCATGTAATAACATTGACCCTATGTAATATTATTGACATTATGTAATAATATCGACCCCCTGTAATGCATGCTTAAGTAGGTCTTACACTAAGCTGAATGTGCTGCTAATTATCTTCATTTAGTTGATTTGGTGGGAATAATTATGATTTACAGTAATGGGCAATTTAATAAAACTATTTTCCCAGTAACAATTTACACAAAGATCACCACCTGTGAAATACTTTATATGTTACTATTAGCTATTAGTGTTGTTGGGTGAAATAGTTTATCTTTTAGCTATGGTGATGAAAAATTTTCAGGTTTCTGTGTGTGTGTGTGTATATATATATATATTATAATCTCATACTATGTAGTGTATGATTGCATACTATATGGTGTATGATCACATATTATATGGTGTATGATCCCATACTATATGGAGTATGATCCTACACTATATGTTGTATTATCGCATACTATATGTTGTATTATCGCATACTATATGGTGTATGATCACATACTATATGGTGTATGATCACATACTATATGGTGTATGATCACATACTATATTGTGTATAATCCCCCCATACTATTTGATATATAATCCCATACTAAATGGTGCATGGTCACATACTATATTGTGTATAATCCCATACTATATATTAATAGGTAATACTTGGTGCCGAATATTTTGTTTCACGTCCACAATGCCATGGAAGTTACCTACATTTATATGCCAATGTATTCCTCAAATTATTGGTAGGTTATGTAATCAGTAGAATAAACACAAGGAATGAAGTAGAGAAGCCCATACAAAGAGTGCAATGATGAGGGATTTTTAAAGATATTTATGCCCTATTCACTAACTATCAATTTCTAATTATTAAATAATAATTTAGAATTCCTTTTAATTTGCATGCAAATTTATAGATTACAATATAAAAAACCAGCTTAGGGGCTGAAGAGAGCTAATCTTAACGTTATACATCTACTTCCGAGCGTATATTACAAACACATGTTCACCATAAACAACTTTGTGTTTCTTCTAATATTATACAGATTAATGAAAGTGTCTTTGGCGAACCTACAGCAGGATTCCAGAACAGGGTTTTTAGAGTAATATACATGATACATTACATACATTTATCATTTTTTAATATATACAGGTGGTCTCTCATGTTTCAGATGGAAATGCCAGTTCGGTTCAGCATATGCTCTATAATTTGATGAATAATGAATTTTTATGTACCGTATATAATAATTATATTGTATGAAATATCCATGTCATAGATTCATAAGAAAGAATTTCCTTGGAATCATTTATTTCTAGGTTACAGAAAATTAATATGACTTAATAATATCCATTTGTAAGATATATAGCATGCAATGTCAAATAACAACCTTTAGGGTTACAAATAAATAAAAGATTGGATTCGATGATGCAATGTGTATCCTGACTCTTGTTCTTACTGTATATTAATTCCATGTGAACTAAGAGAATCAGTTGCCCCTCCAATGAACACGTACTTTGAATGCTTCTGAATGTTCTCATTCATCCAGGTCATGGTTATCTGTTGTATTCAACTGGACTTGAAGTTTAGTTCTTGAAGACATTTCACTAGTCATCTAACTGGCTTTCTCAATTCAGAATGACTTATAGAAGAATCTATTGGCAATGAATACCCTGGAATTTGTTCCAATCAGCATATCAAAACTGCATTACAGGTGTTATCAAAACTGCCCAATATAAGGTGTCAAAACAGTATTGTACATAGCAGACAAATGGGGTCGAACCCCCAACTCTAATCAGGCTTGACTTTTTTATTTTAACACAAATTACCTCCTTGACATCTCTTTTGAACCAATCCTGTTCCTTGGCCAAGATCTTGGCATTAAAATCTTCAAATGTTTGTCCTTTTTCCTTAAGATGCCTAACCCAAGGAATGCACTTAGAATCTTTACATCGATTCATGACATGGTCTTTTTTGAGTTAACATGAAACCCTGCAATATTAAGAGAACACTGAAGTATTAAATGAAGATCTGTCTAAAAACGAAATAAAATATTTATTGCAGATGATATGTTATTAGGGGCCCTATTTGGGGAGATATCACAATTTATCAATACCGCATGTTATCGATTATGTATGATTGCGGGCCTAAATGTATGGCCGCGGTCGTATGTGTATGATGAATGTTCGTTAATTAATGAACATTCGGTCGTAGAATACCATGTGGTAGTAAACTACCGCAATGGTATTCAATGGGTATCATAAATCTATGATCATTATTGGTAATTTACGATCATTATTGTTAATTTCAATTAAATCAACAATCGCTTTTTAGTGATGCTGCGCTTGATAAATAGGGCCCTAAATTTAGCGACACCGCACGTTATTGATAATGTACTACCGCGGCCATAAATATATGGGCATGGTCGTTATACCACGCATTTATCATCATTGCCCTACATTTGCACATGCCTTTTTAAATATCAGATTGCCAATACATACCCTACAGACAATTAAACCACTGCCTGTTTTTCATTATCCACAGTCAAGTCTATGGGGTCAGTGATAAAAGAAGAAACTACACAGACAGAGAAGCATGAGAAAAAGAGCAGGAACTGCAACGTCAATCACAGCAATTTTTAGCATACATGCAGTATAAGAGCAGGTCACAATTGCAAGACAAATTATCTGGCGCTAGGTCACCTAGGCTATACATTATCACTACCTCACACTTGCCATATTCTTTCAGCTTAACTAAATACCACTTCATCACACACAGTAATAGTCTTTTAATGGTAGGACAAGAAGCAGCCAGAAGGGATCTGGGGGGTGGGGCGGGGGGAGGGCTCCCCTGCGCATGTCACTGTCCTTACTGAGGACAAGGAAGAAGCAGGGACCGGATGACACACAGACAGCTCCTACTCTTCACTTTTTGTAGAGTCACTTTGTAGAGTCACTTTTTAGCCGTTTGCTAACCCTAGAATGTACCGTTTGCTAACCCTCAAATGTGTCATTCATTTTCGGTAACCCTCGAATGTATGGATCATTTTCGCTAACCCTAGAATGTACAGTTCGCTAACCCTCAAATGTAGCCTACGATTTTCGTTAACCCTCGAAAGTATTGTGCATTTTCAGTAACCCTCGAATGTATAGTTTGGTAACCCTAGAATTGGCCATAACCCTCGAATGTAGCTTGCGCAAAACCCGACAATTGGCCGCTCATGTTTAAGAAGTGTGTTCGAAAATGGACCAAACTTTATGAAGTTCGGCCAGCTCTACTCAGAACTTCCGTATTTTAGGTTATATTTGAAAATACAAGCTACATCCAAGGGTTTCCGGGGGTTTTACTCTAGAAGGCTAAGGTTACCCAGGCTACTTTCAAGGGTTACCAAATATATAAGGCTACTCAAAAATAGCAAGTTCATTTTTATTATTGTTTCAGTAATTTGTATGTGTTCCCCTGAGTATTTCCCAGGTGTATGAGCCATCTACTGTAAGATACCATGTTTTATCTACCTTTATTTTACCCAAAACTTTCGGGGATTTTTTCTGTCCTATTGACTTCTATAGGTCTGTTTTCAGATATTTTTGATATTCCAATAATCCCAAAAACAAAATAAAACTTGGCACATCATAAAAGTGAATTGTTTTCTAGTAAATGAACAAAAAATATAATTGCCATATTCTATTTCTATTATAAATCTATCTCTACATCATCCAAACATGATCAACGATCAAAACACTTCATCTTGTTACTATATCAATGGAATGTGGCACATTATAGTCATATCCTGAACTGAACAGGATACCTAATCATGTTTTAATCACTAAACATATATGTATTAAATATACCCGCCACAATCACGTGTTTAGGTACACAGGGCCTAAAAAACAAACACAAGAATGTGGACTTCAAATGCCTTTAATATGGTATGAATTTTTGTGGGTGTTTGAGCTTAAAATAAAAATTGGATAAACTTCATAGTATTTGAGGGTTGGTTTTATTAATGAAGTTTAAGCTATTTTCAGTAATGTACTGTGCATATTTTCAAACCCAGCTTGAAACCTGCCAAAACCTATTACTCTGAATAAATATAATTTTCTCTTCTAACAGAGCCAGCATCTGACACACTTAGAATATTTTACTGGCCATTAAGTTCTCTTCTACACTTTATTCACTCAAAGAAGGGAAAGTAGTTAGTGTAAAATGCTTGTGAAGGTTCTCATTCATCCAGGTCATGGTATATCTGTTGTATTCAGTTAGATCAACTGGACTTAAAGTTTAGTTCTTGAAGACATTTCGCTAGTCATCCGACTGGCTTTCTCAATTCAGAATGACTTTTACAAGAATCTGTGGCAATTATGTACCCTGGAAAATCCCAATTAGCATATCACAGCTAGGTGTTAAGGGCGTGATTGCATAGTGGCTAAGAGGTGTTATAGGAACAGCATTGTACATGGCAGACAGTTGGTGTAGAACCCCCCCACCTCTATTTAGGCTTGGTTTCTTTATTTTCACATAAATGGTCTTCTTGAAACGTCTCTTGAACCAGTCACGCTCCTTTGCCAATATGTTAACATTACAATCTTCATAGGTATGTCCTTTATCCTTAAGATGCAGGTACACAGCTGAGTCCTGACCCGAGGAATTGGCTCTTCTGTGCTGGGACATACATTGATGCAGGTGCTCTCCCCCACATACACATCAGAGCATTTTTAACTGCACTGTGTTTCAGTATTACGTCTTTCGGATGTACCAATTGCTGCCTCTGTGTGTTGTTTGGTTTAGAGAGGGATACAGTGTTTTTTGAAAATTCTTCTTAATTTCTCGGAGACCACTGCTACTGTACTTATGGGATGGCCATGTTCTTTCTCCTGTCTTGCTTTTCCCCTTCACTGTTGGTATTCGTGTTCCTTTCTTTCCTTCTACTTCCTTTGACAAAGGCCCAGTCTGGATATCCACAAGTTTTAAGGGCTCCTCTGAGATGCTTAATTTCTTTAGCCTTTGCCTTTGTGCCAGTGGGGATTTTCTCTGCTCTGTGTTGTAGGGTTCTGATGACACCCAACTTGTGATCTAAAGGGTAGTGGGAGTCCAACATCAAATACTGATGTGTGGGTTGGTCTTCTGTAAACCTCTACTTCCAGTTTACCATTTCCCCTGACTTCTACCAAGCAGTCCAAGAAAGCTAGTTTATTGTTTTGTATCTCTTTCCTTGTAAATTTGATGTTCTGGTCTACAGCATTAATGTGTTCTGTTAAGGCTCGTACTTCCTTCTGGTGGATTTTAACCCTGGTGTCATCCACATATTTGAACCAGTGGCTGGGTGCTATGCCCTTAAAGGTATTAAGCGCCTGTTTTTCAACTTCCTCCATGTAAAGGTTCACAATGGGTGAAACTGGAGATCCCATAGCACATCCATGTTTTTGCTTATAGGACTTATCCCTGCATTTGAAATAGGTGGTATTCAGGCACAAGTCCAGTAGGGAACACACCTATTCTGGGTTAAGATCAGTTCTGCTGGTAAGAGTGCTGTCTTGGCCTAGCGTTTTTCTCAACAGCCTCCTGGGTGGGTATACAGGTGAAGAGAGATATCACATCATGGGACACCATAGTTTCTTCTGCACTGAGTACTATATCTTCAATCTTGTTGGTGAAATCCTGGGATTTCTGGATGTGATGCTTAGAACTTCCCACCTATAGCCCTAAAATGTTGGCTAGGTATTTTTCCACTTTGTATGTTACAGAGTTGATGCTGCTGACTATACTATACTTTGGCACCTTACCCTGGGCGTTCCTATAACACCTCTTAGCCATAATGCACTTGCGCCTCGCATTCAGAAGGTACTTAACACCTGGCTGTGATATGCTAATTGGGATTTTCCAGGATACATAATTGCCAACAGATTCTTGTACAAGTCATTCTTAATTGAGAGATCCAGTCAGATTACAAGCGAAACGTCTTCAAGAACTAAACTTTAAGTCCAGTTGATCTAACTGAATACAACAGCTATAGTAACAGCTAATTGCTTCAAATTCACTGGCAGGCTTTGTAAGTCACAATTCACTGGTAATGTTAAATGTAAGCAAATTAGTTGGATGTGCACTAGGTTTCTATTGTTTGTATATACAACAGCTATAGTAAAGCATTAAAACTGTTTTCCTAATTAGTTTTGTTTCTATTAATTTCATTTCTTAATTTTGTGCTTTAAACAGTATCTCCACTGCTAAAAAAAGAAATGTTTATTAAGAACGGGAGGTTAAGGAGCTGTGTCTTACCTCCCATTCTTCAATAAAACCTGCAGGAGCCGGCAGAGAAGGTAAGGTACTTACACGATCACTTGATCCTCTGCAGCATAGTCTGACAGGTCCGATGGACTCTTTCTTTTCGCACTTGCGCATAGAGCACAGAGTCCGTCGGGACTTGTCAGAGGACATGGCAGAGAAGAGATCGATTCTATTGAAGAATGGGATGTAAGACACTGCTCCTTTACCTCCCGTTCTTCAATAAAACTAAACAGCAAAAAAAAAAAAAATTTGAGCAGTGGAGATACCCTTTAATATATTTTAAAGGAACAAAATTTGAGCAAAGCAGAACCTTCGTTTTAGCCACATAAAATAATTTATACATTGAATCTGAAATTAAAGGTGAATTAAAGCTTGAAATGAAATGAAGCCGAATGGAATCTATAATTAATTATAATTGAAGATAGCTGTTTAAATTACTGGGCCCCCCAACAAATCTATGATGGGGCCTCTATTTGTGCTTTATCCATAGTGGTTTTCTGGTAGGAGGCTATATCTGTCATAGGAAAAATAAGATGACTCCCCCTGCTCCCCTGGTAGTTACCCCCTGGCCCCTTCCATAACTGTAAAGTAACTACTGGCTGACGTTCCTGTGACAACTATGTAATTTAGACTGAGCAGTCAGAGCACCAGCCATAACTCTTGGGCTGCAGATATCATAGAATAACAGAAACTTGAGGAATTACACATCATTTGTCCTCAATGCTATGGATTTCAGAGGTAACAGTTTCAGCTACTAGTCAGTTAGGAATTATAGAATCAGGCTTATTAATGTTTTAGCTTGTCCTGTATTCACCTTTAAATTGATAATGAAACCAAATCATTTTGAGTTGTAAAACTTATTTTAAATTATGTTCTACCAAACCTAATCAGATTTAAATAGATTCTCATTCCCCTTTAAGCCTTTGATTATTATATTTACTACGGCACTAAGAAAAAATACGCCTAAAGTTATTTCATGTAACGTACTGTGGCTTCAAGCAATAGACATTTGCTTAAAACGACATCTAGAATTCTGTTTCACAGCTGGAAAACATTATTTTGACACAAATAAAACAAAGACAAGGCAAAGTTTTAATGTATCTTAAAAATAAATGACTGTTTTGAATTGAATATAACAACTGTTAACTGGGGGTATCACAAGAAGCAGCCATAAAATGTTAGTGGAAAATGCGATTTAGAGAATCTCAGTAGAAACCGATTTAAATGTTGATTTAAAAATAGAGCATTTTCATTTTCTAAAGCAGACCTGGAAATTCTGAGGGAATCTAATGTGATTGGCTTAGATCTAGTTTGAATACAATACAGGTTTTCTGAATTGTTCTGTAAAATTGTTGGTCCAGGGAGCACTATTTAAGTTAGGCCTATTCTCCTCTTATCATTAAAGGTAAAAAAAGGTCCTTCAAAAAAAAAGGTCCTGCTGCATAATTAATATGGAAGATGAATGGTTCTTTCCCCAACAGAAAAGATATATTAAATTCCCTTAAATGTAACAGACCAGGTGGTATAGGGTCCCAGAACCCCTGTAGGGACCTACATAGTACATTGTTGTTAAAAATGCATCATTATACCCAGGGCCCATAGAAATGAATTGCGCACAAAGCATGAGGGCACAGATTAATATTCAAGGGCTTTTTGTAAAAAAATGCTATGCTTAATCTGCAGCAAACAATAAGATGTTAGCTTTTAACTGTTCAGAGTATTGCTATTAAATTATTGATTATTGAGATTTAATACCATAGTCAAACTCTTCCTTTTCTCATTGTGTAAGTTCTATGCACTCACACAGTAAATTTAAGTGGAGACAAATCATTAAATTAGTATATACTATTAACCATTAGTAGCTCAGTATAGTATAGTGTAATAATTGAGGTTGTATAAAGACACGTGTCCATCTAGTCCAACCTACTCAGCAATAATCACATTTTGTTGATCCAGAAGAAGGCAAAAAAAAAAACCCTCACTGGAATTATGAAGGCAAAAAAAATCCCTTCTGACTCCAAGTGGCAATTGGAAATATCCCTGGATAAACTCTACTTTATGTATCAATACTACTAACATGCATTTTTTTAGTTATTGCTGTAAAGATTAACAATTAAATTTTTTCTTTGCATTTTGATAAAACAAGGTCGTCCTTTTTTTAAGGGCACGTGTGATGCCAGTTCCTAAAGAAGCTATTTAGGAATTTATTAAAACGGCTTTTTATTTGTGGAGCAGTAATATGAGAATTCCATAACATGGGGATAATAAGTGTAGAAGTACCAAAAAGCACATAATATTTAAAATAATGTAAAACACTTTTAATTTATACTGGAGGGGCCAATACTGCATATTACTTTTATTACATTTATAAAAGCAAATGGAATACCTTTTCACATAGACTTCAATACCTGTAGTGTGGTAATGAAAGGAAGGAACAATTATGTAGTTTAATAAACCAATGAACATTCAGTTATAAAGGTAATTGGCTGTAAAATAATGTTGGTAACCAAACAGAATATGCAGAAAATAATTTTTCTAAAACTTTATTTTAATTGGTTTATTTTTTTTCCACATGTCTAGTTTCTTCCCCCTTTTACATAAAATCCTAAAATAACATACAAGTAATACAATAATTACAGTAAGTACATGTAAAAATAAAATTAAACAACATTTAATTAATATTTCACATGAAATTTAATTTAACACCAAATTGGGATGAAAAGGAAAAAATCTGTACACATTTGCAGTTTCCGCATAGAGCTGATTTCTTTTGTACACTAAGGCCAAAATGTGTACAGACTCTCAAAAAATATCCCTACACATCCTTAGCAGAACATAAACACTACTTTACACCATGGGTAACAAAGCAATTTGTCAGATTCACAAATTACTACCTCTAGCAGCAATATGAGTCCTCAACTAGGAGGAATTTGCTTTTGTTTAAATACAAGCTAGTATTTGTAATAGTATAAAGGCTGATGTGATCAAAGCAAACCAAGACAAAAGGTAGAAGGCTTCCACAAAACATTTAAAATAACCCACAGCTGATTTTGTTAAATGATGCAATTCAGCTTGCTTTATGTGAGCCAATTTGGTGGGCTGTATAGAGTGAGACCATGGAAAGGTAGAAATGAAGGTGCTTAAGGAAGTAATCTAATGGAATCAAACCAGTTTCAAGGACAAGTTTGATTGTTTTTTTTTTTAATGACAACCAAAAAACATTCTGGACTTCCTGGATTACCCTAACCTAGGCTAAGACTGTGTGATGTGCCATATATAGAAATAACTACAAAAACATATTATCCTGCTGCCCATTCCAATTAGCCACAATTTCAGTTCCCAGTGACCTGCTTTATTAAATTAATGGATGGACCATTTATTATTATTAGTCTATTATTTCTATTAGCTGAAAATTGTTTTATTTGGCATGTTTAGGTTCACATGGATATTGTGATTAGTAAGATGTTTTACAAGGGGCCCATATTGGGCACCCCCTGATGTAAAGATTCAGCAAAGTACTGTATCTTTAGGCACAAAGGCCTCAGAAATTTTAATAGTCTTCATCTTGGCCTTCAAACTACCACCACGATTTCCCTCTGTACATGAATTGGAATATAAATGACTGCATCACCTCTAATTACACATTACCATGAGAATTGGGGAGAATTGTGTGGTTAAGGGTTGGTAACATACCACTGTAAGACCGCGAGTTAAACCATATAGACACGAAAAAGGTATCCAAGCATGGATTTATTCAATATTCTTTACTCTTAATATGACAAAGAAGTCTAACACTTTCCTGTCACAAATTACATTGTTAACCACTGACTTATTGCATTGAGTCTCCTTCACAATAAAAGTGCAGGTGTTTGATATCTTCATGTGATTAGTTCTATCTTCTTGTATGTAAGAATAGACTAGTTTCTGGGTTAAACTGACATATTTAAAAACAAAATTAGAGAGAAGTAAAGGAAAAACAAAAACAGAGTTGAGACAAACTGATGCACTTATCATACAAAATTCTGACTAGGGGATCTTAGCATTGCTAAGGATAGGAAATAAATAAAATGCTTCCATGAAGTTTACTATGAGCAATTGGATAAGCTTATTCATAACCAGAACAAGTAGGTCTGTTCTATCATTGCCTGAATGCTATGTGAGTCTAAAACTAGCAAACCAATGCAGATCCAGTCATTCCTGGGATTACAACCACATCAGTGGGAGTCAGTAATACTGCATACACTCTGTGATGGTAAAATAAAAAGAGTTTGTGTTTTGATTGATAGCTATCCAATTATGAAAGTTCATAATGTTGCCAGATATACAGAAATCTGATTTCTCCACTGAGCAGAACATTTTCTGCCGACCACGTCTTCCAGAACCTCTTCAAGCAAAAATATACGGAAGATTAGCAGCACAAGCCGGGGAATTATGACAGGTTCTTCCATTTGGATTTCTGATTATTTTCCTCAATATACTATTGTATCATTACATACACATAATTCACCAAACATCAATTCATGGTCTTAATTAAACAATGTGCTTTATTTAGGACACATAGTCCTTGGACCTTTATCAAGCCTAATATTTTGTGGAAAAGTTGCCACAGATGTATCCTAAATAAAGCACATATTTCATTAAAAATTTGGGACAGTATTTATAAAAACTACTTTAATGTAAAATACTGTTCTTGACGTAATAACGACACAATCGCCATTTTACACTGCCATTTTAATTTTACATGGCAATCGTAAATTGCTGTGATTAGCAATCATAACACCGCTGTAAAATAACCATGTAATTCGTACCTTTACTATTTGACATAAATTCCATATTTAAAAGAAACCAGCAATACCTATGTCAAATAGTATAGGCACAAGTACATTATTTTATGATAGTGTAACGATCATTAATCAAGGCGATACTGTTTACAATCACCTTGGAGTGCTCTGATGTTTGATGGATTGTATAATTGGATTGGTCACATATATATCACCTTTCAGGATGGAAACATTTTGATACACATGAAGACAAATTGCTGAATAAACCGTTGACACTAAGACCTTTGAGTGCGTTTGTTCAATAAATGGTGGTATATATGCATTATTTGAACTGCACCCAGACAGTAATTCAATAATTAGAGTGCCATCTCTCCAATATATAAGTTAATAGGTTAGTGCTTTTTATGTAGTACTGAATAAAGCCTTGGCCCCCAAATAATTATTTTTGAATGACTTTTCCATTACTGCTTATAGGTCTATGATAGGTCTATCCCTATCTTAGGATTCTTCTTTTGTTGTTGTTCCAGACAATATACTTTGGTGAATACGTTCAGTCATGAGCACACATGCATGTGTTTATGCTTATGACTGAATGAATAATGCAATGGTAGAACATTGACACTTGATATCTATGCTTTTGGTCATAACAAATTCTACTACCATAAAATAAAAAAAATAAAAACATCCATATTTATATCTAACACTTTGTTAAGGCACTGCACAACAGCTCATACACACTTTGCCCAGTATATGTGATCAACCAAGGGATTGCTACCCAATAATAATATTTACCTAAACAATATGTAAAAATCTATTCTTACAAATTTACACACACAAAAGAAATGTCTGTACACGATTGTCTCAGTGATGTACATATTTGTTTAAATTAAAGTATACAGGGTTAGACTATTCTGCACAAAGCATTTTGTGAGTCCAAAGAGAAGCCTTTATTAATGGCTTCCTTGCTTAAAAAATATCTTCAAACATCTACAATTTAAGTCCATTCATAAATAAGTTGAAGCAAAACAGTAAACTGTGTTTTTTTGAGGAACAGAAGCCAAAAGTAAGTTCTCCATGGTACATGGAAATCCATTCTGATATAGGGCTTGCCATTTCAAATACAGTCTCTAGGTAGTCCAGTTTTTCTTCACAGGAGCTGAAATTCTATATAGTCTCTAAGAACCAAAGAAAGGATTGCATTTTTCATGAAGCTCCCATCCAATGTTGAAGACATCATCATCAATATTGCAACAAAGTTTGGGATTTCTTTTTTCCGATGGCAATTCCATCACTACTTGCAACAAAGAACCGATTTGCATAGTGACAAGAAAATAATGTTTTGAACTATCCTTTTGCATTCGTCCAAGAAAACAAAGTGCTGTTTGTTGCTATAAATATTCAAGTTCTAATGCATGGTGCAGGGCCATTAGATCAGAGTGGCTTGTGATTCTCCAAAATGGCATTGAATGCTTAAAATAAGCCAAACAAAATGCATAGTTAATAGTCATTATAATTCATTAACAGTTATTTTCAATGAATAAAATCAATTAGATTAAAAAAAACTTAACATAAAATTAAGTCATTAAACCACATTTGGCATATACGAGCTGTATGTTGTTTTTCTCAAGTTCAAGGGTCTGATCTGTTCTGTATTGAACACCCTCATTTAAAATTATCCAACATTACATTTACATTACACAAATTCCTTTCTGCATTTTGCAGTCTCAGGTAGAATTTCTACTGACATATTCATTCTACTGACATATTTATTAAGAGAAAATTATAATTTAATACGTGTATTTCCAATAAGATTTTGTGACATTCTATGTAAGTTTTTACAGATGTTTGGGATTTAATATGTGAAAATCTGTCATTGATGCTTCATGCACATTCCTGGGCCCCATATAATATCATAATATCTGTAAAAACATTTGGGTTTCAGTTAATGCATAAACGAGAAAAGACTTCCAACCTCAAGTAGGGAAACTCCTAACTAATAGCATTGGGTCATTTATCTGGGCCACCCCCAGTTTGGTTGCATTTTCTTGGGAATGGTTGTCTCCCTGACATTACATTGGATAATAGGTTTTAACATACCCTGCCTACTGGCTTTAATAAGGCCCCACATCAAATGCTAAGGCGTATGGAAGCTTGGTATATCTTCTATCTTGCACTGATATAATGATATTACATGGGACCCAGGAATGTGCTTTCATTATCTATTTCTGTTTGTGCTAACATTTTGTCATATCTGTGTTTAGGATTTTTTCTGCTGTCATTACCTTTTTGGCTCCTTGTTCCTCTTCAGCACCATCACCTACTACTACATACACTACTTTCCTTCCAAATCTCTGAATTATTCTTTCAAAGCAGCTTTCTTTACCTGAAAAAATAGAAAAATAAAGAAGTATAAAGAACTGCTAGTTATTGTTTTCAGACTGATATAGGTGAAATGGTTAATGCTGGCTATCCCTTTAATTACTACAACCCTTATTAAAATCTTTATTAAAAGGTTGTTAGATTAATTAGCAGGTAAACTGAACTACAATTTGCATTTATTCAATCAATAATATGCAGAGGACTTTTCTTCAAGCAGAGACATTTTTTTTTTTGCTTATTATTGTTTAATTATACAGGTGAAAACTGTGATACCTTTTGCTCAGGGATAGTAAAATAGAAAAACGATAATTTACACACACAAAAAATAGTGATTTCATTTATTCGTTACTTTAGATTAAAGGAAAAGCAGCACTTACTCTGATGTGTTTATGTTGCTGCATGACTTTAATCCATTACTTGTTTTGCTAAAGCTCGGACCCTTAGTTCCCCAGCCAGACTATCTAACTCTCTGTGAGGGGAAGCATGCTCAGTAATCCCTATAAGGCGACATTGGGAGAGGGAATTTCCCACCATTTCCCATCATGCAGTTCACATACCAACTGTACAGCAAAACGATGCATAACAGAAGAGTTTATGATACTTGTGGGTTGCTGCTAACTATGAAGAGGATTGTGTATTACTATTGGGGGTTTAATTATTATCTATACTAGCACTAGTACAAATGGTGTGACTGTTAATGCACTTTTGACTAGGTTGTAATTCCTGAAGCACACTCACCTATTTTAGTAGCACTATAAACATTTTCGATTGGAAATGCCACTCCTAATCCATACAACAAAACCTTTGCTAGTGCTGGTATAAGCTGTGTGGTTGTAACAAGTATATTGACACAGTTTGTCCTATAGAAGGATAAAAATAAACATATTACTACAAATGAAATGCCTTTAACACTATAAACATGATAACAACATCAGTTATATTGTTACCTAGAATGAATTAAAGTAAGAGCTTTCAAAGCAAGCGTTAACCAAGAATCTGTTAGGGCCTCGATTTCCGCTCTCAGCTGCAGCCAAGCTTCCCGTTTTGCTGGACCAAGTAGGCCTAAAGTGCAAAGAAAATTACCAATGAAATGTAGAAATAAATAGTATCCATATAATAAGTTCATATGTTTTTCCTTTCAATGATAGCGTGTAATTATCAACTATTAATGATGTAAAATACATTATTGTTTTTATTAACTCAATGATAAAATTATTTTACACCAATGAATATAAGATTTTTACTGCATTCAGATTCTAAAGATAAATAGTAAATGTCCATTTGGCTGAAGATGCTAAGAGTTTAAGATCACAGTTAAGGTGGCCATAGATGCTACAATTCGATCGTATGATTTGTGGATTGTACAATAAGATTGGCCGGCCGAATTTATTTTTTCAACTGGCTTGACAGAACAAATTATGGAACTATTGTCAGACGATCAGAACAATATCCTGATATCGTACGACCGGAACTTCCATGGCCAAAACATTTATTTACCTCCAACATTATTCTTGTAGGTATTGTAGATTTCTTTTACTCTTCTATAACGAAAAGCCAATTTTCTCATCCAGTCCACCCCTCCTCGAACTCCTGTTGCTAGACACAGATTTGCACTGGTGGCAGCAGCTGGGAAACCATCTGTTCCAAAGTTATATGTGCTGTATAAGTGGAAAAGGAACCTGTTTAATATACAGTATGAAGCTGTGCATAGCAACTGAATTTACTGATATAACATGCATATTATTAAAAAATTGTTTTTAGAATATACTGAATTTCTGTTTGTTTATCTAGCGCACACATTTGGAGGGATATCTTTCAGGTTCTAGGATAGAGAACTAGTTAGTCAGCACAGATACCAATATATAAATTGATATTTGGATGGTCTACAGACATGAACAATAGTTTGGGGCCATCAGTCAAAGTGGAGATTCTATTGTTTATTTTTATATTGCAAGTGCTGTTTTTGAGTCAAGGACAGATGAAACCCCTGTATGAACTAAAGCTGGCTACACACATTTGCGGTACCGATGGAATTGGCCCTATATCGCTAATGTGTGTATGGCCATTACAACTGTTTCCAATGCAGACAAACGTTTGGCGTCGGCATCTGAAATGGTCGTTCTGACTGCAAATGTCCCTCGGTCGGGGTCGGCCCCCTCCACCGAAGTATAGAGAGTTGCCTGCGATCGTAGGGAGTATGGCAGTCACAGACATATTCCCTATTCCAGTGATGGCTAACCTTTTAGAGACCAAGTTCCCAAACTGCAACCCAAAGGACACTTATTAATTGCAAAGTGCCAATACAATAATTTAACTTACATACTGAGGTTTTTACTTTAGAAAGAGCAACTAAAACAGATAGGCACAAATACAGTAGATAGAATTGATGATGGATTATCTATTAATCTCTACACAGGAGTTTGAGATCCAAAACAGTATCATTAACCCCTACATTACCAGACAAGAGTTTTATATACAAAACAGTGACTTAAGCAGAGCTGAACACTAAAGCACAAACATAAAATTAATTTACATTTATTTTGGGTAAGAAATCCCCTTTTCCCTGGTTTGTCTGGTGCTTGTTCTAGTAACAACCTATGATGAACAGCAGAGTTCACCAGGGTTTGTGCATGAGTGCCCACAGAGAGGGCTCTGAGTGCCACCTCTGGCACGCATGCCATAGGTTCGCCACCACTGCCCTATCCTTTATACATTCTTAATAGAGGGAGACAGATGACAGAATATTGCACATTATGTCTGTCATCTTTGACAGATTGGTTCTGTGTGTGGGTACCTTTAGACTTTAAAAGTTGTGGCACAATAATTTGATACTCAATATATATTTGTCTGCATCATTTCTAATTAGTTGTGTCTTAATTTAAATATTGTAATAAAAAGAGGTGACGGCCAACAAGGCAAGGTTGTATGGTGAAACTACAAAATTTTGCTGCCGAAACCAGGTTTAAATGGATTTTTTTTATATGAGTTTCCTCTGGTTACTCTAGGGTCCCCCACATTCATAAAGCCATACTGACAGGTTGTATGTAGAGATGTTCGAACTTCGCAAAATCTGGTCCGCTCGAGGATCCGCGAATTTTCGAAAAAATTCGAAAATTCGAAAGTCCGCGAGCGGACCCATTAAAATAATATTCTCAAATATTTCGTGAATTTTCGAAAATACGGGAAATCTCGTAATTTCGAAAATTTT
Organism: Hymenochirus boettgeri; assembly: GCA_019447015.1. Classification (NCBI taxonomy): domain Eukaryota; kingdom Metazoa; phylum Chordata; class Amphibia; order Anura; family Pipidae; genus Hymenochirus; species Hymenochirus boettgeri. The sequence continues at coordinate 228,111,165 of CM033474.1, read as the reverse complement.
AGAAAACGGAATTCTGGAAAATTTTCGAAAACACGTATTTACGAAAATAAGAGACATCCTCGTAATTTCGAAAATTTTTGAAAATACGTATTGCCAAAAATACGAGAAATCTCCGCGGTTCGGAAGGCGGAAAATCCGGAAAATCTGGAAAAATACGCTGTTCGCGAACGGGATAAATCCGTGGCGGATCCGGGTTTGGATCCGCGAACCGGCCATCCCTAGTTGTATGTTATGAAATAAAGGGCTACTATTGTAAGCTCTTCGGGGCTGGGCCTGAAATGAATGTATCTGTGTAATTATAAAGTACCATGGAAGACATTGAAACTTTAAAAAACAACAATAATCATTTTAAACAAATAATTGTAAAAAATATAAGATGTGCTACTACCGTACTATATTTAAATGTTATTATAAAATACACTGTAATGTCCAGTATATAAAACACTCCTAATGTGAAAAAGCATGAGAACCAGTGGTTTACAGGATCCTCAGCATTTAGTGCTGTCCTGCAGCAGAAAACATGGTATAACCATTATACAGGTCCAGAGATATGCCCAAGGTTATATTCAAGGGCATTGTATTCTCTTGGGCTTTTTATTTACAGGAATGTACATAAGAAAGTCTGCCCCTTTTGTGATGAAATAAGAGAAGATCAGCATTAGACAGATTTTTTAACATTCAGAAAAAAACATTAAAATTTCCTGTCAGTGCAGTATTAATACCAACAATCAGAAACCAGGTATCATGTTTATTAGCAAAGTAACATATGACAGTTATAGTACTTAATTAATACATTGTCTACACGGATGAAGCCATTCAATGTTCTCTGACTGGTGCATTGGAGTCCTGATGGATTTTTCCTTATTCTCTACAGGCAGGTTTAGTAATCCTGCAGCTTCAAAGCATGGGTGTCCAGTTTCAGGCCTTGTGGTTATATCAGAAAAGGGTTTTAAAAAATCCCCATTAGATAGAAGGTGAAGTCATTAGTGAATCATAATGAATGAGGGAAAATCTAACATTAAGACACTTTAAGCCCCTGAGGCCTTGACTTGGATACCCATGATCAAAAGTCTTTTTGGCCCTATTTGTTTGTTATTAATATTCATCTATTTAAAACCATACAAAATGGTGTTTTTTCTGGCAAACGCACCTCAGGTCTTGTCCGTTATCATCTGAAGAGACATCATCAATATGGACCTGGTCACATTCCTACAGGACGACACAAAGAAAACATGTTAGTAAAGTAATAAGCAAATCGTGAATTTAACAACAAATGTATCTATAATCTGTAAGTGAATTTAGCTCATGTACTTATCATATTCATACTCTCCACATCTACTCCACCTATCTAATCAGTTCCATAGTAAACAGCATGATAGTGGAAATGTGCCCTTTAAAAATGAAAGCCCCACACCCCAGAAGACCACTGCAATGTCTTGCTTTATATCAGTTGTACCCAGAGCAGGATTATCCACAAGGCAACCCTAGGCGACTGCCTAGGGCCCAGGAAACCTCTGGGGGCCCAGCTTCAGAGGCAGTAAAAAAATTACAGTCTATACAATGTGCGTAGCAAAAAAGGGGGCCCTAAATGATGGCCCTGCCGAGGGCCCCATATGATCTTAATCCATCTCTGGTTGTACCCCTCTTACAGTTAAAAATGTGCTGTTATACTATAGGTAATGTAACAAAATTATGGCTGGATTGTCACAATTATCCTTTTCAGAACGCAACAGTCATATGACAAAGAAAATAATTTAAATCCCCTCCCCCAATTAAAGCACAACACCTAGAGGGAATGCGATTGGATTTCTTTTTTAGATTGGTACACAAACTCATTATTGTGGCTGTGGATGTCTATTTTGGACTATAAGGGTTCCTAAAAATACAATATTAGAATGTTGGCTCCATAATAAAGGCTTATTTACTATTCACCAACATGAACCCTTTGTAATGCTGCTTTTTACCCATTAAATTAACTTATCAATTGTCTCTTTCAATTCTCTATCTGCATATACAGTATGAGTTTTGTGTGCCTGTGTCTATATGAATTATGTCAGGCCTATGTTACTACCAGAATAGGTATTGTGGGAAACACATATATATAAAGAAAAAGTGAAGAGCCGCTTAGTTTTGTAGATACTATTCTCCTATAAGTGACTTTTAAATCAGTAGGTGGCAGCCTTGTAAAATATTCATTTTATGTCTTAAGTGCCTTAAAAACTTTCAGCTGTCATTACATTTTACTGACATTCCAATTCTTTACTCTTTCTAAAGCACATTCTTAATATTTACCAAGCTGTTAAAAACAATTAGCATATGGGATTTAAAAGGGCTCCTTTTGCTCTTTCAGGTACTTTAAAACATCATTCTGTTGCATTGACTGTTCAGTTTAACTGAAACCAGACATTTCAGCAATGTAACATGCCACAAAAATTAAACCCGAAGCTAACCGCCAATGAAATTATGACCTCTGATTGCTATTGAGCCACACACCGACATTGCCCTGGGCCAATGTTTCTGAAGAGCGTAGACAAAAATCTGCTGCTGGTTTGCCATTTATTGGAGACCTGCAAGCATTATTTATTTTGCTACAGCTAACAAGTCACCCTAACTTAGGGAAAGTCGCTATTGCCATTTTGCCAAAAATAATAATATCTGTGCCGTATACTGATTTCACTGAATGTTACATACATTTTTGTGTTCGATTTTTGCCGTTTTTAGAACCTATTTTTGTAGAAATGATCCTTGAGGGGGGAACTTCATTTTGCCATATGAAAACCACATTCTGTAAAAACGCACACACATTGTTTTATGCCTAAAATTTTATTGCATAGTTTGTGCAGTGTGTTCATGCAAAAACTCTTGGTTTGGGATATATACAGGGTTATTAAAGAGTTGGTCCGAAATGATTGTTTATTGTGAAAATATATGTGTACAACATGCATACACCTGACGAGAGGGTCCCTCGAAACGTTGTTCACATATCTTTTCACAATAAACACTTGGAGACAATGTGTGTGCGCCCCTCGTTACCAATCATTTCGGAGATAACGGCTGGAAGTGGTTGACAGCACCACCATTAATTAAGTGTTGTGCGCGGAGATTTCAAATTCAGGAATATATTATAGAGTTAAACCTACGCTTCCCGGTGTAATATCTGGTACACGCAGGTTTTACTCCAATTATCTGGGGCCTGTGTCGTTGTGCATTAATGGCAAATGCACCCAATGTATAATCCCCTGCGTTAGCTTTTGTGCTACATAGCGTGGAAAACAAGCAATTGTACCTCTAGATCTGTAGGGGGCACTAAAAAAATCTTAATCACAACATCAATTCCCATTATAGATATGGATAATGTATTGCCAGCTGAAACTTCTCTCTCTATATACACACACTACATATATAATCACAAGGACATATAGTACATAGGACTTAATAGCCATAAGGTTCCTCTCCATTGAAAAGCACCCTTCTACTTGTGCTGTGAGTAAGGTTAAATGCTTATTCTGGCTTTGGCTATTCCATGAATGTTTTGTGATGCCAACAATAACCTTCAAGCTAACATTCCAAATCAGAAAAACCAAGAATTGTTTGGCACCGTTAAGCTGTGAGCAGGAAAGCAAAGAAAGTACAGAAGAGTAGAAGTGATCCTGTTCATACGGGGGCTGTTAAAACTTTAGGCAATACAAAGTTACCAGCATAAGACAGCACCTCAAAACCAATTTAGACACTGAACAACCTTGTGCCGGATACAACAAAAAGCATCACTTTAGTGTTATTCTCATATGGTTCTGGGAAATAAACAGGAAACCGTTATCTGGGGCTGGTTAAAGAAATGTTTCCAGTTTACAGAATAATCAATAATAAAATGAATTCAGGATAAAATATGTGGTAGTTTTCTGACATGGACAGAAAGATGCACTCTGTGGTGTATGAGCATAAAAATAATTAAAATGACCAAAATGTCCAATTTTTAAGTATCAAGGACCATAGCCACTATGTATAAAGATAGCAGTGGTAGCAAGAACAATAAGTTACGTCCTCATGGTCTATCCTATTTGTCAAACTCAGAACATTCAGTTTGTGCTTTTTTTTAATCACACCCCTTAGTTAGTACAGTACTCATGATACTTTATTCATAGGAAGTCCTCCCAACAGCTGCAGCACAAATAGATAATTAATTCTGATGTTTCTACCAGTGCCTCTCTGAACACATTGTATCCTATCTGGGGATCACTAAAATGGCACACATGAATAGAATACAGAATGACCACAAATGGACAGTGAAGTCTGCAAGTGTAAAGGTTCTACAGACATTGGACTTTCAGCCACCACAAGAATAATCAAATGCATACAGCACTATGAACCCACTAAAACTTAACAACTGAAACTAATAATCCCACCAGCAGAACCGCAATCTCAACCTCATTGCTGCTGGACTGCCATCTCCTAATTTTACCCACCCTAGTCTGTAACCTTGCAAACCACCTTGACCTCCACTCAAGATTCCCACTATTCACATTAGTGGGAAGACATCTTTCTAGGTAGAATCAAAGAAAAAGTACAGTATGGGTACAGGATAAAAACGACTTTACGTGAGCTTATATAACGTTTGCACTTGTATAAACTGAGATCCATTCTTGTATTGGGGCCCTCCTCTTCTAATCTTCCTGCTCTGTAACAGGACTGCCTTCCAGGGGTCATCACCATTCACTTTATGGGACAGTCCTGGGCCACAAGAGAGGGGAAAACATCCAGACTGTGGTTAGTTAAAGAGTAAAACATCTTTAAATTTAGCAGTTTAATCTTCCAGCTTAAATAAAGTACTTGCTTTGTTGGCAGGCGTCCTTTATAATTTGGTATTTTTTGCTTCTTCTACTACTTTTCAATATCACCCCCACAGTTTATTGTTAACAGTGACCATACCTATAACATAGCTGATGAGTTACCAAGTAACACTGGACTGAGACATTGCTTGATAGCTACTGCAACCAGATATCACGGCTTACCAGCTCCTTCTGAATATTCTAATATTCTATCTCACTTTCTTTTTTTCTTGAAGATTTTGAAAGGGGAGGGGTGGGGAGTTAAAAGTTGAAGAAAACTCAAACCAGCTGTTCTGTAACAGAATTAAACTGTGACCCTCAACCCGACTTTTAAAACATCTATTTTCCAGCCACCCTTCTCTCAGCAAGCAGCAAAATCTAAGAGGAAAAGACTTTGACCTTGCAACCTTTTACTCTCCTCTTAAGGTCAACTGTTTCAGATAATTAGAAGAAAAGAAAGAACCAAATTGGTAGGGGGGCTCATATTATGGTTGTAAATGCATAATTATTAAAATAAAACATGGCTTTGAACCCTTCTATTTTTTAAATAGGTGCCTGGTAATTTCAAAACAGCAGCAGACAGATTCTGAAAAGTTTTTTTCATAACACCAAAGCAAGCCATAGGTTCCAGGAGAAAACTATGTTTATGTAATAATAGCTCAATCAAGGACGTCAACCACTTTGTCCTTCAGCATTTATGAACTACAGCTCCCAGCAGCCTTAAAAAAACACACGTTGATGGATGTTGGATGGCAGGCTAGACATTGCAGATCTTTCATTTCCTAGATAATAATATGAACATTGGGTTTGTTTCATTGAAGTGTTGATCTTTGATAAATTAGAAAGTTGAACTTTATCAAAATTTTTTCACTGGTGTTTTAAATAAAACTTATATATGGATTGTATTTATATTTCGTAAACTAGATAGGACCAGGTTACAGGAATCCAATCAGACAATACTTAATATCATTTAATAATTCCTTCTTGTGTGGCGCCCAACAACCATATTGGACCAAGAACATTGTCCATATCGAACATGGGAAAATATTTTAATAGCTAGTGAAAATTATTAGCTGGCCATACAGGGCTATTGGGTTTGAATAGGATTAGGTAAATTGGATTGGAAAATAAATCAGTTTTTACCCATATCTCCTCAGAGACATTTTCCAATCAGATTTTTGATCATTGCGCTTCGTAAATCTGAGATTTCTAAACAATGTTGGGGAGCAATGGATTTTGTTCTCTTGCACTGCAGTATATACCAAGGTAATAATAGTCTCTCCCTTTATATTTAAGTAATAAATTAAGAACACAGGGTGATAGCCTGGATCCCAATCAGACCATCAACTGCTCCAATAGGAGCCTCTAGAAAGGTAACCGAAAGACCCTTAAGAGAAAAAACACACCCACAAACCCAGAACGAAGTTTACAGGAAAGGGGAAAAATTACAGTTTTATTCAAAGACCATTGAGTATATTATAATCCCAACTATATATAAAAATGACTTTCTCTTACATCCAATTTAATTCAGAAACCAATACTTAACTATTAGCACATCAGCTATAAAATAACCTATTTATAAACACAATTTATATATCCATAAAAATCATGGCTGGCCAGCCCATACTTTATATTATTAATGTTTATTTCACAGGATTATAGTGTTTAAATGGTTTTTAACAGTACTGTTTCTTTTTTTTATAAAGTATGGGCTGGCCAGCCATGATTTGTATGGATATATAAATTATTAAATTGGATGTAAGAGAAAGTCATTTTTATATATAGTTGGGATTATAATATACTCAATGGTCTTTGAATAAAACTGTAATTTTTCCCCTTTCCTGTAAACTTCGTTCTGGGTTTGTGGGTGTGTTTTTTCGGTTACCCTCTTGCACTGCAGGGCATATGTGTCTCTCACTTGCTCTCTGCCCTCCTCCGTAACACAGATCTGACTGCTCGCCCATTGTATTATTACTTTATACACTCATGCTTTAAACAACATTTCCCAATAAACCAAAGAAATAATTCCCTGAATTGTGGGAACATGCAAGGTTCCTTTATGTCCAAACACACATGATCAGAACTGCCACATTGTAACAAGCAACACAGCCTACATTTATAGAGCCATGTAACTAACTTGTAGACTTTACATATTTCAATCTTGTTAGACCTCATTAGAGCAAGATACTTGTTAAATACTATTATAAGTGATGTTCTGCTGTTCCTTATGTTGTTATTTTAGCTAAGAGCATTGATCCAAAGTACATATTTACTTTTATCTTCTGTTTACATTGTCTTATCTGTTCTGTGCATTTCCTTGCTGGCTTTCTACTGTTAGATTTACTTTAGATTGTTTTGTTTCCTTTATGGTGTGAGTGTCAACAGATTCTAATTGTCATTAAATTGACACTGATCCCTCCCTGTGATTTGATTGAATGTTCAGGGAAGTAATGAGTAAATACTAATCTTAACTAGATGATGACACCCATTATTCAGGATTAATGGGAAACATACTTTACTTTGAACTATACAGAGAAAAGCGCTATAGACACCTGGACAACAGAAGGTGGCAATCAGGCACATAACTACCAGGGGAGCAGGCGGGGCCCCGTCTTCTTATTTTTCCTATGACAGTTATAGCCTCCTCCCAGAAAACCACTGTGGATGAAGCACGGATAGGGGCCCCATCATAGTTTTGCAGGGGGGCCCAGTAATTCCTAGTTATGCTACATAATTTTGTAGTTGCATTTAGAAAATGGCAAGTTGTTTATTATTCATCAATTTGCATGATCAACACCACAATTCCCTGCCTGAAAAAAACAACTAATAAACAGGCCAAATGTCATAGAATATTTCTTACTTTAAAGTAAGTATAGTAAGCTAAGGCAGCTGATTCAGAATGTGACCAAATAAGGCTCTTTCATAGCAATTCATTTACTAAAATGCAGTAAAGGTAGTTAACGAAAAAGCACATGGCTTTAACAATGCCTATGGATTTCTTCACTACAATGACAAAATAATAATGGTGCAGGCAATGCTTATAGTTGGCTAGCTAAATATTTTATTGCAAGCTTCCGAGACCTAGTAATTATCAGGTGACCAAACACCAAATCACAAACTGTTTGTCGGCCATAATGGAAGTTCGTCCGGCAGTCTTGAGTTGCGGCCTCAACCGCAAATCTGTGCTTCGTGTATATTAAACCAAAATTTAGTTATACATTCTGTTGCGGTGGTCAATCGGCCCAAAGTATTCGACTGTGTGTATACAGCCTAAGATCACGTTGTACGGTTTTCTAAATATGATGAATTGGACAAAAGAAAACCTCTTCCACATCTTCTCAATAATCCCAGTTTATCGTGAGAAAACTAGCACTGTCCTCAGCCTAATTGTTTCAATGCCTTACTGTATTCTGCACAGTAAAAAAAAAGAGAATCCCCTAGATCCAGCAATTTACGTTTTCTTTTGACATCAGCAAAGCCCATTGAGAATGGTTGGAACTTGGCCAGTTTACAGGAAATGATCACTATATTCTCTGTTCTCTTCATATCTGTCATTAGGCAATTACTTCTACCCCTTCCTCCTTAGTGTGGAATAATAAAGAACTGTAACTGTGCTTGTGAGAACCTGCACTTCATTACAATGGTCAGACTTTTAAATCCCCCCCCACAGGTATAAAACCAAGAGGTAAGTCCCCTGGAATAAATCTAATCCATTGGTTCCAGAGCTGATCAAAAATAATCTGACCTTGTTATTTTTGTATTTTAGGTTTTAAAAGGCAAGTCTACCACATTTACCTAAAAAATTATTTTGGTAAATCCCCCCCCCTCCCCATAATTTAAAACTGCAATATTTAGAAAGTTGAGAGATGTAAAACTAGCTTGAAATGCTGCCCGATGTTTTGTTACCCCTCTTACTGCTTCCTATTTCTTCTATTTAGCAGCTGATAGTCATGGATGTAACAGATGACATCACAGCAGCCAATAGCTGAATGCTATTCCTCTAGCTGCCTCCTCTGAGCATGTAAACGAGGGGAAGAAAGAAATAGACATTTTGCTGCATAACAGGTTAGTCCTTCATCTGTTAGTTTTATAACTATTGTGGTGTTTGAGTTGGGGTTATTTACCTAGATGTATTTTTTATTTGAGGGGTGAACATTCTCCAAAAAATAAAGTTTTTGCTACCTCAAATTATGTCATTCTTCATGAAGAACGGGAGAATTAGGACTTAAGGGATATTGTGGCAATAGGTTAGTATAGCTGACTTACAGTTGGGGGTTGGCTGCATCTAAAGGTAAGTTGGACTGTCAGGGGTCGAACTTGCCCTTTAAATACTTATATCCACTTTGGCTGAAGGAAAATTTGCTTTAAATATCACATATAACCGTTGTGCTTTAGAATAAGCATTGCCAACCCTCAGGAATATTTTTGCTGAATATTTAAAAAAAGGGATCCTGACAGTTTTCTTGACTGATACAGTATAATGGATTGCCAAAATTTATAGCTTTTCAAGCGGACAAGGGGCTTACAGATCCTTGGTAACGGGTTCCCAAAATAACACAGTTTAAGCAAAAAATGAAGGGTTGCCTTTTGTGCATAAGTTTGGAACAAGATGATGTCATGTTTTTACTGATCTTAATCTTTGTTTCTTACTGAGGCAGGAAACTTTAACATCATTTTACTGAGCTTTCACTGCTGGTAATGTGAATGTTTGTGCTTATGCAAAACTCATCTTCCGTGCAGTTAAAGGCATTTTTTTAAACTTTCAGCTGAACAGGAAGCGTCTTAAAGGGCATGTTTACCCCCATATAAAACTTCATACTTACATTCCCCACCCTACAAAGCTTAAGATCTGTCTTCTTGGTATTATAGATAGATTGATGTTTAGTGCAGACTGAACTGTCCTCTTCTCTGAAAGTTGTCACTTCCTCCTAAATGTGGTCAGAGGATGTGGCACGACCAGGAAGAAGGCACCAGAGAGCTTCAATCAATATATAGCTTCATGGTTTTAAGCGGTTTGGGAGCTGTTGTAATCACTTTTAAAAGGCCAGTTTATGTAAAAGTGAGTTTACGGCTGGGTACACACCATGGTGTGTTCATTCAAAGCAACCATTCACCACTAGCAATCGGTTCTCCGTAACAAAGCACTGTCCATAGAGGCTGTGGATCGCTCGTGGTTTTTTCGACACGTGCAATTGACAATTCCTTGATTCAGACAAGAAAAAGGTTTTTGGCTGGGTGTCATTGATGACCTGCCTGGTCAGATAATCAACAATGCCCGACAGAACGCCCATTTGTCAGGCAGATCATTAGTCATGGCTGCACTTTGTGTCTGTAACTAGGTTAAAGGTTATCTCCACCCGTAAATTAAAATAGCAGAAGGGGGCGGGACCAGCAGCCGCGACTGTGATTGGCTAGCCAGCAGTCAATCACAGACGCGGCTGCTGGCTTTACAGAGCACTAGGGGATCGAAGGTCTGTAAGTAACTTTGCAGTGATTTCCTTCCAAATATAACTCAGCGGTTGGGGGTGGGATGGGATTGACTACCCATAGTAAAAAGCATTAAAAGCTAGGGGATGCAGCAAAGAGATGGGATCCAAAGGGAGGGAGTTTGTGGAGGACTCCTCTGCGCATGTCACAAACCTTGTTGAGGTTAGGAAAGCAGCAAGGACCGGATGACTCACTGACAGATTCTACTCTTCACTTTCCTGGACTTTAAAAGGCACTGCAGGAAAACCATAAGGTGCAGAGATGTGAGGTAAGGATTTTCAAAAACTACACAGTGGGGCCAGTATGGGGTTAAATTTTAGTTTTGGGAGTGGACATGCCCTTTAAGAGTGTGTTAGAGGAGACAGTAGGAACAATTATTTTATTTGTCAGGGGGCTGGCAAAAACAAATAAAAATAGCCCTGATAGGATATACGTAATTGTCACGCAGGGCATAATGGTATTCAAATGAAAGTTTTTCAGTATCTCACAAAACCAGAAAAATGTTATGATTATCAACAAGTTAGGAAATCCAAAGTTTCCCAAAGATAAGGCAATTATTAAAAAGTAATACAAATGCTATAAGCTCTCTTATGTCATTACAATCTTGCTAAACATTAAAGGTGTATGGGAAGAGGATTCGGGTTTTCAACATGGCCGGTACATTGACAGAGACCATCACCCATTGCCTTGGCTGTACTCTGTGACCTTTACCATTCTTGTGCTTTCCCACTGTAATTATCCCAGACAGAAGAAAGGGATAAGAAAGGTGCAGATTACCTGTCAGCCCTGCACAGGATGTGAGCACAATGAGGTTTTGAAATCCCCTGCATTTTGTTTGACAGTAAGGAACAGAAAAGACCAAAAAAACAAAATGTGGTTTGTATTGAGGTGGAAAATCATATATCTACACGTTAAAGCCACAATGAAAATAATCTGTGTGGTGGAATTCCGCCAGCGACCATACCATAAACTCAAAGGAAAGATGTTTTATTTATACATATAGCTGCGTTCGCTGCCAGACTCACTTTAATGGAATTAAAATACTTTGAAAACACAAAGGAATTTATATTTTCTATTAAATGTCTAATGATCAAGAAGTAATAATGCACAGAATTATTAAGATATCAGGAAGATTGATCTAAACACAAGTAACTAAATTCAGATTTTCTAGCACTAAAAAAAAACCCAACAACTTTATTATTATTTAATAAACTGCTAGCCCCTTAAAGATATATTTTACAAACACAATAGTGAATTCATTTTCATTTCCAATATGTAATGGGATCATGTGTATTTTAAGATGCCTATCTAGTTTAGAGGCTAATGGGACACAGTAAGGCGAGCACATAGCCAAAAGACTGGTCAGATATTGTGAAGTTTAATACCATATGTGGGCTAGTAGATTGGATCACTCTCTGGAGGATTCATTAGCTTGACTTTTACATTGGGCCTTGAAAATTGGTACAACCACATCAGAATATAATGGCTTAAAACTATGGTTTTGGTCCCCATTTATGAAGTATGAACTGAAGAACATACAGTTTATTCACAAGGGCTTGAAGGGCCTTTAGATACGCTATAAAGCTAAGCATATGTATACTGGCTAAAGCTAGGTAAACACGATTCAATATTTCAGCCTTATTAAATAGCCATTATTTTATTGCAAAATATTATTACAAAGAAAAATAGAGTAAACATTTATACTACAGGTAGTGAGATTTTGCTGGGGGTAGTGAGCAATGCTAGGGTGTTTGGTTGTACTTGCTTTGGTGTTCCATAGTAGAGATGGATGAAAATTTGTGGTAAACCTATAAAAATGTATGTATACTGAAAAAATTACTTTGCATCACCTTAATCTATAAATAAATATGTGTAAGTAGCACTTACTGTGAGGTGTTTGTGTTGCTACATGCCTTCAATACAATACTTTTTTTGCTCATGGTTCTGACCACTGACTTGACTATTTCCCCCCATATCTACAGTGAATACTGCATACAATATACAGCACACCAACTGTCATGCCATTCCAGCTACAGCAAAACTGCTTACAGAAATGCTAAAACGTAAGATGTTTCATATTGGATATCTAAAGGAATAGGGGGCAGATCAACAAAAAAATGATACAGTGATAGTTGGAATGAATTATAGTTTTCCCTAATGGGCAATTTAAAAAAACAAATTTTTCATTGTACATATCCTTTTAGGTCTATGGCATCAACATTTTGCAATTAACATGATTTATTTTAAAACATAATACCATTAATGAAAGTGTTTACATTGTTGGTTTAAATGTTGGTTAGTTGACTGGCTGGCAAGCTACCTATTGGACTATCTGGCAGGCTGTCTATACACACACAGAACTGGCATATAACCCCACATTGAAAAACAAATGCACCTGCAAAATCTGCAACATTTCACTGGTTATGCAGTTATTCACAAAAAAGACACTCCCCGGATACATATATTCATGAACATCTGTGTAATATACATGATTTTGTTGTAAATGTATTTTACATTTTTCTTTATAAATATACAAAATGAAAATGGGGCATGAGAAAACTTTAGTGCCAGCAACCCTAGGCTAGTTGTTTTTTGTTTCTTTGCTGTTGCAAGTCTCAACAGACTCTTCTCTTGGGGTCAATACAACTGCTTAAAAGCAAAACAATCAGAAGTAGTTAAAATGTTAATTTTATATAAATAAACAGTGGTTGTGGTGCCTGACTGAGATGTCAACAATTCTCTAATCTAATTCTCCTACTGGATCATGTGGTCCAATATGTTGTATCCTGGAAGATTTACATTCAAGTGGATGTTTTATATATTACTGGCACCATAAAAGGTATCGGGGGACAATTGTCATTTGGGTAACGGTCATTGACAAAGTTGAACTAATTATTATACAAACCTCAAAAAGCTAACAGCATGGAATAGTCTAATGTTTGTAAAATTGTATTCATTTTGTTGCTTTTATTTCTCTCAATAGATAGATAGATAGATAGATAGATAGATAGATAGATAGATAGATAGATAGATAGATAGATAGACAGATAGATAAAGATAGATAGTTAGATAGATAGATAGATAGATAGATAGATAGATAGATAGATAGATAGATATAGACAGATAGATAGATAGATGATAGATAGATAGATAGATAGACAGACAGATAGATAAAGATAGATAGATAGATAGACAGACAGACAGACAGATAGATAAAGATAGATAGATAGATAGACAGACAGACAGATAGATAAAGACAGATAGATCAATAGATAGATAGATAGATAGATAGATAGATAGATAGATAGATAGATAGATAGATAGATATATAGATAGATAGATAGATAGATAGACAGATAGATAAAGATAAATAGATGATAGATAGATAAAGATAGATAGAATATAGATAGGTGATAGATAGATAAAGATACATAGATATATCGATTATAGATAGGAGATAGATAGATAGATTATAGTTAGGAGATAAACAGATAGATAGATACATAGATAGCTAGATAGATAGAATATAGATAGATAAAAAGATAGATAGATAGAATAGAGAGGTGATAGATAGATAGATTATAGATAGGTGATAGATAAAGATAGATAGATAGATAGATAGATTATAGATAGGAGATAGACAGATAGATAGATAAATAGAATATAGATAGAAAAAATATAGATAGATAGAATAAAGAGAGGTGATAGATAGAGGGATATTAAGAAATGGTACTGTTAGGTGTTAAGCTGGATCTCACTTTAATGAAAAAGGACAGATTCCACTGAATCCCCTTTATCCTTAAATTGAGTATTGCAGAAACAATTGTTATTGACATTGTCGAATGTTTACCGGGAGCAGTCGATAGCTTCTGAAATTTTCCATCACCACAGTTGGCCCCACTGTAGTAAAGTATAGGGAGTCAGCCATAGGGAAGGGAATGTGGCAGTCCTGAACATTTTCCCTATACTTTATATAGGGAGACCACTCGGTACTGCGTGTAACCTGATATTTGAAAAATGACAGAATATTACAGATTCCATTGTGTATCCCCAGCTTAACAGTACTGTGTTCCAGCACATTTGAATAAACATTAATATGCATATAATTAAGAGTATAATAACCAAAGCCAGTATATATTACTGTCCTTTTAATAGCTCATACTGAAAAATGAATAATCTTTTGTTTGCTGTCCTAACCAAGGTCATGGTGAACTGACTCAGGAATCGTAAAAGAGCTTCCCTGATTACAATCTACTGTTACAGAACAAACTGCCAGGCTGTTGTCCTCACTGTATATTTTGTCTATAGAGAAAAGAGCACAGCACATGTTACAGGTGAAATTTATCATCTACGTACTTTGTTAATATTTTATATTAATATGATTACCAGAAAGAGAAACAATACATAAAAATCAAGAGGTTGTCAATTCATTCCAAAACGCACAGACGTTTGAATGATCTCACCCAAATCAAAATAAAAGCAGAGTCAACGGAAGAGTTATCATTAGAAATTTGCTGTTTTTATTGCTCATTTTATCTATAGGGAACATAGAACCATTAGCTGTAAAACAGGTACGCAAACCATTAACAACAGATTCTGTTGACATATTTATTATGTTGCTCAAGAAAGAGGAAAGGCAATACACCTGCAAAACACTTTAAAAGACATGAATGAAAGTGAGACCTAAATAAATGCCTGGTTACAAGGTTGGATTTGTCTGGGATTCTCTGCTGCAATGAGCAGCAGAGAACATGGTTGTGTCTGTGATTTTGTTGTATTTCCTCTTATTTCCATGAACTGATTTAAAAAGCTGATCTTAATTAGCATTGCTAGAAAATTTATTTCATTTTAATTCCTTCATATTTGCATGTGGCAAACCACAACAACAGGAAAAACACTAGTATTCTTAATAAAGTTTACCTGGTTTAGTCTATAAATCTGCAGTATAGGAAAGGTCTGGTACTGCAGGTTCATTGTAAACGGCTGCAGTCGTTCATTAAGAAATGTATGTAAATATATGCCTTTTTAAAGGTGCGGAATCACTTCATAAATATGGCCTCAAGGGGTGTTGAGTAATGTGTTCTGTATGACAATTGTGTTAATTAACAGCTGGATAACTACAATCAACAGCCTTAAGCTGGGTACACACCATGGGACAACTTTGTTCCGCTAGCAAGCAGTAGGCCTGAACAAAGCACGGCAAAAGTAGCTGCGCTTGAGTGTGCAGTCCTCTATGGATTGATCGGCCTTGGTTTTCCAGAATGGGCGATCGGATATCGCCCGTGGCCACCCAAAAATTACATGCATTTAGGCCAATTGACTGATACACTGACATGACCGTTGGTCAGCCTGAAATATTGGATGGCGTGTACCCAGTCTAATGCTGGCCATACAATAGGCAGACATTAGATAGATTGGATGTTTGTTTACCTAAAGACAAATGTCTAAAGTAGTGTTTGGGCCCCTTTAGGCTAGGTACACATGGGCAGATTTTATCAGTCAGATTCTGTCCTCGGACTCCACACATGGAGCATTGTTCACATGGTGAGTGATGGAGGGGAGTAAAGTTTCCCTTTAAACACTAATAAAAGTTTGAGGATTATAGTAACAATTAACTTTAATTTTATCTGTTAGACCTCTTGTTTGCTATAAATACTTGTATTGTGACTTCCGTGTACTGTAAACAAGTCCAATTCTAATATATGAATTACAAATAAAATGTAAACAGGAGTCTCGGCCCTTGTGAAATAGCACAAGAGACTTTCTCAGCCACGCACAAACCAGACTAAGTTAAAATCCCTTTTCCGTGGAATGGAGGCAAAAGAAAGAACTTGTAAATGATTTGATTGCACCGTTAGTTGCCAATTCTTCTGTGAGTAGTTTCTTCACAGATGAAAAGAAATGAAAATACAGGACAGATGTGGATGAAACCACATTTAAAGTCTGTCACATACTGGGATTTTTTCAAATGATTCTGGCTCATCCATTAAACAAGGTGCTTTTTGCTTGATTTTGTACAAGGAAACATAAGGGAATATTTAAAGGCCAATTGCTGCCAATTAACTTTGATCAGGGAAAGTTGTATTGGAATCTTTCAGATTCCTTCTCCTGTCTGAAATAACATACATTTCCCAACTCCAGCAAAACAGCAAACTGATGATTAATGCTTGTTGGCAGCCATACCACAAACTTGCTTAGTGACTGGGCTTTTAAATAAACAGCTGGTGCAACTGAATGCCGCCTATTTCATGTGCTAAACTAGAAACAAACTAGGAAAGAAAGTGGCTTTCTTAATAAAGTGTTCTTGGATTAATACGCCAATCATTCTGTGGCTCCGGCACTGTTAGAGAACACAAAATATAAATACATCACGGCAAATATTGACTCTTAATAATGCACAGTGTGACTTGATAGTCAAATCTGAATAAAATTACTCTATGAAAGCAACTTGGCTTGCCATTAGCCCATACATTCCCATGGTAAACCAGACCCACCTAGGAATGTTGGCAACTTTCAGTGTGGTCTTCAATATACAACATGGTATCCAGAGTGCTAGAGCCTGTACCCATGAAGTTACATTTCATTTCCCCCTAATCCAGCTTGTTAAAGGATCTAACATAAACTGTGAGTAACCATATGTCTGATTATATGAAGCAGTCATAGGGAACAGCACATTGGAGCCACAGAAACTGCACAAACTGTACTGGCATTCGCAGCCTAATGCATTTTAGACAAATGGGTCATTCTAGGCCACATGATTCAATCGTATTAGGGTAATCAGTGAGATACTGTGTTAAATGCCTTCATTTGTTCTGTCGTGACAGAATTTAAGATCATTTTAGTAATTGGGGACTCCTTTCATAAATCTAAATCTGAAAAAATGTATAATGTCTTTCTACATATCAATACATACAATATAAAGTAATTCATACTAATTATCAATAAAAATGCAGAAGGGAAAGTAAGTAGCCCCCGCTGCCTCTTTGAAGCTGGGTAAACACTTTAAGTATAAAGGTACTATTTCATCGGAACGGATGTAATTGCCGCATTATCGTTCTGCAGTTCTGAGCATTGCCGACGTCAGCAAATTTTCACCGTGGGTCTTTAGGTCACTCAGAACTGATAGAAAATTTCTCCCGTCTGTGGCCAGCCCCCTATATTAAAGTATAGGGCAGTGGTGGAGAACCTATGGCACGCATGCCAGAGATGGCACTCGGAGCCCTTTCTTTGGGCACTCATGCACAGCAGAGTTCACCAGAGTTTGTTACCAGAAAGCCAGAGAGAAAGTGTAACGGTAGTCGGTAGCAGAAAGAGGTGACGTGCTATAACATTCAGCTCTACTGTTTTGGATCATAAACTCCTGTCTAATAATGTAGGGTTAATGGTCACTGTTTTAGATCTCAAACTATTGTGTGGTAATGTAAGAGGTAATATATAATTGATTCTATCTACTGTATTGGTCTGTGTAAAAACACCATATTCAGGTTAAATGATCATGCTGGCACTATACAATAAAAAGTGGGGATTTAGGTTGCAGTTTGAGCACTTCACTTGGCCTCTAGAAGGTTCGCCATCACTGGTATAGGGAGTCGGCCGCAACTAAAGGAAATTTGGCAGTCCCAAACTTTTTATTCTTTATATAGGGAGAACACTTGCGTCTGTCTGTAGTCTTTAAAAAATGACAGAATGTTAAAGATACTGTTTGTCATCTTTTATAGATCTTTGCTGTGTGTACCCTCATTAAATCATATCAAGATTAGTGCTTTGAAAGCTGAACACGGTGCATGTTTTGTATAAAAGAGCCTTTTAATGGTTACTTTGCCATTAACACTTTTTGTTATTGGTGTAAAAAATGAATAAGACACTTAAAGGGCAACTGTGGTCTCAAAACAAGTTAGGGTTGAATGAAAGTCTGCAATATATCCTTTAAAATGAGCCGACAATCACATCTCTGGCTGGAGCCTGTGAGAAATTACATTGGGGTGAATGTTCAAACTTCCTGCTTCCAGTAGTGACATCACCTGACCTCTGCCCGCCCGTTCGCCCCGGGGGAGAAGCATGCGCAGTTAAGACTTAATGCTGGGAAAATTAGGAAGTACCTGGGGAAAAATTTGACAGTTAAGAAGGGGAGCCTAATAATGAAGGAAGAGGCTGGTCACATGACTTCAAGCTGCAATATGGAAACACATACCATCCACCTTGTTTACATTGTATTTACTGTCCATAGGAAGTTAATAAATACAAGCAAAACCATGACAAAAACAGATTATTTGCTTTTCGTGTTTGCACTTTGACTTTGTGTGTGAACAAACACTATGGATATTATTACCGCACATGTACATTTTTCACACTGCATACAGAACTATGGGAAACTAGCCTACTACTGACTGTTATGTTTTTAGGTTTAGAATCAGATTTCTAAAATCAAACTGCAGAGTTGGACTTGACTTTTCCCACTGGGCATAAGTGGCACGCATGCGTTTACAGGTATGAGATGGGACGATTGGCAATAATCATCCGATTGTGCCTCAGCTGGGTCCCATGCTGGGACTTAAGAACGCTGATTGTTTATAAATAAATCAATGGGGAAGATAGGAATAGCAAGTTAGGTATGCACAAGCAGATTTTTCAGGCTGACCGACCATTCGCCTGAGAGGTTGCAAGAGATTGACAAACTGTATGGATCCACCATTGTGATGAATACAGATATATTTTTCTATATATTTATCAATGTTCTATATTGGTAACTCTGCCTCCTACCTAGCCTCCGGGAGAAGTTTGGCATGCGTACTGCAGCCCTTCTCCCCCTCCCTCCCCCTCGCTCTCCCTCCCCCTCAGGATTCCCTCCCCCTAGCATAAATCCCTTTAGATATAGTATTCCCCCTGTCCCCCCAGCCCCAACCGCTACATTTTTATTTTTAGAAAGTGCCCCGCTGCACTGAATGACCGGCAGCCGCGTCCGTGATTGGCTGCCGCTCAGCCAATGACAGACGTGACTGCTGGTCCCGCCCCTCTGCTTGCATTTTCTCGCAAGCAGAGGGCCGGCAGCGCGGCGGGGGAAAGAGGGGAGGTAAGTAGAGTTTGGGGCACTTTCTAAAAATAAAAACATAGCGGTTGGGGCTGGGGGGACAGGGGGAATACTATATTAAAAAATAGTTTTAAGGGTGGACATACCCTTTAACCTTTTTTTCAAGGGTTTCACAAGGATAAAAAGTTTGAGAAACACTGGTATAGATTCATCCCCGGCGGGGAATGTGAGTGCAATTTTTTAAAGAGAGATATATTTATAGATCTATAATTTCAATTTGTATAAATTATGCTTATTGATGATTTGATAACTGAGAAAGAAAAGGAAAATAATAATTTTATGGAGGGGTTCCCCAAGACAAGAAAACTCTTAAATGGGTCCCCACAGATAAAAAGGGATTGTTTTTAAAAGATGGCAAGCAGAATCTGCAAGATCACGCTACTCACAGGCCTGAGCACATTTCCCTCAGCTTTAAGTACAGAGAGATGAAATTTTCATGCATTGCTGAGAGGGTAAATGTACATTGGCCTCAGGACTGCTCTGAAATCTGCTACTCACTTTGGATCATGTTCAATTGTCCATTTCTCTTTAAATTGTGTACCCACCTTTATACCAGGGAACGTCTACTGTAGTTATGGCATTTGACAATACAAGCCATGACCAAAGTTACGACATGCCTATACTTCCAGTGACATTGGAACAAACCCTCTAGGTTGATAGGTCACACTCTTGCTGTGGTTTATCAATGAGGATGAGATAGTAAGACATGGAGAAAAGAGGAATAGGCAATGGAGCATCAGTCAGTGAGACCCTTAGAGGTCTGGCACACATGGTGGTTTTACTGAAGCAGCTTTTCCTCTGAGAAAACTGTTGTGGCACAAAATAACATAAACTGTTAGTAATTACCTGCCAATGGAGTAAATGGAAATCTTCTGAAAATGCAGATACTGGGATTTCCACTCAATAGATGTCTGGAAAATGCCATCTGTGGTTTCTGAGAGTAACCGCATGTAAAAGACAGCATCAGCATTTTTCTAATGTTCACATTTTCTTGAATGTTCCTAAGATTTCGATTTGTTTCAGTGGCAGGTGATAACGAGCAAAATGTTGTTATTGCTATAGAGGGTTTGATGGAAACGAGGTCTGTGTTTCATTATATCTTATCAAAGGGACTACGTATGAAAGTCCGCAGGACTAAAGAAATCGCTGCAGAGTTGCATTCTGGATTTGCATATACTAAAAATTACACAGGCTGGTATATTCTGTTCATTTATGCAACCAAGCAAACACAAATGAGGTGTTAATATGCGTGGGACTTACTTCTAGATCATTGAAGAACAGATGGGTGTCAGCCAAGTTGAATATCATTTCTTCCATGCGGAGACCAAGGGACACTGAAGAAGGAGGGTCCTATAGAGAAAAAAGGTTTAAATATAGTGAACAATTACTAAATTGTTTTACTCATTTTGTTTGAATTTTTTTTTAAAAAGTTATTTTGTTGTTGTACAGTAACAGAATGCAGTGCTACAGAATGAATGAAGTGCTACAGAATCAGTATAGTGCTATAATGCCACCATGGTCATTTTTCCTCTCCCATGTAATATACTTGTGGGTGGGGAAAATAGGTCTAGTCATTTTTCTCTATAAGATTTGTCAGGGTCATGGCAGCTGTTCATGTCTATGGATTCTATAATATCACCACCTCACTGTTTTTTTTAATGACTTAATTAAAAATTGACTGCACAAGCTGGCTACCTATTTAGGCCATTATTCGCCTGTCTTTTCTGGACACAAGGAGGTGAGGAGAATATTTGCTACACGGTATAAGTTGTAAAATTGGTGATTTTGCATAGACTCTTTGTTCACATGTCTACACAAATCTGTAATCAGCGTATTATCTGATCTGGATGCAGAAGAGAAGCATGTCTGAGCAGCAACAGATCCTAGAAACCAACTGTTTTTTTAATGTTATATTATTTTTATAGTTGCAATCATTTATTTGGTTATTTAGCATTGCAGCTCATCCAATCGGGGCCCCTGTACAAACAGATTGTGTCAGGCAATATCCAATATCTGTATTGGAGCTTGAAGTTAACCAAAAAGTTTTTTGCTACAATCGCAAACTAAATGAAGCTACAGATTTTATTTTGCCGTCCCCTGGATCAACTCTTAGGAAGGTAGACTTCGTAAGCGGGATAAAAGGCTTAAACTTGATCACAGCAATTAACCGTCATAACTTTACTACACTATAAAATGTATGAATAAAAAAAAAAAAGACTGGCCCATGTTTGGCTAGCATAAGGTGCCCATACACAAGGCAGACATTAGATAGGTTAGGCATTTGGCTATAGACATCTCATTTATCTCAATATAAACATCTCATCTATCTAATGTCTAAAGACCGCATTTACAAGTTTACATCCAGCTGCGACCATTGTTTGACAATTCGTTCAGATTAATGGGCGATCAGACGCACTAGAAAAACTCAGCCACTCATTAAGGTCCCCTATGGACCGCACATTCGGTCTTGCTAGTGGCAGACATATACGGTTAGAACTAATCCACCAGCTGCTGTGTACCCAACTTTATATACTGTATGTTTAGATGCTTACAGGAGAAGCTTTTACGTTGCTTACCATTAGATGATTTCTCAATAAATGCCCTAGAAATATAACAGTATTTCTAGTGGAATCAGTGCTGATTCCTCCTATTTGCTGTTATTTTATAGTAGAACTAATGAAGGAGCAAAGCCTCCTACGTGGTATAGTAAAACTAATGGTGAACTCGCTGAAACAGTGATCACATGTAATGCTACTTGCAACCTACTTTTGTGAAACCCGGAAAATTGCAGTAATACAAATAGAATTCCTTCTTTTTTTTTTGCCTTTAGCAGTAACATTGATGAATATGCACAGTCCTATAGCCTGCAAAATGTGAGCAGCCAAAACTGCATTGCCTTAATCAAATTTACTTTGCAGGTTATGGATATTTCAACTTAATCAAAGGAGTAAAAACTAGCTGTAAAGAATGGCCGGTGTTATTTGGCCAAGGCCACCCACAAAGAGACATGTCTTTTGTTTGTGATTAACGTATAACACACTTTATGTTCTCGGAAGAAAATTGCCGTATCAACTAGCTCCTTGCTCAGCTAATAAAATAAAAACCCAGTGTCCAAAGTTGTGGTTTTCAAATATAATGCAGATGTTTGTTATGTTTTCATTTATAGAATGTTTTCAGGAATTTTCTATATTGAACATACGTGCTGTGTTCTACTTGCGTTTTCAGGATTATGTATTTGGCAGTTGGTAGGAGACAAAAAGCAGCAAAAAAAAAAGCAAATTTTTTAAAGTAAATGCTTTGTGTGAATTTATTGTCTCTCAGCTATTTCTTTATTTTCTTTTTTTATTCCACATTTATTTTTATATTTATTCTCTATTTAATAACAAATACATCCTTTATTAAAGGAAAAAGAAATGCAAATAATTATACCAGGTCCTGCCTGACCAATCAAATCAATGCTGAAATTTTCAGACTGCTCAGTGTTGGTCAAGAAGCCTATCTGTATAGCCTATCTGTATATCCATCAATAAGACACTGCAAATTGTGTTATAATATGTTCTACGCCAAGATCGGGGGATGTCTGTATAGGCGCTAGTTTGCCATGTGAAACAATCATTTTAGGGTGTGTCAGGTGACAATGACCTAGCATCTGTTCCAAACTTAATGTGGTCTTAGCAGCACTACAGCAAAAAGTAGGTAGAAATATATAATCCTTGAATACATTTAAGCTGGGTACACACCATGCAATGATCGATAGTTCAGTGTATTGGCCAATCAGGCCAAAATAATTGCATGGTATTTCGGATCAGTCGAACACACGATCAGACATGTCTGAAAATCACTTTTGCTGAGACCGACAGTCCTTCCTCCTGGCCGACTGGTCGGACGAGCCAAACAGTCGGTCGGGAGGAAATATTGCATGCTTTAAAGTCTTTTCAGTTTAAAATAAAAAGAACTATGGGGCATATTTATAAATGGCCGTTTGCCACCGTTATTGCCTTTTTCGATAAATTTGGACTTAATCAATTCAATCAAATTCGCCGGTTCTTCCGATCAGATTTACAATAGTTTCCACTGATCGTAAATCGGCGTAAAAAAATGTTAGCTTCTGGCTAGGTACACACCGTGCAATATTTCAGCTTGACCGACTATTTTTGTTGATCAGGATGTACTTTAATCTTAACTTATTTACCAGCCACTGACCGATGAATATCTTTCTTTTGTCGGACAAAAGGAAGATTGGATATATCGTTAAAATTTGTTTAGTAGAATGGGTTGAAATGCACCTTCCACCTTTCAAGATAAAATCTACTGAAGATATGAACTGAAAGATGATCCCATGTATAGCCTACTTAAGGTTGCATCACATAGAGAGCAGCCACAAACATAGAGTGGGGAGGATGAGACATGGGGGAGATAGCAGAAGAGTTCTTAATGATGACACCTAGGTAAGTTATATTAATCTGTAACCCTATTTGTGTACTGGCTACATCATTCAGATAATAAATGGTAAGGATATTAGAATTTGAATGCAGGAAGTCTTGTTTGCTATTATATGTTAGCGCTTTTTGACCTGAGACAATTCTAAAGCTGGGTACACACCATTAAATATTTTTGCCCAAAATAACTGCATAGTTTATGGACACGACTGTTGGTTCGTCCAAATCGGCTGAACACTCCTGTCTGAAAACCATTGTGCATTCCTCTATGGCCTGAACGCTCGGTTGCGGCTAACTGTCGGCCGCAGCTACTTTTTCTGCTACCATCAGTCCTTCCTTCTGGCCGACCAGTCGAAAAGTGCTGAGCAGGTCAGGTCAGGAGGAAGGATCTGACAGTGTGTACCCAGCTTTACAGTGGTCTTCTGTTGGCCATGCATTTATTAGATATTAGATAGATTTGATATTTGATGGATGAATCTATCTAATATATTAAAAGACCATTTAAGCCTCCCAGTGTTCCTGTAAAGTTTCCCATTTTGTAATCAGAATATTAATTACAAAATGATCAGACCAGGTGGTGGTCTAACTGTTATGGGAACTTTGGGAGGTAGGTTTCCTAGTGTATGGCCAGCATTAAAAGAATATAATAATTTATTGCAACATATTAATAAATAATCAGTTTTTAAAGGGCATGTCCACCCCCCAAACTCAAATTTAACCCACTACTGGCCCCACTGTGAAGTTTAAATAAATCCTTTCCTTACATCTCTGCTCCTCACGCTTTCTCCTGCAGTGCTTATCCAAAGTCCAGGAAACTGAAGAGTAGGAGCTGTCTTCCTGTGGGAAGGGTTTCTGCCTCTAATCTTGCATCCGGGAGATAGTGTGCATCCCTGACCACCCCCAAAAGCTATGTCAGATTATTAAAAAAATCATTGGATATTTTCTTACAGCCATTCGTTCCCGTGGCGCTCTGTATTGATGGCAGCCGTGTCTGTGATTAGCTGCCTCTCAGACAATCACAGACGTGGCTGCCAGTCCGGCCTGTGCTTGCATGTTCCGTCAAGCAGGTAGACGGATCAGTGTGCTGCAGGTCCGAGGGGCTGTAAGTAGAGTTCTGAATCTTTTTTTAATAATCTGATATAGCAGTGTGGGTGTGGGCAGGGGTAGCTGACATTATAATAAACGTTTTTCTGTAGAGTGGAGATGCCACTTAAATGCAGTCTACTGAGAACAAGCATAAGCATAATAGCTCTGGCTACACAATGATACAACATTTGAAAAGCCAGGCAGTGCAGAAATACTACAACCACTATCACCAATTGACTCCCTTTACACAACAGTAGCAATTACCTAATTTGAAGATTGATGGTGCATTAGGCTAAATAACTATTAATAAGATAAGGGAACCTTCCTTCCACCCCCCCTTCCAACAACATAAACAGTAATTGGAAGGGTAATTGACCCTTTGTTCCATGAATTCCAGAGTTTCAGGCAATCTTTACCTAAGAAAGTATTTACAGTTGCCCCACCTGGGCTTTAAGAAGTTTTACAGGGAAAACCATAACAATTAAACCTCGGAAATCAGACAATGCTCTCACACAGTTAATAAGATTTTAGAAAAGTAATATGAAGGGCATTTCTTTCCTCTTTAATTAAAAACACTTTTATGGGTATTATATATTCACTTATATAGCCCATATATTATTTGAGGGAAAGAATGGGTTAACGTATGACTATTAGTTATACAAAGAAAAACAGGAATTATATAAAAAGTAAAATACACAGGAAATGCTTCTAAAATATTGTATAGACTCACACGGTCTGGTTAGCAATAGTTCTAAGATGTGAATGTGAATTCCACCACATCATCGGCAGTAAAGTAATAACGGGGTGTGTTTATACCTTGACGTTTACTTTAATTAACAGAAGTGAGAGAAGTTGATACCCGGAGAAGATGGTTTAAGACTTTCCTTTATTACAGAGACATATGGTTAAGAGCTTACTGGACTTTCCATTATTGTTAGGACATATGGTAAAAAGCTCATCTAACCTAAATTCTCAGCCCTCCCCTACATCTGTACTTAGCCATTTGATACAAACCTTATTTTAAGTGGCTACTTTGGGTTCAGATTGTTTTGAATTCTTGATATTTTGTTGGGAATTGCTTTGTTTATTTGTACAATGTACAACCTTTTTGTTTTGGTCAAACACTCAGAAAATCAGTCTCCCGTGTCTTCTGTAATGAGATTGATCCTTCGAATACTATCGTATGATTCTATTATCTCTTTCAAGATCTTTTAGAGAACATACTTGGGCTGATAACTTTGTCTTAATTTTGTCTGTATCCATTAAAGAAATCCTAACACCTATGGATAGGTACATGTGATATGCAATATTTGGATCTGGTCAAAATTGCAGTGAGAATTTTTCCCCACAATTTGACATGTTGGTAATGTTTAGCCATTTGCATGGTATAATATTAAGTCCTGATTGACCCTTCTTTAGCAGGCCTAAGATGTTTATTCTTTGTATGGTCAACTTTAGACTTGGAGGCTTCTATAAGGCAACTAGTATAGCATATACTATAAATACACATGTATATAGACACAATGAAACCATGTCTATCTAGACACAGATTTCTGCAAATCTTTTGGGTTTAAGGCTTGGGTACACGCAGGCAAATTTTTCACTCCGACCAACCGTTTGCGACAAGTGAGTGTTTTTTCTGGGGCAAATCGCTGTTGGTTGCAGCAAAAATCGTTGCAGCCCACAGTTTTCCGCACAATCGCAGGGTTAGTGTTGATTTACTCGCCTTTTTGTCTAATCTGGACAAACATGTGACAGATCGTGTGCGCCATCACCAGCGATTTCTCAGGCCGATGGATCAATATACGAAAAAATTGGTCAGGTTGCCTGAAAAATCACCTTGTGTGTACCCTTAAGCAATAAGGTAGTGGGCAGTTATGTCTCTATCAGTCTGATATTTGGCTATAGATTTTTACTATAAATATTGTAGAAAAACATAAATCTTTAAAGTGCCGTGTTCCATAATGAAAGCCCAAGCTATTTTGCCCAGGTATTGACCTTAATATATAGCTGATTCAAATGAAGAATTAAATAAATCCATATGAATCAGCACACCCACACAAATACATACAGAAACATGAATAATCTGAAACTGTATTCCCAGAAATGTAGTGTATACACTATATTAAAGGAGAACTAAACCTACACTCCAGAATCTGAACATATCCCCTCTAAAAACACCAATAAACTGTAAAATCCCACTACAGTAAATAGCATTAAAGTAAATGAAAACCCCCGAAGAGCTGGAAGAAATAACTGTGTGTATGTACAGTGACTGATCACTGCCTTTTGTCCGGTGGGAACTGATTCTCGTGATTTCCATTATATTTTAAAATACATTGCGATTCGCAAAACACACTCAGAACGGTAAACACAACGTACATAGTGGGACCTAGGCCTTAGCCATGGATGTAAATTCTTATGGAAAAAACTGCCATACCAGAATTAAAACCCATTTGGATACCTGCAGTAATTCAAAAGATGTCTCCCATCGTCAAATAAAAACATGCCTCCCATAATGATGCATTATAAGCTACAAGCACTTTGTGAATAACCCAAGATAAATATTTAAATGTAAAATTGCACCCACCCAACTTAAATTTAAAAAAAGTAATAAAATATCATTTTAACATGCAATAAGGTTTTTCTGCAATTTAAACTTTATGGAATGCATTTTTACTGTTATTTCTGGCAGAGTAATGCTTCCTTTAGTATAAATAGGGTCTGTGTTGTGATGGTAAAAGCAAAGTACGGGAGGTGTACAGAAATCTAAACAAATTCTAAAAACCAAATCCCTAAAGTAGCCTGTGGTTTACATGGATTTGGCACTTGACAATAAAACAGTAAATATATATATAAATATTCTGTACACACACACACAAAATCATTTTATTATTATTATGCACCCTAAGCAATGATTTTTAGCCTCTATGTTCAGGTTAAGCTCGGTACTCACAGTACCAACTTCTGAAAAATGACAGGCAAAATCTGTAAGATTCTGTCTGTCATTCTTCAAAGATGAGGGTGCACACAGTCCCGAGCGTTCTCCTGATACACATTAAAGGGAGACGTTTTGGGACTGACATGTTTCCCACCACCACAGCCCACTTTATATACTTTAGTACAGGGGCCAGACAGATTGTGAATGTTCGTCAGCAACAGGAACAATTGTTCATGTATAAACACATTGCAAAAAAAAAGGGACAATTCCATCGGATTTGATGGAATCGTCCTTTTTTTTCGTACCTAGCTAGTACCTAGCTTTAAGACCAACATGATGTGAAATACAAATTATTTGGTAATTTCTAAATAAGGATGCACTTCAGAGAAATTCATCACTTCTAATAAATCCAAGCACCAGGTAAAAATAACCACTTTACTGGTAATCACCTAGATATTGGTAATCAATTGACTGATATCATTTTACATAGAAGTAGTAATCCAAAGATAAAAACAATTTAGAATTTCAACTTAGATTGAAATTGCTGTGCTAAGGAGAAAAATGGGTTTTGTATTTTTACTGTAAAGGTCCAAATGTTTAATACTTTTCTGCAGCTTCGGAATCCCCTGTCATTTATTTAAATAGAAAATCCTAGAAGCAGTGTTGACTACAATTCCTTCAGCATATGTTTGTAGAATTCTTTAGATTTACAACATCCCTTTCAAACAAGCCACGACTGTGACTTAATGATTGTACAGTTAGTTATTCAGTTGCATATAACATTGCTACAGCAACCTACTGCTGTTCTACAGCATAGTAATATCTGGTCAACTGCCCAGCCCAGTATTTTGGTAGAATCAGGCAGGAATGAGCTGTGATTTAAAGACATAAATATTTGTTTATAGACAATATTTTTTTGCGACCGCACGTGTGTACGAACCTTGATTGTTACATCTGTCAGCTGGGGATGTAAGACAGAAGTCTGCCTAGGTGTATTAGGCCTTTAGCTGGCCATACACTACAAACTTGCCTGCTGACAATTCTGCGATGTTCTGACAACCATCTGGACCAATCACTTCACAAAAGATATCACCATCATAATATCATATACAATCTTAATATTGATTGCAATTACTATCACATGAGTTGGCAGGAAACATTGCAGGAATGTCAGCAGGTAAAACTGCTGCTACACTTAAATGTCCACCCTTGAAAATGTTTTGATATAACAATCCCCCTGTCCCCCCAGCCCCAACCGCTATATTTTTATTATTAGAAAGTGCCCCAAACTTTACTTACCTTCCCTCTTTCCTCTGCCGCATTGCCAGGCCCTCTGCTTGCGAGAGTTCAGTGTGGCGGAGGAAAGAGGGAAGGTAAGTAATGTTTGGGGCACTTTCTGAATAAAAAAACTATAGCGGTTGGGGCTGGGGGGACAGGGGGAATATTATATGGAAAGGGTTTTACGCTAGGGGGAGGGAATCCTAATCGGGAGGGAGAGGG
The DNA here is from genome assembly GCA_019447015.1 of Hymenochirus boettgeri. Lineage (NCBI taxonomy): Eukaryota > Metazoa > Chordata > Amphibia > Anura > Pipidae > Hymenochirus > Hymenochirus boettgeri. The sequence goes on along the minus strand of CM033474.1, from coordinate 228,081,798 downwards.
AGGGGGAGGGAGGGGGAGAGGGGCTGCAGTACGCATACCAAACTTTTCCCGGAGGCGAGACAGGAGGCAGAGTCCTATATGGACTCTGCTATCCTCCTGGTGGGCAGTTTTTGGGACTTTGGGGGGGGGCTACAGGAGAACCATATGGAGCTGGGATGTGAGGTAAGGATTTTATTACACTACATGATGGGGCCATTACTGGGGGGGATTATAGTTTTGGGAGTGGACATGCCCTTTAACCTTAAAATTGATTTGACATTCATCTCACATCCAATATCAAATCTGTGTAATGTTGAGGTAGAGTATGGCCAGTTTAGGACTTTACTATTTGAACATTCAATTGACTTGTATATGTCAAGTATATAAACCCAAATTATTAGGACTTGCAGAATATATTTTGTACAGAACAAAGTTCTTACTACGATCAAAATAAACTGATCAATGCCCCTGTAACCCCCCTGACACCTGGTGGTAACATTACACTATATGGACAAGTGGACACAGAATAACAGAAGTCTAAAGCTAGGTAGAGATGCCATTCATTAGCAGACCCAGCAGATGTCTGTACCTAGATTAGTGCATATTGTCACTCACCCTTCCATATCTGTTAGCATAAGATCCCGTCAGCAATGAATGGAAGACAATGATTGTCTCATCCAGATCCCATATGAAAACTCTCTATAAAGAAGTATAGAAGAAGTATATTATTTCAAAATAAAAGGCAAAACAAATTGTATTATACCCTAAATGCAAATTGTGTGTTTCTATTTTAAATTAAAATTCATAAATACGATTTAACAAAATTATTTTTTACTTAACCAAATAGAACAGAAAAGCTGCATGTTACTTTAAAATGGGTTTGTGCCTTTTCTAGAACCCATGCACCCCAAGCAAACAGTCTTTATAGAGTGACCCTATGTCCTTTTTTCTTTTACTGATATCATTCTGTTTAATTCATGCTCAATTATCATGAAGTATGAGTAAGACTGTTATTAAAGTTGCAGAAGTTTGATTCTCCATTGGAACATTTGTCTGTGGTGGTACTGTATAGGTTTCTGTGTTGATTACATGGACAAAATATTTAACAGGTTGTATTTTATAATGACATTAGCTGAATAGCAGGTAGATCCCCAATAAACTAAATGGTCATTTCGATTACTTGTTTGTGAACCATAACAATTACAATTTTAATGCAATGACAGTTTATTTATTTTGCCATGACAATGATATATGCCACTTTTTTGGTTTTTATTTTCTGGAGTCAGATTACTATGTGACATACTTCAAGGTCAGAATCTGGAGGTGGGGATGGGTTATTGTTTCTTCTTCCTCGCCCTCGTGATTTTCCATCTGAAGTGCGCCGTAATCGATCTGAATCTGAATCTTTAATGGGCGTTGATGGACTGTGGATTGTGCTGTATTCAGCTAAAAAAGGGAAAGAAATAACAAAAAAAGTTGGTATTTTTAAGATTCTCTGAAAAAAAAAATCTTACTTGATCAATCTACTTTAGAACAGTTTATTCAGCATGCAGCCATGTTGGAGTCAGATAAAAGCCACTTTCAAGGGACACACTGCACTCTGCTTCATTGTGCTTAGCACAGGGGAATTCCTATAAAGGCACAGCTCTATAGTGTGCCTGTTCGCTCTATATAGAAGAACAGTAGACACAAAAAGATCTATTCACTTGCATTTGTAGTAACTCAGGTAAACAAATCTAAACTCCACATAGAGCTGTATGGTGATTGGTCATTCTTATCCTACAGTAATCACCACTATTCCTCTATCCATAGACCAGGAATGTGACTGACTGGTGTGCGTTTCTGCACACAACACCTGACTGCAGGACAAACGTTTTTTTTTACCAGACATAATCACTGCTGGTAATATAATATTGGGTTTGTGTCTCTTTTGTATGATGCAAAGTTTAAGACTGAAGCTGAAATTACCTAGAGAGGCAAATGCAAAAGTAATTTGATAGGGGGAGAATGTGGTGGATGAGACTCTAGTGGTGGATGAGACTCTAGTGGTGGAGGAGACTCTAGTGGTGGAGGAGACTCTAGTGGTGGAGGAGACTCTAGTGGTGGATGAGACGCTAGTGGTGGAGGAGACACTAGTGGTGGAGGAGACACTAGTGGTGGAGGAGACGCTAGTGGTGGAGCAGACTCTAGTGGTGGAGGAGACGCTAGTGGTGGAGGAGACACTAGTGGTGGAAGAGACTCTAGTGGTGGAGGAGACTCTAGTGGTGATGGAGACTCTAGTGGTGGTGGAGTCTCTAGTGGTGGTGGTGACTCTAGTGTTGGAGGGGACTCTAGTGGTAGAAGAGACTCTAGTGGTGGTGGAGACTATAGTGGTGGAAGAGACTCTAGTGGTTGAAAAGACTCTAGTGGTGGAGGAGACTCTAGTGGTGGAGCAGACTTTAGTGGTGGAAGAGACTCCAGTGGTGGAGAAGACTCTAGTGGTGATGGAGACTATAGTGGTGGGGGAGTCTCTAGTGGCGGTGGTGACTCTAGTGGTGGTGGTGACTCTAGTGGTGGAGGGGACTCTAGTGGTGGAAGAGACTCTAGTGGTGGAAGAGACTCTAGTGGTGGAAGAGACTCTAGTGGTGGAAGAGACTCTAGTGGTTGAAAAGACTTTAGTGGTGGGGGAGGCTCTAGTGGTGGAAGAGACTTGCTGAACTCTCCATCCTGATTTTTCATTCGCTTATGCTAATCTATTGAGTTTTATATGTACCCTCCAATACAGTTGGGCAGATAACTGTTTGTTTGATGAAGGGACCACAGCGGTTCCGAAACATTACACAATAAAAGTTTGTTCACTTAAGACTGGTGTGCCCAGCTATACTAATTTTGGATATATTTACTGTTGGCTACAGTGTTGGAGCACCCAGCACCCTACATTCATTACATTGGTTTAGATGTGCAGGATCTCAATCCATTGCATTCCAATACAGTTTGCTATCAACATTTTCCCTAATTCCCATTATTTAGCTTTCCCAAGTGTTTTTTAATTTACTATATATTAAAGGTACATTTATTTTTCTTTACCTAATGCTTTTCATATTGGTAGGTAGCCTCCTAATGCAGTTCTGCAGCACAGAAGTCTTGTGTTTGAGTCAAGTTAGGGTTTGCTTAGGGGTCATGCTTCAGTCCACAGGCACACTAGTAGGTTAATTGCCATCTGGTAAAGATTGACCCTATAGTATGCCTGGGGTAGGGAAACTAAACTGTTAGCTAAACTGGGTCAAGGACTGATCTTAATGATTCAACATCTGGAAAGCACTAAATAAAATAAAAATAAAGGATAATAATCATTGCTACGGGTAAAATGGTCTTGAGTGGAAGAAAATAAGATGATATGTATCATCAAAAGTAACTAAGGTAATTAACCAAGTTTCTTAAAGCAAGTACACCAAATTGTATTTTTTACCTGAACAAAGGAATATACGAACATTAACCTGTGCATGTGTTAGGCTTGTACGCACATGTTGATATTTTGGCCCAATCAACCATTGTGACTAATATTTTGGTTGACTGGGATGAAATATTGGTAGTAATTATTGACAAACAAGAAAAAAAAGGCCAGTCGTGTTATGTCAGTAAATTATGTTAATTGGTCTGTTGTCTTTAATAGACCGCTAAATTGATCGGTCCGAATTATTGGTGCAGCTGCTTTCATTACTGACTGAATATTGGTCAGTTTAACAGCTGGTAGTTCTGAGCAGAAATGGCGGGCATACTTCTGCCAATGTGTACATGCCTTGATTTGTTCTTTCTTGACAGAATTTAGGATAATTTTAGATATTTTAGTAATTGGGCTACTTTTTAAAATCTAAATGAGAATTTTTTTTTATAATAACCTTTACATATCAATAAAATAATTCAAACTAATTACCCAAAGGTATAAACAATTAGCCCTAGCTGCTTCTTTAAGGATCACTAAACTCTAAAAACAACTCCCCTTCCCCCAAATCTCTAATTCTATGGAAGTTAGGGGGTATTGTTATGATTTCCAGGCAGGGAAGTAAAGTCCCTGTCTTGTATCAAATATTTTTATCAGCAAGGGAGACTGAAAGCTTGCAGTGGTAAAACTTCTAAACCTAAATAAGCTAAAACAGGAGGTAGGAATCTTTGCTTGTCTCTTACAGAATTTTAGATTAATGGGTGGAAACGTTTTAAGGTTTTACTGGTCCTTTAAATCCACCTGTAGATATAATACTAATAATAAAAACAAAATTATCTTTCAACTGAAAAGGCGCACACTGCTCTCTGCACCATGACATACGTTTTGCTTTAAGCTCTTTAAAGTGGAATGAGAAAACTTTCATGCCACTAGAGTCAAGTTTCATAGACAAGCCTGTGACTACTTATTATGGAATGTTCGTTTTTTCACAGCCAACTGTACCACAAGCATCTAGTGTGTTCTAGTAATATTTGAAAGAGCCATCAGAAAGCATATAGGCTTCATCACAAAATTAAAATGAGCCAAAACACATGAACACTATATATGATCTATATTATTCTTTCCTGGGTAGAAGTTGGCACTTTTTGGGGGTTCTTTCCTTAAGTACAATACACATTTTGTCTTCTAAATAGAAACTCTAATCTTTGTGAGTCCACCCAAGGAGCTGGGACAATGAGATGGTTTGTACAAAGGATACGTTCATGACCTGTTCTGTTCTAATGCCTTTCTTCTCCTGGCTCTTACAGAGACTTGGATCTCCCACCATGATATTGCGGTTGAAGCATCGATTACGCATGGTGGTCTATCTTTCTCTTAATCGCCTTGTTCCTCAGGATGGGGTGGAGGGGTAGGTCTTCTCTTTTCCCCTATCTGCTGCTTAAACTTGTTTCTCTTGCACCCTCTGTGGCTTTTTCCTCATTTGAAGTCTATGCTGTCCAACTTTTTAACCCTTTATGTCTACGAGTAGCAGTCGTATACAGACCCCATTCTGCCTCAGCCCCAGCCACTTTCCTTACAAAGTTTGAAACCTGTCTCTCTTTCTTTCTTTCCTCCGACTGTCCGCGTATAATTCTAAATGACTTCAATTGTCACATTGATGACGTTGAGCAATCCTGGCCCTCTCGCTTTCTTCACTTAACTTCCTCCTTCTCCCTCCAGCAGTGGACCAACACTAGCACCCATAAGGATGGTCACTTTCTGGACTTGGTCTTTACTAAAAATCTGTTTCTCAGTTTGCTAGTAACTCCTTCCCACTCTCTGATATCAATCTAATGACTTTTTCTACCACCTACTCTCCCCTCTTATCTTACACTCCATCTACTGTCCTTGTTTGCAACACCCATGCAATAGACCTTATGGCTCTATCCTCCTCTCTCAGTTCTAGCCTCGCTGCCCTCATGTCTGACTCTAACACTGATTCCCTAATACATTCATATAACTCTATCTTATCCACTACTATTGACTCCTTTGCCCCCCTACAAACTCACAAATGTCGCCCCGCTAATCCCTGTCCTTGGCTCAATTCAGATACCAAGTTCCTACGCTGCTGTACTCGTGCAGCTGAGCGGCTGTGGAAAAAGTCACACAGTCAGGGGGAATTTAACCATTTCAAGCTCATGTTGTCGTGTCTTAAGTCAGCTCTTTCAGCAGCTAAACCCTTCTACAGCCCTCCTCTATGGACACATCATTCCATTAACGCTCCTCAGGATTTTGCAGACTACTTCAGAAATAATATAGATGAAATCCGTACTCTAATCCGCTCACCCCAGGACAAATCTTGCCTTCTTTTGCCTGCCCCACCACCTGCAGTTCTGGAATCTTTCACCCCTGTCACCCATTCTGAAGTCTTCGACCTCCTGTTGTCCTCTCCGCTGCGAATGTGTACCCTTGATCCCATGCCTTCCCCTGCTCTGTCTCACATTTTTAATTCCTCCTTGACCTCTGGCATGTTTTCTGCTGCCTTAAAACATGCATGTGTCAAACCTCTTCTTAAAAAATCCTACCTGTCTCTCAAACTACCGCCCTGACTCCCTTTTATCTATTGCATCAAAATTCCTTGAACGTCTAGTCTCTACATGCATTACTAAGTACCTCCATGCTAATAACTTATTGAACCCATTACAATCAGGGTTCTGACCGGGTCATTCAACTGAAACGGCCCTCTGCAAAGTCTCAAATGACCTACAAGCTGCCAAAGCCAAAGGACAGTTCTCGGTCCTCATTCTCCTTGACCTATCCGCTGCCTTTGATACTGTGGACCACTCTCTTCTTATGCAGATTCTATTTTCTCTAAGCATCCAAAATCAAGCTGCAGCGTGGTTGTCTTCTTATCTCTCTAACAGATCTTTTTCTGTCTCTTTTGCTAATAAGACTTCCTCTCCTGTTCCGCTTAGTGTGGGGGTCCCTCAGGGCTCGGTTTTAGGACCCTTGCTGTTTTCCCTCTACACTATCTCTCTGGGAGAAATAATCAATTCTTTCAGTTTTAAGTATCACTTAAATGCTGATGATACCCACAATTTACTTGCCCACGCCCGTGATAATCCCTGAAGTTCAATCCTAAATCTCTAAATGTCTGCTCTCTATCGCTTCCTGGATGGCACACCTCTGCCTTAAACTCAATCTATCCAAAAATGAATTAATAAATTTCCCCCCTAAACTGGGACCTAGTCAACCCTTCTCTATCTCTATTGACAATATGGTCATTAACCCAGTTGAATATGCATGCTGCCTTGGAGTTATCTTTGACTCCTCTCTTTCCTTCCATCATCACATTAACAATGTCGCTAGGACCTGTTGTTTTATCCTTCGCAATATTGCCAAAATTCACCCTTTTCTCTCTCTCCACTACTAAAATGCTCAACCATGCCCTTATAATCTCCCGTCTTGACTACTGTAACATTCTACTACTTGGACTCCCGGCCTCTCATCCCTCACCTCTCCATTCTATCTTAAACTTGGCAGCTCGGATCATCTCGCTCTCCACCAAAAGAGAACCCACAACCCCAATACTTCAGTCCATAGGGTGGCTTCTCATCAAACAAAGAATCATATTCAATACCCTGCTTTTAACCTTTAAACAAGGGCAAGCCATTATAGAGATAGATAAAAATTAAATTAAATACAATTTCATACATCGGTTAAGAAACCATATATAAATTATGTATAAATTGACAAAAAATGTGCAACAAAAAGTGCAACAAGCCTCAACACATTAGGAATGAGAACCCTGCCCTGAAGAGCTTACAATCTAAGTGGGAGGAACAACATACAGATACAAGTTGGGGGGATAGGTAAAAAGTGCTTAAAAGGGCTAACAATCATTGGTTCTGCTGATGCTCAGAAAGGTAGGATAACAGTCTAGATTTGAAAGTATTAATGGATGTCACCAGGCGAAGCGAGTGAGGGAGAGAGTACACAACATTTACATAACAATAGCCAACCCTACACAGTACACACCATGCACATAGCAATTGTTATGTATATGGTGTGTACTGTGTAGGGCTGGCTATTGCTATGTATATAGTGTGTACTGTGTAGGACTGGCTATTGCTATGTATATGGTGTGTTCTGTATAGGACTGGCTATTGCTATGTGTATGGTGTGTAATGTGTAGGGTTGGCTATTGCTATGTGTATGGTGTTTAATGTGTAGGGTTGGCTATTGCTATGAATATGGTGTGTACTGTGTAGGGTTGGCTATTGCTATGTGCATGGTGTGTACTGTGTAGGGTTTGCTATTGCTATGTGTTTGGTGTGTACTGTGTAGGGTTGGCTATTGCTATGTATATGGTGTGTACTGTGTAGGGTTGGCTATTGCTATGTGCATGGTGCGTACTGTGTACAGTCAGTCAGTGGTTCCGCTTCTTCATGCAAGTCCTGCTACAAAATACTGCACACCATATTTCCAGTCAGGTAATACATACTGGTCTGGAAACATTTGTGCACATAATTATGTTGCCATTAGGTGCATTTATAGCTATGTTCTCTTGCTGTTGCAGGAAAGTATACTGCCTATTCCCAGCCTAAACATCCTTTTCAAAAAGTGGCCCATTTTACTGCATCGGCCTGCAGGAAGGATGTTAATGCTTACAACAAAATAACTTCTGAACACAGAGCTCTACAACAATAAACTTTAAATGGTGATATAGATGGTTTAAAGGGGATGTTGTTTTGAACATTAATTGTGAAGAAATATCAGTGTCAAAATTCAAAAGTTTTATTGACCATGCAATGCTGCCATTGCATCTGTATCCTGGAAAACTGTGGACACTTCCAAACCAGTAGATTGGTCCAATAGGTGGAGTGGGGAACCCAGAGCCAAACCAGTCAGCTGTTCCTCCTGACTTGAAATCGGGTGTTAACTCCCTTTTACGAGATAAGTTTCCTGAAAACCAAATGTCTAAGATGGAATAAAAGTGTGTATGTGTCTTGAAGGTTATTGCCGCAGCAGGATCCTCTTTAATAAAAGTTTAATATGAATCCCTCCTGAGTGCCTGAACATTTCATTTCGGTTGCTTGCATTCACTGATTTTGGCAGGTTTAGGGCTGATAGAACATCTGACATGAAACTTTTTAAATATAATTATCAGGGCTTCGCAGATTCAAAGAGCATGTCCACCCTTATAACAAGAAAATGGTTGCTTGTCAGTTACCTGTCCCAAATATAATTATTGCTTCCATTCTGTCAGAGTAAGCTGGCACCTCCCTCCACAGTCAAGCAATGCTGTTGCTACTGACATCACAGCCAATGAATGACAGCTCTTTCTCCTGCTGCCCCCTTTGCACATGCTCCTAAAAGCTCATTGAGCAGAGGGAGGAGGCGGCAACCTCTGCCAAAAATAGAGAGAATAAGAACAGGGCCAATATCATTGAATATCTGGTTAGAATTGCATGAAATAAATAAAGTGCTAAAAATTAAAGTTGAGGTTGGGGGGGGGGGAAATAACTGACCCAGTGGGCATTTTATTGCTTTAAAGGTGGCCATGCCCTTTAAATACAGCTCATATTTAAACTCTAGTGATTATAAAGTCTTAGTTTTTAATGAGTCCTCTAATTTTGCGATCTAGTAAGCTCTGTAAAATGTAAGTTAACATCTGGCTTGTTTTATCAGATGAGCAGCAATCTTCTATCTAAGTGTCTGTTGGAAATGGATCATGAGTTTGCTGATGCGGGCATACAGAGATGATAGTTCCGTATATGCTTTATATGGAACATTCAATTGGCCTATACATGTGTATGATCGTTATCGTACCCTATACTTTAGTATAGGGCACTGCTAACTCCGTATATGCTTCCACATGGAACATTCAATAGGCTTATACATGTGTACGATCGTAATCGTACCCTATACTTTAGTATAGGGCACTGCTAACTCCATATATGCTTCATATGGAACATTCAATCAGCCTATACATGTGTACGATCGTTATCGTACCCTATACTTTAGTATAGGGCACTGCTAACTCCGTATATGCTTTACATGGAACATTCAATCGGCCTATACATGTGTACGGTCATTATCATACCCTATACTTTAGTATAGGGCACTGCTAACTCCGTATATGCTTTCTATGGAACATTCAATTGGCCTATACATGTGTACGGTTGTTATCGTACCCTATACTTTAGTATAGGGCACTGCTAACTCCGTATATGCCTTTATATGGAACATTCAATTGGCCTATACATGTGTACGGTCGTTATCGTACTCTATACTTTAGTATAGGGCACTGCTAACTCCGTATATGCTTTATATGGAACATTCAATTGGCCTATACATGTGTACGGTCGTTATCGTACTCTATACTTTAGTATAGGGCACTGCTAACAATCCAATTCAATTTTTTTGTTCAGACCAGTAAGTAGCATTACAAACAGTGGTAGCTTGTGACCTATCCATAGACATTGCTGATATTCAGTAAATCCCATCAGATCTGACTGTCAGGTAAGTCTGACAGAACAAAATATCAGCCATAAGTGCAGGTTCAGTTAGAGATTAGAACTTTAGTCAGTTAATAAATAAATCTACCGTCTATATTCATATTTTTAAGGTGGGTACACACATTAATGATAAAGGGGCGACCCCATCGGTACCAACGTGTGTACTTCAGTTCAGAGCATTCCCAAGGGGTGATGAATGGTCACGAAAATTTCTCCTTGGCTGTAGTCTTCTACACTTACTTCTAAAAGTATAGGGAGTCAGCCGCAGCTGAAGGAAATGTGCATTCCTGAGTATTCACATAGGGAGAATGCTCGGGATTGTGTGTAGTGTGATCTTGCAGATTCTGTCTGTCATATTTTAAAGATCTGTACTGTACATTTATCTTACAAGCCAAAAACAGACAATTAGCAGGATGTATCTCCATGTTGTGGGGAGCGTGTTGTTCTAGATCTGCTTAGCCTAACAAATATCTAATGTGTATGGATCTTAAAGGATAACTGTATTGCCTCAATGCATTTTTTTTTAAAACTGCTTTAAAAAGAGTAAAGGTATGCAGCCCTCCCTATACATTTTTTTCCTGATTTCGAGCCTCTCTCTGTCTTCAATTATCCTTCAATTAGCCTTGCTGTTAAGGGGACGTAACAATTCTGTCTGCGTATAACTGTCACTCAGAGCTAGCATACAAGAAAACACTCCTGTACCAACCCTTTATTAGCTTGATTATGTAGGCTGTATTCTAGCAACAGGACAGTTCAAGTTTGTTTGACTGGTAGAGAAGGAGGAAAGAGGTTGTAACAGGCATTCTTACCGGCCAATGACAAGTGATATGTTAATGATGGCCCTGGGCCGTCTAGGAGGCAGGTTGTTATCATTCATCTTTGCTGTGTGATATCTAAGGGAGGGCAGCACAGTTGTAAATGAGAGTAAGTGATTTCAGCTGCTGGAAGTGTGGACATGTAATGGGGGAGATGTTGTTTTTTTGGGTGTTGTTGTCCTTTAATGCTGGCTATACATCAAACAGATATTAGGTTAAATCAATACTTGATTGTCACATCAATCTGGTATCCATTACTGTGGGTTTTAACTTCCAAAGTTCCCACAACTTACCCACTCTGGCCTATTAATTTTGAGATAAAATGTCAATCTCCAAAGGATTGGCCAAGGTGTTTGCTTGACCACTGGGGGGGTACATTACATAGCATAGACAAGCAGTAGATTGTCTATGCTTCCAACTAAACTTAACATTGTTTTAAGGCATACTTATCCTTTAAAAAAAAAGCAAGAAGGAAAGAAAGAAGAAAAAGTGCATATAAACATTACCAAAGCAAATGAGATTAGTTACCTGTGGTGGGATCTGTAACAGCTTGGCTGGTGATGCCAGATGGTGGTTCCTGGAGTTGATATGTTGCAGTAGTTGAAGGAGTAGATGGGCTGGTGTTGCTGCTTGTCATGTAATGTGAAGGATACGTGGAGCTGTTATAATATTGTGCATACTGACCCTGGCCAAAGCTGGGATAAGATGGATATTCCTACCACACAAAAAGCAATATAGATTTTATTTATTAAATATGTTGTCTATTTGTAGATGTGATTCCAAAACAACTGCCAACGCATGTTGACCATTCAGCATCTTTTCTTGTACATTTAATTCCACATAGAAAATGTTGGCTGGCTTGATGGAGCTTCTAAATAAAAATTGCCCTAGATTTCATAGATTATTTACTTTACATCTACTGTATATGATACAGTGTGACATACATTAACAGTTCAGCTTACAAGCTTTGCCAGAAATATCCCACTGCCTAAGGGCTTGTTCACACTACAAACTAATGGAACACACAGCATGCGTTTCTGCCAGTTTCTGTCCGTTTTTTCCACAATGTGTTTTCCATTGATTTATATAGAAGACACATGCAAAAAATGGACAGAAATGCAGTATGCAGTGCGTTTTTTTAAATACAACAGACTGGAATGCAATAGTCTGAACGGTTCTATTAAATTCTATGTGTCCTTGAGTTTTTAAAAATAGTCTGATGCAAAAATGCACCAAAACCCAACCTAGTGTGAACATTGGCAGAATGCAACCAAAAAGTACAAAGACTGCAACATGCCTAAATCTGATGAAGGGTGAACCCCCCTCCCCGAAACGTTATTTGTTGTTTTCCTAATAAATAGGCTAAGAGCATTTTGACACCTTGCATGTGTGGTTGTGTCACAGTCTTCAGCTAGGTACACACCTAGCGATTTTTCCTCCTGACCGACCGTTCGATACTTTCGAACGGTCGGCCAGGAGGAAGGACTGTCGGTCGCGGCAAAAGTAGCCGCGTCCGATAGTCACCGCGACCGATCGTGCGGTCCATAGAGGACCACACGATCGGACGAGGTTTTCCACCCTGTCCGATCGTCCTTTCGTCCGATTCGGACGAACGGTCGATCGGACATGGGCACATTCGGATTTGATAATTTCGGTCCGATCGACCGATACACTGAACCATCGGTCGATCGGACCGAAATATCTAATCGTGTGTACCCAGCTTTCCTTTCTACATTTTACTGCATATTGGGACATGGCCAGACGAAGCCTGGCACCACCAGGAAATTGTAGCACCGGAAAGTGCTGGGTATGCAACACCCTTTCAATTGCAGAATGGAACCAAAGCATGTTGGTAGCTGTAGTTTTCAAACATCTGGACTGCAAAGGTTTGACATCACTGGCCTTAGTGTATTAATGAAACATTTATTGGGATCTCATCTGTCCCAGTATTAAATGTGTTTGGGTTTTTTATAAACACTTAAATGCTGGTACAGCAATACTGGGCAGTGGGAATGAGATGAGAGTATGGTGGAAGATTTACCTGCTGGGAACTATTAAATCCAGTTGAATTTGTGAGTGAATTACTTCCTGCATAGAGTCCTGATGCCGTGGTAAAACTGCTCCCTGAAATTAAAGGAGAACATGCCTCAAATTGCTGAAATATGTATGTACAGACCTCCCAGAGAGCAACATCAAGAGGCTCCGAGAGTATTTTAGATCTCTAAACATGTCTGACAAAGAAAAATTCAATCTAGTTCCAAACATTGTCGCAAAGCAAAGTAAGCCTTTTTGTTTATATTGTGGCCTACTTCACCTTTTTCCTTTAGTATTTTACATTAATATTTCTCCTCTCTCGGGGAACAAATAAAGATTCGTAATGTACTAAAGGGTAAATATTCATGGAGAGAGTTAAAACTTTTCCTCTTATAGCATAAAACTTCAACAAATCAACATTTTTTTAAATAAAGAATATGAAAAAATAGCAAGCCCGGTGTTAAAGTCCTACATTTTTTATATTTAATTATATAAAAATTTCATTTTAGGGCTAGTACACACCATTCAATATTTTTGCCATATAGATCTCTCAGCTTGATATTGACATCTTAGTAGGGTCATAAATCTGATCATGGTCATTCAGGCAGAAACATCAGTTGCACAACTTTTGTTGATTATATATTGATTATATATTGGGGGTTTTTTATCTGTTGTTTAGAAATATTGGGACACAGATGCACTATGCATACCAAGCCTTTACTGCTGTTCCACCCCCTTTCTGACCTGGGCCTAACCAATGAGAAGCACTTTTTCATATTGGATGGATCCCAAAATGAGAAGGGGGGCATTATTTAAGCACTTCATTTTCAAGAAGTTTTCTTTTCAATTTAATATCCTATGTTGCGTCTGTGAACACTAGGGATGTATGAGCAGAGCTGAGTTTCTCCATGGAATTTAGACAAAACCAAAATGTCTAAACTATGAAATTTCAATATCTCTAGTAAACGCCTAAAGATAGTAAAGATAATAAAGAACATTGCAAAGCCCCCACAAAACTCTCATTTGTAACAGGCCTTGTTGTCCAGAGATTTTAGTATTCTTAAATAGTTTGATGGCATTAGCTGATGTAAAACAAATATGGATATTAATTATAGAGAATATGATGCTAGCTTGTTATTACTACAAGTATTTAAAAGATGTAATTAAAATCTCATGATATCGTACAATGGAATATCTTATCTCCTAACCCATTAAATGCCTTAATAGGTTTCCACTATCCCGTACTAAACAACAGCAGGGTGAACCGTCTGTTAGAGGGAAGGAATGAGAATTGATCCTGAACTGCTGGCAATAGAGGTGCAGGCTTTTAACAATGGCATTTTCCCAAAACAAACTGAAGCTACAGTAATCAGATCAACCCAAACACAGACGCTGCCTGAAGACTTAAAAGAGGATTGGAAAACAATGTCAGTAATACAGTAATGGTTTTCTAAAGAACAGGGCGTGGAAGGGTCAAAAACACATTCCTGATAAACCAAATTACAAGGATGCTGTCAACAATTTGTAATCTGCCTATAATATCTAGATCTGGCATCTTACCCACCCCCACACATGCACAGACAATGAATACAGAATAGGCTCAACTGCTTACAGAAGAAATATGCAACTTGTTGATCTCTAGCTAAGTACGAACACTGATGTGGTGATTATAGTTAGACACATTAGTGACACCAACTACATCAGTAATGAATCTTCACATACTCATTGCAGTCACCTTCTATATTAATAATATCAGTGACTGAGTCTATTTACATTAGTTGCAAATGCTGCCAATATCTGTAAGTGTCAAACTGGTTTTCTAATAACAGCACAACAAGGTATATTGTAGTAAAATTGAAATGAAATACCGGAATACAAAAAATCTATGAATATTGCTTACAGACCGGAAAATCAGTTTGCCTGATCGAAATATCCTCCCGTGCGTACCTCGCCTTACATAAATTGGTACACAGATTGGATTATATATTTTCATGTGGTATACAATATGTAATTAGGCTAAACACCAATCAAAAATGTCTTATTCAGGACTGTTTAGCATCAGTCTTGCCTGCGAACATCCCTTTTTATTGCTTGTAGTAGATTGCATGTTGCACAGGCAGCCAATACAAAGTAATGTACACTCTATGGCCACTTCATAAAGCAATAACTGCAACGGTTTCTACACTGTGAGAAATTAATCATTCGATTTTTTCTTTAGGTCTCCTGATGTGAGCGCATGTCTTGTTTTCTTTCTAACATGGAAACAATCACATGTATATCAGCTGATATTACAATATACTTCTTTACGTGCGTGGGTTCACTGATGATGTTTAGAATGGGTTGGTTACCAGTTTTAGTAAGGGCACATGAATTTATGATTATTGAGCAATCAGTAGCAATCAGTCCATGGGGCTATCACATTGCCATTATAGATGCAGGAAGGAATTTATTATTTCACTGTGAGATTTAATTGGCAGCTCGCCTACATTTGTTTTATCCACTGGGTCAACCTGTAAAAGGTTAAACTTAACAGACCTTCTTTGTTTAGTTTCATTTCTTTCAACCTTTATTTTTATCACCATACAACACCATTGAAAATATACCATTTACCCACATAAATAAACAAGGGTGTTTTACATTGAGAGCACTATTCCAAATTGAGCCCTAGTGTCTTGGTACCATTTAAACAAATCCAAACTAGAAAGCAAAACATTCCACATTGTGCTATAACACACTGTACCTCCCCAAGGTGTATGTCTAACATTACACTATCATTTGTCACACACATACATTTGAGATATTCATTCACTTAGTATCAGTTTTTACTTTTGGAATAGAGAACACAGATTTAACTGATTGCTTGCTAGAAATAGGATAGGAGACCAAAGTAAACTTTATACAAGTTTTCTTAGAGAACGGCCACATACTGACATTACTGTGTTGAAACCTGTCCATACAACCTTGCAAAGCTTTGTACAGAAGAATGATTTTGGTCATGACGGATACCCACGTTAAATGGCCATTTCGGGCGATAATCGCCCGTGTGTATGTGTTCGGTCGGGGGTCATTCATTAATCTGCCATGGTGGATTAACAAATGACCTCCAACCGAATGTATACATGTGCAATTATCGTCAAAAAAAGCCGTTTGTCGAGCGTGTGAACTAGCTCAGGGATCGTGCCCAAAATTGTACGTCTGTCCAAAACTTAACACATTGGGAGCTGCACATAATATTTACTTTGAGTTTTTACAATTGAATTTGCTCATTGGCTCGTTTAACTGTTAAACTGCTTTAATCTTGGAAGAAAAAGGATAATATATGTGAACACCATCAATCCATCAATTAAAGGATAAGTGCACTGTAAAATCAAGTTATGTTCATTTGGAAGCTGCAGCTTTAAAAATACCGTTGCCATATTTTTTTTACCTATGTCCCTCCAGAGCCTAGCTTTGTGCCTTGGAAGTTGCTGATATCTTGTTACTGGTTTGCTGAATGTTTAGCTCCGCCCTTCTGAGATTTCCTCTGCTGTCTCCTGCTTGAGCCTCAAACAGTAATGTTTGTGAGTTCTGTGCACGTGCGTGTGCACGTAACTCATAGGCATTTCTGTTTGAGGCTCAAGCAGGAGAGTGCACGGAACTCACAGACATTACTGTTTGAGGCTCAAGCAGGAGAAAGCAGAGGAAATCTTAGAGGGGTGGAGCTTAATCTCAGTAACAAGATGTCAGAAACTTCCAAGGCACAAAGCTAGGCTCTGGAGGGACATAGGTAAAAAAAATATGGCAACGGTATTTTTAAAGCTGCAGCTTCCAAATGAACATAACTTGATTTTACAGTGCACTTATCCTTTAATTGATGGATTGATGGTGTTCACATATATTATCCTTTTTCTTCCAAGATTAAAGCAGTTTAACAGTTAAACGAGCCAATGAGCAAATTCAATTGTAAAAACTCAAAGTAAATATTATGTGCAGCTCCCAATGTGTTAAGTTTTGGACAGACGTACAATTTTGGGCACGATCCCTGAGCTAGTTCACACGCTCGACAAACGGCTTTTTTTGACGATAATTGCACATGTATACATTCGGTTGGAGGTCATTTGTTAATCCACCATGGCAGATTAATGAATGACCCCCGACCGAACACATACACACGGGCACAGTTTACAGTGCACTTATCCTTTAAGCTAATGCCATTATATAATGTATATTTTTATATATATATAATTATAATATATAACATATAAAACATTATATGTATATAATAATAATTATGGGAATACTTGATCCATGAATCCCAACCAGAGCAATTTGAAAGTTTTAATCAGATAATAATAGGCATGATCTGCTTGCACCAGGCCTGAGGTGAATATGATGAATAGTCATAAAAATTAGTTGTTGGGTGGGGAGTAACCCG
The DNA here is from genome assembly GCA_019447015.1 of Hymenochirus boettgeri. Classification (NCBI taxonomy): domain Eukaryota; kingdom Metazoa; phylum Chordata; class Amphibia; order Anura; family Pipidae; genus Hymenochirus; species Hymenochirus boettgeri. Next base: position 228,064,635 of record CM033474.1, on the reverse strand, counting down.
CACCAACTGTTATGCTGCCCATGCACTGCAAACATACATCCCAAAATTGTTTCAACAATTGCAATTACATGGTTCGGAATTGTTGCAGAATGTTGACAAGTAAAACTTCTGTTCCATTCAACATTACATCTAAGATTGAATGTCTAATCAGTGTAGCGTCCAGGTATTGTATGGCCAGATTTAAACTTGAATTTAAACCAGAATGCTAGCAAGACTTCATAGGCGACAAGCTAGCTTTCTCATTGGTCTCAATGTAATTAATGTATTGTGCATTTTTTGGGGGGGGGGAGCAATTTTTTGTGGCAAACTCTTCTTTTTCACCAACAGACTACATATATGTTTATTGATCAGTCTGTTGGTCGCCAAAACAGGATTTATACTCATGGTCGGATTTGTAATTTTTTCTCCCCTAGGCCAGCTAACTTGTACTGCCTGTGCTGCCCCCACCCCTCGTATCATATACAAGGGGGTATTAAATCAGCCTAGAATGTGTACCTTTTTCTTTAACTATTGAGAGGTTGAAAAAAGCAGAGGCTGACACAGACACCACTTGCAGATTTCCTTGCTTGCAGTTTGCTTAATCTTGCTTTTTAAAGCTGGGCATGGGCGTGTTTCTTTCTCCAAAAGACTCACATGCAGAGAAGGTGTCACACACGATGTAACATGTGTGATGATGCGGTCATTCTTTGGCTGAAGCAGAATTTTGTGAGTGGGAGAGGGACCTGCTGCCCCTAGCAAATCAGCAATCACTTCCTATTTCACACTTTAACAGAAACTGGTAAGGCTCTGCTGTGTGCCAACTAATGTGCGCTGTGTAAATCTAATATGGGGATGCAATACTGCCTAACTTAAACTTCTTTTTTTCTTCCCTTGGTGGCTGTGCCGCCCTAGGCCATGGCCTAGGTGGCCTAGTGGGAAATCTGGCCCTGTTTATACTGCTCAGGGGGATAGAAGTTAATTTATTCCTCACTATCTTTACAGCTGCTATATACACAACACCAGAGACCCCCGCCCCTTCCTTCAGGACAGCTGTACTGCTGTTAATGTTTCACAAACTAAAATGATCTACATTTTTCACCAATAGAAGTAGGTATTGCTTTATGGCACTGTTCTTCTGCTGGCCCTATAGTTCTGATTGGCACTGACCTCATTGGCTTAAAAGGTGAAATGGCTGTTTATGAATAAAAAGATTAGGTAAGCACTACTTTACTTTTCTTTCCCTACTAGAATTCCCATTTGTTTTCTGGAAGTTTAGGTAGATAGGGAAAACCTTTGGCCAATGGGGAGAGGGGTGAAAGCGATTGCCACATACTCTGTACTACATCAACTAGTATTATTGCTGCATATCTTTTTTTTCTGTTTTTCTTTACTTTTTTGCATTTAGTGCTAAAGTTTGATTAGTCAGCAGTGTAAAAGTGTGTACTTCTCTTATAAACAGCATATAACCAGAATACATTTGTCTGTATAGATCTCTGGAACTAGTACATAGATGGATAAGAGTTGTCTCTAATTAGTTACCAGTCACCTGTTTTATTTGTGTTGGAATGTTATCTACTGCCATTTAAAGAACTTTGAAGTACCGGTAAGATAAATTACAAAAGTACAAAATAATTTTAGTGTTTAAGTTTTATGAATAAATCAAAAATATACTAAAGCTTTACTTGCACTAGATGGTCCAACTTAATGGCCACAAGGGTTGTTGTTCTGACTTGGTTGCAGTATTTTGGTCAATCAGGTTGAAATATCACTGGTAATTATCGCTGTATTGCAATAATTGCCATTTAACATATAAGTTAACCAATCAGTTGTATTAAAAGCTGTCTTGACAGAATATAAGGCCAGGTAGACTAGTAGAAGGGCAATAAACAAGTTTGAGTGGTGTGTGAAATACAGTAAAAAGCTTATAATGTCTGTAAATTAATATTAAGCACTCAATAACTTGATGTAATAGTAACTGATACAAATAAATAATTGTAAAATAAATCTATTTTAAAAATAAATTTTAACATAAATTTTAGAAAGAATTGTGTACTCTATACAAATTGTTTTTGTCTTTTTCTTAAACTTTCATATTTTCATATAAAAAAGGAAAAGAAAATTTGGCTAGTAGCCACTTCTATTTTCATCTTAAAAGAGAAAATGATAAGTACTAATAAATGTTTTTGTATTTGGTAAACTTATTACATACGTGTCATAAAATAGGCTTTTCATTTCCCACCTCTTTATACTAGCTTTTTCACAATCAAGTAAATATGGCATCAGAATTAAAATTGCCCTAAAGATTTATGCAAAATGGATGTTTAATATAAGTTTTAGGAAGCACCTCATTTTATATTAATAATTAAAATTATTTCTTTGCAAAAGTTTCCTTTGAAGTTCAGAGGAAACAACTAAGTGTAGCCGTTTTCTCAAATGAACAACATTTATGTGCAAAAAAAAGAAATGAATTTTGATTTTTTTTTGGACAACATATTTCTTCAGTTTACTGACGGGTTAAACACAGGGCGCACAGGGAGATTTTGAACAGAAGTTCATTTGCTTTCTCTAATCAGCCATCTTGCCATGGGCTATGTCTATCATCAGTGTACAATATATGTGGCAGAAGTTAGTGTAATTCTCATGGGGAAAGTCTATGAAGGCCAGATGGACTCTTTAATCCCTGATCTTTCCCTTTCTTACATTTGCTGCTGTTCTGCTCTGTTTTTAAAATGTCTTTCTCAGTTCCTGGCTATTAGGCTCAAATACAAAGTACTTTATCCACACAAAAAAAGTCTGTTTTAGTTGAATGCTTTGCTGGATAGAGTTTTCTTTTAGAATTACTTTGTACAAACTTTCTCAAGAATTATAAAGTAAATGTTGATTCATTTCTTTAATTAAATAACATGAATTTGGAAGGACAAGAAGGTCTAAGCATGTATATACCAACATCGCCATGGCCAAAATATATATTCTCAGGGATACGAACAGAAAACAAACAAAGGCTGTTTTTTTAAAAAATAGAATTTCAAAGAAATTCCTGTTTGCATATTTTCTCTCATTCCATTTCCAATCTCCTTTTAGAGGAAAATTATTCAAGGGGCTAAGTTTAAATTAGGGTTCAAAAGTTTCACCTAGATCAGCATTTATAATGTTCAAACGTATGTTCAAATGCAGTCCTAATACCATTCAGTAACTGTATATATAGTGTTTATAACAAAATTGGAAAGCTATCTATCTGATATATCACTATCTAATATAAATATAGATATGAAATTCTAACTTTGCCTAGCATGTAACTTATTACCCTATTTAGCAAATTTAAAGGCGAATTATATCTGCCTCGCCTTATCCTAACCTTTAAAAGTCCCCAAGGTGAGAGCCTCTACTTCCATTGGCTAAATCCTAGAATAAAGATGAGGCAGCACTGGACTGGTTAGGCAAAATTAAAGTAAGTATTACATCTACTGTAAACCCAGGGGTGAGGACCTAGCAGTATAGTTCCTCACCCTGGGGGCTTTTAATAGTGAGAAGTGGAGGGGAGTGGGGGAGGAAATGGCTCTCCTTTAAGATCTTTTAGAAGCAGTAAGAAAACATCTTTAACAACTACATATTAAAGTCTAAGCATCTGTAAAAGATATTAGGCAGAATGTCGACACTTAAGGGAATTTTTATCAGATGGTCCCCCCAGCCGAAGTGATGTGTCTAGCAGTTCAAAGTTAAAACATTCTCACCAGTTTGCGAAAAGCCCAAGATCAATGCACACTACATAATAATCTGTCAGACAGAAGTGACATTTCTTTTAGTTAATAGAGGATCAAAAACCGCCAAACGTTAAATTAGGTATCGGAATCTACTGGGACATGAAACAAGACACTCCAACAATACCAAGTCAATTTATATACAGTTGCTTTTCAATCGCATCTATATAGTAATAGGTAATACAGGGGGGAAATCAAAGCCAATCATTCTAAAGAAAAATAATAACACCTTTTCAATCTTACAGGATCCTCAAAATCAAGTCTGGAGAATAATGTCAATTGGATGTGAAATAAAATAAATCAGGGAAAAAACAGAGCAAAACAATTGTAGACTTTCAAGTATACAAAAGGGCACTTAGGGCAACTAAATGCTAGGGGATGGGATTAAGACAGATTTTCTTGTAATGAGGATTTAGTTGCCCTTTAAACACTGTAAATACCTTAACATACCGAAGATCATATTTCTAGGAAACAGTATAAAACCTTCTACTTTTCATTTTCAATTAAAACTTCCACGTTATTTATGTATACGACAAAATAAAGGTCTTGGAAAAACATTCTTACATTTAAAACATTGTCATTTTAAAGACATGGACCAAAATATTCTGAAACAATGTACAAATATTTTAAAGAAACACAATCTATTGCAACAATGTCCATTTTATTTGATGTGAAATGCATTATGGGAGATAGTAGGAAATGTATCTTAAATGGCATCAAAAGGAAACATTGTTACAAAAAAAAAACCCAACCAGTGTCTTCTATAGTAGGTTTTTCTAGTATAGTACTATTAAAAAGAATGCTCTCCATCACTCACTAAAGAAAACATGAACATTATCTTCTCTCTTGCTTGTCTCAGCATTTCTACCAGTTAATGTTTTAATGACATAGGATAATTTCATTATGCAAACCATTATCATAACTGCATTAGACTTTTTTAAGTCAGAATTTTTGTCCAATTTATTCTTGAAATTCATTAACTACAGCGCAAACTAAGGATATAAATAGAACGTGTCACTTTCAGTACATTTTCACCTACCTTGCATTTGATAACTGTACGGTGCTTGTCCAGGCTGCGGTGCACCAAAACTTGAGCCATAGCTTAGAAAACCTGTCTGTCCAGGTGACTGTGGCTGTGGCAATCCACCTTCCGTCTTGATGCCTGCCCACAATGCACCTAAATTAGTTAGTAACATCAGATGCGTACATCCAAATGCACAGACTTCAGTATCAAATTGCAAAAATGATCAACACAGCTGATCCAGTTATTAGCTGTTAGTGTTGATGGGGGGGGGGGTTCTAAGTAAATTGACATTTGGTTTCAGAGTATTTAACAATGAACATAAATGCACTGTTATATAGAACAGAAACTGCTTTAAAGAAGAGCTATAGCCATGTGCCCTGGTAATGTTATATGTCCCCCTTTAACCTGTGGACCATAAACTCAATAATAAAATGTGAAAAAAGGAAACAAAAAAAAACTTTAAAGTAATTCACTAGTAAACCCCTCTCTCCCACACTGTGGTCATGTATTGTGTTGTATTAACTAGTCACACACACACCTTCAAGACCATGTCATGTATTGTGTTGTATTAACTAGTCACACACACACACCTTCAAGACCATGTCATGTCATGTATTGTATTAATTTGTCACACAGAAATTTGCTGGTAGATTTAACCTCATATTCCAAAGAAATATGTTGGTAATCTCTATTAATAGCTGCTGGAATTGTGTGTCTTAGAAGCAAGAACTTCATTTATAAGCATTTTTTTGTTTCTAGCAGCAACAAGCAATCCTGTGACAAATGTTGCTCAATAGTGCCAGGAAAGCTTGTGAGTTAAGCATGCACAGGCACATTTTGGGACTATCCCATCCTTTATCAGGACAATGGCCTCCTTTAAGCTAGGTATGTAGGGGGTGATAATCAGTCAAAAGTTCGATCGATCATCCGATTATGATACATCTTCTATAGACTGCACAATCATATGTGGTGAAATATTGGAAGATTTTTTTGCGATGACCTATGATATTTTGGCCTGGCTGATCAGTGGATAGTGATGACTAGTTGATTGGGTCAAAGTATTGACCCGTGTGTACCCCTGAAGTAAGTGACAATGAGTGGAGAAGACTGCATTAAGCAGTCTATAGCCTGGTGAAACATTTGTGACTACAAATGGAAGTTCATTTCTCAGATATGGTCACTCTATAAGCATCCATAAATTGCATTTTTGTCATATAAATGAGAAACAATTAAAGATGATTTCAAGCAGCAGATAATTTACCATAGGCAGGGATTCCATATGGCTGCCCTGGTTGAGGGTATGTAGCATATGCTGTCGTCTGTTGCATTCCTGTAGAGAACTGTGTCTGTCCATATGCAGCCATAGTTTGAGAGGAAGGGGTAGGTAGAATATGAGGATATGATCTGCTATTTGTAAAAACATACATATTATTACTACAATTTAGTAGAATAAATATATAAAGAAAACATACAGTACAGGAGTACATGGTTGTAATAATCTAGTAACACAAATAAGAAACCATGTGATAACTCTAATTAGCTTAAGTTTAAAGTTTCTGAGGATTAATTGTTCTCGTTAGATGTTCTTTTTTTAAATAATAAATTTAAAAAAGCTTAACGTATAGTGTAATTAAAACTGGTAATGGATTTTCCCCTAAGGGCCAACATGCTCATTAATATGCATATAAAATATAAGTAGTCAGTAGAAAAATAATTTTTTATCGTACATAGGATCTTTCTGTTAGGTTAGAATTCTTACTTGGATGGGTATAATTGTGGAGAAAACTGCTGGGATTGTCTAGGGCTAAATCCACTGCTTCCAATCACTCCACATAAAAAAGAAATATGGACAAATCAAACAACAGATACAGATAGTAAATTACACAAAGCATTGATTTATAACGTCCATGCCAAAATAATTTAGGGCGTATTCAAATAAAATTACACCCAGAATGACAACACCTACTGTGGTTTTAGAAATTGGACCCGGAAAGTTTTCTGTTAATGTGTAGAAATGTGTGGATTAATTTATGGGGAACTTAAAGGAGAACGATACAGCATATAACATTTTTTCAAAAACAGTTTAAATAAAATGTACCTGGGGAAGGGAGGTAGGATTGGTACTTTCTACCTCTCAATATCCTTTCTATGAGGAGAGGCAGCATGAAGAAAACTGTTTCTGCCAGTCTTCCTGAATGCTTCAGCACAGAAAGGCCCAGGGCAATAACCTGGCAGATGAAAACTATATCTGCTGTAGCTCCTGAACAAAACAATAATGGGAGATGGGAATAATCAATCCTACTTATCTGCCCAAGGTACTTTTTATTTTGAAAAAGTTTATTTTTACAGTATAGGTGTGCCTTATATTGTCTTCTCGCCCTAAGATGTTCTTCCAAGATGTCCAAGAAGAACAGAGATCATTGTTACAGCAATTGGAATTTGTGAATTGCAACTCATGTCATCTTCTCACTGGAACATCTGTTGAAAAACCTTTTCCGATTCATTAATAGCAAAGCTTTTGTCACCCAGCAGTTGTTCCACTTGAACTCTTCACATTCCTTGACAACCCCAGCTATTAGAAGGGCCAGATGTTGCTGTTCAATAATGTCTAAACGCTGGGTGTTATTGTCTTTTACTTCTTGGTGGTTAAGCCTTTTGTTAATGTGAAACAATGCATTTTGGATATTTTGACTTATTTTGGCTCTCGCATGAGAAGATAAAAACACTACCAAGGACATCACACATAGCAATACCAAGTGACGAGATATAAAATTACCATTTTAAAATGACTTAAAAGCATAATGATGTTCTTATATAGGAGTTTCTATCATCCCACCAACAAGAAAAGTGACTACAACATGAAAAGTTTAACTTATAACAAAAGGCTACAATTCCTTTTCATTTTCACGGTTGGACCTCAATCTTCCCATAGAATTCTGGGCAATGGGTACTATAATGGACAAAAGAGAAATCTGTAACTGAGTGATACATTTTACTGGATAACTAAACAATTAAGTTGGATACACACTGTACCAATCTTTAACTGATAACAGATTCCATCTTTCATCAGTTCTTTATAGATTTAACTGCAAAAAGTCTCCTTTTATTAAGTATAGGGAATATTGTTCTGTCAAACACCCTAATTACTAGAAATTTCCCCCCTGTCGCGGTTGTCTCCCTGTACTGCAGTATAGGGATCTGACCATGAACAAAGGAAATTTACAGACCATTTTTGGAGCAAATGATGGTCATTATGATCTAATAGAAGCTAAAGAGCAGTGGTAACATTTTTTTGATTCAATATGGTGCATTCATTCTTACCTGAATAGTTGTCTAAATGTCCGTCTGCAGTGGTCGATGTGCTGTCACTGCTGCTCATGGGCTCTGTTTTAACTGGAAACACAAGAACTTTTACTATACATGCTTGGTGTCTGAGATAGTATTGTCTACAGTTTAACTAACCTCCACTTAGCTAAATAAAATCCAATACTCTTTTCCTATATGATAATTTATTTGCATTTTTGTCTCTATTTGCAAGTAAACAAAAGTTGCTTTATACTTATGTGCTATGATACTGGACACACCTGCCTAAAGGGAGGACTAACCTTCTCTGCACCAATCCCCATAAACTTTATTTAACAAGCGAAAATGGAATTCATGCTTTCTTCCCCGATTATTAAGGAAAGATTTTGGCAGATCTTGGTTAAGGCGGAGTTTGAGCACATTTCTGCATTTTAGTTAGAAAATTATAACTGTCAGGAAGGTGTAATTGTACAAAGGTTTACCCTTGATATTTGTCTGCAGAGACCAAACAGATTTCAAACTGCGGTGAGCCAGTAAAAAGATAACATCTAATTGGTTGCTGCAAATTAATAGCACAGGCAAACTTTGTCCCAACTGTCCTTTAACCCAACAGTCACAACTACTATATCTAATCTATTGTACCAAAATTACCCAAACAACTACCACCAAGCACAAGAACACCTTTTTTGCAGTACTTTAATAGATTTTTGGTAAGAATTAAAAAATGCAAAACAAAAAAAGACTTAGATGTGAAATATAACAGGTTTAATAAGGGGCAATGCAAAACATTGTAAGCGAAAGTGGTTTTGGTGAAACAATTGGGAAGCTTCTACACTTTAATACATATTGTGGTAAACACGGTAGAGCTTGAATTAAGCCCCTTTGTATTAATGTCTGAAATGGACAGTCACTATGAGTGACTACATTTACTGTTTATAGATACTGGGCCTGGAGATTGTGTTGGCTGATGAAACTGGAGACACTTTACAGATCTAGGTCTGATATAAGTTTTTATAAGGTTAATACTGCATGTCACATGGCCTTTCGTCAGGATGCATTTTCCCTTTCTGGTATTTTGAACTGCAGCTGGGTCTTAATATATGTAAGCAAGATATTGTCTTGTATAAGGAGAGGAATAGATTCAAGAGAAAAAAATATTATTCTCCCTCTTTACAAGGCACTGGTAAGGCCTCATTTGGAATATGTGGTGCAGATTTGGAATCCCATATACAAAAGGGACATCTTGGAAATAGAAGCAGTTCAGGGAAGGGCAACTAAAATAATAAAGGGAATTGAGGGGCTTGACTATGCCGGCAGATTAGACAATTTAGGGCTGTTTACATTGGAGAAGCGACGTTTGCGTGGGGATATGATCACTTTATACAAATATATTAATGGGCCATACAATAAACTCTCTGGTGCATTGTTCACTAATAGGTCATATCAGAGGACACGTGGACATCCTTTAAGGTTGGAAGAAAAGAAGTTTCATCTTCAGGTTAGGAAAGGTTTCTTTACAGTGAGAACGGTGAAACTGTGGAACTGTCTTCCAGCAGATGTGGTAAGGGCAAGTTCATTAAATAGCTTTAAAAATAGCCTGGATAAGTTTCTAAAACTAAAAAATATGGAGAATTACTGGTATTAATACATATACTGTAGATCTGGTTGGTACAGGGATACTATATAATATTGAGAATTACTGGTATTAATACACATACTGTAGTTCTGGTTGGTACAGGGATACTATATAATATTGAGAATTACTGGTATTAATACATATACTGTAGTTCTGGTTGGTACAGGGATGCTATATAATATTGAGAATTACTGGTATAAATACATATACTGTAGTTCTGGTTGGTACAGGGATACTATATAATATTGAGAATTACTAGTATTAATACATATACTGTAGTTTTGGTTGGTACAGGGATACTATATAATATTGAGAATTACTGGTATTAATACATATACTGTAGATCTGGTTGATCCAGGGATACTTTCAGATTGTCATTTGGAGTCAGGAGGGAATTCCCCCCCCCCCCCCCCCACCTTTTTAGCTGTTTTTTTCTTTGCCTTCCTCTGGATCAACTGTTAGGTAGGGTTAAAAAGGAGGGTGAAAAGTTTGGACTTGATGGACGTATGTCTTTATTCAACTTCAATCAATTACTATGTATTCCCAAACCATGTCATTAATACAACTGTAAATATTAAACATGTATAATAAATCACTGTTTGTAATGTGGTCATGGGGGAAGGATCATTTCATCTACTGTTTCTCGCGTGTAATGTCATCTAACTGGCGCGTCTATCATAGGGGGATCGGAGGTGTGCGCATGTGGAGGGAATGCATGCACACTGGTGAGCGCAGGGTTTGCTGGTTTGTAAATAGTAGATATTATTATTCTGCCTCAGTCTCCTAAATACTGCTCGGCTAGCAGAAAAGATCATAAGGCAAAGAGAAAAATGTAGCAGGCAGATAGGTCACTTCATCAGAGGCGTGAAGTGACCTATCACAAAACGAATCAGGTGTTTCTCTGCCCTTCCTGTGCCTATGATGGCTTCTACATGCCGTGTTTTAAACTCTATGGGGCCGTTTAACCCAGACTCGTTGGGCAAATATATGGAGTTAAAGCTAACCGACTCACTACCGGTTATCGTGACTTTAACATCATATTAGCGTTGAATGCGCGGGTTACACAAAAATCCCCCATGCATCCGACACTCTCGATTTAATGCCGCATTTGCACTAGTTTTAGTGCTGGATTTTAACACCAGCAGTGGGTAGATCCCTTACCAGGATTCACATTCACAAACGTGATAATAAATCGCGATCAGGACATTTACCCAGAGCGATAGCGGCTCTGGGTAAATGAGCCTGTATCTGTTTGATTTTAACGGATGAAATCAAAGCTTAATTTTAGGATTTTCATGTGCAGACTGCTCCATTTCCCTCTTTTCCTTATATCTCCAAGATTGCCGTAAACCAGCCACAGTCTTTCACAGATTGCTTTCCATCTGCATACCCATTAATTGTACCCCTTTAATAGTTACACTTTTAGAAACAACAAAATACAGAGCTGCAGAGAGAAGACATGGAAGTGAACATGACCTGCGCAAATGCTTTTCTCAATATTGCACCTATCTGCAAGTAAATGAAACCTTCACTATCTAAAGGTGTATGAAACTTAGCTAGAATGAGAGCTAACATGAGATTGCACTGAATCCAGTAGTAGGAGGCTCCTTACTATGCGATGACGTTTGACTGGAAAAATTGATAAAATCTACTGTCCACAAATGACAGGAAAACAAATGAAAACTTTGAAGTTAGTAGAAAGTTATAAGGTGAGTGGGGGAAAAGGTGTACATGTCCTTTAATAAGCAAATTCACTAGCAAATTCTAGGTAAAATACTTTTGAGGGGTTGCCTGAAAGCAGCTTAGTGGGGGACACTTTGGGGCAAGTGAAGTCATTTTATCACAAACATTTTTTGTTTTTCTTGCTAAAAAACTGTTCCTTGCACATTGCAGCCCAAAGCATGGCGATTGTGGTATTTAGATAGCCGCCAAAAGTCATTTCCCCCCAAATAATTAACAAAATAATTTTTTGATGCATTTTATTACGAGGCTGAAAATTAGCTATAATGAAAAACAGCCATGCTGAAAATGGTCAATACTGGAAATTTCTCATTGTGCATTACCCTATTAAACACAACAACAAAAAATGCCTGAGTGAGTTTTACACTATTTAACATATAATTTGCTAAGAAAACATTACCAGCGCGATGCACAGAGAGCTGCTATCTGCAACCCTGTGCAGCTGGCGATGCTATATGCACAGAGAGCTGATAAAGGCTCTCTGTGCACCGCTAACTGGCGTTTTCCTTTTATGGCATGTATTGCTGATAAGACAAAGTGATGCTTGCTGGGACTTATTTAAGCAATCCATGGGTGCAATTTAAAGGGCATGTACACACACACACAAACACCACTAAAACTGAAATCCCCCAACATGCACACTGAAGAGGGTCCTGGTCCTAATTCCTAAAACAAATAAAATTAAACTCGATAAATTTTAAACAAAAAGGTGCTATGCATATTAGCGCTAATTGCTGCTACTAACATGCGATTATTACCCCCCCAAAAGAAAAATGATATATATATATATATATATATATATATATATATATATATATATATATATATACAAATTGTGGCAGACTTGCCCTTGCTGCTTTTTAAAGCAAAGTAAAAGCTGTCCTACCCAAAAAGTTAATTCCTCTGATAAACCAATAGTCACAGTGTGTTTTTGGTACTTCTGTAGTCTCCTTGTATGGCTAATATTATATATTGTCCAATTATATATTGTTTCATACATTTCCTTTAATTGCGGCTAAATCTGCAAATTCACGTGTGCATCCCCCACATTTCTTAAGATATATAATGGATTGTTAATATGCAGTATGTACAGTATGTGTAAGTTCTGAGCAGAGCCTTGTGTAAAAGGATAAACTATGCACAGTTCTACATATTCAGTGCTATAAAATATTTTCTGATCATTATCAAAATTATGGTGAATTTATTAACATTTTCTAGACACAGGTTTCACAGTCTAGACTGTGCCAGTAGTAGAAACTTACTTTAAATTGACAATTGTAGAATATTTAACATTTATTAAAAAGTTGCCCTGTCCAATTTTTGATAGAATTTGGTTATTTTCACATGTGGTCAGTCAAGCAAAGCCTTGTATCTGAGAAATGATTGGTTAAAATGAAATTGCTCAGAAAAACCAAAGGAGGAATATAATAGAAAAGTTCATGCAGACACTGTTAAAAGTACAGCACAGTAATTAAGAACACATATTCACTATTGGGGTTAAAAAAATAAAGTTTCCATCTAGTTTAACCTTTCAGTGCAAATCCCAACAAGACCTTCATCCAAAAAGTCTCCTCTTTAAGCAAGCTTTCACATCATAGTATTTGTAATAATTGCTTCACTGATGTGTTTTAACATTTTATTTACATTTTTACATACCTGTATTTTCCAATACAATAGAAACATCCACAATAAATCACAACGGCAGAAAAAAAAACCATACAGAACATAAAACCAAAACTAGTGTCTTCAACACTTATTGAAAAGCACATCCAGCTACATTATAAATAGATAGATAGATAGATAGATAGATAGATAGATAGTCACACTCTTATTCTAGATCCACATATGATATGTTAGAAAGGGTTCCAACACTCAATAAATTAATTATCAAATACATCTGCAACAGCGTTAACATGCCAGTGTTCAACTGGTACAAGGAGCCATTCAGGAATTATTTTACAGACTGAAAAACCAAATATTACCCAGTGTTGGTGCCGCATGCAAAACAACCCTAATGAATGCTGGAACTATGCAATGGTTTATTTTTAATTTGGATATTCCTAGAATGGATATGGCAGTTAAGCAGTTACATTATTTAGTTGTTTTTAGTATTGGCAAAGCACTTTTATAGTCACTTGACAAAAGACATTTGTCAATCCTATTATAACCCTGGAGAAATGGAATTCCATACTGCTGTCTTCTACTTGGGGAAAACGGATTCATACGGAATATGAAACATGAAATAATAATCTTCAATGGGCATCCTATAATCTAAGAGATGTTTTAGCAGATTTCTAGGTTGGTCAATTAAAATTTGTCTTGACCACTGGCTAGTGAATGTGTTTACAATATGATTGTAAGATTTTATTTGAGCCAAGTCTGATGTTAAACCAGGTTAGCTGCAAAATATGTCCCAGTGAACATAAAGAGTGTGACAACGTTTGGCTGCTGCTACAGAAATGTTTTTTGCTTTCTATCCCTTCAAATAACCATAGGCCTAGACAGTTTACCCCAACATAGTGGTGTAAGTAGAAATCACTGTGCCCCACAGCAAAACTATAATGAGAACCTCCTACTTTCTTCATCAACAATGATTATTTAGGTGGGCTGTATCTTTCAAAGGTAAAGTAAAATGGGTACACACACTAATGATAGAGGGCCAATATCGAGGGTACTCTTTATCGTTAACATGTGTAGCACATTTCCGAGCGCCCCTGAGACCTTGGGATCGTTTGGAAATTCCAGAAAATTTCCCTCAGCCACAGTCATCTCCCTATACTAAAGTGTATATCTTTAGTATACTTTGCAGATTGCAAATCTTGCAGATTTTGATCATTCATGGGCCTCCCTGTAGTCGCAGGGACTCCTCCTGTGTTAGTTATGCCTCTTAGTACAGCATTTCAGAAATGTTCCTTCTATAACAACATTATATTCAGCACTATTTTATAAACTTAGCGTAAAATGGCAAGAGCCCAAAAAGTCACTTGGTTGCTGGGTTCTCTCTTTACTGCCTTAGACTCAAACGGGCCTACATGCACCCAGTAACAAGCAAATTATATGTTAACTATTATAAGTAGTGTACAAAACCACAAGCCGAGCACCTATACCAAAAATTACAAAATAAGCAAAATTATCTCCTAAACCATTGAATCCATGCCATGTTATAAAGGCAACCAAAATTTCATTAACTTTATTCTCCCTCCTGCAATGTAATAATCTGCGTATTTTCTTTTACAAGGCAAACATTTTTAGATTGATTATTTAGTTACAATAATGTCTGACATTCTTTTCTTCCAGACAACTTACCACAGTTTAGACAACATTCTGTTCCATATATGGTTATATGATATACGGTACATTGCAAGTACGTCGAATGTTTTCGTTGCATTGTAAATAAAGTGCAATGAACAATATTGAGACCACCTTGAAAGAGGATTTTTTCCAGGGGAAAAATGTAATTAATTTTTAAGACATTTTATTAAATACCCTCTATGGACAGACAGGAATGGGGAAGTTCCAAAAAATATAAAATTCTACTAAAATCACTTTCAGAGATGGCAGGGACAATGCACCCTAAACACTTAAGCAGCACTCCCAGCATTCCCTGCATGCAGAATGCTGGAATTTGCAAAGTAATGCTGGGAATTGTATTGCTACTGTACCATAAGGAAACAAATGAGTTACTCTGTGGTGTAGTAAAGGATGAAGATGAAAGACAAATTCTTTTAAATTACGAAAACAAGATATAATTGCATGTACAGTTTAGTTTGCCTTTAACAACAAAGCATTAATGTAATGTAATGTAATCTGCAAATTACAAGGCTAAATATGCAGGGTTATTCAATAAAAGTTCTTATCATTTAAAATGGTGCTAATTTTGCCCCAACCAATCAGATGTTAGCTAACAAATGTTAAATAAGATCTGATTGGTTGGGGAAAAATTAGCACCATTTTAAACAATAAGAACTTTTATTGAATCTCCCTGATAGTGTTTAAATGTAGAAACAGAACCTTCATGAATATTATTTCTCATGAAAAGGAAACATGACCTGCTATTACCTGTTACTACTTGGTTTGGTTTCCAGCATAATAAAGTCATATTCTATTTCTCACACCAGACAATGACCCAGACCGATTAAACCATATTCATGAAGATTAATAGTATTTCATTTGTAGAATCTGATTATGTTGAGTTTAGATTTCAAGTATCTTCTCCTGGCATACAATGGGCATACACTGGACATTCCATGCGCATACACTGGGAATACATTAGGTATACACTGGGCATTTAATGGGAATACACTAAGCATACAATGGGCATACATTGGGCAAATTTGCAGCAACCAAATTTACACAGCACTACATAACAATAAATCATAAAATGCTAAATGTATGCAAAACCATTTTCAACAGGTTAACATGACTTAGGCATGGGATTAGCAGAGGAAGTGTGAGTTTTGGAAATTGAGATTCACATGGGCAGTGTGGGTTCATGAGGAGAGTTGGGGTTATGTAAAATGGGATTCATGGGGGTAGTGTGGGTTTTGTAAAATGGTATATGTGGGGGTAGTGTGGGTTTTCTAAATGTATATGCGGGTGTAGTGTGGGTTTTCTAAAATGGTATATGTGAGGGTAGTGTGGGTTTTGTAAATGGAATCACGGTTTTAGTGTGGGTTTTGTAAAATGGTATATACGGGGGAAGTGTGGGTTTTGTGAAATGGTATATGTGGGGGTAGTGTGGGTTTTGTGAAATGGTATATGTGGGGGTAGTGTGGATTTTGTGATATGGTATATGTGGGGGTAGTGTGGGTTTTGTGAAATGGAATGCACGGGTTTAGTGTGGGTTTTGTAAAATGGTATATACGGGGGAAGTGTGGGTTTTGTGAAATGGTATATGTGGGCGTAGTGTGGGTTTTGTAAAATGGTATATGTGGGGGTAGTGTGGGTTTTGTGAAATGGTATATGTGGGGGTAGTGTGGGTTTCGTGAAATGGTATATGTGGGGGTAGTGTGAGTTTTGTAAAATGGTATATGTGGGGGTAGTGTGGGTTTTGTGAAATGGTAATATGTGGGCTAGTGTGGGTTTTGTGAAATGGTATATGTGGGGGTAGTGTGGTTTTGTGAAATGGTATATGTGGGGGTAGTGTGGGTTTTGTAAAATGGTATATGTGGGGGTAGTGTGGGTTTTGTAAAATGGTATATGTGGGGGTAGTGTGGGTTTTGTAAAATGGTAAATGTGGGGTTAGTGTGGGTTTTGTGGGATGCACGGGGGCAGTTTACAATCAATTTATTACTATGTTTGCAAATTTTTAAATTGAACAAAAAAATTAAAACCCATATTTCCCTTTAACCATTAAATGTTATGCTATGTCTTTTTCTATTTGGAATATATATTTCATTATAATGTAAAAATAATGTGTTTTCAGCACTGCCCCAGAAACTAAAGATAGATTTTTCATTCTAATGGATATAGACCAAAACATGCCCGTTTTTTAAAACATACATGTGTTTACCATTTTATAAAGAGCTCTGAATTGTACCAGGTTTAAACAGTTGTAAAAATCTTAAAGTTTCTATATCATTTAACAGAGAACACCACAGAGCTTGCCAGCTGTACAAGTCAGATTATATTTCTGCAATGCACATTTCTCAGTAGATATGTGATAAACAACACGTAGCTGTTAAGTGTATAAAACGTTCCATACTGTTGAAAACGTTGGAATTATTAGGCAGTGTAGACCGATAATGTTCGGAGTCTACTAGCCCTGCATTAAAACATATGAATAAAAGTTATATACAAGTACTACATACATTTCTGCGGTACACAGACTAACTCCAGGAAGATCTAAAGCCATTAGAAAATAAGTGAATGTAAATATTATTCTAATAAATATGTTAGATGGATTATTTGCCTCTATGAGACTAGTGGCACATTTAGCTAAGAACATTTCCTATGTCTTTTTATTTAGCTTGTGGTGGCTTCCTCTTCATATTAAGAATATCGGCCTGTAGAAGCATTGACTTCTGAATCTGACAAGCAATGCACAGTATTTACTAAAACAAAGCTGAACTAAAATGTTTGGTTCACTGATGGTTCAAGCTTTGTATTAGTGTTTTAGGCCTGTAACATATGCACATTATTCACTAAAACTTTACATATTGGGAAATTTGGCATTAAAAGCCAAACAACTTCCAAACACAACACAACAGGAAAGAGTTTGGTGGTGCTTTCATTTTTTATTTTATCAAGCAGTATACTTCATTTTGCATATATCAGACTTACAAAACATGACTTACTTGAGGCCATGCACACGAGAAAGAGCAAACAGTCCTTGTATGTTGTAATTGGAAAGCAATATGGAAGGTCTGAATCAAAATTCAACAGAAAAGCCCGAATACACGTTTGTCTTGTTGAGCGAGATATTTTGTAAAACTTATACAACGCAGCAATGGTCTGTATAGTGTATAGCATTGCTTAGCAACTGGTCTGCACTGTACAGCAGAGTCATGTTGTCCCCTGAAGGGAAAATTCAAACAAAGGGAATCTTTGGCCATCATTTCAAACAAATACTATTTTTAGTGTAAATAATGCATTCATGTTTCTATGTTTTCTTTAGAAGCGTGTGCAAATCTTAACTGGAGTAGTGAAAGGCAAAGCAGTGAGACTATGTGGTATTTTCACTTGGGTTATTAGTTTATATAGAAAACTAATATTACCACCCCTTTAATAAAATTCCCTTTTGTTAGTTTAAGGATAACTATACTCTAAAAATTTACTTTTTAAAAATGGAAAGAACCTGGGGGAGGGAGGTTGGATTGATTATTCCTACCTGACAATATTATTTCGTTGAGGAGCTAGAGCACCTGCAGTTTTCATTTGCCAGATTAGACCTGGACTATTCCTGTATTAAAGTTCGTGCTGAAGCCAGGAGGAAGACTGGCAGAAGCAGTTTTCTTTGGGCTGGTGCTCCTCACAGAAACAATATTGAGAAGGAGGAATTACCAGTCCTATATCCCTGTCCCAAGTACTTTTCAGATTAAAGGACAATTAAAGCCTCAGAATAACATTGAATTAGAAGGCAGATCGCCTTGATATAAAAGCCTTAATCAGTGTCTCACCTCTCATTTTAATATGGTTGTTGAGAAATGTAACTTTCTAACATGAGGTTTGTGTCCTTTTCCCCAGTGTTCCGGTATCACACAGTGTGGTCACTGACCATTATGTTCTTTACACATGCTCTGTTCTAAGATACTGCAGGAACTTTTAACAGTTGGTCAAACCCACTAGTAGCCTCTAGACAATCCTTCTACAGGCAGGTTCTAGTTGTTTAAGTGCCCTAAGTGAGTCTCCCCTGGTGCCCTCTTACCAATTTGGTAAAAATAATGATTGTTTTGCCATATTAGTCCAATATATGTAGTAAAAAGTAGAGTACTGTGATACTTTTAATGGACTAACCGTTTATTTTTCTAGACAAGCTTTCGAGGGATCAACCATCTTCCTCAGTACCTCTTACCTGTGGAAGAGGGTTGATCCCTCGAAAGTTTGTCTACAAAAATAAACTGTTAGTCCATTAAAAGTATAACAGTACTCTACTTTTTACTCTTACCAATTAACTCTCGCCAGCCCCCTACCCAACTCTTTGTGTAGATTAGAAGACTCATCCAAGATGATTAAACTGTATAGAAATACGGAGACTACAAGAAACTAGACTGGTAACAGATTATTGCTCTATGGCCCAGTCTTTAAAAAAAAAAAACACTTTTAATGGCACCCTCCACCCTCTCAGTGCCCTAGTAGTTCGCCTAGGTTGTGTTTGTCTAGAAACGGCCCTGCCCAGCACATTACATAGGGGATAGCACTATGCAGATATCACTTTTATCTTGTAGGCCCTTAAAGTTCTATACCCTGTGAACCATACTTATCACAGCCTAGAAACTAGAGACTTCCCTGTCATGAATACATTACAACCCCCGAATGGGCAGGAACTAAGTGTGAGTGAATAAAGGAATGTTTATCCATAGATTCCAGGAAACCTTGCACAGAAAATGAAACGTGTTAATGTTTTGTTACATGAGGTTGTATATAACAAAGGGAGTCACACAATACACAGTAATGCACAAAACAAGGTGATTAATGTGAACAGAATTCATGTTTTAGTCACACTGCTTAGAAGAACCTTGTTGCTCCATAAATATATCAATAATCTACAGATCTATTTATATACATATATTAATTTAAACCAGGTAACTGTAAATTACATCTTATATATTTATAATTGGAACGTAGGTATGTCATTGGTGTCACAAGACCCGGCATAACTTGTGTACAGCAAATAATGAACCTCTTATATAAAAAGCCTACGACCCTGCACTTTTATAGGGTCATGGAACTCCCACTATTTTATACACTAAGAGGGGAATTATACCTAGCAATTCACTGTGCACATTCAGAAATACATATCTTTCCCCAGTCCTCTGAACTCCACGTCACACAATGTCATTCCGTATCCTTCAATCAAGATTTAAACATTTTTGTAAAGGAATTAAAAGTAAAATGGGGTAAGGGTGAAAAATCAACTTGAACTAAAGCATAGAATTTCTATCTCTACCCTGGAACAAAACAAACAGCCACTCGCTGGCTAGAGCTGCCATTACTGCCCATGCAACACATTAGGGAGATATTATCTGAAGTGCAGGAATTTTTATATAAAAGCTCCATAAAAAAAATCTTGCAGTAAAAATCAACCATTTAAGCAGAGGTCATTTTAATGGTGTCTGTGATTTACATTTATTTACATTCACTTTCATTGGATTTAATAAATGGTAATAAAAGTGGAGATCTGTTTTCCAAGTTTGGATCATTGTCAAGCATCACAAATGCTTTGGAGGAAAGGGAGAATTTCAGTTCACAAACCATGTTAGGTCTGGGACACATGTGCCAACTGTGGGGCAATTTTTCTGGCCCACAGTCTCTCGATCAGATTGTTGTACACACAATCGGAATTGTTTCATGCATGGCCACCGTAACTGATTTTTTTTTTTAGGTGAATCCCTTCTCTATCTGACAATAATATCAGGCTGGCAGTTGATTGAGCCCAAATATCAGCCCAGGTGTATCAAGCATTAATGTCTAGAGCAAAATCTGCAAATTAATGAAACCTGTATATTGTCTTATGGGATTTGCTGTAATCTAACAAAAATATTGTTTGGTCTGGAACACAAAGCAATGTACAGGTATATTTGCTGTGAGTGGGACATTATGCTGGGAAAGAAGCTTTATTTATCAATTATACTGTACATCCATTTAATGAGAAATGTATTCATAGTTTCACACAATACATAACACAGGGGTCTCTAACCTGCGAGCCTCCTGCTGCAGGTAAAACTCCCAGCATTCCTCCACAGGTACTACAATAGCAGAAAGCAGCCAGGGAATGCTCAAGGCTCACAGGTTGCAGATTCCAGGGTTCACATAGCCTAACTATTGTACCAGCAGCTACATCCAGGGTAATGCAAGTAGTGTTGATGAGCCAAACAGTCTTATTATATAAGTAAAGATATCTTTATTTACATTTAGGACTTGCTGAGCCCCTGATTTAAGTTATCAGCATATCTGGGAAAGATTCACATTATATTGTCTTTAACATTAAAAAATGCTTTTTAATTCTATGAACATTACTAATTATTCTTGGAATATGAAAATGTAGGTATGTATGTATGTATGTATGTATAATTTAATTCATAAAGTGCCACTTGGGTACGCAGCACTGTACATTATAAAATACAGAGTATACAAACAAGGGGATAAGTGCAAGTAATTATTCAGATAAATAAAAATTAAATAAAGTTTCATACATCGGGTTAAGAGAAATATATATAAATTATGGATAAAATAAAGTGCAGCATGTCTCGACACATTAGGAATGAGACCCCTGCCCCAAAGAGCTTACATAACCTAGATTTAGCAAAGTGTCCAATTGTCTACATATGATATTATGTACTAATATAATGCGAAGGCCTAGCCCTTCTGTCCTTGTCAAACTACAACTCGTAGAATTCCATAATAAGATGTGTAGGGAGCTGTAATTCAACACAGGGGAAGGGGGGATGGGAGAAGTTTTGATGCCATTGAGTGATGTCATTTCCCCCTAGGGTTCCATTTTTCCTGTATTGCCTAGGGCTCCTCTGATCTTAATTTGGCCTTGAGATGATGTAGAAGGGGTGCTTCAGTACTGGGATCTTCCAGCTGTTATTGAACCATGGAAAGCAATGAAAGGGAGAAATCTGTGGGACAATTTATTTCTTATTCAGTCCAGAAAAGAATACAAAACTACATGACAATCTTGGTATCCAATCTCTGTGTTTATAGAACATTATTTTTATTCAAAACCAAATTTTATGCTACAACTTAGCTATCTGATGGGATTTTTCTTTTATCGGCCATGAGTGTACCCACTTAATCTTTCTTAGAGACATGTACAATATATATATATATTAGAAGTCACCATAAAACTATGAAAGTACGAAACTATCTGCTTTTATACAGGGCATTGAATTCCAAGATGACTTCTTATATATCTTTATTTTAAAGTAGGGGAGACAATATTTTCTATAGAAAACAAGTTTCAGTGAGTTATGTGGCACCAATGACATGGTTAAGCACCAATTGTAACTGATGACATAGCCAAGCACCCTTTGTAAGGACACATATAGCCTTAGCCATTTCCTTGTGTACTCTGACTATTCTCATTGGCAGCAGACCTCAATTCCCAGCATCCACTTACAACACCCTTTGACTTTCTAGCACTCTTTAAATTCACAACGTCCACCATATTCTAACAAAGCAAACACAGCATTAATTTATAATGTAACATTGCTTGTTAAAATAAAGTAAGTACTATGTTTATCTAACACAAACCCCTTCTTCATTATTAGTTCATTATAATGTAGTATTTCTGCTTGTTATTGATGCTGGTAGTAGTACAGTTTATGTAAAATGCAGTAGTAAATGTAATAACTTTACAAAATCCCTATTAGTTAATAGTTTAAAGTCACATGCTGTATTTTCAGTCCGTATCCTTAACTTCTATAATTTCTCATTCTTGCCTTAAATCCCCTGTATAACTTTACATTAGGACGTAGCTTAATGACCGCTTTAACCAACCTGATATTTACATTTCTACATATGAACAGAAGATGCTCTTTCCATGGACAGGACAGAGCACATTACATTTACATTTTCCTCTATGCGGAATGCTCCATCCAAAGCAAACTATGTAATTCATTTAAAATATTGTAATCTAATGTACACATGTAAAAGCAATGACAGAATGTTTTTTTCCCCATACAATAAGCCATACCCACACCAACAGGGTTATTCAATAAAAGTTCTTATCGTTTGAAATGGTGCTAATTTTGCCCCAACCAATCAGATCTTATTTAAGATTTGAAAGCTAGCATCTGATTGGTTGGGGCAAAATTACACCATTTTAAACGATAAGAACTTTTATTGAATAACCCTGCAAGTTTATAAAGAGAATGAAATTCATCCAAAATCTTATGAACCTGTATTTATTTACTGTAGTTTGGCACAGGATACAAAAGGCATTACAGTCTATTAGACTTTCTAATGCATGAACCCTAATACTAGAACTCTCAATGTCAATTGCTGCATTTGCCTTTAAGCCTAACAAACTAAACATAGTAACATAGTAATTGAGGTTGAATAAAGACATATGTTCATCAAGTCCAACTTTTCACCCTCTTTTTTAACCCTTCCTAACGGTTTAAGAAAATGTTAATGGACTACACTGAGGCCTACTGGACCAGTAGCGATTTCCTTAATCTATTTTTGGCATTGAGGGCTAAAGTTTAAAATTTTCAAGCTCACATGGGGAAATAATTAGTGACGAAATGAAAGATGAGGTAGTATGTGAAATAGCACACACAACATTGTATGTCTCGGTTACCTGTAGCATCAACATGTCAGCACATTAGCAAACCTAGCTCTGCTTTAGACCTTTTTCATTTGCTAAGCAAATAGCTGGAGGATAAACAGTGTCTGGAGCAATAAAATGGTTCGTAAACACAATGACTTGACGGGACTTACCTTCTGTGCCATTTGGTGTCATGGAATGGCTGTTTATGTGAGAATTATCAAGGCCTGTCCCACTGGGAGAATCACCACTGCCACTAAGTCTACTATGTGGACTGGCTAGATCCTGCATTTCCATAGACCTGAAAACAAGAAGCCAGTTTCAATAAAGGAAGTATTGCTTCAGGCCAATGAAATCTGTACCTAATTCAGTTTTTTCTGTGAAATGGTAATAAAACACTGGAAATGTGTGTGACTGTTAAATCCATACATTGCTTAAATTCACCCGAAATGAATGACTGGATATTAGGAGATTTTTAGCTCGTTCCAGTGCTGCAAGGTTAGTGTGCATGACTGCTGCCCAGATGGCGGCCCTCCAGCTGCTGTTGAACTCCCAGCACTGTCTGGCTGTGAGTTTTATTACAATGACATCTGGAGGGACATTGGTTAGATTCTCGCTTCACAGAGAACGTTTGGTTTCCCTTTATTTTAAATAATATCTATTATCCAATAGGCCAGTTAAGAAAAGACCCAATTTCCTGATCCTAAGGAGGTTGTTTATAAAGTTATTTCCTAAAGACAAGGGGGGTGAGGTTACATATTTCTTAATTAAGTTTTAATGGACTATTAAATAGATAAACTGTCAGCGACAGAAGCTTCTGCTATGTGACTAATGTGATTCTTTATTGAGTCTGCGATAATGGGCAATTGTCCATCCCCCTTTCACAAGATAAAAATCTGCATTATCAACATATCAGGTCGATCAGCCCTGTGCCTTTAGCCGCTGTCTTTGAATTAGCACTCAGCACTCACCGTCCATCAGCCCACTGTATTTTTAAAGGGTTTACAAACACTTGAAGCAAGTGATATAGCCTGCGGTGCTGTGACGGGGAATGAGATATTCATGATGTATGTGTTTACTCTGGCAAACTGCTTAATTGTTCTTCTGTTTCCGTTGAAACAAATGCAGCATTAAAACATTATTATGTCTGCCGGATTGTTTGCTTTGTGGATTATATAAAGCGTGCCCAATTGAAAAAAAGGGATAAGGCCAACATACAGTGAAGCCATACAGCTTATAGTATTGTTTAGTATTGCAGCTCTGCTTAGTTGCCCTTTAAGCAAGATCCACAAATTCTATAGTTCCAGACATCGACCCATTGAATGAATAACACTGAACATTAAAAAGCATAAAAGATATCCCAAAACTAAGTGCTTTCCTGGGGACTTAAAAAAACAATAAATCTAACTATTTATCCAAACACACACACACAATATTTAAATATATACAGAGAGAGAGAGACACACACAGAGAGAAAGAGATACAATATATGTGTTAGTAAGTGTGGAACTATGGGTATTTCCTTAAAGTCCCATATTTTACAGCGCTATATGCAAATACTAGTATGGAGGCAGACTCTTCCATTTCACATTGATTAGTATCCGTTTACTAGCTTTCCAATCCTCTCGGTTCGCAGTTTAATTTTTACTACAGCCTGATCATAGGATACATGGCATATTCACTGCTCAGGTTACACAATACGACCATTAGAGTTCATTTATAGATCACAGCACAGTCACAATGCAGACCAACTTAGCCTGGGGAAATGGACAGACGTGCTCTGTGCCGTGCACGTTAAATCTATTTATCTGTAAAGAATCTTTAACATGGAGCATTTTTACTTCTTTACTTTTTTGCATAATAATAAAAAAGAAAAAAATAACCCACTCCACTGGTTTCCTTTTTGGAATTCTGATTAGAAAGATCCAATAGGATATATGTCTAATTAATAAGCAAGTAGACAGAGGCATAATAGGCAAATTAATTTAACATTAAAAAAGTAACCACAAAACTGATATCCTGGATACATATCGGATTAAATAACAGTATTGCCCTTACCTGTGACTGTAGGAAACTGCCACATTTGAACCAATTGGAGATTCTGCCTATTTATAAAGTCACGTTACACATGTTGTTATTTAGATATCCAGACTCTGGCTGAGTAAAAGTGACTGCTAGGCTAGCACCGGAGAATATACTGTGCCAGTGAAGTCATATTGTCTTAAAGTTAGAGACTCAACTGTGGATTCTCCCTGCTGTTCTCCTCCTCTTTCTCCCTGTCAGGGGGAAGGCAGCCAAATGGCAGGGATAGTGATTCATCATTGGTCTATGACAGCTGCAAAATAGATTACCCCTCCCCCAATCAACATGCAAAGCAGTTTTTCTAAGGTAGTTAAGACAAGGTGCTTGAAATAGGTAGCTATTAGACGAATAAGCACAATAAACAGAGTAGCTCAAGCCTTAAACCACTAGCAGTTTCCTTAAGGCATCTTTCATCTTCTGTTATCAGTGTCTGAAATGCATTTCTTTCTCACACTTTAACACTTGACAACATTGTTCTTATCTTTTTTTATCTTGACTTTATTCATTCATTTATTTATATTTTTTTTCCTTTGATCCAACAGATTTTGGATTAATCTTGAAATAAGGAAACAGTCCTGTAAATGTATCCTTGTTCAATTTTACAGTAGACTCTGCCTTGATGGGACTCAAAAGGAAAACTCTTCAAGAAGAAAATTGGAAATGTAAAACAAAATAAATGTATCCTGCATTAAGTGTAAGTAAACTTGCTGCGAAATTGTTTACCCAGAATGCAATGAAAAGAGTGAAATCAGTAGGTATCAGTGTGTACAGTTCCAGGATAAACCTCTTGCTATATGACATTGCCACATGTATTTGAATTAAAAGTGTCCATAAAGTTCAATTTAAATGTTTAACCATTAGAACATGTGCTTATTGTTTTTAGCATAATTATTATTGTGTCGTATAATTTGTATGTTTAATTAGACAGATAATTATACCTAATTGGCATATATATCTACATAGATGATGGATAGATAGATTGATAGATATATAGATAGATAATAGATGATAGATAGATAATAGATGGATAGATAGATACTCCATGTAGATTATAATAATGTCAAGGTGAAGAAAGAATTTTGGCATCCCTGACAATATAAACAAACTCATCAGCAAAAGGGATGTATTGTCTAAAAGGCCTGAACCCAGAAACTTTGATGTGCAATCCCATTCAACCTGAACTGACATCTCTTTGATGATTCCCTAACAAAGACTAGAGAAGAGGCATTTTAAGTGCAATATGCCCAGTCTACCTAAATTTCCCTTCTATATATTCTTCTTCTTCACAGTTCATTTAGCTCTACATAGGTGTGTTGTCTGAAAGACTTGAATGGAGGATAAATGTACATCACCAAATGTACCAAATGTATCACCAAAGTTCTTGATCGAAGTAATTTGGAGGTGTTTTATTACCCTGAGCCAACCTGACGATTATTCTCCAATTCAGAGACAATGTACATTTGATATTCTACTTTAGGTGCAGTAGCCTCAGTAACACAGTTTGCCAACCCTGTTTGCTTTGTCCTATCGTTAAGCACCTGAAGAATATCAGTGAGAACCTAACACTTCGTTATCACAGACAAAAAACTTTATTTATCTCAAGATTCCACTGAAATGGTATGTCAGATAAGTTATAATTTGTTAACAATGTATTATACATGAATTGTTGTCATTAATCTGTTTAGAATGGTTGTCCGGCCTGGTTCCCTGAGATAGAAATTCCCCCTGATTGTAAACATGTTTATTCTGTTACCGGTAGTAATGCATGTTCTACTTGTTTTAGATTTTAGACTCCATGTAAAAAGCTCTTATTAGGGGGAAAGGGGCAGCAGTTGATGACCTACATGGTACTACGGGGGGTTAAGCCATCTGTTATCGGTTACCAGATTAAGAAGAAATGGCTCCTTAATCAAAATAACTTTAAGAGAACTAATCCTCACTTAGGCTGGTCAGCTGAATCCACAGAGTGGCCCAGGGAAAATAAATGTATTTGTAGAATGAGAATGCAGACAACAATTAGACACAGATGTGAGTGAAATTAGTTACAGTTTAGAAAATGCTACACTTCACATGCCCCCCCCTCCAACCCTCTTTATGTGCATGGTAAAAATTATGATGTAGAAAGGAAAAAAATAGACAAGGAAAATATATAACTGGTTAGTGCTGACATTTATTTTTTCACCACTGTGTTTTTCTTAAGCAATCCCACACTTACACTTGATAAGTGTTAGGCATATGGAACACTTTTACTGTTTAAAAAAAATCTAATGGTGGAGAACAGCTAAAAGAATTAAAGACATGAAAAGTATATATAACATGTCTTTATATAGCAGTTTTATGTTATAGTTGAACCCCAGCAAATTCCAGAGGCCATGTAAATAAATAAGAAATATTTTCCTTTAGCCCCATGCCGTATTGTGACTGCATCTCTACCAGCATGGGGTAGTGTAACCCCTGACACCATGCAATAGCCCTTCCCTAAAGCAGACTCCTCTGATGTAAATTTAAGGTTAGCAAATTCAAGTTCTGATTAGTTAATGAGGTCATTAAAGTCGCCTGTTTTTACTAATTAAATGTATAATTCTTTACAGATGTAGGTTCTGCTGATTGGGCAGACGCAGTTTCCTATACATTAACCACTGCAGAGTCAAAGGGTTCAACCTTTTTTTTGCCAAGCAATTTGTTTCCTGGAGTCTTTGATCATGCAAGAGTTAAACTTTGCGTCGTATCAAGCAATCTATTGAATGGCCACATTAAATCTGTTAATAGCGTGCTCTTCAACCTTTAAAAATTATTTCCAGAAGGCACGCTTGCTTCGTAAGCTCATCAAACAAGAGTTTAAGTCCACATTTTCTCACATTTTCCCTACCACAGAGCTCAGAGTGCAGTGGAAAATTCATGACTTTTCAGTGTTTATTATACTTCGTAAAATTACAAAATCAAAAGTGCCTGACAGCAGATCCCCGGGTAAAGCCAAAACGTTAATAATGACTGGGAAACATAAACTGGAAATGGTAGAGGAACTGAAATTTCAAAGAAAAGGCAGAATCTAACCAAATTATGGGCCTTATATTTTTGCTTACGTGGAACAATTTTTTTAAAATAAAATAACTATAATTCAAAGCATTTTCCAAAGGAAAAGATGTTTTACAAAATGGAAGTACTAGTCTTATC
This sequence comes from Hymenochirus boettgeri, assembly GCA_019447015.1. Classification (NCBI taxonomy): domain Eukaryota; kingdom Metazoa; phylum Chordata; class Amphibia; order Anura; family Pipidae; genus Hymenochirus; species Hymenochirus boettgeri. The sequence goes on along the minus strand of CM033474.1, from coordinate 228,036,004 downwards.
AAAATAAACCTAGCAGATGAGCAAGGCGGTTTTTGTTGTGTTTTCAGTCTTTCCAAGGAAAACTGTTGTTTTTTTTACTCTTAGTTCTGATATAGGTGAACATCTTTGGTTCCACAGAATAAAATTGAAAAACAAGAATATTACAGCCAGGTTACTAGTATATTCTAAAGCATAATTTTAATTCCCATTGAAATTATTGAGCGGACAATATAATCGCCAATTCAGCTTCTAATCAACATTCTGATTTTAAATGTATTGTTAATTATTATTTGATTAATAAATATTAGTAAATACTATAATTTTGTTATTAGCACAGTTACTGTTCAGACAACATATAGTGATCAATAAAATCTGAATAAAGTTGGCCTTCAAAATATTAATGTGTCTGTTTAGCCTTTTATTGTGATCATATAATGGAGAATAGGATTCTGTGATGGGGTTAGTTAAAGTGTATGGTTGCTTACAGTTTATTTTTTTAAAACAGGGATAATTAAATTGGTAAGAACATAGCGTTAGTATTTGGAAAGTCCTTCGCTTTAAGTAACATTTAAATAACATGCACAAATGTCTTGAAAATAGAATCTTTTTATTTGCTTATTAAGTAGTAAAATAACGGCATTTAACATTTTGCTTTTACATTTCCAATCTGCAAAAGCACTACTACATTTTATATATTTGGTAATGAGAATGAATGTAAAAAAGTATCTATGGAGAGTTTACTAAACAGAGAAAACATCAAATAATTTTCTGTATATCAATAGTATTTCTGGAAAGGATTTGATTGGTCCATATTCATCACATTCATTTATTATATCGTACTAAATACATATTAATATTTTATTTTATATATATGTATATATTAAGAAAATTGATTATAGAAATATACTCACAGTTCTCAGTTATTTGTCTTCTTAGTTTTCTCCATTCAACCCCTACAATGGCAGGCTCCTAGGGAGAGTAGAATCTGGTCTGTGCTTTGGTTATCTTAGAAACTGAACATATTAGCTGAACCGAACAACTCCTGGGGAGAGTACAGTGATTTTTGCTTCTAAGAGACCTTAGAAACTGAACCTCTCTGTGAATCGTCTGCTTCGAGAAGGTAAAGCCCAGACTTAAGAACACAAATCCCAGATTAATGTTGCAGACTCTAGCTTGAAAGCCTGGAAGGAAAGAAATGCTTGGGAGAAAGGAAACGAACACATTGAATGGGAAGCCTAGCACATAGTAGTTTGTTCTTGCGATGGATGTCTGCATACACTGTAGCATCAAGCTTCAGCAGTCAGCCTGAACTCTGAAGCCAGTTCTGAGCACAGACCCTCCTTCCACAGTTAATACAGATACTATCTCAGATCCCGAGACAAAGCATTAGAATCCTCTTCCCTCCTGTTTGTTGAGATTCTCTGGTCGATCTGCTCACATAGCCAGAGGGTTTGTTGTTTTTTTTTTTCATTTTGTTTTGGAGAAGCAAAACCACAGTGATTCTCTTGTTCGGAGTTCAGACCTTATTGGCTTAAATATAACAATTGGAATGAGTGGCGTTCTGCTTGTCTGAATAAACCTCAGAAAATAGTATTATGTAAATGAATACTCAGTTGTGTCTGAGTATACAGCTGTGTTTAAAAAAGCCTTTACTCAATCCTTCTGTCAACATTCTGTTTGCTCTTCTGTGGCTACCAATTAATATTCTAGGGCTACAATTACATCCTGGCTCTTTAAACCCATATATACACCTTAATAAAAGACATCACATGGGATTGGGAATAATTCACTTACAAATCAGACAAACCGTTTCTTACAATGTCTTTAATACACACGTTATTTCTTCCATCGTGCCATGTACAGACTGTTAGTGATACATTATATGTCCAACTACTTACTACAAAATCCCCACTAACATAACTACTTGTTTATTATCGTAATCAGAAATATATTACGTTTTTATTAGAACATACTATATATTTAACTAAACACTGTTTTCAGAAACCCCAAATATATATATATATAAATATATATGTATAGCAATTGGATCACAGGCACTCGCTTTAAGCCACTTTTTCTTGCCCAGGTGCTACCAATCTGGTAAAATATAAAGGTAAGTATGGCAACGTTTCGGCAACATGTCATTCTCAAGCATTGAAACGTTGCCGTTTGCATGTTTCAATAAATAGTTTGCAAAAGACCCAGGAGTGCACCGAGCATACTTATGTATATATATATATATACTGTAATTTTCGGCATATACTTGTGTACATGTTACATGGTTTTGAACATACAATATACTTAATATAATACAATATACATAAATTAAAACAAATAAAAACCCAATAATTTCTCTTGTCTAAGCTCTTACAATGGGTACAGATCCGCAGAGGCTTGGCCATCAATTCTGTTTTTGTTTTGTTTTTTGGGGGGAGGGGTTGTTATTTATGTAATTTCACTGCCCTTCAAGAACCAGAAATGGAAACTGTGCAGGCAGGGACTAGGGAGAATGTAAACAGCCTTATATGTAATAGTCTATACACTGTAAGAATAAAGAATTTTATTCCCTATTCCCTATTCCAAGAAGCCTCAATAATTAAACCTCTCATCCTATCTCTCTGAGCACAGCACAGCACAGGACTATTGACATTGCACCAGTTATTACTTTGGCACTTCCACCCTTTCCCATGTATCTGTATGTTACCCACCTTATTGTATAATTCATTAGGCACATACTTATTTCTATGTTTATGTATTTATTTACTGCCCCCTTACGACTTTTTGTATTCTAGCATTGTACAGCGCTGCGTCTACAAGTGGCGCTATATAAATTAACACATTCAAATAGTTTTTAAATTTACATTTTAACAGATCATTTAAAGCAAAAAAAAAAATGAAGATAAAATTAACATTACATTGTGATATGACAATATTTTATCTTGTTTCTCTGCAATTTCTGCAGTGAATTGTCAGCTTATTTAGCCATAGAGGATTACCTAACATGGCTTCACTGTTCTTTCCTCTTTGCACCCACAGGAGGCTCTGGGTGTCTACTGATGTACACTAGTCTAGCCAGCACCATAATAGACCTTGGTAGGGAAGGTGAAAAAGGCTACACATGCTTCAGAGTGACAGGGCTCGGGGCAGACAGGAAATATTATAAAGACAGAGCCAAGGGAAATATATTGAAATGCAAAAATGAAAACTTTGTACAATGCCTGGTATTAGTCCATACATTTAGGATCATATTTATAAAAATAAAATGGCAGAAAAGGCATTTTTATAGTGACATTTTGTAACATATACCTGTTTTTCCACTATAGAAATGGGGGGTTTCCATAGTTTTTAATTTCTGCATTTTAACGTTCATTGTGTTTAAATATTCTATATAAATTTACAAAAAAGGGGCTAAAATGAAGTAAATAAATTGAGGTTAAACATGAGGACTGGCAATGGGTTACATTTCACAAGATTTACTTGAACTGTTTAGGGCTGTTTGGTGCAGTTATAGTTCTCATTTTAGTGTAAAAATTTAGTGTAAAAATCAAGCCAGTCCAGGTTAACTCCAAAAGCACGGCATTTAAATTGTTTAAATGGTGTTTAATATAAAATGGTTATACCATGCTAGAATGTAACCAGTTTTTTATAATAATAAAAAAAAAATCTCCCTGGAGCATATGCATCTTGAGATGGATTGCATGAAAGCACAATGCTAACCTTTTAGTGCCATTCCAATTGGGGTTAGCATAGGGTTTGCACACAAGTTTGCAGCGACCTACAATAGCTAGCAGCAAGCAATGAAATAAACTGAAAGTTCCGAAGAGTTCCCAAAAATAAATGCAAATTTATTTAGCACACTGTAACGATACACAACAAGTTTCTTAGCAAGTGCTTACTGCATTGAGTGAGCATAAAAGGTAAGGCTGGGTACATATGGGGCTATTATATGTCCCGACCGAGCGTTCAATCAGCCAGGACAAATGACTGTCGGTCGCGGCAATAGTGCCATAGCCACTATTCCCCATAGGGAACCGCACGATCGGTCGGGATTTACCAACGGACCCGATCATCCAGTCATCCAATTCGGATGAATGGCCAACCAAACTCAGCCACACTATCATATATTTCCTTCCGACTGACAGATCCATGGCACTATTGGTCAGTCAGCTGGAAATATCTGCTGGTGTGTACCCTGCCTAAGTTAAGCATGCATACACTCATGCACTCCCACAACTGTGTCTACAAAAGAAAGAATCCATTAATAGGCAGGAGACAACATTATAGTCTAGTATTGTAGAAGAAAAACAATTTCCAAATGGCATCAGGAAGGAAAACCTGTATGGGGTACCCTTAACAGCAGAAAACAATTAAATTACCAAGTATCTTGTTCAGAGCAGGCCCTAAGCAAGTTTCCCCTGGCGCTTCTACCCAACTTCCCAGAATCAAATCTTTGATGCAAAATGAGAGGCTACAGGTAACAGCTCGTTGCTCTATTGCTGATCAGGATCCCTGTCTTTTAAAAATTAATGGTGTCCTTCACATTTTGCATTGTGCCCTATCTGTTTGCCTAGGTTACCTATGCCTAGAAAAGGCCCTGGATCAGATGAATAACCAAGATAGCTGTCTGATTAAAGCATAACCCCCCACACATACATACTAAATCTAAACATATATATACTGTCAAACACCACCCTCAAATCCTGAGATTGTTCTACTTACAATTTGAAGTTCTCTGTTTCTCCTAGTCTCTGCTGGTGCAGCTTCCCCCTTTTTTGCAAGTAGGTCATGGTCGGTAAATCTATTTCGATCACCTGGCAGTAGATGGTACAGATGATTGGTACTTCCCAAATGAAACTCAATTGTGAAGTTCTGATTAAATTTAACCATCTTGTACCATTTATCTTGGGCAGGTTTCACCATGAATTCTGTCCAAGATACTGATGCTGCAGATGGAAATTTTTCCAAAAGTCCAATCCCCTTCTGCTAAACAGACAGGAAGACTATGAAACAGATAGCCACACAAGGGTTGATATTTTTAATCAACTTGATTAATACCAATGGAAAATACCCACCTGTGTATGCCAGACTTAAGGATAGATTGTAAACATTATAATGGGTTAATAAGGCATTGAAAGCAATGACAAAGCAACTTTGCTTTTGATTAAAGGGGAACCGGTTTATACATCTAAAAACAAGCTAGTTTTACAGACCTTCTAAAGGTCCCATCTTGCCTTTTCCCAAGGATGTACAAACAGCTGGGTGTTTAAGGGCAGGATTCCCGATAAGTGAAATGATTCTAGCACCAACTTCCATCATTTGGGGTCTTTAATCAAAAATATTAGTCTTTTGGCACTGTGGGTCCTGCTTAATGACCTGTAACCATTTGTTTCATGTAAGGGCATGCAAGTGAATGACCCCATCAGGCTTAATGGGGAGGCAAAACTGGAACCATATGCCTTAATTGTGGAAGATTACCGATGGCTTCTGTCGATATCTGTTGTGTAATCGAATGTGAAATCGTCCTTGTATAGCCGGCTTTAGTTCTTGTGACAGTGTGTGATTGACTGATGATATTTGCCACAGATTAGGCAGCAATTCAAGAAAACAAACCCAGCATTCAGGACCCTGCAGTAATTGGTACAGAAGGCAAGAGAGCAGGTGATGAATGAACAAGTTTTTAAAGGAAAAGGTGGGCGTAAAGTACAGTAAACAATCACATTATACGTATAAATTAGGAAAGTAATGCAAATTAATCCAAGTGAAGCTTTTATAAAGCGAAGCTTTTATTTCAATATTTACAGGGTGTTCCAACCAACAGCCACTATCGATCAACTGTGCTGTTTCTATTGCGATGCAATAAAGCAATGGTTGCTTTCAATGCATTGTGATCCCAGCTTGTTTTTTGTGAGATATAGAAATACCATACATAAGAGGGCATTAAAAAGTGATGCAGAAGTTGCCACTATTTCTTCACTGCATCACTTGCAGTGGCAATGTTTAAAAAAAATTCAAACCCTTTGCAAAGCAAATCATAAAGGACAACAATACCTAATCTGACCTTCCTCCACTCTTTGATAGTACCCAGGGGGTGGAGCAAAGCCTCCTGTCAAGGGTAACTTTCAATATATGAGTACACATAAATCCATTGATAGGTTTGTGGCAAATTCAGTTACCCCAATCTATGCATCTATCCAAAGTGCATCAAGTAAATCCAATATAAAGCATACTTAATGGTGTGAGTGTACACTTTAGAAAGGGTCTATGAGGCCAGAAGCATATTGTGTATGATCTACATGGAATAAAGTCGCCACTAGTAGTTACTCTGCTGTTTGTTACCCCATTCATTATACTTTATATTGAACTTTCAACATGTGTGTTCTCTGAATTGCTGGTAAACCCAAGACCTAGTGGTTTGAGTCCTCGACCTGGGTACTTTGCATTGGCAAAAGAAGAGGAGTGGGGTTTAACTGAATATTATTGTCTTTTTATGTTAACTTTTATTACATTGTTTAAAAGACAACTTTTTAGGATTGTGACTCTCAGTGCTTTCCCTCTATTAGGCTGGGTACACACCAGCAGATATTTTCGGCCAACCGACCAATCCGCCGTACTTTTGGTCGGCCGAAAATATCTGCTGGTGTGGGGCAGATGGCCGAGACCAACCTCGACCGTCCATTCTTCCGGATCGGACGAATGAACGTGTCAGTAAATCCCGATCGATCGTGCAGTTCCCTATGGGACCGCTCAATCAATCAGTCGAACTTCCGTAAACGCCCACTATTGCCACGCTCGACGGACATTTAGTCTGTCGAGAGTGGCAATAGTGGACAGATAGTCCATTCGTACGTACCCAGATTAAATCTGTACATCTGTACCAACACTGTCAATTATTTTAATATCCCTTGTAAAAAAAATGTAAATATAGTGACGCATTTTGTAAACTTGCCTCACTAGCTGAGGTTTCTCATAGCCGTCTGATCAATTGCCTTCTTATCTGGTTTCATTTTACAAGACTTGACTGTTACCTAGTCACAATACACCCCTGTCTCACAGTATTCAAATACACACCATTGTCCTCAAAGACAGCAGTTCCTAGATATAAACTCTACCTTTAATATATCTGTGGCATTTAGGGCCCTACTTGTAAAGACGTGGTATCGCTTTTTAGCAATACCATGTCTTTAAAGATGGGTTTAACAATCGGTAAAATTGCAATGCCGCCCTTTGTAAATATGGCCCTTAGTTTGACATTAGATGTATGTATGTATTTTATTTCATATAGAGCGCTACATATTCCACAACATTTTAATAATTATTTTTTGTCAATTCACATCAGGCCCTGCCCTGAAGAGCTTACAATCTAAGAACATTTATTTGACACATACAACCTATCAGTATGTCTTTATGATTGTGGGGGAAAGCGGAGAGGAAACCCACGCAAGCATGTGGAGAACATACAAACTCCTTGCAGATGTGTCCAAGGGTGGAATCGAACTCAGGACCTCAGTACTGCAAGGCAACAGTGCTAACCACTGAGCCACCGTGCTGCCCAGATCTCCTTCTAGATCTTGAAGATTCGCTATTCATCCGATTGGACGACTAGTCAGTTGGATGACTAGTTAAACATCTGTAATAACTAAGGTCTAATTAAATACCACAGATTTACCAGGATAAATGAGAACCCTCACAAACATCTTCTTCTGACCGTACCTATCTAGGTAACAAATACATTTTTCCACTTCACATGTCTCCTATGTTCAATGTAATGCACTGTGCTCTTTTGTTATTTTACAGGTCAATTTTTCAATTTAGCAGCAATTTTCATTTTTATTACATTTTCTCTATTAGATGGTTATTTAAAAGTAATGAAACTCTCAAAAGCTCCAGTAAGTAACTTTATTATTATATTACTATTGCATAATTATAAAACATTGCCATGATAATAATAATCAGAGAGGCTGCACCTGTATAGACTGCAATGCATTAGAAGATTCCTATATCATTTTACTCATTTAAATTGCTGCTTGTTTTTGAAGAATAAAATAATTCTTTGTATAATGATTATACTGTGCCCTGGTATATTTCCAAATACATGTGCAATTCATATGCAAATGTGATCACATTATATTGTATAATGTATGCTTGCATAATCTAATTGTCTTTAATTGGAGATATCAGAAGCAATAAATAAATCAAATAGTGATAAATATACTGACATTGCAATATTCCCTTTTTTGATTGACAGTGTTGTCATGGTATCCTAAAACACAGATAAATTCCTCAATGGATACATTACTTGGTTCCTTTAGAATGAGCTCGGAATAAAGTCCTATTTAAATTACAGCCTTACAGATTCTGACTGCTCTTAATAAATTGCACCTTTTAAAATGGAAAGGTGATGGATTGAAAAGTCTTTAGTCCTGCCCTGAATAATTGATAAACTCCCTAGTGCAAATAAGTGTCTGATAAATAATTAATGTTAATCTCATTATAGACGTTTTCATAATGGGATAATTTAATTAAATAAAAGCCAATGGGTTTCAAGATGTTGAAAGATACTGCTGTTTCTATATTTGGCTAATGGCCTGAGCATGCTTAGAAAAGATAATTCACAAGGGTACATGCATTATTTAACAAACCCTAAAGAGATGAAGTCACAGACAGATCAATGATAACTTGTATTTGACTGCTGCTTACCAAGCACATTTAAACAAACTAAACTAAAAAGTAGGAATGGTCAAAATGGAGGATATGCAGAAAAATAGGAAGGCAGTTTTTAAGACTGAATTGCAGAGAATCTAAGTTAATATAGTTTATATTTATTTACACTTTAAATAAATGCTATCATCTGAAATTTCAGTCATAAGCATGCAATGTGATACATTGACAGAGCTCACCAATCTCTGTTACTGTATAAGTCTATTTATTATCAACAGGAGAGTGCAGCCACGAAATGTTGGGAATTGATAATCTATGGGTTGCAACTTGCTAAAGTAATAATCTTGTGGTGTTTAGCACTCGTGGGTTTGCATACCCTAAACCTCCATTCACAACAAAATTTTTGCTTTCAAGTTTTTAAGCTATACTAGCAGAATGGGGGAGACCAGCCAGGTGAATATGCTAATCTAGTAATGTGAATGCCTTTAGTGGGAATAGTATAGGAGAGCGGTCCCAAAACTTTGTTTCAGGCCTCTACAGGTTGGTCATCAGAGATCTCAGGAAACAGATTGCATTGGGAGAAAAGAAGTAGATTATTGGGTTTTAACCCAACCCTTCCATTGATCACTATGGGGCCAAACTGTAAAGAATGTTCTTATAATTTACAGTAGGGGGTAAATTACCACTATATATATAATTATATATTAATCCAGTTATAAGCAATCAGTAGCCATCTAGATGGTTGAAAATGACAATCCTAGCATTCCTCTACAAGTACTGTAACAGCAGTGGAGGGCTACTGGCTAATCGCTGGATTAATATAAAGGATGTCAATCAGATAGACCCTTAGTAGATTTGACACTTTTAAGGGCATGTCCACCCCCAAAACTATAATTTAACTTGCTACTGGCCCCACTCTGTAGTTTAAAATAAAACTTACCTTACATCTCTGCTCTTTATGGTTCTCCAGTTATGCTTTTTAAAGTCCAGGAAACTAAAGACTCCAAGCTGTCAGTGAGGTATCCGGCGCCTGGACTGCACAGTCCCGAGTTGCTTCTCAGCCAATCACAGATGCTGTTGACAGTCTGGCCCCTGCTTGCAAGCAGGAGGCCAGATTGGATTGCTGCAGAGAGAAGGGCTCTGTAAGTAGAGATCTACTTTTTTTATAGAAATATTGTGGTGGTTGGGGGTGGGTAGGGGTTACTTACCTTACCCCCAAAGTTCGTTTTGGGGGTGGACATGCCCCTTAATATTCAAACCTCCCTGTTCTGACCCATTAATTTGTGAACAGAAGTGGAATTGCAACAATGATTGAGCCAGACCATGTCTACTAAACATGGTGGGAATGTTAGGAGGTAAAAATCATAGTATATGAACAAAATGATAGTGTAACTATAACTATACTAATATATTATATATAAATAGTGTCAGGGCAGGTCATATGCACTTGGTAGGTCCTTCTTTAAACCTGGAGTAACAAACAAATAGGACAGATGAGATTGAATAATGCCATTAATAAATCTATGCAGGCCCTCCTGTGACCCCCTGAATTATGAATAGGTAATAGCAACAAAGTGGAGATGACCTAATAAAATATATATGGGGTAATCAAGGGTAGAAAATATGACCACTACTGCCTTCTGATTCTGTATTGTTTTGAGGTTTTAGTTGCCCTTTAAATGAACAGCAGAATTCCCATACAATAGTCCTATACAGTAAGAGCCAAATCCAGTATGGACTACTCTTTAAAGGGCAACTAAAGCCTCAAAACAATACAGAATCAGAAGGCAATCTTTTTAACAATAGGTACCATCCTTCTGATTCTGTATTGTTTTCAGGCATTAGTTCCCCTTTACATTATATAGCTTCTGTACAGACCCCACTTGTACTGCTTCCTCTTGCCTTAAACCTTTCTCTCTTGTGGCTCCTGGAATTCTATTCCCCTCCATCTACAAAAAACATCAATCAGTAGGTTTAAATCTACCCTTACATATATATAGTAATCCCTAATTCTTTGGCACTTCAGGTGTTTGTAAACTACAACTCCCAGCATGCTTTAGTTGCTAGGAGTTGTAGTTTACAAACATCTGCAGTGGAACTGCAAAGCCCCCCTACCCAACCTTCCCCTCCCTCCCTGCCAGTAAAAATAGAGCGGAATAACAGAAGCATTTGGCAACTTTTACTAACTTGTAAGAAGAATCCGGCTGCCGCATCTCCCGATCGTCGCATCCACTGACGTCCTTACTACTGGCTCCGGTGAAAGAAGAAAGGCGCAAGTGTGACGTCAGTGGATGCGACGATCGGGAGATGCGGCAGCCGGATTCTTCTTACAAGTTAGTAACTGACCTGAGTTTTTACAGCCTGAAAACCTCAACTTATACTCGAGTATATACGGTATTTCATATTGCATGGCCTAATAAAATGTATATGGATGTTTTATCTCATATTACATGGCCTAATAAAAAACATATGGGGTTATTCAGTATAGTATTTCAAATTGCATGGCCTAATAAAATGTATATGGATGTTATATTTCATATTGCATGGCCTAATAAAATGTATATGAATGTTATATTTCATATTGCATGGCCTAATTAAATATATATGGGTTATACATGACAGTATTTCATATACATGGCCTAATAAATATATATTGGGTTATACAGTACGGTATTTCATATTAATGGCCTAATAAATAATATATGGGTTATACAGTACGGATTTCATATTAACATGGCCTAATAAATATATATATGGATGTTATTTTTTTATATTGCAATGGACTATAAAATAGTATATGGATGTTATATTTCATATTGCATGGCCTAATAAAATGTATATGAGGTTATACAGTATTTCATATTACATGGCCTAATAAAATATATATGGATGTTAATTTAATATTGCATGGCCAAGTAAAATGTAAATGGATGTCATATTTCGTATTGCATGGCCTAATAAAATATTTACGGGGTTATACAGTATTTCATATTAACGGTACATGGCCAAATAAAATATATATGGGGTTATACAGTATTTCATATTACATGGCCTAATAAAATATATATAGATGTTATATTTCATATTGCATGGCCTAATAAAATGTATATGGAATTAAACAGTATTTCATATTACATGGCCTAATAAAATATATATGGGGTTATACAGTATTTCATATTACATGGCCAAATAAAATATACATGGGGTTATACAGTATTTCATATTACATGGCCTAATAAAATGTGAACATAAACACAGTACAGTATTTCATATTATATGGTCTAATAAAATATATATGGGGATATACAGTGCAGTATTTCATATTACATGGCCTAATTAAATATATATGGGGTTATACAGTATTTCATATTACATGGCCTAATAAAATATACATGGATGTTATATATCATATTGCATGGTCTAATAAAGTGTATATGGATGTTATAATTCATATTGCATGGCCTAATAAAATGTATATGGGGTTATACAGTATTTCATATTACATGGCCTAGTAAAATGTTTATAGGGTTATGCAGTATTTCTATTACATGGCCTAATAAAATATATATATGGGGTTATACAGTATTTCATATTACATGGCCTTATAAAATATATATGGATGTTATATTTCATGGCCTAAAAAGATATATATGAGGTAATATTTCATTTTTCATGGGCTAATAAAATGTAATTTTTGTTATTTTCAGTAAAAATTATTTCAGTAAAAAAAAAAAAGTAAATAGCCCTGATAATGTAAAGCACAGTCTGTCAGCCCAGTCCCTTAAACCAAAGGGTGTGCATCGAGAAAAATGTCAATTACCAAGTGCGCCATGATCTGAAAAAGTTTGAGAACCACTGCCTTAAACTAATAAAATGTGACCATTTAATGCAAAAACTATGACTGGTAAGAAATGTAATGCTAAACCCTATAGGGTACTACACCAAAAAACATGGAACAAAGTTGTAAATGAAACATGTTTAATGTACCTAAAGGGTAACAAATACCTCTGACCAACACTGAATTAGGACACCTTGACATAAAACCAATAATCTGTGTCTCACCTTTGATTTTGCCGTGGAAATGCTATTGCCATGGGGCTGGTATACCTTATTTCCCTACATTTCATTTTCCTGTACATCTTTAGCATTAATAATACTGACCAAGGAAAGTATTACAATACAGTGTACAATATTTTTATAATGTTACCACAAACATTCAACAATGTCATTTTAGTTGTAATAAATAAAAAAAGTCTAAACAATTTTGATTTGATTGGTTTACAACAAAAAAATGTACACACCAGGTTAGGTGGTAATACTGCTTATGTGTAATAGGTATAGTTTTCTATTGTTATCTTAAAAGGAACAGAGGCCATACTTGTATATCTAGAACAATAATGACAATTATGGAAAATCAAGTTGCTGGGTAGGTTTATGTCATTTTGCTGTGATGATGTCTGTGTGGTCAAATTCCTTTAAAAAACAGGATCAATCCAAGTTATAAAAAACACATGCACTTATATCATGTAACTGTAGGGCTAATGTAATTTCCATGCTGTTGGAGTCAGACGTTTAAGGCCTTGAAACAAGTCTGTTGGGTAAATAATGGCAAACGGGGCTTAAATTCAGGCAACAGCTGCAAAATCTAATAAAACCTTTTTACACCACTCTGAGAAAAAAGAAAGAGTTGTCCCTACTGCAATTGGATGTTTACAACCTCAAACCCCAAACTGTGATCATACCTACTCACAGTATATCAGTGGTGACTGGCTACATTTGTAACCACAAGCAAACATAATTTAGGAAGGAAAAAGTCAATCATATTTATGATGCTTCACAAAAAAATAGACTGAATTGTGTCACTGCAAACAAATGTTGAGTTTATTTTCATTTATTGATTTTTATATATATGTGTTTGTGTGTTTGTGTGTGTGTGTGTGTGTGTCATCTTGCATAACAGGACATTTATAGGAGAGATAAAAGCTGATTTTTCTCTGTGTATTTTCCATGTCCCTATATATGTTATCTGGTACTAGAGTCTTTCAAAATTAAAAATAACATCTAGTAAAAGGACCAACTAACAACATTGCTGGTCACCTCCCCCCCCCCCAACCAAGTTATTTTATATATTAATCCAGCCTAAATTTAGTAATTCAGTAATAACTTTTGCCACTGATGGCAGATAAACTGTATCTGGGACAAGACTGATACATAAAGGGCACTTATACTGCCATAAAAATCTCCCCTCCCCTAAAATTATCCAGGTTGAGGACCTAAACCACCAATGTTTTTATTATAATGCTGGTCTGTCCCTGCCCCTCACAGTCTGAGACTGTTCCTGTGCCGGACCTCAGCGCTGCAAGGCATCAGTGCTAAACACTGAGCCACCATGCTGCCCAGTATTATTGGGTTAGTGTGGGTTTAACTCATACGCTGTATCCTATCAAAGAACAGTTATACTCACCTAAGGTGTAAGCCCCTAAAGCTAGGTACACACCTAGCGATTTTTCCTCCTGACCGGCCGTTCGATACTTTCAACCGGTCGGCCAGGAGGAAGGACTGTCGGTGGCGGCAAAAGCAGCCGCGTCCGACAGTTACCGCGACCGATCGTGCGGTCCATAGAGGACCGCATGATCGGACGAGGTTTTCCACCATGTCCGATCATCCTTTCGTCCGACTCGGACGAACGATCGGTTGGACATGGCTGCATTCAGATGCGATAATTTCGGTCTGATCGACCGATACACTGAACTATCGCTCGATCGGACCGAAATATCTCATCGTGTGTACCCAGCTTAAGCCCCTAGGTCGTCGTCTCTGATTACTTTACAGAATGTCTGTTATACTTAATAGAAAAGCTCCTTCGCCCAGGTGTCTGCTGCTCCTCCATCTCTCTATCATTTGGCAGTCCGCGATGCATTATGCATTCCCGCAGAATGCATCTTCCCATTGGCCACTTTGAGGACTGCAGTCATAAAGCAGAAGAGGGAATAAAGTTTGTTTTTTACTTTAGCGGCTTTATATCAGGAACCCAATGTAATATAAAAAAAATTCAGGGAAACATGGCCAAAACATGTGGACAATGTAGTTTTCTGCCTTTAAATTTTCTTAAAATAAAAGGAAAAACATCTTAAAATGAACATTGTTAATTGCCTAAGGAAAAGATTTTTATCCACAAGACATTTTCCTGATTAGCAGCTTTGTAATGGCACACAAATCGCCATTTTGCCATCGCGTCTTTTGTGTTTATAGATCTCAATGTTCATAAGATGTTTGTGATGTTGGGCCTGATTTTCTAGTGTTGGTTTTGTCTGTTCTAATTCTTGTGTAAGTAATGTGTTACTTATATAATACCAAATATTGCCCCTTTCCAAGGAACTGTCTATGAAATGAAACAATGAACATCTGTTTTTCATCTAAATGTGATTATATGCTCGTAAGAGGCCTACTGACATTTCCATATCCCAAAAAAAGAAATGCAATCATTTACTCTTAAAGTTAATTAAAAGAATTTGTATGGCAATTTGTAATGAAAACTATTTTGTTCCCTTTTATTATAAGTTAGTATTTGTAAAATCTCCCACAGACTATTTTTTATTTACTTAATAATCGAAGATTTCTTCTTGAGGTTGATCTAGAATTCAGCAGGATTATATAGCTGTTAAAGGGTTACTACAGGTTTTAGTTTTATTTATTCTTTAACCAAAATAAGGAATCATTTAAAGGGCATGTCCACCCTTAAAAAACTGGATATTGTCAGCTATCTGCCCCTAATTCTAATGATATATTTATATTTTGCACTTTATAACCTGCAGACATTTAAAGGCTAACTGTGGTCTCCATACAAGTTTCCTCTATTTAAAAGAGCAGAGCAACGGTGCTGGTGATGTCATAGCTCACAGTGCTAGCTGGAAAAACTACCCTTTATACATAGATTGCAGCTAGAAACATGACCCTGGTGTAGTTTAAAAAGGTAGGAATGTGCTCTTTTTAATAAAGAGCACTTGTATGGAGACCACAGTTACCCTTTAAGGATAATTATTATACCTATTCGGGCAGAGAAAGCTGTCCCCACCCTCCATGCAGTCAATCAGGGCTGTGACTGCTGACATGACAGCCAATGATTAACTATTGTTTCACCTGCTGCCTCCTCTGCACGTGCTCACGCTTATAAAAAGCTTGTTGAGCAGTGGGAGGAGGCAGGTACCTTTGCCAAAAAGGATTAGAACCTATTAATAAATAACTGGTTACAAGTGCATGTAATAAACTGGTAAAAAAAAAAAAAAATGGGTTGTGGGCAAATAACTGACAAGTCACCAGTTTTATGTTTAAAGGGTGGACATGCCCTTCTCCAATCTAGTTTTCGATTTCATTGTGCTAATATAAGTAAAATGGCCAAAGCAATAGTATAAAAGCATATATGCAAATTTAAAGTGTGTGATTCTCAGTAAGCCATGGTACCACTTGATTCCTCCTCTGACCAAATGTCTGGATCAGGCCTCATTCTTACACAGTGACATAAAGTGATGACATTATTACAAAAAAAAACATTGCCTGAAACCTCCTAACATGTAATTATAGCTTCCCTAAACCCATCTATTGTAACCGTCACAGTCAGCATTTATAAAATCTGTTCTATTTGCACTAAACTGTTCTTTCCTTAGGTATAATATAAAACCAGAGCTCCATTTAACAGCAGGCTAAACTTAAGGTTCGTACATATGTGTGATTGCGAAGTACGATGTGCATGAACAGCCGTTTCGGGACGATAATTGTGCTGTGTATGGGCACTTTAAACAGCCTCTCGTTCGAAGATCTGCCCGTTCAGTAGGGCAACAAACCCCGACTGAACGCCTGGTTCAGCCGAGAAAGTGCCCATACACACCACGATTATCGTCCGAAATGGCCATTCATACACATCGTGCGTCGAAGGTCGGCACCCGCGATCGCACGTGTATATAAACCTTTAGATATGAGTACCTGGTTACTCTGACTAATGCTGGCCAGTGGCCATATATCAATTGTCTACTGACAAACTTCCCCTGTGAGTGGTTTTACCTTCTGACGTTGTTCTGATGATGTGTGAATGTCAGAAGAGAATTTTCTAATGTATGGCCAGTACCTAGGGTCATCTGTAACTCTTATAGCTGTGAGACTCTTAAAATAAGCTCCCATAAGGACTAAGGGATTTCTAGCATTTTTTCTTACCTATAAAATAGAATTTGTAAATGCTGCTATGTTCCAAGGCATCATTATTTACATATGGGGGTTTCTAGCAAAGCTACTTTTGGTCAGTAAACTATTTTTGAATCGTTATAGAAAATGATGAACATATTTCAGTCAATCTGAACAATCCTGGTTCACTTACATTGGGACATTGGTCTACAACCAAAGTAAGGCGCTAAAAATGCATCAATCCGTTAAGCCTGTATTACCTTGTAGCACAAATACAGCATTGTTACGGGCTTCCTACTGAGAGGGAAATCAGTCCCAAATCCACTCAGATTCCAAATTCCTTAAAAATAAATAATCTGATTACAAGCAGTAAATTAGATTGTGCCTCAGACTCAGGGCATATAGCCCACACTTTCAAACCTATCTGTGCCCCTGGCAATCAACGCGGATAGCCGTGTTTACCATGGACATTCTTTACATTTTCTTTACATTTAGAAATAACAATGTAATCAACTCTGCTTACAATTTATGGAATTGCTCCTCTCATAAACAGAGGAAACTGGCTACAAATCACACGGATAGAAAAAAGCAACATCCTCCACACAAGCACAATGAGAGTATTAAAAAAGGAATCATCGTGTAGGTGTCTATTGTAATCAGCAGATGAATATTCAAGTCATATGGTTCTAAGTAAGCAGAGATGGCAATATTTAGAGACAGAAAATTTGCCTTCCTGTATTATTTTCTCATTGTTTCAGCTTGTCAATTCTTTAGAAATCCTAAATTTTAAGGAGCTGCTGACATTACAGCACCCACTGCTCTGTCCCTTCACCAGTGGGTTAAATTTTTTTTTTTTTCTCTGAAACTAGTGCAGGAAAGAGACAATATACAACAGTGTTACATCATTTAATGATTATAATACTCTTGAGGAAGCTGGAAGAAACAACGAAACGCGTTGAATACTGCCTAATTTCTGCATCACAGCAACAGATGCATTTTATACGATTTATGTTTTATTCGATGCAAATTTTATTTGCACTGAATAAAGACCTGCACACATTTATACCAGGAAGTGGTTGTGAGTTTTTCTGGATGGCCAAATCTCACACTGTGGTGTAAGTGCTTTTATTATTAAGTTTTAATCTTTTAATATATGGTTTTTATTATTGATGTATCACGATTTAAACTGATATTGAACACTTTTTAATACTATATATTTTTATCTTTTATTTATCACACCAAGGGACACAGTGCACAGACACACAAAACCCAAGATACTATTTAATGTATCTAGACATTGCCAATACACACTAAAAACAATTGTCAGTCTTCATTTTAAATATTGGGGAAATTTAACCAATGCCAGAATCGCACCTGGGTAAATCGCAAATACTTTAGCTATTGGCTATGAAAGTTGCAATGAAAGTAGCACAAATTCCATTATTAAATACCTAGTGGTCGGTGGCTGCATGGCAAGTTAGAGGTTGAACTCAAGTTAAAGGCTATTGAATAGGTTAGTGTGGGTTTAACCCCTTATTTTACCACTGCAGCCAGAGGTAAATGAGTCAGATTGTCTGGTATATTACATTATATAGCATTGCTTTTTTGCTTTTGGATCATTTTAATAATTGTTTGACCCTCTAAATTCATTTACAGTAAATTTTAAATATTTAGGGTCCCAAAATAATTTTCTTTGCCATGTTATAACCAGAATAAAAAACTTGCTCTCATTATGGGATTGTGTGAAACAATGCTAGAATGTTCTTCCAGCAACAGAAATTTTCTGCATCAGTGATTTGTTCTTTATTTGTGTTCTGTGCTTTCAGGCACTAGATTATCTTGTGCACCTGTGTATATTATATATAACAAGAATGCTGTTGGTGATTGCAGCAATTACCTATTCATTTGCTGAAGAATAAGGTGTTGTTTCTATTCCAGCATAGAAAACGTTTGTTTTTTTCTACTCTGAAACTTGTCAACCATATGTCCAACCTGCTTGTCTTGACCTTTGCTTGCACAATATCATCTATGACTATAAAATTATTAGTTTTATCTTTTATATTAATAATTGGATTATGCATCGCCACTGGTCATTTCTAGTTCTCCAGTAATTGTGTTGCTAACTGTAATACCTATATGTTTATTTAATACTGTTAACTACAAGGCTTAAGGTTCATACACACATGCGATCACAGGTGCCAACCCGCGACGCATGATGTGTACGAACGGCTGTTTCAGGCAGTAATCGTGCCGTGTACAGGCACTTTATTGTTCAAATCGGCCGCTCATTCGAAGATCTGCCTGGCCGTTCAGGCAACGATCCCCCACTGTAAGGCCGTTCGCACACATCGTGTGTCGTGGGTCAGCACCCAAGATCGCACATACGAACCTTTAGACTTATAATAGACTTAAACTGGCCATACATTAGTCGATGTATCCACCAACATTCCCATGACTACCTAATCTGAGTGTTTTACAATTGTGTTGTCAATTGCAAACCATGATACAGCCAGAAAATGTCCTGTATATATCTGGGTTGGGGGTTGGGTTGCATGCAAAAAGTTAAATCCAGTCAAGGTGCAATGAATTGCATCAAGTATCAGTCTATTTAATCCCACTGAAAATCAGTAAAGTGGCCTAAAGAGAGCTGTGAACAGAAAATGCCATTGCAATTTGTCAGATATTAACATTTTTTGCGTCAAAAAGTGGTCAAAAAGATTAACAAGAAAACAACATCACAGTGCTTACCTGATCATGCTCCCACAACAACATAATCACATTGAGGTATTTACCAGAACACGGGAGTGTGTCATGTAAGCAGTGAAGGGGACAATCAGGTAACAGTCCAGTAGGTTCTAGGTAGGTCTGTAACTATACAGAGCACCTAAATTTAAAACCAGTAATGTGTGTCTTACCTCTTCTTTTGATATGGTGGCTGGGAAATTTACCTTACTAACATGGGGTTTGTGTATTATTTTCCAGCATTCCAGTAATACAGTTTCGTCAATACCATTATGTCCTTTACACATGCTCAGTCCTAAACTACTGCAGAAAGTTATAGATTGTAACACCCACTAGTAGCCTCTAGCCAATCTATTTACAAGACAGATTAGGCAAGGAAGCATGTGACTGAGATCAGGGGTGTGGCCAGTCACTGTACATACACACAGTTATTTCATTCAGTTCTTCAGGGGGTTACATTTATCTCAATGTCATTTACTGGAGTGATTTACTGTTATACCATCAGCAATTTTTCGGTTTTCCTAAGATTGCTTTTTTGACTTGGCTTACAGCCATTTTCACTTTTCGCCGTGATTCCTGACTTAACGCAATGAATACGAAAATGTCGCCGGGGCACATTGGCGATACCATTGCCGCACATAGTCGTGTGGATACTTTTAATGGTGAAAATTATCGGCTTTATAAATACATCAAAAACTAGAAAGGGAAAGTTTAGGTATAAACTTTAAATTTGGCTTGAAAGACCGCATTTTGGAAGGGAATTTGTGTGTTTGTGCTGCAGATTTTAAAATTCAATAATGCCAATGATGAGGATATTGTTTTTACTTAGCCTTTAAATATGTCACATGCATTAAAGTTAGGTCAGTTGGTGTGTGTGTATTCATATCAGGTTGGGCTGGGAAAATTCTATCTTTTTTGATGATTGGTCAAAATGTGTTTTTTTACTATAGTTATCCTTTAAATATGGCTGCCATGGAAATGGAAGGGTGGGTCAGTAGGTGTGTGTACCTGATTCAGGTTGGAAGTTAAAAAAACAAACTTTTGATTATTGATCAAAATTGTTTTTTTTTTACTTTAGTTACCCTTTACGTATGGCTGCCATAGTAATTGATAAGTAGATCAGTAGGTGTGTGTACTTGTGTTGGGTTGGTTGTTAAAAAAAGCAAACTTTTTGATGATTGGTCAAAATTAGTTTTTTTACTTTAGTTACCCTTTAAGTATGGCTGCAACAGAAATGAAGGGTAGCTCAGTAGGTGTGTGTACCTGTGCCACGTGGGGGGTTAAAAAAAATGAACTTTTTTGATTATTGATCAAAATTTGCTTTTTTGACTTAAGTTACCCTTAAGGTATAGCTGCAACAGTAATAGAGAGGTAGGTCAGTATGTGTGTTTACCTGTATCACATTGGGGGTTAAAAAACAAACTCTTGATTATTGATCAAAATTTGCTTTGTTCACTTTAGTTACCCTTTAAGTATGGCTGCCACAGTAATGGATAAGTAGATCAGTAGGTGTGTGTACCTGGGTTGGTTGAGAGGGTATGTCTTTTTTGTGTTTACAACCATAAAACTATCTTTTATTTAGAATAAATCTAAATTATTTTTTTTGACTTAAGTTACCCTTTAAGTATAGCTGCCACAATAATGGATAAGTTGATCAGTAGGCGTGTGTACCTGGGTAATGGTTTGAGGGGGTATGTCTTTTTTTGTGTTTAAAACCATAAAACCATCTTTTATTGAGAATAAATCTAAATTAGTTTTTTTGACTTTAGTTACCCTTTAAGTATGGCTGCCACAGTAATGGATAAGTAGATCAGAGTTAATCTGTAGGCGTGTGTACCTGGGTCAGTTGAGGGGTATGTCTTTTTTGTGTTTACAACCATAAAACTATCTTTTATTGAGAATAAATCTAAATTAGTTTTTTTGACTTTAGTTACCCTTTAAGTATGGCTGCCACATTTATGGATAAGTTAATCAGTAGGCGTGTGTACCTGGGTCTGGTTGAGGGGGTATGTCTTTTTTTGTGTTTACAACCATAAAACCATATTTTATTGAGGATATCTCAAAATTATTTTTTTTTCTTACTTTAGTTGCCCTTTAAGTATGGTTGCCACAGTAATGAATAAGTAGATCAGTAGGTGTATAACCATAAAACTATCTTTTATTGAGGATAAATCTAAATTAGTTTTTTTGACTTTAGTTACAGTTTAATTGGCTGCCACAGTAATGGATAAGTAGATCAGTAGGGTGTGTGTACCTGGTTGGTTGAGGGGGTACCGTATTACTCCAGATATAACCGAGGTTTTCAGGCTTTAAAAAAAGCCTGAAAATCTTACCTCGGTTTATACTCGAGTCAATGTTTCCCCTACCTTGTCCGGCGGCGCGCGCGATCCGCATCCTCGCTCCACAGCCTCTGCGCATCCGGATGATGTCACTACCCGGCGCCTCTCACTTTGCGGCGCCGGGTAGTGACATCATCCGGATGCGCAGAGGCTGTGGAGCGAGGATGCGGATCGCGCGGCCGCCGGACAAGGTAGGAGAAACATTTACTTGCACAGGGACACACTTAAGTGGCAAATACATACAAATAGGAGTAAAACCTTCCTTATTTGTGCATACTGTATGCACAAATATGGGAGGATTTACCCCTATTTGCAAGTATTTGCCACTTAAGATGTTTGAAAACTACAACTCCCAGCAATAAGCATGCTGGGAGTTGTAGTTTTCAAACATCTTAAGTGGCAAATACTGCAAATAGGGGTAAATCCTCCTAATTTGTGCATACAGTATGCACAAATAAAGAAGGTTTTACTCTTATTTGTAAGTATTTGCAACTAAGATGTTTGAAAACTACAACTCCCAGCAATAAAGATGCTGGGAGTTGTAGTTTCCAAACATCTTTAGTGGCAAATACTACCCCCTCGGTTTATACTCGAGTCAGTGTGGTTTTCCTCCTTTTTAACCTAAATCTAGGTACCTCGGTTTATACTCTGGACGGTTTATACTCGAGTATATACGGTATGTCTTTTTTGTGTTTACAACCATAAAACTATCTTTTATTTAGAATAAATCTAAATTAGTTTTTTTGACTTTAGTTACCCTTTAAGTATAGCTGCCACAATAATGGATAAGTAGATCAGTAGGTGTGTGTACCTAGGTCTGGTTGAGGGGTATGTCTTGTTTGATTTTACAACCATAAAACTATCTTTTATTGAGGATAAATCTAAATTGGTTTTTTTTGACTTTAGTTACCCTTAAGTATGGCTGCCACAGTAATGGATAAGTAGATCAGTAGGTGTGTGTACCTGGGTCAGTTGAGGGGGTATGTCTTTTTTGTGTTTACAACCATAAAACTATCTTTTATTGAAAATAAATCTAAATTAGTTTTTTTGACTTTAGTTACCCTTTAAGTATAGCTGCCACAATAATGGATAAGTTGATCAGTAGGCGTGTGTACCTGGGTCTGGTTGAGGGGGTATGTCTTTTTTTGTGTTTAAAACCATAAAACCATCTTTTATTGAGGATATATCAAAATTAGTTTTTTTTTTTACTTTAGTTGCCCTTTAAGTATGGCTGCCACAGTAATGAATAAGTAGATCAGTAGGTGTGTGTACCTGGGTCTGGTTGAGGGGGTGGTCTTTTTTGTGTTTACAACCATAAAACCATATTTTTTGAGGATATCTCAAAATTATTTTTTTTTCTTACTTTAGTTGCCCTTTAAGTATGGTTGCCACAGTAATGAATAAGTGATCAGTAGGTGTATAACCATAAAACTATCTTTTATTGAGGATAAATCTAAATTAGTTTTTTTGACTTTAGTTACAGTTTAATTATGGCTGCCACAGTAATGGATAGTAGATCAGTAGGTGTGTGTACCTGGTTGGTTGAGGGGGTACCGTATAACTCCATGTATAACCGAGGTTTTCAGGCTTTAAAAAAAGCCTGAAATCTTACCTCGGTTTATACTCGAGTCAATGTTTCCCCTACCTTGTCCGGCGGCCGCGCGATCCGCATCCTCGCTCCACAGCCTCTGCGCATTCGGTGATGTCACTACCCGGCGCCTCTCACTTGGGGCGCGCCGGTAGTGACATCATCCGGATGCGCAGAGGCTGTGAGAGCGAGGATGCGGATCGCGCGGCCGCCAGACAAGGTAGGAGAAACATTTACTTGCACAGGGACACCTTAAGTGGCAAATACATAGAAATAGGAGTAAAACCTTCCTTATTTGTGCATACTGTATGCACAATATGGGAGGATTTACCCCTTTTTGCAAGTATTTGCCACTTAAGATGTTTGAAAACTACAACTCCCAGCAATAAAGCATGCTGGGAGTTGTAGTTTTCAAACATCTTAAGTGGCAAATACTTGCAAATAGGGTAAATCCTCCTATATTTGTGCATACAGTATGCACAAATAAAGAAGGTTTTACTCTTATTTGTAAGTATTTGCAACTTAAGATGTTTGAAAACTACAACTCCCAGCATAAAGCTGCTGGGAGTTGTAGTTTCCAAACATCTTTAGTGGCAATACTACCCCCTCGGTTTATACTCGAGTCAGTGTGTTTTCCTCCTTTTTACCTAAATCTAGGTACCTCGGTTTATACTCTGGACGGTTTATACTCGAGTATATACGGTATGTCTTTTTTGTGTTTACAACCATAAAACTATCTTTTATTTGAATAATCTAAATTAGTTTTTTTGACTTTAGTTACCCTTTAAGTATAGCTGCACACATAATGGATAAGTAGATCATAGGTGTGTGTACCTAGGTCTGGTTGAGGGGTTGTCTTGTTTGATTTTACAACCATAAAACTATCTTTTATTGAGGATAAATCTAAATTGGTTTTTTTTGACTTTAGTTACCCTTTAAGTATGGCTGCCACAGTAATGGATAGTAGATCAGTAGTGTTGTGTACCTGGGTCAGTTGAGGGGTGATGTCTTTTGTTTACAACCATAAAACTATCTTTATTGAAAAAATAAATCTAAATAGTTTTTTTTGACTTTAGTTACCCTTTAAGTATAGCTGCCACAATAATGGATAAGTTGATCAGTGGCGTGTGTACCTGGGTCTGGTTGAGGGGGTATGTCTTTTTGTGTTTTAAAACCATAAAACCACTTTTTTATTGAGGATATATCAAAATTAGTTTTTTTTTTTACTTTAGTTGCCCTTTAAGTATGGCTGCCACAGTAATGAATAAGTAGATCAGTAGGTGTGTGTACCTGGGTCTGGTTGAGGGGGTATGTCTTTTTTTGTGTTTAAAACCATAAAACCATCTTTTATTGAGGATAAATCTAAATTAGTTTTTTTGACTTTAGTTACCCTTTAAATATGGCTGCCACAGTAATGGATATGTTGATCAGTAGGTGTGTGTACCTGGGTCTGGTTGAGGGGTTATGTCTTTTTTGTGTTTAGAACCATAAAACTATCTGTTATTGAGGAAAAATCTAAATTAGTTTTTTTGACTTTATTTACCCTTTAAATATGGCTGACAAAGGAATAAAGGGTAGGTCAGTAGGTGTGTGCACCCGTGTAAGGTGGGGGTATATGTTTTTGCATATATGACCATATAACTAACTTTTATTGATGATTGATCAAAATTAGTTTTTTGACTATAGTTACCCTTTAAGAATGGCTTCCAGGGGAATGAAAAGGTAGGTCAGTAGGTGGGTGTACCTGTGTCTGTGTGGGGGTATTACCATTTGTATTTATGACCATGAAACAAACTGTTTTGAAATCCACATTTGAAGATTGTTACCATTATACAGATAACACCGTAACGCTATATGCCCTGCAAGTCTGTACTGAATTTCGTGTCTTTAGCTCAAAAACTGTGGGAGGAGATACAGTCGAAAAAAGAATAAAACGAAGGAAGAAGAAATATAAAGAACAATAATTTGGCTCCTTAAGCCAAATTAATAATGATCTTTGCCATTAAAATGTCCTGCAATAGCGAAATGTGGAAAACAGGGATTGTTTATAAATATGCCCCCTAGTGCCTTTCCACACACAGTTCTCAAATCATTACAAAGGCACCAAAGGCAGACTGTGAATGGCCTATGAAGATTCATTAGCCCCATTAGCATTTATGTAATTCCTTGATCAGGCAAGTTACAGCCAAAATTCTTCTAACTACTAAACAAATAAATCAGGTATCACACTCGATTTATAACCTTTATCTGCTGAAATGCAGATCAAACATCTGTAAACAGTAAAAATATATTTCACAAGATTATATTTAAATGGTCATGCAATAAAATAACATTTATGGTGTTTATTTAGCACTAGTGTGTGAATGTGTCTATTGGCAAAGGTAGTGATAATGTGTTCATATTACACATGCAAGCTAAGGTGGGAGATAAATCTCCTTACACACTGCAAATTTCCCTTGGCTGCATTGCTGGAGGGCCAAACATTCTGGCCGAGAATCGCATATGTACGGGTGCTTGGTCGACAGTTACTGGTTGATCCACAGTGCTCAACCACCCATACATGTGTGAGTGGATAAACAAACATTACGGCCAAGGGTAATATGCATTTTATACGAGATTAGGAGTGATGGTTTACTGCACTGAATTGGGTGGTGGCATCTCGACTTAAGCATTGAACAGAGAAATAAAAGGTAAATCCGCCTATGGTCTAGATATTACAGTTAGGAAGCTTAAACATTACAATTTGGTTTTGAAAAATACATTCATTCAATTTCTATAGATAATAAATCAGCAGTGAGTCTGCATACAAAGAAAGCATATTTGTTTTTAAACAAATAAACATTGATTGTGTCTATATAAAACCCAAACTGGCAGCATGTTAATTACATTTCACATAAACATCTTTAGCAGTGGGTGACTCGTTCCTGTGGTATAATGTAATAGAACACACTTAGGGAAAAAATGGATCCCTCCGATGAGTTCATAAGGATTTTCTAAGAGAGTTTTGATTTGATTGTACTAATCATATTAGCAGAAATTGCTAATGACACGTTAAACAAAACAAAAATCATAATAAGATAATGGAGTAAAGCACAATGAGCCACATGTACATGTTATAATTGTTCTTTCTTTTATCTATCTAGGTGCTAAATATTCTATATATACTGGAAAAGGGAAGGCTGCCATACACATGGCCGATATTAGACAAATTGGATACGACAGGGTTTACCTATTTTCAGCAAGGTGTGGGGGAGTATGCCATGGAACTACTGTCGTCCGCATCACAGTTGGTTAGGACTTTAAGTAGTATGGACACATGGCTGACCGCTCACCCCATACTGCTTATGGGAGGTCGCTCTGGCCATGTATTCAGTTACCACTAGAGATGGACCTGAACCTGGTTGCAAAGTGGATTTCATGGATCCGCCGGAACTCGGAATTTGCAGATTTTTTACTTTTTCGAATTTTTCCTAACCGTGGAACTGTTTTTGATAATTACCAAACATTCAATACATTTTAAAAAGTTTTGAAATTTCTAATTTAAAAATTGACAGTTTTCGAAATTTCTAGAAATCTCAAAAATACTACACGGAATGCCAAAACAGGAAGCGCATGAAGTGTCTGGTACTAGACGGTGTCTTTTTTTAAAGGTTTTGGGCCCTGCTACATATTCCAGACCTTTTTCCAGGTCCCTGAGCCATTTACAGTAAGTTACCATTGCTATTTATACCTTAATTTTAGGTAAAACTTTGGGATTTTTTTATTTCCATTGACTTCAATAAGTCCACTTGCAGATTTTTGTTTTTTTGAAAATCAGCAAATCAGCAAGGGGAACAAATTCCATTGACTTTGGCCATCTCTAGTTACCACCACATGTGGCTAACACACATGCAATCAAAAAATCAGCATTACACTTCGAAGAATTAGTACCCAGAGAAAAAAAATAATTTATTAGAGAAAAATCATTCTCAACTAGTATGGGGCCCTGATCAGTAACACCAAGTGCTTTCGGAAAAGAGATTCTAGACTGTTTCTTTTTAGAATTGCCAAAAGTGATGTAATAGATGCAGTTCTAAAGTTATAAATGCTAGGATAAATCAATACAACTCCTAATGAAAACTTTAAATAGTTAAAGCATTTTGTTACTTGACTTAACAAAAAAATCCTTGATGTCCTTATTGAATAATAGATAAGTGTAGTTGGTAAAAAGCCAACAATAGTGTAACTGATGTGATATTTCTTACAATTATTTTGCTACTCCTTAAATTTACTAATGAATTTGCTAGTTGGGTATTATGAGCTGAAAAACATTGTAATAAAGCTTTAATTAAGATTGGGTTATTAGTGCTTCAGACATCACTATTCGTACTCAGAGGTTGGTGACATCCTAAGTAGATGTCTGTGAGGGCCCGTTTCGGTGCCCTTTTTTCCAGACTACACAGTTACATAGAATTGGAGCTTGAAAAAGAGGAGGGCACAAAAAAAAAAGAATATGTCTGTATTATTCAGTAGATAAACTGGACTGGAAGTTTAGTTCTTAAAGACATCTAACTGGCTTTCTCAATTCAGAATGACTTGTACAAGAATCTATTGGAAATAAATACCCTGGAATGCATCTTAATCAGCTGTCTGAGTGTAACTTTACAAGCCTATAACATTAAAACCTGAGAAGCTAGAGATATCATCTGTGGAACAGAACTTCATAATCTTCACATCTTCATAAAAAACAAGTCACTTTTCCAAGATCTATTTCTCCTGAATCCATGCTGGTTATTACTTATCAGGTCTGTCCTTGGGACAAAGTCCATAATTAGATCCCGTTTCCAGTATCTTTCCTAACACTGATGTCAAACTTACTGTATATACTCGAGTATAAACCGAGTATAAAACGAGGTACCTATTTTTACCAGACAGAAAAAACAAATTAAAGTGATTGTTTCGAGTATAAACCGAGGGTAGAAATTATGACCAGGTACTTTTCAGTTTAACTGTTTTTGAAAAAATGTTATATGCAATATAGTTCTCCTTTAAACTCAATGCATATTAGTATTTATGCTCTAAGTAAGAAGTTATAGGGGCCTAATCCAGTTGCAAAAAATTGCCCATGCTATTAATGCAGCAACCAATCGCATTTGAAAAAATGTTATATGCAATATAGTTCTCCTTTAAACTCAATGCATATTAGTATTTATGCTCTAAGTAAGAATTTATAGGGGCCTAATCCAGTTGCAAAAAATTGCCCATGCTATTAATGCAGCAACCAGTCGCATGTTATCTTTTTATTGGGTAACTATAATTAGATAACATCTTGTTATTGATTGGTTCTTGAAGATTAATAGAACGAGCATACTTTTGCACCTTTGTACTGCACCTTTGTACCCTATATGATTGATATACTGATGTATAGTATAGTATTTAGTATATACTTATTTTCTGGAAGGGAGGCACACTTAAAAGTGCTTTACAGCAAAAATAATTTATTAAGTGCTAAAACTTCTTCAGGTGTAACCACACAATACAATGTGCAGGCTATTTATAGTGACATCAATCCAAAGCAATGTTAACTCCGCGTTCAATTTTTAGAAGGCCACAAAGCGCCAGTGCAAATTCAGTGCAAAAATAACAGTTTCAAATATATATCAATATTAACATCAAAATACTAAGAGCTTGCAATTTAGTTAAAATAATCATCATAAATACAGACATTAATATTTATAAATACACTGTGACATCATTATTTATAAAGCATACCATATAAAAAGGTGATTTCTTGATCAGAGTGTTATATTAAAACTTTATAAGGTAGGTGCTAAAGGTGTGAAAGTTTTAATATAACACACTCACAGACTTGGTTTAAGTTGATATAGTATTTAGTATTTCAACCAATTTTGCAAAACCACAGGTGACATTTTTCATTATTTATTATAATGATGATTTTACAATAAATGGTTTCAATGGTATCATTATGTAGCTGTGTCGGGTTTCAGGCAATGCTATTTCTGCAAGAAGTATTGCAAATAAAATGATTTAGAGAAAACATGAACTATCAGACAACCCATTTTATCAGCAACCATTTTTCTAAATGAGAAACCTAATGGAGGCTTAATTATAAGAACATCAGTGTCTTGCAACAATAAATATTATGGATAAGCTTGTAAAGGTTTTTATTCATCCAGTTCATGGTATATATGTTGTATTATGTTAGATTACCTGGACTGGTTCTCATTCTTTCAGGTTATGGTATACCTGTTGTATTCAGTTAGATTAACTGGACTGGTTCTCATTCATCCAGATCATGGTAGATCTGTCGTATTCAGCTAGATCAACTGGATTTGAAGTTTAGTCTTTGAAGATGTTTTGCTATTCATCCGACTGGCTTTCTCAATTCAGAATGACAAGAATCTGTTGGCAATACCCTGGAATGCATAACAGAAAGGTTGCATCTTCTGAATGAAAGGTTTTCATTGCATTATAGCTAAGAGCCAGTCTGATGGCTAGCAAAACATCTTTAAGAACTAAACTTCAAATCCAGTTGATTTATTATTATTTGTGATTAAAGGATAAATATAATCTGCAGTGTGTCTACAAACCCAAACTCTCTTTTCACCACACATGACCTCTGTACTTTGGTCTCTCACCCTTCCAGTTTTCTCTTTCCCAGATAAAATATTGTGACTTAATGAGCATTTGGCGCTTTGTGACTTTATGAGATTAAAGGTTCATACACATGCGATCGCGGGTGCCGACCCGCGTTGCACAATGTGTACGAACGGGAGTTTTGGCTGTGCGGTGTATGGGCACTTAATAGGACGAAATGGCCACTCATTCAGAGATCCACCTGGCCAGTCGGGAAACGATCCCTGACTGAACAGCATTTTGGTACAATAAAATGCCTATACATGGCATGATTATTGTCTGAAAGAGCCCTTCGTACACATCATGAGTTGCGGGTCGGCACCTGCGATCACACGTATGTAAGAACCTTAAGGTTGCAGCCCCAAAATGCAGAGAGTTATTTGGTGTTAGTAGGAAGCTCCACGAGCACTGCTGTATAAACTGTGGCCTTGATAGCAGAATAAAAGAAAAGAAGAAGTACAATATACAGTAACTTGGTACTTTAGTAATAGAGTTTCTTCTCATACTATTATGAGGATGAATTGGTATGTACATTGCCCCTTGCAGTGAAAATAGTTGGTTCCCCATATTTGGATGAGAATAGAATTAAACAGTGGCATGGTCTATTAAGAGACAGTTATACAATAAACAAGAAAAGCTTAACCTTACAGGCGTTTGAGGAAATAAGTAAAAATGAACAAACACGGCAGTGGGACAATAGCCAATAAAAAGAATTAACCTTCAGAAGGACAATGCTAATAACCTGCCATGTGCCTGGGCCGTGTTAAAGAGATTTTCACACGTTTTCACAGTTGGATGGAGTTGAATACCTGGAATTTAGAATTTTCTTTTTCACTTTACTATACAGACTCAGCGCCCTATTTATAAACCATGGAAAGATTCAATGCTGACAGACACCATCAATTTCCTGTACAGTAGAATCTGGCTATTTGTAAAGCAAAGATCTTAAATTAAAAAAAAATATAGAACATTTGCACAAAAAGATTTCCCTTATTGCACGGAATATCTATTGACCATTTTAATGAATGGTTTATAAAAGTCTAAAATCAAAAGTGTTCTCAAAAGAGAATTTTTTAATATATTAAAAATGACAATCATGCTATAGAAGAAAAAGGGGCCAGTGGAAAGAGTTGACAGAAGCTAGCATGGATCTACTCTTTATGATCAGGTGCCAGTACTGTGGGTTCTTTTCCACAGACAATGATTCACACTCGGGTTGCCACCATCCCTTTGGCCAGAGTTTTTCCAGTTGTAGGAAAGTAACACATTGCAAAAACCCTAACGTTATTCTTAAGGGAAAGAGAGAGAGAAAGACTTAATGATGCATCGAAGCTATCAAAGGGAAGGAAAGTGATGGAACAGCCAAGAACTGTGAATGAAAAAAAATGCCTACATATAGGGAATCGCCTCCATGATGTGGACTTTGTCCAGTGTTCGCATAATCTTTTAATGTGTAGAAAACACTGGCAAGAAATAGTTTGTTTTCTCACTTTGGCAGGACTTCCTCGCACACACAGTTTTACATTAAGATTAAAGCTGTTGCAGTGTTTTCTTTTACGTTATCTCCAAAGGTTTTCTTTCTGTAAGGACCTGAATTGCTACTGTACATCCTGCAAATCCTATCAATAGGGAATGTATGCATAGAATGTAAACCCACTGTGTGCTGCATGAAATGTATAAAATGGCTTCCTTAGCACATGTCTTGTTTCCTTCCATTTGTTGCAACTGCAGTCTACAGACAGCCAATAGAAAAAAGAATAGAGTTTTTGACAGCTGGCCTCTATGTGTCACCATATGGCCATTACAAAGTCTGTTCAGTAAGTTTTTTAGACAAAAACAAAGTGAAACAAAGTAGATAGATTTAGTCACAGTCATTGTTGCCTAAGGAGGAATCCCCAGCCCTGACACCCTTTTCTGTATACGGATACCTTGGGCAGTGCAGCTGTGTAAAGTTACATGTGCTCTGTGAATGGAGTTGCAAGCTAACACTATTTTGTTTCAATACTAATCAGTGATTTGCTACACCCAGGGGCAAGATGCTCACCTTGAATCCCAGCAGAAATGTTCTTGGTTTCATGTGAATATTCATTCCACATATTTCGTTAATGCATGGAATTTATACATCTGTGCATCCGAACAGGTCTGCCAGTTACCAAATTGGTGGTGTTTCATGAAAAACTTTGCTGTAATTCTTTCCTGTCAGTATTCATAAAGAATTCATCACTGAATGCAAGTGTAACTGTTTCTGAATAGCAGCATCCTCTCTAAAGGCTGTATTATGATATTCGGTTTTTACCAGAAAATTAATCAAAGTCACGTTAGAATCAAGAAAGCCTCAATTAAGCATGTAATTTCAAATAAATCCAGAAGAACTAAAGAACACCCAGAAATGAATGACATACGTATTCCAAGTACACTTAATCTATACGTCTAGGATTGCAAATGTTAAATCAAATAATAAGAAAAAAGTAAAAACCTGTGGCACTCCAATCAAGGTCACTGATACATCGAATATATACTAAAAACCCTTTATTGTGACAATGTATGGGCAAAGCAAAACATACATTTAAAAACACTTAAAAATATATATACAATGTCCAAAACAGGATCAAGCACCAACCTGTCGGTATATATCAATATATTGCAACTAGCCCAATAAATATACACAAAGAAGCGAAAGTAAAAGAAATCTGGAAGAGCTATACCAAATAGCTGTAATAGTATAAGAAGTATACTCATCTACATAATCTGTGAAACTGTTAAAGTTTAATTCATCATGCAGACCCAGGAGTACATAGCTTCAAACAGGCCAGGCAAAGGTAACCTGCGCGCTTCGCTTCTCAATGGCGTACAGACGCCCGCCCGCCGCATGGTTTACAAACTGATAAAGTATTGTGAGAGTGCAGCATACAATGCGCACAGTCACGGTAAGATGACGTCATCAATACGCGAGTGGAGATACGGGCGCATAACAAAAGAACTGCTAATGGGAGTATCGCTACCACCCATTTATAGCATGCAGCGCCATTTTGGACACTGACATCTAACAAGGAACAGTGAAACAACCCACACAGTGACACGTATAGAGGAATAATAATAAATCTAAGGTAAATGCACTCAGAGAAAAATCAGATATGATTACAGACATCAAAAATTTAAACCATATCTCTGACCATAAGTCCATAAAATGCCCCAATATAATAATCTTAAAGGTGCACATGTGTTTATCCTGTTATTATGCCATTGGGCATAAAAGTACATCAAGGTATACGACAATGGCCATAAATCACAGGTGGTCAAATCCAGCAAGGGGCAAACGAATATAATGTTCATATACATATGGTGTAGAAGGTAAGTAATGGTATGATTGGTAAATAGGTAAGTAACAATCAGTCAGCCCTCTGACAAAGGGGGCAATATCGTTTTCTGGCTGACTGATATGTATGTATCAAAGGCCAAGAGACAATTGAGCAATAAGACTAATTATCAACAATTACCATCTGATCCCACACAACAGCATCTGAGGGCTCTAAGGCATCTAATTGATGGTGCCATAGATAATATGTCTATTACTGAGGCTGAGGCAGCTTTTCTTTTGATTCAACAACCCAGAATAGCCACCTTTTACCTTAAATTCATAAAAATTCCACTGCTCCCCCAGGTAGACCAATTACCTCCGGTAATGATAATTTGAGTGAGAACTTATGTTCCTTTGTCGACCTTATTCTTCAACCTTTTGTTTTAGGACTTGACTCGTATATTAGAGATTCATCTGACTTTATAGCTAAGGTCATTAATGTACCAGTTGATGAGGAATGTTTGATCATATCCTGCGATGTCGAGTCTTTATACAGCAATATTGACCATGACAAAGGGATCTATGCCTGTGAGTATTTTATGGATATGGGTAACCTACACCAGAGCAAGATACCACAGTCTCTCGTTTACTCCAATTCATACTGACTCACAATTATTTTCTTTTTGACTCTTCCTTCTATCTGCAATTAAGGGGGACAGCCATGGGTGCAAAATGTGCACCCACATATGCTAACCTCTTTTCAGGATAGTGGGAGAGGGAGGTTGTCTTTACTAAACAAATGACATTGTTTACATCTCATGTGGAATTATGGCTACGCTATATAGATGATATTTTCATCTTATGGCGTGGTCCAAGAGGTTTAGGAATCCAGAGATTAGGAAAGCAATCTCCAAGTGTTGGCACATTTTACTATCAGATTTTACTATCAGATGAAAAATTATCTCAGTTTGTGTCTGATTTTCCTCTCATTACATCTAGACGTAGCAAAAATTTGAGGGACTTACTTGTCTCTAGTCATTTTCAGCGAGAACGCACTCCTCTTGGTAGGGGTGTTAAGCTCCAAGGAACATATCCCTGTGGACGATGTACATATTGTTCATACATGTGCTCAGATACATCATTATGGGATTCTGCCCATGAACAACAATATAGCTTACATACTTATTTTAACTGTAATAGCGAGAATGCTATTTATGCTCTACGGTGTTCATGTAATAAGCTGTATGTTGGCAAAACATCTCAGAAACGTAAGTTACAATTATGCCAACACCAAACACATTTTATGGACTTATGGTCAGAGATATGGTTTAAATTTTTGATGTCTGTAATATATCTGATGTAATATATGATTTTTCTCTGAGTGCATTTACCTTAGATTTATTATTATTCCTCTATATGTGTCACTGTGTGGGTTTTTTCACTGTTCCTTGTTAGATGTCAGTGTCCAAAATGGCACTGCATGCTACAACTGGGCGGTAGCGCTACTCCATTAGCAGTTCATTTGTTATGGGCCTGTATCTCCACTCGCGCATTGATGATGTCATCTTACCGCGACTGTGCGTATTGTATGCTGCACTCTCACAATACTTTATCAGTTGCCATTTATCAGTTTTGGGCAGGTGTCTGTACGCCATTGAGAAAGCTCATTCCGAGCAAAACGCGTCTGGTTGTTTGCTGCAGGGTCTCCCTCCCTCCACTTTACCTTTGCCTGGCCTGTTTGAAGCTATGTACTCCTGGGTCTGAATGATGAATTACACTTTAACAGTTTCACAGATTATGTAGATGAGTATACTTCTATACCTTGTTCCACACTATTATTTAACTGCTGTGTTGTATTATATATATATATTCTATTACAGCTATTTGGTATAGCTCTTCCAGATTTCTTTTACTTTCGCTTCTTTGTGTATATTTATTAGTCTAGTTGCAATATATTGATATATACTGACTTTTTCATCCTTGCTGCTGATGATTTAACTAGGGGTGTTCATTATACTATTTACTTTTCTTAGGGAGTTATATACTCAATTTGTTAGCACTTTGCCATTGTTGGCCCTTCATCTACCATCTTCAGCTATATGGTATCTATTTATTTCCAGGGTGGTGTATGATCCTGTTTTGGACATTGTATATATATTTTTAAGTGTTTTTAAATGTATGTTTTGCTTTGCCCATACATTGTCACAATAAAGGGTTTTTAGTATATATTTGATGTATCAGTGACCTTGATTGGAGTGCCACATGTTTTCCTTTTTTCCTTTTACTTGATTTAGCCTTTATCTATATCTGTAGAGCACCCGCATACTAATATAATTTTTTGTGATATATCTCGCTAGTGCCCTGACGATTTCTTGATTTATTGACTTAGGATTGCAAATGTGTGGGATTTCTGTGATTGCGGGGGTGCCTAGCAATACTAGCTAGGTACAAAAAGGATTTATATCACCTGAATTGTTGCATTCAGTAAGATCAACTGGACTTGAAGTTTATTTCTTGAAGACGTTTCACTAGTCATCCGACTGGCTATCTCAATTCAGAATGACTTGGACAAGAATCCTTTGGCAATATAAGTACCCTGGAAAGTCCCAATTAGCATATGGTGTTAGGGACCATCTGAATGCAAGGTGTGGATGCATTGAGGCTAAGGGGTGTTATCGATAAAAGTGCAATAGACTTTAGGTG
This sequence comes from Hymenochirus boettgeri, assembly GCA_019447015.1. Taxonomy (NCBI): domain Eukaryota; kingdom Metazoa; phylum Chordata; class Amphibia; order Anura; family Pipidae; genus Hymenochirus; species Hymenochirus boettgeri. The sequence continues at coordinate 227,999,886 of CM033474.1, read as the reverse complement.
TACTATATTAAAAAGAGGTGGAGCTGAAAAATGAATGGGGTTAAACCTGGAAATATACAAATAAGCGAGAAATGGAATAATAGGATTGAGGTATTCTGCAGAGGAGTATAGAAACGTGAAATGGGGGTGGGGGAGCTTCTTCTCATTCTAGGCCACCAGCCTCAAGAAGAAAATGTGAAAAAAAATACAAAGAATAATTATATAATTATACTCTATTATACCTATCTAGACCACTGTTTCACATCTTTTCAGATTCACTTTGGTCTGGGGATGTGCCGCTGGATTGGAAAAAAGCCAATATGATACCAATATTCAAAAAAGGTAGTCGCTCTTAGCCTGGAAACTATAGACCTGTAAGTCTAACATCAGTGGTAGGGAAGGTTCTTTGTTACGGGATCATATCCTTGACTTTGTCTCCACAACTGATCTTATTAGTAGTAGTCAGCATGGATTTATGAGAAATAGATAATGCCAGACAAATTTAATTGTCTTTTATGAAGGAGTAAGAATTTAGATTCAGGCACAGCAGGGGATGTGGTATACTTGGATTTTGCGAAAGCTTTTGATACTGTGCCACATAGGCGACTAATGTATAAACTGAGGACTGTTGGCCAAAAGGAAAACATTTGTTCATGGATAGAGAATTGGTTATTGGATCGCAAATAGAGAGTGGTGGTAAATGGAGCTACATCTATGTGGGCTAAAGTTCTAAGCAGAATTCCTCAGGGTTCTGTACTGGGGCCACTTCTTTTAAATCTCTTTGTAAATGACTTAGAAGGGGGCATTGAGAGCAAGGTCTCTGTGTTTGCTGATGACACTAAACTATGCAGAGCTTTGGAAACTTTAAATGATGTGCAAGTGCTGCAAGCAGACCTAGATAGATTATCAAAATGGGCAGCAGAAAGGCAGATGAGATTCAATGTTGATAAATGTAAGGTGATGCATTTGGGATTTAATAATCCCTGTGCCACCTACACCATAAATAACTCTGTGTTAAGTGAATCTGTAATGGAAAAAGATTTGGGGGTTCTGGTAGATAACAGACTTAGCTACAGCAAACAATGCCACACAGCCATGGCTAGAGCTAGCAAGATATTGCCTAATTATATAAAGAGAGGAATAGATTCAAGAGAAAAAAATATTATTCTCCCCCTTTACAAGGCACTGGTAAGGCCTCATTTGGAATATGCAGTGCAGTTTTGGAATCCCATATACAAAAGGGACATCTTGGAAATGGAAGCAGGGGCTTGAATATGCAGGCAGATTAGACAAGTTAGGGCTGTTTACACTGGAGAAGCGACGTTTGCGTGGGGACATGATAACCTTATACAAATATATTAATGGGCCATACAATGAACTCTCTGGTGCATTGTTCACTAATAGGTCATATCAGAGGACTCGTGGACATCCTTTAAGGTTGGAAGAAAAGAAGTTTCATCTTCAGATTAGGAAAGGTTTCTTTACAGTGAGAACGGTGAAACTGTGGAACTGTCTTCCAGCAGATGTGGTAATGGCAAGTTCATTGAATAGCTTTAAAAAAGGCCTGGGTAAGTTTCTAAAACTAAAAAATATTGAGAACTACATTAATACATTTACTGTAGATCTGGTTGATCCAGAGATACTTTCCGATTGCCGTTTGGAGTCAAGAAGGAATTTCCCCCCCCCCTTTTTTAGCTGGGTTTTTGCCTTCCTCTGGATCAACTGTTAGGAAGGGTTAAAAAAAAAGTGAATAGGTTGGACTTGATGGACTATGTCTTTATTCAACCTCTGTTGATATGTTACCTCTGATCTACACTTGTTTAAACTCATGTAGATTATAAGAGAACAAAATCCAAATATGTGTACTCCAGAATCTGAAAATATGCCCTCCAAGAATAATAATATATTGTAAAATACAACCCCAGTAAATAGCATTAAAGTTAATGTAACCCGTAGAAGAACTGGATAACTGTGCAGATCTCAGTCACATGTTCCCTTTCCTGTAAAAGGATTGGCTAAAGACTACTAGTGGGCGTGACCAACAATCTTCATGCAGGAATTTAGGACTGAGCATATTTGAAGAACATACAGTAATGTAAATTAAATTGGAAGAGCAAGTAGTGTGATATTACACACAACTCAATTTAAAGTGTTACAAAAGCCCTCTAAGGGCATAAAAATCACACTCACAATGGAAGGAAAGTGACCCTGGTGGACACCCCCCCCCCGAGCCCTGCAATGAAGTGCTTGTCAGAACAATATAATTCAGTAGTACACATGAGCGTGAGAAGCTTCCCAAGGCAAAAGAGTCGCATATATATGAAGTGAACTCCCCATTCAATATGGTTGTCCCAGGTGGAGCAGGCCCCTCGCTAGCCACATAATATATGTACATATGAAGAACATACCGGTAATGGTCATTGACTAAGCTGTGTGATACTGGAATAAAGCACAATTAGTAAGGTAAATTTCCAAACAATCATAACAAATGAGAGGTAAGACACCGATTACTGCTTTTACGTCAATGTGCTCTGCTTTCTGATTCAGTGTTGTTCTTGTGTACATGTTTGCACACAAGTAGATTAAAGAACAATTCTACTCACCTCCCCCTCGGTCCTGTCCTTCAACTCTGTATGCTATGTGCATCTGACTTGCACATACGAATAGCATACAGAGTCCATCAGGACCTGTCAGAGGACGGGGCGGAGAAGCAAGAGATCGGGTAAGTTCCGAATCTTCTCTCGTGGCTCCTGCAGGTTTTATTGAAGAATGTTAAGATACGGCTCCTTTACCTCCTGTTCTTCAATAAAACTGAATGGGAAAAAAATATTTTACCAGTGGAGATACCCTTTAATGTACATGTATATAAACAGAGGGGGTGCAGTGCTATTAAACTACATGTATGTAAACAGATGGGGTGCAGTGCTTTTGATCTACATGTATGTAAACAGATAGGGTGCAGTGCTATTACTCTACATGTATGTAAACAGATGGGGTGCAGTGCTATTACTCTACATGTATGTAAACAGATGGGGTGCAGTGCTATTAATCTACATGTATGTAAACAGATGGGGTGCAGTGCTATTAATCTACATGTATGTTAACATATATGGAGCAGTACTATTAATCTACATGTATGTAAAGATATAGGGTACAGTGCTATTACTCTACATGTATGTAAACAGATGGGGTGCAGTGCTATTAATCTACATGTATGTAAACAGATGGGTGCAGTGCTTTTAATATACATGTATGTAAACAAATAGGGTGCAGTGCTATTACTCTACATGTATGTAAACAGATAGGGTGCAGTGCTTTTAATCTACATGTATGTAAACAGGTGGGGTGCAGTGCTATTAATCTACATGTATGTAAACAGATAGGGTGCAGTGCTTTTAATCTACATGTATGTAAACAGATAAGTTGCAGTGCTTTTAATATACATGTATGTAAACAGATAGGGTGCAGTGCTTTTAATCTATATGTATGTAAACAGATGGGGTGCAGTGCTATTAATCTACAAGTATGTAAATAGATAGGGTGCAGTGCTTTTAATCTACATGTATGTAAACAGATAAGTTGCAGTGCTTTTAATCTACATGTATGTAAACAGATAAGTTGTAATGCTTTTAATCTACATGTATGTAACAGATAAGTTGCAGTGCTTTTAATCTACATGTATGTAAACAGATAGGGTGCAGTACAAATCATTACCTCCAGGGACCTTTTGACTTTGTGTTTAGATTTCTGTTTATGTTATACGACATTGAATAACGTGAATGAAGTTACTGTGTAGTGAGAGTGTAAGCTGCACAAACTCTAATTACAATGCAAATTTATTTCAGAAACACAATATTTATTTGGGGGATTTGACACAAATGCATAGAAACATGACTTGTAGGATCATGAATGTGTTTACAAATGTGCGCTACACTGTGTTCACTTAGCATGGCCCAGATCCAAAACAACCATTCAGGGCCTTACTCCCAGCACCAAAAACTCAGTGGGCACAGCAGTGTTATTGTAAAGACATCTGCACATTAATCTTCCGTGTTATGTGTTCTGTCAAAATGGCCCTATTAGTCCTCTGATTACTAAAGAAAAAACAATTCTCGCTGTAACTAGAGCTTAAAAAGTTATTTATTGTAGTTAGTGGCAGTGATTTGAATACTTGGACTTTACCAATTAGCTGTAGGTAGCTAAATGCTATAAATAAACAAGGGCGGTGCTTTGTGATATTTACAGATATGTAAGCAATGTGGATCGTCTGGGAGTAGAAACAAAATCCATAAAATAAGTTCAATGAGCTCAACTTGTTGTGGTTCAGGTTAAGAAAGGAAATCAAATAAAATGTAAATAACCCGTTTGCATTGTGCGTGGAGATCAACAGGCTCTGTTTCCCTTATCCAAGTGATCAAAGAGAAGCTGGCACAGATGTCTGAGCCCAGAATGGTGATCAAGTGTCACAGCTCAGGAAACATCCCCAGCCGCTGAGGCAGAAATGTTTAGGGGAAAGGATCATTCACATCTGAATAGACTTAGGCTGTGGGAAAAATAGCATTCTAGTAGTTTGGAACAGTGCAGGGAAGAACAGACGTTTGTATGAGGAAATTTTCCGTGTAGATGGATGGCAATGGATCGTACCGTAAAAATACCTGCCAAGGATGGAGTCTTCAATCAATGGAACATGGGGTGAAGGATGGGCAATTCTAAGAAGAAAGGACCAAAAAGAAAGAGTAAAAGGAGGCTTGGTTGAACCTATGTAGCGGTTCATTCGTTTCTTCTTGTTTTTCATCCCATTCAATGTTTCTTTATTTTGTTGCCTTGTGGTTTGCCTTTCAGTGACTGGCTACTGGGTACGGTGCTTACAGCCTTATGAGCGAGAAGCTCTGAACTGTGAATAACAGCAAATGGAACTGTTCAGAATCCCAGGAGAATCCAGTATTCCATCAAAAAGAAATCAACATTTCAACTGTGGGAGAAGAGTTATTTATTGTCTGCAATGGTAAAATTGATTGTATTCCGAACAGCCTGGGCAATTTCCTATAAGTGTGGGATAAACAGATGGTGTGATCTTAGTGAGGCAGCATGTTGAAGACATTTGTGGGGAAGTACAAATATGTACAGCAAACAAAAAGGCAACCAAGGTACATTGGCTTTGCAACTCATTTTACATTGATACACACATGGGGCTGGGACAGCTAATTGATAAATAAAACTATTATTAGGATCTGATACACACAAGGAAATAGCACAGATGTATAGGGTAATGGGACATCATTATTTCAGTATTTGACCCTCTTGCTGACAAAGAATTAAAGGCAACCTGCTACACAATACAGGCAGATATAAAAATCTTATACATTAAAGTTCTTTTTCTTTTTTTAAATGAAAAAATAAATACCGGTTTAATAGTAAATGTTCAAAATTTTCCTGCAAATTTTACAAGAAGAAAAAGGTTTTTATTCAACATTAAATTGTTATTTATGCAAATAGAAATGTTCCATACCGATGACATTTGCCATAAGGGATTCTGGGTAAGAAAACCCTAAGATAAAATGATTTTATATTTACATTTTATTTTATATTTCAAATGTAATAATTGTTTTGAATGAGATAACCATATGGTAGTGCGAACCTAATGACAATGACAGGTTGTTATAGAAGACACAAGTTACATAATGCTTACTGGGCAGATTGCACAATGTTTGAGAGTGTCAGAGTGTGCCTTGTGTTATTAGGCATAATACCTAATGTTTTATCTTTGTTTTGCAGTGTATTTACTTAAAAGGGGACTGTTTTTCTATTGGATATTGGCAGATCTGTAAGAATAAGTACATTTAACCTACAAAGTTTGCACACCCTCTTTTTGCCTATGTATAATTCTGTCACATTTCACCCCTGTGCAAAGGTTTTTAATGTTTAGGCCTTATTGGGGGGTTTGGGTGCACTTACTGATTGTTAAGGTGAAAATTAACTAAATAATTATTTTTAAAATAACTTTAAAAAATCTTAAAATTAATTAAATCATTTTGGAATTATTCATTGTATAGTCAAATAAAAAAATGGACAGCATGGAGGTCCTTTAAGCTCTTAGGATATGTAATGTTTATTATCTATGCACATCAAGGGGGACATTTCAGTCAAATTGGACTATACAAGAAGGTTACACTTATTATTTTATCTAAATAAATCTCGAAAAAATCCATAGAAGTATTTTTTCTATTTTTAGCTCTAACAGCAATAATATTTACATTCTGTATACAGCTTCAATTTCACTGTGATGGCATGATTTACAATTGTTTAAAAGAAAAAACATATTGTAATTCAATGATACTCCACTGTACCATTGTAGAAGGATTCATTGTTTTGTTGCCATTTTAAATCAATAATTGTTTCATGTTTACACTCAAGAAGAACTAAAGCTAAAATATAAATAAGCCTGAATAAATTCCTTGCTAGCGAATAGCTACAACACTTTTTGTTTAGGGAAACCTTCTGAAATTCTGCAGGTTTCTCATCCCCCCTACACAGAGGACAGAGTGCCCTTAGTGGGGCATGGTCTATTTAACTCTACTCAGTCCCACCCTCAGACTGCCCAACCTTGGCCCACAGCAACAAAATGCCTCAGACTGCTCAGGCAAAACTCAGCACTACAGGACACCTTCAGATAGGTGCTCAGTCTTCATTAAGTAATGAAATTGAGCTTACAGGTAGTTTATCCAATAGTTGAAAGCTCTGGCAGGGAGGAAAAGGTAGAGAGGCCAGAGTACTCACTGAGCATGTGATGTGATTTTGTAATATACTGTGGAAGGAGGGATTGTGAAGTTTAGCGATACAAGGTCTAAGCAAACTACTGTATGTGCACCATATGTGCTGCAATGAGTTGTAATGTAGTATTGCGTGAACCAGCCATTTACTAGCAATTTTCTGCAGGGTCATTTATATTATGGCTTTAGTTCTGCCCTACCTTGAGCCACTGATCTTTCTGCAGATTTCATCTTGAAATTTGCAGAGAGATGGAAAATGATGATGGGTTGTCAGAAACATATATAGAGTTATTCAATAAAAGTTCTTATCGTTTAAAATGGTGCTAAATTTGCCCCAACCAATCAGATGTTAGCTTTCAAATGTTAAATAAGATCTGATTGGTTGGGGCAAATTTAGCACCATTTTAAATGATAAGAACTTTTATTGAATAACCCCGATGGTTCCTCCGGGTAAATGGAATGTTGACATGGAATGGGGCTGTTGACATGTAGAATATCTACATCTATTCATGTTCCAGGTCTAGAAATAAAAGTCATGGTATGAAAAGAACAAGTTTAATTATACTGTTTCCATTTGTTTAAATACATCGGTAATTTTTTTTTTTTTTGGCATTCAATATTTTTACTTAAATCAACACCGTCACCATAAAATTTTGAATTATCCAACTAAATAAAATCAAGGTTTAAGCTTTTTTTTTTTTCATCTTTAAAAGGCAAAGGGCAATATCTTCCATCAGGCACATTATAAAGTAAATTCCTCTCCCAAACTCCAGTCAAAGAGATGTCTGCTGGGATAAAGAACATAGTTAATTCTTTCAAGCTCCATCTGTGGATATGATAAAGTGCGTCCATTATGGAAAACCAGCAAGTTAAATTAATTAAGTTTCTCCATTAAAGTGCAGACTTCTGAAGATGGTTGCAATTTCCTCCCTAAATGCCATTATCCCTAAGTCTATTTTGCAGATGATGCAATTGAGGTGAGCTTAATGTAAATTTAACAATACAAATAACACTTCCTTTCATGTATGTTTAAAAAGTGCACAATAAGGCTACATTGTCTTGCTGTAAAGTCCTGCATAAACAAATACCTAACCTGATTTTTATTCAAACTAACTGGAGGCTCTGTGAAATCTTGGATCAATACGTAAGTTTTGTTTTCGTGTTTCAAGTGATGTAAAATATCCCCTTACCTTCCCTTTCTAACAAAAAACAATTCCATCTGCTTCTATGGATGCCGATTCCTTCACCACACACTTACCAAAGCCTCTCTCTATTATAATGGTTCTTTTCATTTGCAAAGAATATGGTTTGCCAATATGTATATTCAGTTAATGCCCATTTGACCCAGGTAACTGGCTGGCAAGCCTTGGTACCTGGACACAGATTTCTACCATTAATATGGGGAGTAACGAGGAACAGAAATGGACAAAACCACATTTTGCCGGGAATGAAAGAAATTTTTTGTATTTAAAATGATTTATTTCCAAGGCTAAAGGAAATAATAACATTTTAAACATTTCATAGTATGCTGGCAAATGGCATGGGGTACACGTTGAACCTATGGTTATTGGATATTCACACACTGATCCCCTTTAATTACTTATAATCAGTGGGCTGACACAAATATTAGGTGTTATTGACTATTGCAGCTTTGCTGGTCATTTTGTAATTCTTTTGCAGGGCATTATGTTTCACTCTGCAACATTATCAGCTGTTTACAAAAAAGCATGAAATATCGGTAACAGCAAACAATTGGGCCATAAAAGATTTTTTTTCCCGCAAAAGAAATGTTGTTTGATCATCATAAAATGATCAAGTCTATAGTCCACAATGGCTCCCAAGTACTTCACTATTGAGTTAAAGATTAACTTCAGCCTCAACAAAACTTTACATAGTTTAAAGTATCCCCTCTTTCATTGTAATCTTACCTTCACCTGATGTTCCCACGCTGAGGAATTAGAACTTACACAACTGAGACCCCTCGCTGGTCTCCTCTCTACTTCTTGGTAATGACTGTCAGTCATGGCTGTGACTGTGACTCATGGCCAATCGCTCACTGCCATTACTGATCTAGTGGTTATGAGCGCATTTGTAACCAGCTAGCAACAGGAGCAGAGGAGGAGGGACTTCCGGCGAGGGATCGTTGTTCTGTAAGTTCTAATTCCTCAGCATGGGAGCGTCAAGACTTTACATTTCTCAACATTAAAACTGATTTGCCATTTGTTAAACTTATTAAGCCAATAGTCTTGCACAATAAAGTATCAACAGCAAAAGAGACTACTCTGAATGTCCAATCTAGGTTATCTAAGAAATTATAAACAGAAAAAGAAGCCCCTGAATGTGATTGTTTGATTCTAAATGTAGCCACATCGTTGAATATTAAAGGGTGTACACACTAACACAACCAAGTTGTGGTTTGATTTCCTTTTTTTTGGGGGGGGGAAATATTTTTCATATTATTTTAGAAAACATGTGTTGGACTTTTTACACCATTTGGCAAAGAATCACCCTTTGGTGTTGCTCCTTTCTTGCAATATAAGATATTTGGTGATGTTAACTATGAATTTTGATATAGCTGCAAAACAAACATAGCACATATGTGCAGGAGCACGTCCACCTCTACGCCAAAGCACGTCTCAGAACACTGGATCCCTCCAACACAGCAAGGCCAGCTACCTGCTATCAATAAACAGCATACAGTATGGTATATAATAACAAATTTATTGGTAAAGTAATCAAAACTACATATGTATGTATATGTTTATTTATATATCGCCACTAGGGGACGCAGCACTGTACAATATAAAATACAAAAGTCGTGCAAGGCACACAGAGTTCTGAGAGAGATGCGTTTCGGGGCCCCTAGCTGCTTCCTCAGGGACACAAAGAGGGAGCTACGGATTTTGCCTTGGTGAAAATAAATACTATAAAAATTAGCATTTTATTTTGTAGTGAAGTGTGGCGTTTCAAAAATGGACCAAATAGCCCTCCTTTATAAATACAGCCCAAATGGTTGCTAATGTGGTAGACAGGAAGATGGACATAAAAGAAAACTCAAAATGTGGCAAACATATTCTAACTTAATTCAAATTCTGATAAATAAAAAAATAGTTGATACAAATCTTAAATATTTCATATGATCAATCTTTTAATTTTAATTAATGTATTTCATGTTTTTAATAAAAATTTGAATGTTTCAAAATAGGTAAATATGTTGACAATGAGTTTTAAGCTTAAAGGGCATGTCAACTCCCCAAACTAAAATTTAACCCACTGTGTAGTTTAAAAAATCCTTACCTAACAACTCCGCTCCTTATGGTTCTCCTGTAGTGCTTGTCCAAAATCAAGGAAACTGAAGAGCGGGAACTGTCTTCCTGTCCAAAGATGTTTGCCTCTTCTGTGGCTTCTGGGAGGTAGTATGACATGCACAGGGGAGCCCACCCTCTGGATCCATCCATGCCTGTCCTTCCATGTAGCTTAAAATACTTTTTCTGTAATGTAGGGCAACCTTGTCCACCCCCAACCGCAGTGTCCGTTTGTTCCTGTGGCACTCTCCATTGACGGCAGCAAGCAGATCCGGCCCATGCTTGCTAGTTCCAGAAAGCAGGGAGTCGGATCTGTGCGCCGGAGGATCAAGGGGCTGTAATAAGCATTCCAAATCTTTTTTTTAACATTCTGCCATGGCGCTTGGGGGTGGGCAGGGGTGCCCTACATTATATAAAAACATTTTTTATTAGGGTGAACAGACCTATAGGGTTACATTCTATTGGACATACCTATAATGACGTTCTATTGGATGTACCTTTAATGACTTTCTAGTGGGTGTACCTATAATGACATTCTATTGTATGTACCTATGTATGTATGTATGTATGTATGTTGTATGTATGTATAATTTTATTTATCATTTTGGTACGTAGCACTGTACAGAGTATGCAAGCCATTAAAAAAAAAAATATATATATATATAAATACCTTAAATAACTTAACGAAGATGCACTCCAGTGGAATCTTTGCAATAATGTTTATTTACATGTATAACATCAAATCTACGCATTTCAGCCTTTGAGAGGCTGTCATCAGGATAATATAACACAAATGAAGAAAGTATATAAAGGTAAGTTCCTTACCCTCCCATATGCAGGCAACTTCCTCCCCAGAGAAGTTATCCATAAAATTGCTAGTGCATCTAAGCCAATTTTTACAGGTAACATCAAAACAATAAACACAAGTCCAAACTTCCTCTATAGTTATACAATAGCTAAATAGTAAAACATTAGAGATTCCCTACAAGATAAATAAGTGTAATTAAAAATATACAAAATGTATCTAGAAACAGTGTTGCAAGTAAGATAATAGCCATTCTACAGTGCTAGCATAGACACCTTAAAGAGGTATATTATATACTTACTCCAATGACAGTAGAAAACAAAGGTTTGTTTAAAAAGCAGCACATTAAAAACTAATACAAGTTACCTATTCATAGTGGAAATAGTAATAAATAAGGAGTAAAGAAGTATTAATCCTTTATACAATACCAAATCACTGTAGTATAGAAAACAAGTACTAATCACCTGATATATCTAAAACAGGCCATATAAAAAATATATATAAATGCAATGAATTATCTTTCAGTGTTGTAAAACCTGAAATCATTTTAAGGACGCTTAATAGATATATGTCATCTAGTGCACATCTGCCAAGAAATGTTACAATGATAACTCCTGAGTCATAACACTCATTAAACCAATTGGTCGAAACCTAGAGGACATAACAGCACAGACACATCCTGTCTTTCAATGCATTTTGAAATGTACATCATACTGTATGTTATTATTATTTTTCAAGGCTAGCTTAATACTAGCTTAATACTCCCAATATTCACAAAACCTCTTTGAAGGTTTTCAGTTATAAAAAGATATAAGGGGAATGTCAAAGGGTATTTCCGACTCAGGGTGTCTTGGTCTCTGCAGATAACGTTATTTGCCACTAGAGATGGCCGAACTTCATATAGTTCGGTCCATTTTCGAACTTTCGAAAGTTCGAAAACGGACCCATTAAAGTCAATGGGGAGCTAATAGTTCGAAAAGTTCAGATGATTTACAGATAAACTAACAATGGTAACTTACTGTAAATGGCTGTGGCACCTGGGAAATGGTCTGGGGAACATGTCACTATCACCAAAACTTGTTTAGCTTCTTCTTACTTCATGATCGGGCAATTGTCGGGTTTGCGCAAGCTACATTCGAGGGTTATGAGAAATTCGAGGGTTACCGAACGATACTTTCGAGGGTTACCGAAATCAAACGATACATTTGAGGGTTACCGAAAGTAGAAGGCTAAACTCGAGGGTTAGTGAACGATACAGTCTAGGGTTAGCGAAAACACACTATACGTTTGAAGGTTACCGAAAACTAACAATACATTCGAGGGTTAGTGAATTATACATTCTAGGGTTAGCAAACGGACGTAAATTTGATAATTCTCGAATTGTCGATAATTATCAAAAATACAGCCGCGAGTCTAGAAAGTCCGTGAAATCCGGGTCTGGGATAGTTTGAGAAGTCCGAGTCTGTTCAGACTTGTTAAGTTCGACTCAAACTCGGGTTTGAGTTCTAGTCCATTTCTATTTGCCACATGTAACTTGGTAAAAAAAAAGAATGTTCACATTTGTTCCTAAATTACTTTTCATTAATATATATATATATATATATATATATATATATATATATTTCCAAACGATAAGGTTTAGTATGCACTCAGCTCCCTCCAATGCTGAAAATGCCTTGGTGCCACCAACGTAATCCCGAATCATATATACAGCGATAGATGTTCGCGCACACAAGGTCTTCTTACAATTCTTTTATTGATTCATTAAAGTGCAATTACTGTGCAAATAAACAAGTAGCAACGTTTCGGCCTTTGTATGTGGCCTTTCTCAAGCTCAAACACAAGTGAACAACACACCCTCTATTTATCAACCATCAAACTCCTCCCACTTGGCAATCACATGGATTAACTCTTAAAACATTTTTTTGGTGGTAACTATTTTTTGTGTATAGAAAAATGTGCAATATAATGTGCAATTAAAGTGACTGTGCATTGCATAAATAAAGTTAAAAACATTACAGATGATACATATTTTTGCAGTATCTAAAATATTCTTTTTAGCAGTAACATGGCCACAAAGTTAAATTTTCAACACCAAACATTAAATATAGCACCAAACAATGGATTGAAATTGAAATATCTACTTACTAGTAGATAGTAGGAGTAAGTAGATATTTCAATTTCAATCATCATGCAGTTGCTGTTTGGTCTCCCCCACATACAAATCAGAGCATTCTTCACTGCACTGCACAGCATATATGATGTCGCTTTTCTTGTGTTTCGGTATTGGGTCTTTTGGATGTAATTGCGGCCTCGGTGTGTTGTTCGGTTTAAAACAGACAGGGATACGGAGTTTTTGGAAATTTTTCTTAATTTCTCGGAGACCCCTGCTACATATGGGATGACCATGTTCTTCCTCCTGTCTTGCTTTTCCCCTTCACTGTTGGTATTCATGCTCTTTTCTTTCCTTCTACTTCTTTTGACAAAGGCCCAGTCTGGATATCCACAAGTTTTAAGGGCTCCTCTGAGATGTTTAATTTCCTCCCTTGAGATGTTTTACCTGGGTTAAAATCCACCAGAAGGAAGTACAAGCTTTCACAGAACACATTAATGCGGTAGACCAAAACATCAAATTTACAAGGGAAGAAGTACAAAACAACATATCTTTATTTTTTTGGCTGCCCCTCTCTGTGCCCTCTCTTCTTTCGATCCTTTATTTCCTTGTGCTGCATTGCCTATATACATACAAACAAAATAAAAGATTAATACATATCCAAGCCAAATTGCTTATAATCTATATTCCTATTTTATTGGTACAATATAGCTAGTCCTTCTATATAGATGAATGGAAACTAATGATTTATCAAATGACTATGGTACAAAGAGCAATGAAATACAAAAAATAAAACTAGAATCATTTTACCTACCCTTCAATCCCTTGTGTAATTGTTGTTTGTCTTTTTCCAGCAGTAGCTAAATCGTTTTCAGAAATATTTTGTAAAAATTATACAGTCGCTCTAGTAAATCGCTATCCTGCCTTGTGCTTCTTTAGATTCTGATTACAATGAGTTAAAGGGGCATGGGAAGCTGGGTTAATGGGGGCTTAATGAGGGATGGGAAGCTGGATTTCAGGCTTCATGGACCCAGCTAAAGACTCGTAAATGTAGCTTTGACAGCTGTAGAATTTTTCATCCTTTTCATCATCTTCTTCCGTATCTTTAATAAAAACAATATAAGATTGACATTGTTAGTTCTTCCAGTTCACAGATAAAGATATAAAGAATAATTTTCCTTTTATTAGTTTGAAAAATAAATAAACATTGAGTTGCCTTATTATATATTATATATCACTAGTACTGGCAATTAATGAGACTTCTGCCATCCTGATACTGTAAAGCCATAGGACTGATTAGGATAGCGGTCTGGTTATTTAATCCTAAAGTGTCAAATAGTGATGGTCAGTTCGCGGATCCGATTCGTGGACGGCGGATATCACGTAAATTCGTGGATTTTTCGCATTTTGGGAATTCTTTTTGAGATGGAGCAAGCCACATGTCCCAAATTATCCAATGGCAGCTAACTTTATTATTGCCAACCCCCTGGGTATAAAAGGCAGCTCCATTTTGTCAGTGTGTTGGAGTGTGTTTAGTGGAGACCTGACAGTGTAGGAGTTGGAGAGAGATTTTTGCTCTTTTTGAGCTTTCTGTGTGTGGATTTCAGTGTGGTGGTTTAGCACTTGTAGTTACCCACCCCTGTATTCACACATCTTGAGACCCAACAGTCCTTTTAAGGACTACCCTTGTGAGACCCAAAAGTCCTTTTAAGGACTAACCCCCCTATAAGTCCTTTGGACAAATTTTGTGTTAGACCTTTTAGAGGTCTAGGTGTCCTGTTTTTTGTTTGTCTTTCTGTATCTGTGTGTCAGTGTCTGTGTGTTTGTGTAGCTGACAGTGCTGCCTTTAGCAGCAATCAGCAGCTTTTGCTGTCTGATCTTCTGTTCGCTGTCAGTTGTGTCTGTGTCATATTTGTGCTTTTAGTGTAAAAAAAAAAAGCTTTGTGTTTCTTTGTTTGCTTGTGTGTTTCTGTGTCGTTTTGTCGCTTTGTCGTTTGTGTTTGTGTGTGTGTATATATACATATATATATATATATATTTTTTTTGTTTGTAAAAATTTGGGAGAGGGAAATGCCTGGCAGGGCAAGAGGGATAGCCAGGAGCAGGGGTGCTTCTGCACATGGAGGGAGAGGGAGAGGCAGAGGCAGAGGAGAGCCTACTGAAGGCTCTGGCCAGGAGCTGCCTGGCCCTTCGCAGGGCAGCCGGGTAACCGTACCCGATATGTTTAGGGCTATTCCTTCTGATCAAGGAAGGCGGGTAGTAGAGTGGATTACCCAGCCTTCCTCATCCACCTCCTCACAGGCACAGAGCAGCCGAGCTGCTACTGTAGATAATGTGCCTGCTCCTTCCTCACCTGAGGCTCCTACTGTGGGCATGGACCCTGGTCCTCTCTATCAGAAGTTCATTGCCCACATAGCCCATACCTTCGGGGATCTGGAGGAGGAGTCTCAGGATCTGTTTTCGCACACTATGTGTGGGGCTAGTGTGCTTGAGGAGGAGCCGTGCACTGATGCACAATCTTTCCTGTCGCCCCAGGCGGAAGAATGTACTCAGTGCACAGGGAGACAGGAGGCTGACGATGTCACGCAGCAGTCTGTGAGCAGCCAGGGAACTAATGCAGGGAGTGAGGTTCCAGATGCTGCTGCTGTTATGACACAGCCTCTAGTATTGAGGAGGTGGAAGTGGACGATGAGGTCACCGATCGTCCATGGGTGCCCTCTGTGAGAGAGGAGGATAGTGTCTCTGAGGGATGTCCCTCAGAGCATGAGCACGATCCTGAACCCAGAGGCAGGACTGGGGGCAGGGGCAGAGGCAGTGCACCTAGTGGTGCACGTGGAGGTACGGCACCAATGAGATCTGGTGCCGGTGCCCCACAACAGCAGGTGGCACGACTCACTGGCTCCAGGTGACATCACGGTTGCAGTGTGTAAGTTGTGCCTGCAACGTGTTAGCCATGGGAAGACCACATCATATTTGGGCATCTCCTCTATGAGGAGACATATGATACTGCACCACTTTGCCCCGTGGGAGCAGCGGACAGGAAAAGTGCAGGCACCCACACGTTCCCTACCTCGTGCCCAGGTAACCACCGTTCCTCCTCCCCCTTCGGCCCCATCAGCTGCTTCCTCGGTGGAAGTTAGGGAGGAGAGGCAGCCTTTGGTCCCAGCACACTGCTGCTGGAGCGTCAGCTAAAAGGCAGGTCTCTCTTCCCCAGTTGTTGGAGTGGAGGCAGAAACTGTCCCCCAGTCACCCCCAAGCCCAGCGTCTCACTGCCGGCTTAGCTAAACTCCTGGCGGTGCAGCTGCTACCTTTCAGCCTGGTAGACAGTGCAGCGTTCATGGAGTTTGGTGTGCCACCACAGTGGCAGGTCCCTGGCCATAGGTACTTTTCCAGAAGGCAGTACCAGCCCTGCACGACCATCTGCAGGGCAATATATTTGCTTCGCTGGACCACAGTGTGGGCAAGTGTGTTCATATTACTATGGACGCGCGGTCCAGCAAGCACGGCCAGGGGCGATATGTGTCATTTACCGCCCAATGGGTCACTCTGCTAGCCGGCAGAGATGCGGCATGGAGCGCAAGTGGGGAGATGGTGGTACCACCATGCATTTGTGATACGCCAGTCTCCACCCCCCCTCATCATCTGGTGAGCCCTCTTCCTGGACAGCTCCGTGCCCCCCCAGAGCCTATGCTTCGTGCCAGGCAAGATGGTGCTGAAGGGCAGACAGGATGTTGCAGCTTGTGTGCCTCGGTGATAGGAGCCACACCGGGGCAGAGTTGCTGGCAGCACTGCAAGGGCAGGTTGAGAGGTGGCTGACCCCACATCACCTCTCAATAGGCAAGGTCGTGTGTGACAATGCCACCAACATCCTGTCTGCCCTTCGCATGGGCAGAGTCACACATGTTCCTTGCCTGGCAAGGAGCTACCTGGCCCATCACAGGGCAGCCGGGTAACCGTACCCGATATGTTTAGGGGTAGCCGTGCTAGGGCTATTCCTTCTGATCAAGGAAGGTGGGTAGTAGAATGGATTACCCAGCCTTCCTCATCCACCTCCTCACAGGCACATAGCAGCCGAGCTGCCGAGTTACACATGTTCCTTGCCTGGCACACGTACTCAACCTGGTCGTCCAGCGGTTCCTCACCAAGTACCCCGGTCTCCAGGAGGTACTGAGGATGGCTAGGGGGGCTGTCCAGTCACTTCAGGCGGTCATTCACGGCCACAGCTCATCTGGCCGAGTTTCAGCAGCAGAATGGTCTGCCGCAGAACCACCAGATTTGTGACACCCCCACCCACTGGAACTCTAGTCTTATGATGCTGCTGAGGCTGCTCCAGCAGAGGCGAGCCATCATAGACTACTTGTATGAGTATGAGGCAAGATCAGGCTCTGGGGACCTGGGTTTGCTGTTACCTAGGCAGTGGCTGCTAAATAGCAATGCCTGCCGTGTGCTTGCGCCATTTGAGGATGCCACCAGGATGGTAAGCCGCAATGATGCCACCATCGCGGATACCATCCCACTGGTGTTACTCCTTGAGCACACTCTGCGCGGCATACTTGATAGGGCACTCGCTGTCGAGCAGCAGCTACTGGAAGAGGAGGACACAGACACCGTGATGCTTTCCGAGCCCGAACATCACGGTGCAGAGCAGCCGTCCGATGATGAGGAGGGGGATTTACGTGACCTGGACCAAGGGGAAATGGGGCATTCCTCTATGGGGACATCTCAACCCTCCCAAGTACCATATGTCATTCGTGGTTGGGGAAAGGTTGAGCCCGACACTATTGTCCTCAGTGACATCGAGGACATGGGGTCCTCTGCGGCAGGCAGTTTGCGGCACATGGGTTCGTTCATGCTGCAATGCCTGCGCAAGGACCCCAGGATTAAGGCCATCAAAGAGAAGAAGCAGTACTGGGTGGCCACCCATATAGATCCCTGCTTTAAGGGTAAAGTTTCGGAGTTTATCCCCGCATCTCAGAGGGAAGGTAGAATGCAGCACAATGAGGCAACACTGCTACGTTGCCTCTGTTCTGCCTTCCCAGGTGCTGGCAGGCCTACAGCACCTGATGTTCGAGGTCCTTTCATGCCTGTCATCCAGTGTTCTTTCGGAGAGGACCTTCAGTGCGGTAGGGGGTGTTGTAACGGAGAGGAGGACCCATCTCTCCACTGAGAATGTGGACCACCTTACATTCATCAAGATGAATGAGGCGTGGATCACATCTCAGTACAGCACCCCTATTGCTGATGCCCGTGACTGAAGTCCTCCTGCCCCTGGCCACCCGTACTGCTCCTTCCACCTCATTTTCCACCTACAGGCTTAGCTGATGCCAGCTTAGCTGGCAAATGGCTAATTTTTCTTATTGGCAGGGCCATATATGGTCCTACCTTGCATTCAAGTTGTGAAAAAACAAATGTTCTGTTGCAACAGCTACTCTGTGGCTAATTTTTCTAAGATTGGGTCGATCCTACTTGGCCTGAGAGCAATACTCCATATTTGTTCTTCCTTCTCTCTCCATGAGGCACCTTTGTGGTGTCACCTACTCTGACCATCTCATACAGCCGCAACAGCTACTCTGTGGCTAATGTTTTCAGCTCTGGGTCAATCCTGCTTGGCCCGAGAGCAATACTCCATATTTGTTTTTCCTTCTCTCTCCACAAGGCACCTTTGTGGTGTCACCTACTCTGACCATCTCATATAGCCGCAGTAGATATTCCCAGTCCTACTGTCAATACTTTGTCTCTTCTATTCAATTCTATTCAAAATAGGTTTTAAATATTCAACCTTCTAACTCAAAAATTATTTTTTATCTTTAGAAAGGGATGAAATTCCTGCTATATCTTCCTATAGCAAAATATTCATCAACATTTAATAGCAAAATTCATTCCCCGTTTCCCCCCTAATTTTACTCACAAATAACTTTTATATGGTCATGGAAACCAAACCTAATCATATATCATTATATTGGGCATATTAAAAATACAAGGCCGCAGGCCTATAAATTTATATCCATCACCTTTTCTTATTTTATCTAATTTTTCCTTTTTAGACTCCCACAGAAGAATTGGCCCCTTGTCGCAGATTGTAGGTGAAAATGCCTCTCCGGTAAGACAACTTTGTTCCAACTTCTTTGTTTTTAAGAATATTTTCATAGTTGGAAATATAATCCAGGGTCTGGTCACTGTCAGGCCTGCCATACCCATGAGTAAGTAAAGTGTAATGTAACTGAAAGTATAAATCCAGCACATTGATAATGGACAGTGGCCATTTAAATGTAATTTATTGTAGGTAGGTTTTAAATTATTCAATATAATAAAACTGTCATTTTGTTTTATTCCCAAAGCAACAAGAGACGAACATATCTCCTGTAAGTGATGTAAGTAATTTTAAGATGTAAAAATTTTAACATCTACTTTTGATCAAAGGGTAGTCCACTGTATAGATATACCCAGTCCTACTATCAATATTTTGTCTCTTCATTCAATTCTACTCAAAATAGGTTTTAATATTAACCTTCTAACTCAAAAATTATTTTTTATCTTTAAGGAAGGGATGAAATTCCTGCTATATCTTCCGTAAGTATAAAGCAGAAGTTACCATGTAGTTGCCTTAAAGATTAAAACTTTCTATGTTTTATGATGATGTAATTTTTTGCTATTTATTTTTAGGATCCTACATATAAAGTTTGATGTTATGAGCTAATCGGAGAGGATCTTTTGGAAAGGTTTTTAAGTAAGTTTATATAATAAAGTTTAAACATCTTTATTTATAACTTTATTTGGATATACTGTAATTTCCATCTTAGCTCTAGTAAAATAGTTTCAAAATATATTTTAAATAATTTTCAATGAAATGTTTATTGGAGTAAATCAGTGGGATAATGATCTATATATCGCCCTGTAAGATATTTTATATCATTTACTTAGCCCCGATTTGATGATAAAACAATAACATTAAAGTCATAATGTTTCTATTACAGAGCCAATATAAAGGTCACCAATCCGAAATCGCCGTAAAAGTTATTGATGCTGAAAATGTAAGTTACCTGTCTACTGCAGATTATCACAAGATAATTAAGATGTTATAGAAATAAGCCTCTCTAATAATACAACCATGGTTTATATGTTAAAGGGACACTAAACTACCCCTAAAGCCAGAAGAATAACTATTTGCCATTCGTTTGTATTATTCACAGGGAAGTGAAAACGCTTATTCTCACCCTCCAGTGAATAATTTACGCTCGGGGGACCTGGAACTACCTTACAGCCGCGATCCACTCGCAGCGCTCCTTCACTGCAGCCGCTCTGTCCCGACCGCGCGCCCTATCTTAGGTGCATGCGCGCCCAATACAAAAAAGGGGGCGAGCGATCGGGAGATAACAGCTGTTCAGTGATGAATCGGCTGCGAGTGGAGCGGCTGTAAGGTAAATTCCAGGTCCCCCGAGCGTAATATTATTCACAGGGAGTGAAATAAGCGTTCTAAATGGCAAACTGAATGGCAAATAGTTATTTTTCTGGCTTTAGTGTTCCTTTAGAACTACTAAATTGCATCCCAGCTATGTATTTGAACAATTGCCCAAAATATTTAAAGGCAGTGTTTACCCCAAAGTAACTTTAAATCTACTGATAGAAATAAGCCATTGTACCTTCTACTGTGTTATGGTTTTCGAGATATTTGCAGAAAAATGTATGCTGTTTGAATTAAATAGCTGTACCTCCATTTTCCCTCATTAAAGGGATTTGTATAGGCATTTTGCTATTTGCTGTTCTAAAGATGGGTACACACTTAAAGGGTAACTGTGGTCTCCATAAAGTGACCTTTATTAAAAGAGCGCATTGCTCTTTTATAACAACTCCAGGATCATGATTTTAGCTGCAATCTATGCAAACCTATAGCAGTATAACATTAATGTTTCCAATATACAATTGAGTTCAGGTTTAATTATAGAAGAAGTGTGCTACATGTTTTTAGTCCTTTCTCAAGCAAACGAAAGTCCTTGTGGTCCGAAACATGTAGCACACATGTTTCTATAATAAAACCAGTACTTTGTTCACAGCTACAATCCAGTGTTAATTTATGCCAAACCTATCCTTGTAAATGGTATATGGATCTGGTGAATCAGAAACCATGAGTGAGGCATATATTCTACTTTGCTCAACTTCCTGGACACCCAGATCTACATACATTTCAGGGTGATGTTTCCACTAAGCACTGTTAGTTGAGATACCACCAGCACCGATGCTCCACCCCTGCCTCAGGCAAGAGCATGCCATTGTCTCCTACTGCTGTAACTGTATTTAAATAGCTCCAGAAAAGATTGCTTTTGTTGGGGGGTGGGGCTTCTTACACTGCACATTATGGACTCTCAGCCAATCACATTCACGGCTGCTGCCAAGCCCCCAATGTAACTCTACACATTATACTATAGAAATTCTTTAATTTTACGACATACCCTTTAAAGGCTCTTTACAGCGTGTATCCAGCACCTTAGAATCTTGGTTGGGGTACACTGAATATTTCCCTTAATACAGTTAAGCCCATGTGTTCTTATTATCTTGTTACTGCATATTTACATAGTTTATAAATACAGTACCTATTTTATATATCTTCTAACTGATAATGTAGGAACTTAATCATTTATTATTTTTTAAAATCAGGAAGAATTAGCTGAAGATGAATTACGAGAAGTTCCTAATGCGAAATGTGATCACGATAACATTGTTCGCTGTCTGGAGCTTTTACCCATTGCACCAAAGGGGAAAAACAAGAGAAATTATGGGTAGAAACATTTCATGGACTCTGTTAGTAGAACACTGTTATAGCTGGATATGATAGTCACCTTTATATATTACTATGGCTATGAATGTAATATTCTGCAATGTCTACATTTATTAATGCATTCACACAAGCACAGGGAGAACATACAACTCGTTGTGTTCTAGGGAGGAGACAGTGGTAAATAGTGAAATCTGTTCCCAAACTAACACGAAATATTGTATTTGTATTGTAGATAGTGATGGGTTCTTGGTGGTGGCCCTCTGGATGAGCTCATCTACAAGCACCAAGAGTTTCATAAGAGTTTTTTCCCTGAGTACTGGATTCATATGTAGCTCAGGAGATATTGCAGGTAAGTTCAGAAAGTGCATTTATATATATAAAAGAAGACAGAGGGAGAAAGAAAAAATAAACAAATCAAAGAGATTGTTTTATAGATTTCAATATAGGGCGTACACAGTGGTGGAACTACGGCCCCTGTCACCATCACGATGGGCCCAGACAGTTGGAGGGCCCCCAAGAGCTCAAAGCCTCTGCCACAATAAGCTGTTTTTAAGTTGGTCGTTCTTTAAACAGCTGACCAAGCATATATTTATTCATATGTGCGATCAGCTGTTTAAAAACTGCTGAACGTTGAGGGGGGAGAGCAGTTACGCCCCTGGGTTACAATTTACAAATATGTTAATATGTGTTCTATTCTGGTAGTTTGGGAGCTGTTCATTATAAGGGTGACTGGTCCTATAAAAATGTACACTACTAATAATGGGAGAGAATTAACAAGGACCGTATAGCTAGTATTCTTTATAAAGGTTATTTCAGGTTAATTGATAAACTAATAAAACAAATGAGTCAATATTATGTTTTTATCCAATTTAGGGATTATGCTATCTCCACAAATGAATATCGCCCATCGTGCATCAAAGGCGAGAACATTATCTTCAGCCTAGAAGCAGATGTAAAAATAGGTAGAGAATTTCAGACTTTTAATGAGCAGGTGTCAGACAATTATTATTAATTGAGGTTGATTAAAGACTTCCATCTAGTCCAATAGGCCTTTTATTTACCGTATGTGAACGATGAACTGCTGCCAAACTGTCAGTTGGTACAAAATCTCTATTGGCTATAACTCAGTACTGTGTGTACCCAGCTTAAACCATTAATATTTAACAACAAATCAATTGAATCATCTGCTTATAATCTGGATTAATCTTTTTATTTCAAGTGTATATATTTAATGAACAGCTCCGCATTGAAATCTAACTACAGGTCCAAGGTTATAATCATATCATTAAGACAACGTCAAGTGATTTAATTGTCAGTGTATGTTTTGCTAATTAACTTGGAAATGTGTATATGTGTCTTTCAGCTGATTTTGGATTGGCTATTCAATATAATGGACCGGATGACCAATCTTCAGATGTCATGGGCACTCAACACTTTATGGCACCAGAGGTCATCTCCTGTGGTTATGATGATGACATTTCATATGATATAAGAGTAAGTTATTATATTCATCATTACGTTGCCATTAAAGCTCTATTTTTTATGGTGTGAGTAAAGATTCTATTGGATGGGAAATCTCAGTAGTGATTTATATAACCAATTAATGTTTAGCACTGTGAGTGAACTGTGGACCCTGCACTCTATATCAGATTCTAATAT
This sequence comes from Hymenochirus boettgeri, assembly GCA_019447015.1. NCBI lineage: Eukaryota > Metazoa > Chordata > Amphibia > Anura > Pipidae > Hymenochirus > Hymenochirus boettgeri. Next base: position 227,976,482 of record CM033474.1, on the reverse strand, counting down.
TTTTATCACTCTTTATTCTAGTGCGATATCTGGTCATATGGAATTGTAATGATTGAGATGGCAGAAGGAACCCACGTAAGTAAAATCTCACTGTTGTGTGCTATGGGCTTATATTAAAATTGCCTGTAAAAACACACATGGTGTCACGGCATTAAATTTCAAAACATAGGCAGATATTTTCTATCCATAGGCCAGATACCATCTCTGTTATCTAAATATTTTTACTAATGCATGTTAAAATATTTGTCTTGTTTAAAGCCAGAAATGATGATAAATGAAACTTGCTCTTCAAAATGTTTTTTACAAGAGTCACAGATATAAACTCTCTCACTATATGATGTCTTGGGTATTTATTAAAGATAATTATACCTTCCCTCTGCCTCTTCTTCTGTCTATGATTTGTACCAGGGTGAGGAACTAAACCGCTTGGTCCTCACCTGGTTTTGTTTTAGTTAAGCCGGTATACTTAATTGCAGTGCTGTCAGCTCCCTCTTCTGGGTTCCATACGTCCATAGGAAGCAGAACGAGGAGGGGGGGGTGAGTGTACCGGAGCAGCGCTGTAAGTAACGGGCTTAACTTAAATGAGCCCACGGGTGAGGACCTGGCAGTTTAGGTCCTCACCTCGGTACAACGTGTGTGGGGAGCATGGGGGGTATAGTTTTCCTTTAATTAGCAATATCTGACACCCATAAATATAGAAATTCTAATAATCACTAGTTTTCATTAACTTATTAACTCAAAAACCATATAAGATTTTTCATTGTAGAGTTTTGTGGATTCTCATTTATTTTTTTTAACCTTTAGCTCATTCCAATTTTTCCGGAGATACGGCAGAGAAAATGACCCTGGATGAAGAAAGACCAACATTAGCCTCTTCCACATCATGGTGAGTTAAGATCCTCCAACCTTTATTGTTTGACATAATGGTCCATGTTCATAAAGGCACGGTATTGCTTTTTATTGATAACATGCCTTTAACGTTTGTGTTAACGATTGTTAATTTCCGTTTTAGCGATAGTTATTATCGTAAATTAGCGATAAGGATAATAAATTACCGATATTGTTCGGAAATCTACGATAACGCGATCATAATTTATGATCCCCATAGAATACCATTGCGGTACTTACCACCACATGGTGTTTCTACAACAGAACGTTCATTAATTAATGAACGCTCGGTGTAAATGTACGACCACGGCAAACATTAGCGCTAAATTAGCACTACTCCACGTTTATGAATACTGCCCTTAGAGTCGGTAAGGAAATACATGGATAGATTATGGATTCAGTAACTGGAGTTTGATATTGAACATTTTTTACTACAGGTCTGAACAATTCAAAGATTTTCTGAACTTGTGCCTGGTTAAAGATCCTAATGAAAGGGCCAAGTGGGAGGAACTCCAGAAACATCCATTTCTACTGGAGCACTACCTAGAGAATTAACCCGATCTGAACTATCCCGGCTCATTAGGAACCCATTGAAACTAAAGGTTTGATATTTAATGAATAAAGTTCATATACAATAAAATAGGTAATAGAAAAGAATTTTCACCCCTGGGAATTCATCAGATCATGGAAACTCTTCAAAAGTTTCATCTCCCACCTTGCCCTGTCCCACCCGCATTCATGGGCAGGTGGGTTAACCTTTTGGAGACTCTGGGTGAATATTCTTCCATTGGCTGTGCGTATAATGCTTGCCAGCCTGGAAAGGGAGATGATAGGTGTTACAACTTTAGAGTTTTCATGATCTGCTGACTTCCAGGGGGTAAGGGCCAAGTATTTTATATTCTTAACCTTGCTACAGCAGTACAGGGGTTAAATAGGTTTTGGTTTTTCCAGTGAGTCCACAGGTTTCTTATTTGACTTCTAACCTACAGGGCAACTAGCGTTTTGACACTAGAGATGTCCGAACTTCGCAAAATCCGGTCCGCTCGAGGATCCGCGAATTTTCGAAAAAATGTGAAATTCGGAAATCCACGAGCGGACCCGTTAAAACTTTAAAATGAAGTTTGGCAAAATCGCATTAAATTGGTCTAAATACCTTGTACATACCCTAAATCACTCAGGGACCTGGGTAATGACCTTGGAAACACGTATCAATGCCTAAATACCTAAAAATTACCGTCCGCTAGCGTGAATTTCAAAAACGGTATTCTTTGAAAATACGAGAATTGTTTGTAAATACGAGGATTTCCATAATACAAGGATTTCCGTAAATACAGGATTCTTCGCAAATACGACCCTACACCCAACCAACTTTTCCCTTTCCATGGCTACAATACCACAAAAATAAATATAGTACTTAGCCAGAAAAGGTATGAAATCATTGCCATAGAAATATGATTGTTTAAAGCAACTATAACATATTGCCTATTTAATCTGCATTTTCAGCAAATTCAAAGTATATAATTAAATATACCCTTTAGATATATCATTCATTATGTATTTTTTTATTTTAATTTCAGCGGATTCATCCTCTGACACGCCACCACCACCCCTCCCCTCCCGCCAGAGGAAGAATGTAAGTGCAGCCTATTGAAAAAAAAAAATTCTAAAATTTTCATTTGTCCAAGCCACATTCAGTGCACACGAGCCTCCAGAAAACAAGCATACAAGCGCGTGTTTCCCGGTGCGCTCATATGTATTGCCGTGCGAGTGCAGTACGATTGGCAATTGTGCAAAAATTGAGGATCACATTAATTGTGCCACACTATTGTTGGCTTTTTAATACGTTGATGTGGCCAAGCTCTTTATCCAAATGTTTGCATATTTTTTGACAACTTCTCCGAGAATTGTTTTAGTAAATGTATTCGACATTTAATGACAGTGAGAGTTAAAATAAATTTCCTTTTTTTTTAGCACTACCACCAACTACCCCTCCGGGCAGTCCATTGCCCCCTCCGGGCAGTCCATCGCCCCTAGAGGCACCTGGCATCAGCCAGACACGTAAGTGCACTCTATGCAATTTTTATCTTTTTATGACCTTGATTGTCAGCAAATATTAGTGAAATTATCATCATAATTAAGTGAATTTAATTATTTCACTGATAAAAATTTTTGTAAAACAAATGCAACAAATCTATTAATTTGGCTTGAGAGACATCACGTTTCTTCTCATTTCCCATTATTGTCCCCATGCCCACTCCCCATTGTTTGGGCTGTATCTTGTCCCTCAGTTTTTTAAGCTTAAAGTGATGCGATTATCTAAGTATCCTTTCCAACATTGTCCAACAAACACATACCCATGAACCCCACACAGCTATCACACCTACTGGGGCAACTAAAGTCAAAATGAAATGTTGATTAATCATCTGAAAAGGTTATTTTTATAAATAGTAAATTATACCCACTAAACCTAAACAGATACAGGTAAAACAACACAACTACTGATATCCTCCTACACCCAACCCTCCCAACATTCCCTTTCATTTTTTTGGTCTGAAGAAATACCTTCAGAATATCATTGTCTTTTTTTTATTTTAACCTTCAGATGATGATACTCTTCCACCCCCACCCCCCTACCCCTGCATGAGACCCAGCGTGAGGATGAGGGGCTTCCTGCAGCCAACAACGTAAGTGCATCCTAGTGAAGTTAATGTTTTTTAAAATCTTTCATTAAACCAGTTTTTCATTGCATTTTTGTGGTTCAAAAATTTCCAAGAAATGTTCACTACTAGCTTTTAGGAAATGTTCTTATACATGTAATATTACTAATGATTGGCAGTGATTGCTGAAATAAACATGTTTTTTTTCTAGAAGCAGGGCCAGCACCTCCAGCCTACCAGCCTCTCCAGCCCCTCCAGCCCTCCAGCCCCTCCAGCCCTCTCCAGCCCCTCCACTCTCCACCCTCCACAGCACCTCCAGCCTCTCCAGCCTCTCCAGCCCCCCAGCCATGAATGAAAACCGTAAGTAAATCATATGCAACTTAATGAAATGTTATATATAGACTTTTAATATCTGTATTTTCCCAGTGTAAACAGTACATTTGATGCAACATTGGGTACTGTGGGTTTGACAATCTTTTTTGGGGCTCACCACTTCCAAAAATTTTTGCATGTAGCACAGTCCAGTGATACAAAACCAAGAATGTTCTGATACATTTAGCAATAAACGTAATGTTTTAGCAGCATTACCTCCTGCTGTTTATCAGTGATCCCCCATATGCAATAATAACGCTTTAAGTGGAAGTTCAGTGGAAATACATATACTTTATAAGAAAGAGAGCAGTATTTTTCCATCCTAATGACCTTAACCTGTCAAATCAGCATTGTGTCGTGTATAAAAAATACTGACTTCCTGTTTGCAGGACCCCTAATAGAGATCGTTATGTCTTGCCCTTGACCCAGTCCCTGTGTTGATTCAGTTGCTCAGTAGAGATCTGAGCATGTGTGACCCATCCAACAGCCAATCAGTAGAAGTCACTGTTACCATAACTAGGTATGCATAATATAACTAAGAATTTTAGAAATAATGATATTTTATACTGAGCTTCTCCTTTTTATGACAAACCGCAACATTATTGCATTGCAGTACCATGAATGTGTAACTAACTGTCAGGTGCAAAATTGCATCCCCCACATGGTGCTTTAGGAATGTGCTGAACATCTTAACACAATTCTCTCAATATCTCCTCCACAGAATTCGAAGCATACGGCAGGAAATCCGGGAGAGCATAAGGCGGAAATCCGCCATAGGCCAACGCCTGGGCCGCCGCCTGACCAGACTGGAGAGGAGAGTTACCAGGCTGGAGGAAAATTTATTTATTTTATTTTTTTTTTGTAAATAGTTTTAAAAAATTTTTTTTATATATAAAAATTATTGTTAAAAAAAATGTTTTTGGGCTTTATTTTTTGTATATCGATTATTCAGATAGATTCTAATCAATTTTTATTTGAAAAATTACAATACACATATCTATTTAGCTAGCTATATGTCTGGTAATTATAATTGTTTTACCTTACCATTATGCCACACACACCTCATTGGCCACATTCCCCTATAAAGTAGTTTGCACACAACAAGTGAGAAGGCGATGGGGGTACTGTTACTAATGTCCATTGCAGTTTGCCAGCATTGTTGAAGAGCCAGGCAGGCTTGGCCCCACTGGACAATCCCCTGACCCCATTGGCTTCTCTCCCTCAGAGTATGCTTCGTGCAAGGGAAAGCGGGTGAAAGGGTAAGGCTTCATAGGAACAGCACCATTGAGCTACACAGGCCCACTGCAGTTTGCCACCATTGTTGAAGAGCCAGCGAGCGTTGGCCCCACTGGACATACCTCAACCCATTGGCTTCTCTCCCTCAGAGAATGCTTCGTGCAAGGGAAAGCGGGTGAAAGGGTAAGGCTTCTATTGAGTTACAGCAGGCCCACACTTTATATATGTACTGGTCTCGGGCCAGGCAGGATTACCCAGAGCTGAAAACATTAGCCACGAGTAGCTGTTGAGATGGTCAGAAGTAGGTACACCACAAAGGTGCCTCGTGGAGAGAGAAGGACAAAACAAATATGGAGTATTGCTCTCGGGCCAAGCAGGATTGACCCCGAGCTGAAAACATTAGCCACAGAGTAGCTGTTGCGGCTGTATGAGATGGTAGAGTAGGTGACACCACAAAGGTGCCTCAGTGGAGAGAGAAGGAAGAACAAATATGGAGTATTGCTCTCAGGCCAAGTAGGATCGACCCAATCTTAGAAAAATTAGCCACAGAGTAGCTGTTGCAACAGAAAATTGGTTTTTCACAACTGAGATGCAAGGTGAGGACCATATATGGCCCTGCCAATAAGAAAAATTAGCCATTTGCCAGCTAAGCTGGCATCAGCTAAGCCTGTAGGTGGAAAATGAGGTGGAAGGAGCAGTACGGGTGGCCAGGGGCAGGAGGACTTCAGTCACGGGCATCAGCAATAGGGGTGCTGTACTGAGATGTGATCCACGCCTCATTCATCTTGATGAATGTAAGGTGGTCCACATTCTCAGTGGAGAGATGGGTCCTCCTCTCGTTACAACACCCCCTACCGCACTGAAGGCCTCTCCGAAAGAACAATGGATGACAGGCATGAAAGGACCTCGAACATCAGGTGCTGTAGGCCTGCCAGCACCTGGGAAGGCAGAACAGAGGCAACGTAGCAGTGTTGCCTCATTGTGCTGCATTCTACCTTCTCTGAGATGCGGGGATAAACTCCGAAAATTTACCCTTAAGCAGGGATCTATATGGGGGGCCACCCAGTACTGCTTCTTCTCTTTGATGGCCTTAATCCTGGGGTCCTTGCGCAGGCATTGCAGCATGAACGAACCATGTGCCGCAAACTGCCTGGCAGAGGACCCCATGTCCTCGATGTCACTGAGGACAATAGTGTCGGGCTCAACCTTTCCCCAACCACGAATGACATATGGTACTTGGGAGGGTTGAGATGTCCCCATAGAGGAATGCCCCATTTCCCCTTGGTCCAGGTCACTAAATCCCCCTCCTCATCATCGGGACGGCTGCTTCGCACCTTGATGTTCTGTGCTCGTATTTTAGATCACGTGTCAGTCTTTGCCTTTCCGTACCTTCTTGCTTCCCTTAGCTTGTGTGCGTTCCATATTTGTTCTTCCTTCTCTCTCCACGAGGCACCTTTGTGGTGTTACCTACTCTGACCATCTCATACAGCCGCAACAGCTACTCTGTGGCTAATGTTTTCAGCTCTGGGTTAATCCTGCCTGGCCCGAGACCAGTACATATTATAAAGTGTGGGCCTGCTGTAACTCAATAGAAGCCTTACCCTTTCACCCGCTTTCCCTTGCACGAAGCATTCTCTGAGGGAGAGAAGCCAATGGGTTGAGGGGTATGTCCAGTGGGGCCAAGCCTGCCTGGCTCTTCAACAATGGTGGCAAACTGCAGTGGGCCTGCTGTAGCTCAATGGTGCTGTTCCTATGAAGCCTTACCCTTTCACCCGCTTTCCCTTGCACGAAGCATACTCTGAGGGAGAGAAGCCAATGGGGTCAGGGGTATGTCCAGTGGGGCCAAGCCTGCCTGGCTCTTCAACAATGCTGGCAAACTGCAATGGACATTATGTAACCCAGTACCCCCATCGCCTTCTTCCACTTGTTGTGTGCAAACTACTTTATAGGGGAATGTGGCCAATGAGGTGTGTGTAATGGCATTAATGGTAAGGTATATACAATTATAATTACCAGACATATAGCTAGCTAAATAGATATGTGTATTGTAATTTTTCAAATAAAAATTGATTATGAATCTATCTGAATAATCTGATATATCAAAAAATAAAGCCCAAAAACATTTTTTTTAACAATAATTTTTATTATATATAAAAAAAATTTTTTAAAACTATTTACAAAAAAAAATAAAATAAATAAATTTTCCTCCAGCCTGGTAACTCTCCTCTCCAGTCTGGTCAGGCGGCGGCCCAGGCGTTGGCCCTATTGGCGGATTTCCCGCCTTATGCTCTCCCGGATTTCCTGCCGTATGCTCTCGAATTCTGTGGAGGAAGATATTGAGAGAATTGTGTTGAAGATGTTCGAGCACATTTCCTAAAGCACCATGTGGGGGATGCAATTTTGCACCTGACAGTTAGTTACACATTCATGGTACTGCAATGCAATAATGTTGCGGTTTGTCATAAAAAGGAAAGCTCAGTATAAAATATCATTATTTCTAAAATTCTTAGTTTATATTATGCATACCTAGTTATGGTAACAGTGACTTCTACTGATTGGCTGTTGGATGGGTCACACATGCTCAGATCTCTACTGAGCAACTGAATCAACACAGGGACTGGGTCAAGGGCAAGACCATAACGATCTCTATTAGGGGTCCTGCAAACAGGAAGTCAGTATTTCTTTATACACAGACACAATGCTGATTTGACAGGTTAAGGTCATTAGGATGGAAAAATACTGCTCTCTTTTCTTAAAAGTATATGTATTTCCACTGAACTTCCACTTAAAGCGTTATTATTGCATCATGGGGGATCACTGATAAACAGCAGGAGGTAATGCTGGCATAAAACATTACGTTTATTGCTAAATTGTATCAGAACATTCTTGGTTTTGTATCACTAGGACTGTGCTACATGCAAAAATTTTTGGAAGTGGTGCAGCCCCCAAAAAAGCATTGTCAAACCCACAGTACCCAATGTTGCATCATGTAGCGTGGATTTTACACTGGGAAAATACAGATATTAAAAGTCTTATATATAACATTTCATTAATGTTGCATATGATTTACTTACGGTTTTCATTCATGGCTGGAGGGGCTGGAGAGGCTGGAGAGGCTGGAGGTGCTGGAGGGGCTGGAGAGGCTGGAGGGGCTGGAGAGGCTGGAGGGGCTGGAGAGGCTGGAGGGGCTGGAGAGGCTGGTAGGCCTGGAGGTGCTGGCCCTGCTTCTAGAAAAAAAATATGTTTTATTTCAGCAATCACTGTCCAATCCATTAGTAATATTACATGTATAAGAACATTTTCTAAAAGGCTACGTAGTGAACATTTCTTGGATAATTTTTGAACCACAAAAATGCAATGAAAAACTGGTTTAATGAAAGATTTTAAAAAACATTAACTTCACTAGGATGCACTTACGTTGTTGGCTGCAGGAAGCACCCTCATCCTCCCACGCTGGCGTCTCATGCAGGGGTAGGGGGGTGGGGGTGGAAGAGTCATCATCATCTGAAGGTTAAAATAAAAAAAAGACAATGATATATCTGAAGGTATTTCTTCAGACCAAAAAAATGAAAGGGAATGTTGGGAGTGTTGGGTGTAGGAGGATATCAGTAGTTGTGTTGTATTTACCTGTATCTGTTTAGGTTTAGTGGGTATAATTTACTATTTATAAAAATAACCTTTTCAGATGATTAATCAACATTTCATTTTGACTTTAGTTGCCCCAGTAGGTGTGAATAGCTGTGTGGGGTTCATGGGTATGTGTTTGTTGGACAATGTTGGAAAGGATACTTAAGATAATCGCACACTTAAGCTTAAAAACTGAGGGACAAGATACAGCCCAAACAATGGGGAGTTGGGGACAATAAATGGGAATGAGAAGAACTGTGATCTGTCTCTCAAGCCAAATTAATAGATTTGTTGCATTTTGTTTTACAAAAATTTTTATCAGTGAAATAATTAAATTCACTTAATTATGACTGATAATTTCACTAATAATTTGCTGACAATCAAGGTCAATAAAAAGATAAACAATTGCATAGGATGCACTTACGTGTCTGGCTGATGCCAGGTGCCTCTAGGGGCGATGGACTGCCCGGAGGGGGCAATGGACTGCCCGGAGGGGTAGTTGGTGGTAGTGCTAAAAAAAAAGGAAATTTATTTTAACTCTCACTGTCATTAAATGTTCGAATACATTTACTAAAACAATTCTCGGAGAAGTTGTCAAAAAATATGCAAACATTTGGATAAAGAGCTTGGCCACATCAACGTATTAAAAAGCACACAATAGTGTGGCACAATTAATGTGATTCTCAATTTTTGCACAATTGCACAATCGTACTGCACTCGCACGGCAATACATATGAGCGCACCGGGAAACACGCACTTGTATGCTTGTTTCTGGAGTGCTCGTGTGCACTGTAATGTGGGCTTGGACAAATGAAAATTTTAGAATTTTTTTTTTTTCAATAGGCTGCACTTACATTCTTCCTCTGGCGGGGACGGTGGTGGTGGTGGCATGTCAGAGGATGAATCCGCTGCAAATTAAAATAAAAAAATACATAATGAATGATATATCTAAAGGGTATATTTAATTATATACTTTGAATTCTGCTTGAAAATGCAGATTAAATAAGGCAATATGTTATAGTTGCTTTAAAAGTCAATCATATTTCTATGGCAATGATTTCATACCTTATTCTGGCTAAGTACTTATATTGTTATTGTGTGTATTGTAGCCATGGAAAGGGAAAAGTTGGTTGGGTGTAGGGTCCGTATTTGCGAAGAATCCTCGTATTTACGGAAATCCTTGTATTATGGAAATCCTCGTATTTACAAACAATTCTCGTATTTTCAAAGAATACCGTTTTTTGAAATTCACGCTAGCGGACGGTAATTTTTAGGTATTTTAGGCATTGATACGTGTTTCCAAGGTCATTACCCAGGTCCCTGAGTGATTTAGTGTATGTTACCAAGGCTATTTAGACCAATTTAATGCAGATTTTGCCAAACTGTCATTTTAATACGTTTTAACGGGTCCGCTCGTGGATTTCCGAATTTTCACATTTTTTCGAAAATTCGCGGATCCTCGAGCGGACCGGATTTTGCGAAGTTCGGACATCTCTAGTGTCAAACAGAGAAACTGCCTAATAGTTGCCCTGTAGGTTAGAAGTCAAATAAGAAACCTGTGGACTCACTGGAAAAACCATAAACCTATTTAACCCCTGTACTGCTGTAGCAAGGTTAAGAATATAAAATACTTGGCCCTTACCCCCTGGAAGTCAGCAGATCATGAAAACTCTTAAAGTTGTAACACCTATCATCTCCCTTTCCAGGCTGGCAAGCTAATATACGCACAGCCAATGGAAGAATATTCACCCAGAGTCATCCAAAAGGTTAACCCACCTGCCCATTGAATGCGGGTGGGACAGGGCAAGGTGGGAGATGAAACTTTTGAAGAGTTTCCATGATCTGATGAATTCCCAGGGGTGAAAATTCTTTTCTATTAGCCTATTTTATTTGTATTATGAACTTTATTCATTAAATATCAAACCTTTAGTTTCAATGGGTGTCCTAATGAGCCGGGATAGTTCAGATCGGGTTAATTCTCTAGGTAGCTGCTCCAGTAGAAATGGATGTTTCTGGAGTTCCTCCCACTTGGCCCTTTCATTAGGATCTTTAACCAGGCACAAGTTCAGAAAATCTTTGAATTGTTCAGACCTGTAGTAAAAAATGTTCAATATCAAACTCCAGTTACTGAATCCATAATCTATCCATGTATTTCCTTACAGACTCTAAGGGCAGTATTCATAAACGTGCAGTAGTGCTAATTTAGCGCTAATGTTTTGCCGTGGTCGTACATTTACACCGAGCGTTCATTAATTAATGAACGTTCTGTTGTAGAACACCATGTGGTGGTAAGCTACCGCAATGGTATTCTATGGGGATCATAAATTATGATCGCGTTATCGTAGATTTCCGAACAATATCGGTAATTTATTATCCTTATCGCTAATTTACGATAATAACTATCGCTAAACCGGAAATTAACAATCGTTAACACAAACGTTAAAGGCATGTTATCAATAAAAAGCAATACCGTGCCTTTATGAACATGGACCATTATGTCAAACAATAAAGGTTGGAGGATCTTAACTCACCATGATGTGGAAGAGGCTAATGTTGGTCTTTCTTCATCCAGGGTCATTTTCTCTGCCGTATCTCCGGAAAAATTGGAATGAGCTAAAGGTTAAAAAAAATAAATGAGAATCCACAAAACTCTACAATGAAAAATCTTTATAATGGTTTTTGAGTTAATAAGTTAATGAAAACTAGTGATTATTAGAATTTCTATATTTATTGGGTGTCAGATATTGCTAATTAAAGGACAACTATACCCCCCATGCTCCCCACACACGTTGTACCGAGGGTGAGGACCTAAACTGCCAGGTCCTCACCCGTGGGCTCATTTAAGTTAAGCCCGTGTACTTACAGCGCTGCTCCGGTACACTCACCCCCCCCTCTCCTCGTTCTGCTTCCTATTGGACGTATGGTGAACCCAGAAGAGGGAGCTGAGCAGCACTGCAATTAAGTATACCGGCTTAACTAAAACAAACCCAGGTGAGGACCAAGCGGTTTAGTTCCTCACCCTGGCTACAAATCATAGACAGAAGAAGAGTTGCAGAGGGAAGGTATAATTATACTTTAATAAATTACCCCAAGACATCATATAGTGAGAGATGTTTATATCTGTGACTCTTTGTAAAAAACATTTTGAAGAGCAAGTTTTCATTTAAATCATCATTTTCTTGGCTTTAAACAAGACAAATATTTTAACATGTATTTAAGTAAAATATATTTAGATAACAGAGATGGTATCTGGCCTAATGGATAGAAAATATCTGCCTATGTTTTGAAATATTTAATGCCGTGACACCATGTGTGTTTTTACAGGCAATTTTAATATTAAGCCCATAGCACCAACAGTGAGATTTACTTACGTGGGTCTCCTTCTGCCATCTCAATCATTACAATTCCATATGACCAGATATCGCACTAGAATAAAGAGTGATAAAAATATTAGAATCTGATATAGAGTGCAGGGTCCACAGTTCACTCACAGTGCTAAACATTAATTGGTTTATATAAATCACTACTGAGATTTCCCATCCAATAGAATCTTTACTCACCTACATAAAAATAGAGCTTTAATGGCAACGTAATGATGACATATAATAACTTACTCTTATATCATATGAAATGTCATCATCATAACCACAGGAGATGACCTCTGGTGCCATAAAGTGTTGAGTGCCCATGACATCTGAAGATTGGTCATCCGGTCCATTATATTGAATAGCCAATCCAAAATCAGCTGAAATGACACATATACACATTTTCCAATTAGTTAATTAGCAAAACATACACTGACAATTAAATCACTTGACGTTGTCTTAATGATATGATTATACACCTTGGACCTGTAGTTAGATTTCAATGCGGAGCTGTTCATTAAATATATACACTTGAAATAAAAAGATTAATCCCAGATTATAAAAGCAGATGATTGCAATTGATTTGTTGTTAAATATTAATGGTTTAAGCTGGGTACACACAGTACTGAGTTATAGCCAATAGAGATTTTTGTACCAACTGACAGTTTGGCAGCAGTTCATCGTTCACATACGGTAAATAAAAGGCCTATTGGACTAGATGGAAGTCTTTAATCAACCTCAATTAATAAATAATTGTCTGACACCTGCTCATTAAAAGTCTGAAATTCTCTTACCTATTTTTACATCTGCTTCTAGGCTGAAGATAATGTTCTCGCCTTTGATGTCACGATGGGCGATATTCATTTTGTGGAGATAGCATAATCCCTAAATTGGATAACCAAACATAATATTGACTCATTTGTATTTATTAGTTTATCAATTTATTACCTGAAATAACCTTTTATAAAGAATACTAGCTATACGGTCCTTGTTAATTCTCTCCCATTATTAGTAGTGTACATTTTTATAGGACCAGTCACCCTTATAATGAACAGCTCCCAAACTACCAGAATAGAACACAGTATTAACATTATTTGTAAATTGTAGACCCAGGGGCGTAACTGCTCCTCCCCCCTCAACGTTCAGCAGTTTTTAAACAGCTGATCGCACATATGAATGAAATATATGCTTGGTCAGCTGTTTAAAAGACCGACCAAACTTAAAAACAGCTTATTGTGGCAGAGGCTTTGAGCTCTTGGCGGGCCCTCCAACTGTCTGGGCCCATCGTGATGGTGACAGGGGGCCGTAGTTCCACCACTGTGTACGCCCTATATTGAAATCTATAAAACAATCTCTTTGATTTGTTTATTTTTTCTTTCTCCCTCTGTCTCTCTTTATATATATAAATGCACTTTCTGAACCTTACCTGCAATATCTCCTGAGCTACATACTGAATCCAGTACTCAGGGAAAAAACTCTTATGAAACTCTTGGTGCTTGTAGATGAGCTCATCCAGAGGGCCACCACCACAGAACTCCATCACTATCTACAATACAAATACAATATTTCGTGTTAGTTTGGGAACAGATTTCACTATTTACCACTGTCTCCTCCCTAGAACACAACGAGTTGTATGTTCTCCCTGTGCTTGTGTGAATGCATTAATAAATGTAGACATTGCAGAATATTACATTCATAGCCATAGTAATATATAAAGGTGACTATCATATCCAGCTATAACAGTGTTCTACTAACAGAGTCCATTGAAATGTTTCTTACCCATAATTTCTCTTGTTTTTCCCCTTTGGTGCAATGGGTAAAAGCCTCCAGACAGCGAACAATGTTATCGTGATCACATTTTCGCATTATGGAAACTTCTCGTAATTCATCTTCAGCTAATTCTTCCTGATTTTAAAAAATAATAAATGATTAAGTTCCTACATTATCAGTTAGAAGATATATAAATATAGGTACTTGTATTTATAAACTATGTAAATATGCAGTAACAAGATAATAAGAACACATGGGCTTAACTGTATTAAGGGAAATATTCAGTGTACCCCAACCAAGATTCTAAGGTGCTGGATACACGCTGTAAAGAGCCTTTAAAGGGTATGTCGTAAAATTAAAGAATTTCTATAGTATAATAGTGTAGAGTTACATTGGGGGCTTGGCCAGCAGCCGTGAATGTGATTGGCTGAGAGTCACATAATGTGCAGTGTAAGAAGCCCCACCCCCCAACAAAAGCAATCTTTTCTGGAGCTATTTAAATACAGTTACAGCAGTAGGAGACAACTGGGCATGCTCTTGCCTGAGGCAGGGGTGGAGCATCGGTGCTGGTGGTATCTCAACTAACAGTGCTTAGTGGAAACATCACCCTGAAATGTATGTATAGATCTGGGTGTCCAGGAAGTTGAGCAAAGTAGTAATATATGCCTCACTCATGGTTTCTGATTCACCAGATCCAATATACCATTTACAAGGATAGGTTTGGCATAAATTAACACTGGATTGTAGCTGTGAACAAAGTACTGGTTTTATTATAGAAACATGTGTGCTACATGTTTCGGACCACAAGGACTTTCGTTTGCTTGAGAAAGGACTAAAAACATGTAGCACACATTCTTCTATAATTAAACCTGAACTCAATTGTATATTGGAAACATTAACTGTTATACTGCTATAGGTTTGCATAGATTGCAGCTAAAATCATGATCCTGGAGTTGTTATAAAAGAAGCAATGCGCTCTTTTTAATAAAGGTCACTTTATGGAGACCACAGTTACCCTTTAAGTGTGTACCCATCTTTAGAACAGCAAATAGCAAAATGCCTATACAAATCCCTTTAATAGAGAGGAAAATGGAGGTACAGCTATTTAATTCAAACAGCATACATTTTTCTGCAAATATCTCAGAAACCATAACACATAGAAAGGTACAATGGCTTATTTTCTATCAGTAGATTTAAAGTTACTTTGGGGGTAAACACTGCCTTTAAATATTCGTCTTGGGCAATTGTTCAAATACATAGCTGGGATGCAAATTTAGTAGTTCTTAAAGGAACACTAAAGCCAGAAAAATAACTATTTGCCATTCAGTTTGCCATTTAGAACGCTTATTCTCACCTCCCTGTGAATAATATTACGCTCGGGGGACCTGGAATTTACCTTACAGCCGCTCCACTCGCAGCCGATTCATCACTGAACAGCTGTTATCTCCCGATCGCTCGCCCCCTTTCTTTTGTATTGGTGCGCATGCACCTAAGATAGGGCGCGCGGTCGGGACAGAGCGGCTGTCAGTGAAGGAGCGGCTGCGAGTGGATCGGCTGTAAGGTAAGTTCCAGGTCCCCCGAGCGTAATATTATTCACTGGGAGGTGAGAATAAGCGTTTTCACTTCCCTGTGAATAATACAAACGAATGGCAAATAGTTATTCTTCTGGCTTTAGGGGAGTTTAGTGTCCCTTTAACATATAAACCATGGTTGTATTATCTTAGAGAGGCTTATTTACTATAACATCTTAATTATCTTGTGATAATCTGCAGTAGACAGGTAACTTACATTTTCAGCATCAATAACTTTTACGGCGATTTCGGATTGGTGACCTTTATATTGGCTCTGTAATAGAAACATTATGACTTTAATGTTATTTGTTTTATCATCAAATCGGGGCTAAGTAAATGATAATAAAATATCTTACAGGGCGATATATAGATCATTATCCCACTGATTTACTCCAATAACATTTCATTGAAAATTATTTAAAATATATTTTGAAACTATTTTACTAGAGCTAAGATGGAAATTACAGTATATCCAAATAAAGTTATAAATAAAGATGTTAAACTTTATTATATAAACTTACTTTAAAAACCTTTCCAAAAGATCCCTCTCCGATTAGCTCCATAACATCAAACTTTATTGTAGGATCCTAAAAATAAATAGCAAAAAATTACATCATCATAAACATAGAAAGTTTTAATCTTTAAGGACAACTACATGGTAACTTCTGCTTTATACTTACGGAAGATATAGCAGGAATTTCATCCCTTTCCTTAAAGATAAAAAATAATTTTTGAGTTAGAAGGTTTAATATTTAAAACCTATTTTGAGTAGAATTGAATAGAAGAGACAAAATATTGATAGTAGGACTGGGTAATATCTATACCAGTGGACATACCCTTTGATCAAAAGTAGATGTTAAAATTTTTACATCTTAAAATTACTTACATCACTTACAGGAGATATGTTCGTCTCTTGTTGCTTTGGGAATAAAACAAAATGACAGTTTTATTATATTGAATAATTTAATAAACCTACCTACAAATAAATTACATTTAAATGGCCACTGTCCATTATCAATGTGCTGGATTTATACTTTCAGTTACATTACACTTTACTTACCTCATGGGTATGGCAGGCCTGACAGTGACCAGACCCTGGATTATATTTCCAACTATGAAAATATTCTTAAATAACAAAGAAGTTGGAACAAAGTTGGTGTTTCGGCTTACCGGAGAGTCATGTTTTCAACCTACATCTGCGACAAGGGGCCAATCTCTTCTGTGGGAGTCTAAAAAAGGAAAAATTAGAATAAAATAAGAAATATGGTGATGGATATAAATTTATGGCCTGCGCCTTGTATTTTTAATATGCACATATAATGATATAATGATTATAGGTTTGTCCATGACCATATAAAAGTTATTTGTGAGTAAAATTAGGGGGAAACGGGGAATGAATTTTTGCTATTAAATGTTGAATGAATTTTGCTATTATGGAAGATATAGCAGGAATTTCATCCCTTTCCTAAAGATAAAAAAATTTTTGAGTTAGAAGGTTGAATATTTAAAACCTATTTTGAATAGAATTGAATAGAAGAGACAAGTATTGACAGTAGGACTGGGTATATCTACACCAGTGGACATACCCTTTGATCAAAAGTGGATGTTAAATTTTTTGGATTTTCTTACTAACATCACTTACAGGAGATATGTTCGTCTCTTGTAGCTTTGGGAAGAAAACAAAATGACAGTTTTATTATATTGAATAATTTAATAAACCTACCTACAAATAAATTACATTTAAATGGCCACTGTCCATTATCAATGTGCTGGATTTATACTTTCAGTTACATTACACTTTACTTACCTCATGGGTATGGCAGGCCTGACATGACCAGACCCTGGATTATATTTCCACTATGAATATTCTTAAATAACAAAGAAGTTGGAACAAAGTTGTCTTACCGGAGAGGCATTTTCACCTACAATCTGCGACAAGGGGCCAATCTCTTCTGTGGGAGTCTAAAAAAGGACAAATTAGAATAAAATAAGAAATATGGTGATGGATACAAATTTATAGTCCTGTGGCCTTGTATTTTCAATATGCCCAATATAATGATATGTGATTCATTATGATAGGTTTGTCCATGACCATATAAAATTATTTGTGAGTAAAATTAGGGGGGAAACGGGGAATGAATTTTGCTATTAAATGTTGAATGAATTTTGCTATTACGGAAGATATAGCAGGAATTTCATTCCTTTTCTTAAAGATAAAAAATAATTTTGAGTTAGAAGGTTGAATATTTAAACCCAATTTTGAATAGAATTGAATAGAAGAGGCAAAGTATTAACAGTAGGACTGGGTAATATCTACACCTGTGGAGATAACCTTTAAACAAAAAAATAATTTTACATTTTTCTGGATTTTCTACTTACATCACTTACAGGAGATATGTTCGTCTCTTGTTGCTTTGGGAAGAAAACAAAATGACAGTTTTATTATATTGAATAATTTAATAAACCTACCTACAAATAAATTACATTTAAATGGCCACTGTCCATTATCAATGTGCTGGATTTATACTTTCAATTACATTACAACACCTTGGTATCCACGAACCAATAAGACTAAGAAGTTCAAAGTTGTCTTACCGGAGAGGCATTTTCACCTACAATCTGCGACAAGGGCCAATCTCTTCTGTGGGAGTCTAAAAAGGAAAATTAGAATAAAAAATAAGAATATGGTGATGGATAAAATTTATAGGCCTGGGCCTTGTATTTTTAATATGCCCAATATAATGATATATGATTATAGGTTTGTCCATGACCAATAAAAGTTATTTGTGAGTAAAATTAGGGGGAAGGGGGAATGATTTTTGCTATTAAATGTTGAATGAATTTTGCTATTATGGAATATATAGCAGATTTCATCCCTTTCCGTAAGATAAAAATAATTTTTGAGTTAGAAGGTTGAATATTTAAAAACCTATTTTGAATAGAATTGAATAGAAGAGACAAAGTATTGACAGTAGGACTGGGTAATATCTACACCAGTGGACATACCCTTTGATCAAAAGTGGATGTTACATTTTTTGGATTTTCTACTTACATCACTTACAGGAGATATGTTCGTCTCTTGTAGCTTTGGGAAGAAAACAAAATGACAGTTTTTTATATTGAATATTTATTAATAAACCTACCTACAAATAAATTACATTTAAATGGCCACTGTCCATTATCAATGTGCTGGATTTATACTTTCAGTTACATTACACTTTACTTACCTCATGGGTATGGCAGGCCTGACAGTGACCAGACCCTGGATTATATTTCCAACTATGAAAATATTCTTAAATAACAAAGAAGTTGGAACAAAGTTGTCTTACCGGAAATCTGCGACAAGGGGCCAATCTCTTCTGTGGGAGTCTAAAAAAGGACAAATTAGAATAAAATAAGAAGAAGTTGGAACAAAGTTGTCTTACCGGATAGGCATTTTCACCTACAATCTGCGACAAGGGGCCACTCTCTTCTGTGAGGCATTTTCACCTACAATCTGCGACAAGGGGCCACTCTCTTCTGTGGGAGTCTAAAAAAGGACAAATTAGAATAAAATAAGATTATAATACATTTCATATCTCTATCTATCTTACTGCTCCCGACTCCTATTGTTTATTATAATACATTTCATATCTCTCCCGACTCCTATTGTTTATTATAATACATTTCATATCTCTATCTATATTACTGCTCCCGACTCCTATTGTTTGTTATAATACATTTCATATCTCTATCTATCTTACTGCTACCGACTCCTATTGTTTGTTATAATACATTTCATATCTGCTATCTATCTTACTGCTCCCGACTCCTATTGTTTATTATAATATATTTCATCTCATCTGATATTTTTAGATTTCTGATAATTGCACTGATATTCAATATCGGAAATGTAACTAATTAGACTCCATGTTTGTTGCTACTTACTTCCTCCATTATGAATGTTTCTGACATTTCGATTTCCTTATGAAAAAAAAAACAAAAAGTTATTAGTTTTATATAAAATCTCTCTCTCTCTCTCTCTCTCTCTCTCTCTCTCTCTCTGTATATATATATATTTATATATATATATATATATATATATATATACAAAAATAACATATTTTTGGGACTAAACAATAATATAATTGGTATGAGAAGTAAATTCTGGTTTATCTATTAACATTAGCTATTAGAGAAAAAAAAATACCATTGGGTTCCACTACCCAATTCATTAGGTGATTTGTTATATGATTGGTTCAACTGTACTTTTGTATAAGCCTGCTTTAAAAAAACAGGATTTGTCAGTTATCTGCCTATAACCCCAACTGCTATTCTACCAGTTCATTACATACATTTGTAAGCAGATTTTTAATGAAAAGTTCTGTTCCTTTCTGGAAAAGGTATCTGCCTACCCCCCTCTGCTAAATGAGATTTTTACAAGCTTGAACACGTGCAGAGGAGAGAGCAGGTTAAACAGCAGTCAATAATTGGTTGTAATGTTAGTTGTTACAGCCTTGATTAACTGCATAGAGTGAGGGGCTAGTTACTTTTCCAGAATGGGCACCGTAACTATCCTTAAATATCTGGTTCGTAATGCAATTACTAAAGTGCAAAATATATCAGTTGGAGTTGGGGGCAGGTAACTGTCAACTGACCATTTTTCTGTTGTAAGGGTGAACATTCCCTTCAAGTTTCCTATGTAATATAGACAGAAAAAAATTAGCATTTGGTTCCTACAAAACAAAATTGACATGGATTCTATTAAAACCACAAGAAATGAATAAATATCAGTCTTACCTTCATTTTTTTGGGAAAAATGTTGTTCCTAAATGTCTTTATCATCGCTAAATGTTTCAAAGTAATCGATCTGTTATAACAGTCTGTAAGAAGGGAACATTACATCAGATCAATAATAATTGCTTACCCATAGCTGAATTTTATAGAAAAAAATAATTGTGGAAATTTTATTTGAAATTAATGTGTGAAAACAAATTAACAGGTGGAGAGCAAAAAATATGGACTCACCTCTAATGACTTGGAAACAAGTGACCAAATTTTACAAGGATTGTTGTTTTCTACTGAATAAATTACGACATCACACAGGAACAGATGTTAAGTCAGGTTACCATGGAAACTAGTGACGTCATAACATTTGCATTTAATGTCATGTGACATACAGAACTAAACTTTAGCTAGACTCAATACACACATTGCCTTACTCAGATTTGCTTGGAAACCATATGGACACTTTAATTAATAGAACTTATTATTATTAATGGAGAAAAATGTCCCCAAATTTGCAGGAAATGCGGTAATGCTTCAACAGATTTCTTAGCTAGGTAAATCACTCTTTTCCTATGTGTCCCACACATTGGTCTGTATGTCCCATGTGTCTGTATTGAGTTTTGTGTCTCTAACTCAAAAATACAGATATAGTCCAAGAAATAGGAAGAATAAAATGAGTAATAGAAAGAACAGGAATTTGTCACTTTCAAGCCACATAAGTTAATGATACTCTCTACACTAAAACCTACTTAAATTCCTGACCCATAGCTGAATTTTATAGTACAAATTTATTACATAAATGGTTTATGAATATTTGGGATAATTAAATATGTGAAAACAAATTAACTGGCATAGAGCAAAAAATATGGACTCACCTCTAATGACTTGGAAACAAGTGAATAAATTTTACAAGGATTGTTGTTTTCTACTGAATAAATTACGACATCACACAGGAACAGATGTCAAGTCAGGTTACTATGGAAACCAGTGATGTCATAACATTTGCATTTAATATCATGTGACATACAGAACTAAACTTTAGCTAGACTCAATACAGACATTGCCCTACTCAGATTTGCTTGGAAGCCATATGGACACTTTAATTAATAGAACTTATTATTATTAATGGGGAAAATGTCCCCAAATTTGCAGGAAATGCGGTAATGGTTCAACAGATTTCTTAAGGTGGCCATACACCAGCACGATATTAATTACCCGACCGACCGCTCACGCGATGTTCCTGCGATCCTGCCGGAACCACCTCTCCTGATCTTATATACGACCGACATACGATCGCAAAATGAATGGGATTTTGCGATCGCATGTCGGTCGTATATAAGACCGGGAGAGGTGGTTCCGGCAGGATCGCAGGAACGTCGCGTGAGCGGTCGGTCGGGTAAGTAATATCATGCTGGTGTATAGCCACCTTTAGCTAGGTAAATCATTATTTTCCTATGTGTCCCACACATTGGTCTGTATGTCCCATGTGTCTGTATATATTATTATATATAATATATATATATATATATATATATATTATATATACAAAAATAACATATTTTTGGGACTAAACAATAAATAATTGGTATGAGAAGTAAATTCTGGTTTATCTATTAACATTAGCTATTAGAAAAAAAAAATACCATTGGGTTCCACTACCCAATTCATTAGGTGATTTGTTATATGATTGGTTCAACTGTACTTTTGTATAAGCCTGCTTTAAAAAAACAGGATTTGTCAGTTATCTGCCATAACCCCAACTGCTATTCTACCAGTTCATTACATACATTTGTAAGCAGATTTTTAATGAAAAGTTCTGTTCCTTCTGGAAAAGGTATCTGCCTACCCCCCTCTGCTAAATGAGATTTTTACAAGCTTGAACACGTGCAGAGGAGAGAGCAGGTTAAACAGCAGTCAATAATTGGTTGTAATGGTAGTTGTACAGCCTTGATTAACTGCATAGAGTGAGGGGCTAGTTACTTTTCCAGAATGGGCACCGTAACTATCCTTAAATATCTGGTTCGTAATGCAATTACTAAAGTGCAAAATAATCAGTTGGAGTTGGGGGCATGTAACGTCAACTGACATTTTTCTGTTGTAAGGGTGAACATTCCCTTCAAGTTTCCTATGTAATATAGACAGAAAAAAAATTAGCATTTGGTTCCTACAAAACAAAATTGACATGGATTCTATTAAAACCACAAAGAATGAATAAATATCAGTCTTACCTTCATTTTTTTGGGAAAAATGTTGTTCCTAAATGTCTTTATCATCGCTAAATGTTTCAAAGTAATCGATCTGTATAACAGTCTGTAAGAAGGGAACATTACATCAGATCAATAATAATGCTTACCCATAGCTGAATTTTATAGAAAAAAATAATTGTGGAAATTTTATTGAAATTAATGTGTGAAAACAAATAACGGTGGAGAGCAAAAAATATGGACTCACCTCTAATGACTTGAGGAAACAAGTGACCAAATTTTACAAGGATTGTTGTTTTCTACTGAATAAATTACGACACACAACAGGAACAGATGTTAAGTCAGGTACCATGGAAACTAGTGAGTCATAACATTTGCATTTAATGTCATGTGACATACAGAACTAAACTTTAGCTAGACTCAATACACACATTGCCTTACTCAGATTTGCTTGGAAAACATATGGACACTTTAATTAATAGAACTTATTATTATTAATGGAGAAAAATGTCCCCAAATTTGCAGGAAATGCGGTAATGCTTCAACAGATTTCTAGTAGGTAAATCACTCTTTTCCTATGTGTCCCACACATTGGTCTGTATGTCCCATGTGTCTGTATTGAGTTTTGTGTCTCTAACTCAAAAATACAGATTAGTCAAGAAATAGGAAGAATAAAATGAGTAATAGAAAGAACAGGAATTTGTCACTTTCAAGCCACATAAGTTAATGATACTCTCTACACTAAAACCTACTTAAATTCCTGACCCATAGCTGAATTTATAGTACAAATTTATTACATAAATGGTTTATGAATATTTGGGATAATTAAATATGTGAAAACAAATTAACTGGCATAGAGCAAAAAATATGGACTCACCTCTAATGACTTGGAAACAAGTGAATAAATTTTACAAGGATTGTTGTTTTCTACTGAAAAAATTACGACATCACATTTAATGTCCGGTTTGTTGTCTGATTGAGTTTTGTGGTCTCTAACTCAAAAATACAGATATAGTCCAAGAAATAGGAAGAGTAAAAGGAGTAATAGAAAGAAAGACAGGAATTTGTCGCATTCAAGCCATATAAGTTAATTATACTCTCTACACTAAAAACTACTTAAATTCCTGACCCATAGCTGAATTTTATAGTAAAAAATTTATATATAAATGGTATATGAAATTTGAGATAATTAATATGTGAAAACAAATTAACTGTCAGAGAGCAAAAAATATGGACTCACTCTAATGACTTTGAAACAAAATGACACATGTGTTGTATTCATTTAGATCAACTGGACTTGAAGTTTAGTTCTTGAAGACGTTTCGCTAGTCATCCGACTGGCTTTCTCAATTCACGCACCCAATATGCATACATTGAACCCACATTCATTTCAGGGATGTGCTTGCTAATTATGCCCATATATGTACATAACATAAAAGTTTACAATATTCCAAATTTGTATATGGCTACTATTCACATAAACATACTAACAATTAGTGATCATTTAAACCTGAGGGGGCACTTGAATGAAGAATATAGACCTGCCTCCTGTTGCAAGATGGGCCTATCCTATAACCTCCTGTTTAGTTTACTTACATATTTTATCCCCCACCTTTAGATCTTTCAAATCATGGAAAGCCTAAAATGACTGTACTTTTAAATTTGATATGTGACGGTTAGAGGCGGGCACTTATGATACCCATACTATGGATACTTATTTTGACATTTCACATTTATACTACCTAACCTTTGCACTGACAGGAAAGTGCTGATTGGTTGTCCCCTTTTAGATACCCATTTTGGTAGTGTGTCCAATATATTGCACAATATATTGTTGCCAACATTGCTGCAATAAAGGAGACTTTTAAGGACAGCTATAACACAAAAAAGTAAATCTTAAATTTGGCCTATTCTTTTTAATCCAAATGGTGAACTGACAAAGACGTTTGTCCGTAGCCTCACTGCGCATCTCCCTAGCTACACATTCTTCCTCTCTAACATAGTGGGCTGAGAGGGGAGGACCTGTAAAGATGTCATCTGCAGATAAGCAGCAGACCAAAAGATCTGAACAAAATGTCATGTTATCAGGTGGAAATAATGGACATGTGTGTTCAGCCTTAATTGCCATTTTTGATAAGTTGCATTAACCTTGTGCCTTACTTTATTTAAATCCAATGTGATCAGCGTTTTATAGAGAATCAAGTACATACCAACCAAACATGCCTTAAGTCCAGCCTCTCAAAAGCTTACAACACCTCAAATAGGACACGTTTTGGTCAGGGCCCCACATGAGTGCCACCTTGAAATGAGAAGGTGCTTAGACATTTAAACTCGTATTTTAAATAATGTCTAAGCTGATTTGTCGGATCAATATATAAAAAAGAACCCAGATTCCTGTTTCATGAGTTCTGTGGATGGTGCCACAAATCTTGTTTAATATAATTTTAAACTGGCAAAGACAAAGTATTCATTAACATATGAAAGGTTGCCAGAGAATATTCAGTATAGCTTGCCTACAAAGGGAAAATGTATTTTAAATGACATCAATACCGGGACTTACAAACACATTAACAAACTGTATTTCGCACACAATATCTTAGTAAGAAATCTACTCCATGAGTTCTGCATTTGGATAGGAGCTCCACTTTTGTTTACATTATCAAATCAACTGTAAGAGTGTTATCTTTTCTATATACTTTCCTTGTCCTGATTCATGTTTCAAAATGCTTTCTCATGTCAGTGGACAATCTAATAAAACACAATTAGTTCCACAAGGCACTTTCTGAGCATAGGCCTCTGGTTGATTGCAATGAATAGTGGGTATTTCTGTCTTGAAGTCCATATGGATTGAGTAAAGCCTGTTGTAGGAGACTAGTGTTTTCCTTTACTAATCTCATTCATATTTTTTCTTTCGTTTTTTTTTCAGAAGCTAAGCTTCTCTTTATTTTTCTGGTCTGCTGTGAAATACAGAACAATGTTATTTTCTTTCTTTTTTTTTTGACTTGTGGTTTTATTAAGGTTATGCTAAGGAAAATCTTTGCAAAGGAGTGCGGCAATTCTTATTTTCATAAGAATCCTTATCATACACATTCAACTGCACAGACTGATCTAGCAAGTATTTAAATAACAAGACTTTGTTAAATGATTTACTCGATAAAAACCTAAATGGTAGTATATGGTGTTTATTGCTAATAATACACATGCAGAACATTTTTAAATGTACAATATTGTTCATTGATAGTCGCCAATATTTATATATTGTATATTTTATCTATTTATTTAACAAATGCAAAAAAACTAGTGTGGAGGCGGCATAGTGAGGTGTAAAGCTGTGTGCAAACAGGCCGATAATAAGTGGGAATATTGGGTGACAATGTAGGCCACAACTGACATTATTTAGATTTTTTTTCATCAAAATGGAATTGAAAGTAGGTTGGATATAGTGGAAATTGTGTGGCTTTTAATTGGCCATTTCAGAATAAGCATCAGAAAAGAGGCAATTCATGGATATCCTCAAACAGACCATTCAGGTGCACAATCCAAGTAATATAATAAAGGGCAACAATGGGTTTTGTTATTGTTATTTCCATGCAGTTTGTGGTAATGTCCGTTCCTTTTACTTTTAAATGATAATCATATGTGGGCTTTGTCAACGTGGTTTGTCAGTGAAGGTTGATTGCAGGTAAGAAGAGTTTGAAGAAGAGTTTGAAGGGCAGTCCACCACCACCTTTTAAATCTTGCTTACCTTCCCTTCCCCCAAACACCATTTATGTCATAGTTACTTACCTCTTTGCAGTCACTTTTATTGCCTGTCTCCGCTTGTGGTAAAGCTGGCATCTTCTTCCTTCCTCAGCCATTAGTTTTGCTGTGATATGTCCTAATGATGCAAACTGTCATGCCTCCTCTGCAACTGTGTGAGCTCTCTAGGATCTCATTGATTTTGCTGAGCAGGCAAAGACAGGGAGAGACTAGTGCCAGCAGAGAGGAAGGAAAAAATAAAGCTTTAGGTACGTAGGGCGTTAGGAACAGATGTCAAGTCAGGTTACTATGGAAACCAGTGATGTCATAACATTTGCATTTAATATCATGTGACATACAGAACTAAACTTTAGCTAGACTCAATACAGACATTGCCCTACTCAGATTTGCTTGGAAGCCATATGGACACTTTAATTAATAGAACTTATTATTATTAATGGGGAAAATGTCCCCAAATTTGCAGGAAATGCGGTAATGGTTCAACAGATTTCTTAAGGTGGCCATACACCAGCACGATATTAATTACCCGACCGACCGCTCACGCGATGTTCCTGCGATCCTGCCGGAACCACCTCTCCTGATCTTATATACGACCGACATACGATCGCAAAATGAATGGGATTTTGCGATCGCATGTCGGTCGTATATAAGACCGGGAGAGGTGGTTCCGGCAGGATCGCAGGAACGTCGCGTGAGCGGTCGGTCGGGTAAGTAATATCATGCTGGTGTATAGCCACCTTTAGCTAGGTAAATCATTATTTTCCTATGTGTCCCACACATTGGTCTGTATGTCCCATGTGTCTGTATTGAGTTTTGTGTCTCTAACTCAAAAATACAGATATAGTCCAAGAAATAGGAAGAATAAAAGGAGTAATAGAAAGAACAGGAATTTGTCGCATTCAAGCCATATAAGTTAATTATACTCTCTACACTAAAACCTACTTAAATTCCTGACCCATAGCTGAATTTTATAGTAAAAATTTATTATATAAATGGTATATGAATATTTGAGATAATTAAATATGTGAAAACAAATTAACTGTCAGAGAGCAAAAAATATGGACTCACCTCTAATGACTTTGAAACATAAATGAACACATGTGTTGTATTCATTTAGATCAACTGGACTTGAAGTTTAGTTCTTGAAGACGTTTCGCTAGTCATCCGACTGGCTTTCTCAATTCACGCACCCAATATGCATACATTGAACCCACATTCATTTCAGGGATGTGCTTGCTAATTACTGCCCATATATGTACATAACATAAAAGTTTACAATATTCCAAATATTGTATATGGCCTACTATTCACATAAACATACTAACAATTAGTTGATCATTTAAACCTGAGGGGGCACTTGAATGAAGAATATAGACCTGCCTCCTGTTGCAAGATGGGCCTATCCTATAACCTCCTCTGTTTAGTTTACTTACATATTTTATCCCCCATACCTTTAGATCTTTCAAATCATGGAAATGCCTAAAATGACTGTACTTTTTAAATTTTGATTATGTGACGGTTAGAGGCGGCACTTATTGATACCCATACTATGGATACTTATTTTGACATTTCACATTTATACTACCTAACCTTTAGCACTGACAGGAAAGTGCTGATTGGTTGTCCCCTTTTAGATACCCATTTTGGTAGTGTGTCCACATATACTTGCACATATATTGTTGCCAACATTGCTGCAATAAAGGAGACTTTTAAGGACAGCTATACCACAAAAAAGTAAATCTTAAATCTTTGGCCATTATTCTTTTTAATCCAAATGGTGAACTGACAAAGACGTTTGTCCGTAGCCTCACTGCGCATCTCCCTAGCTACACATTCTTCCTCTCTAACATAGTGTGGCTGAGAGGGGAAGGACCTGTAAAGATGTCATCTGCAGATAAGCAGCAGACCAAAAGATCTGAACAAAATGTCAGTTTATCAGGTGGAAATAATGGACATGTGTGTTCAGCCTTAATTGCCATTTTCTGATAAGTTGCATTAACCTTGTGCCTTACTTTATTTAAATCCAATGTGATCAGCGTATTTATAGAGAATCAAGTACATACCAACCAAACATGCCTTAAGTCCAGCCTCTCAAAAGCTTACAACACCTCAAATAGGACACGTTTTGGTCAGGGCCCCACATGAGTGCCACCTCTGAAATGAGAAGGTGCTTAGACATTATAACTCGTATTTTAAATAATGTCTAAGCTGATTTGTCGGATCAATATATAAAAAAGAACCCAGATTCCTCTGTTTCATGAGTTCTGTGAGATGTGCCACAAATCTTGTTTAATATAATTTTAAACTGGCAAAGACAAAGTATTCATTAACTATGAAAGGTTGCCAGAGAATATTCAGTATAGCTTGCCTACAAAGGGAAAATGTATTTTAAATGACACTCAATACCGGGACTTACAAACACATTAACAAACTGTATTTCGCACACAATATCTTAGTAAGAAATCTACTCCATGAGTTCTGCATTTGGATAGGAGCTCCACTTTTGTTTTACATTATCAAATCAACTGTAAGAGTGTTATCTTTTTCTATATACTTTCCTTGTCCTGATTTCATGTTTCAAAATGCTTTCTCATGTCAGTGACAATCTTAATAAAACACAATTAGTTCCACAAGGCACTTTCTGATGCATAGGCCTCTGGCTTGATTGCAATGAATAGTGGGTATTTTCTGTCTTGAAGTCCACATATGGATTGAGTAAAGCCGTGTTAGAGAGACTAGTGTTTTCCTTTACTACATCTTCATTTCATATTTTTTCCTTTCGTTTTTTTTTTCAGAAGCTAAGCTTCTCTTTTATTTTTCCTGGCTCTGCTGTGAAAATACAGAACAATGTTATTTTCTTTCTTTTTTTTTTGACTTGTGGTTTTATTAAAGGTTATGCTAAGGAAAATCTTTGCAAAGGAGTGCGGCAATTCTTATTTTCATAAGAATCCTTATCATACACATTCAACTGCACAGACTGATCTAGCAAGTATTTAAATAACAAGACTTTGTTTAAATGATTTACTGCGATAAAAAACCTAAATGGTAGTATATGGTCGTTTATTGCTAATAATACACATGCAGAACATTTTTAAATGTACAATATTGTTCATTGATAGTCGCCAATATTTATATATTTGTATATTTTATCTATTTATTTAACAAATGCAAAAAAACTAGTGTGGAGGCGGCATAGTGAGGTGTAAAGCTGTGTGCAAACAGGCCGATAAGTTGGGAATATTGGGTGACAATGTAGCCCACAACTGACATTATTTAGATTTTTTTTTCATCAAAATGGAATTGAAAGTAGGTTGGATATAGTGGAAATTGTGTGGCTTTTAATTGGCCATTTCAGAATAAGCATCAGAAAAGAGGCAATTCATGGATATCCTCAAACAGACCATTCAGGTGCACAATCCAAGTAATATAATAAAGGGCAACAATGGGTTTTGTTATTGTTATTTCCATGCAGTTTGTGGTAATGTCCGTTCCTTTTACTTTTAAATGATTAATCATATGTTGGGCTTTGTCAACGTGGTTTGTCAGTGAAGGTTGATTGCAGGTAAGAAGAGTTTGAAGAAGAGTTTGAAGGGCATGTCCACCACCACCTTTTAAATCTATGCTTACCTTCCCTTCCCCCAAACACCATTTATGTCATAGTTACTTACCTCTTTGCAGTCACTTTTATTTGCCTGTCTCCGCTTGTGGTAAAGCTGGCATCTTCTTCCTTCCTCTAGCCATTAGTTTTGCTGTGATATGTCCTAATGATGCAAACTGTCATGCCTCCTCTGCAACTGTGTGAGCTCTCTAGGATCTCATTGATTTTGCTGAGCAGGCAAAGACAGGGAAGACTAGTGCCAGCAGAGAGGAAAGAAAATAAAGCTTTAGGTACCGTAGGGAGTTAAGTTATTATTATGATCTCAGGGTTTAGCGGGTTTAGAAAGTAAATATAAACTTTACTGCTGGAGGTGGACATGAATTATAAACAAAAATAAATGCATGATTACTATCCTAGCTGGCCAGCATTAATTCTATTGAAGCATTTTTTTTGCACTTGCAAGTGTCTCCATAAAAAAAACATTATTCCTCCAGTGCTCCACAATAAATGGCAGATCCTGTTCTGCATCGTACTGTACAAATGACAATTGATTTGACTTTGACCTTATTTATGGGCCACTCCAAAGTTAAAGTTAGTATTATAGATTTTCATTTTAGATTTATAGTTGTAACTAGACAAAAAGTGGGTTTTGTGGTGTGTGCAGCAGACAAAAAGTTTGGCTGAGACTTTTCACCGCAAGTAACTTCTGCATTATTATTTTAATGCCTGCTGATGATGGGTCTTTAACACATGCAATGGAAAAGACAGGAAATTGGAATATAATAGGAAATTCTACTAACTTACTGCATTACAGAAGAAGAGAAGGTAAGTAGTCTACCATTTTCTGATGTCTATGGGCTTGATATATCGCAGAGGCAGAGTGGTCGGAATAGAACAATACAATAAAACCCATCTAGTTCCCTGAAGCCTTCCCTGGTTGCATGCATTATAATCATCTTGGTCGAGTTCAGTTATGCTTAGTACATTGCACTGTACTCTCAGTGTGAATACAAGTTATCAAAAAATATCAAGCAAATCACTGTTAATTGCTTCAGGTTTTCCAAAATACGTAAAGACTAATTACATGAGAAAGGGGGCACACGGGGGGACTTGCTTTGGGCACCAAAACGGCCAGAGCCAGCCCTGTTTGCTTAGGTAGAGGGAAGCACCCTCCTTGACTGCTATATCAGTAGTTGATAATCTGTGTATATGTTAAAGGTTTCATGGTGGTGAATGCATCACATATTGGGGGAAACAACAGATACAAAGGGGAAACTATCACATTTTTATGTATGCCCATTCTTCCTAATAAGCTTGATCCTCACTGGGTGCTTTTCATTTTTACACATTCCCATAAAAGCTTGTTTTGACCATTGCTTTGACCAATACAGATTTAGGGCAAGGCCACACTACAACGCAAATGTATGCACTCGCACAATCGCACATGAGATTGCACTTGGGATTTTCGTGTGTTGCAACTAGAGATGGTCGAACTATTGAAAGTTCGGTCCGTTTTCGAACTTTCGAACTATTGTAAAGTTCGAAAGTTCGAAAACGGACCCATTAAAGTCTATGGGAGGCAAATAGTTCGAAAAGTTCGAGTCAAATACAATTAAAATATTAATGGTAACTTAATGTAAATGGCTGTGGGACCTGGGAAATGGTCTGGGGAGCATGTTCCAATATCCAGGACTTAAGTAAAATCGATTTTACTCTCACGTGCGCTACTTTCGAGCTTTCGCGTTCGAGGTAACATGGACATTTTACTCGCAGATTCGATACTCGCGTATAGGCTGTAATGGAGACTTTACTCGCAGATTCGATGTTCGCGCCTAGATACCATGTACATTTTACTCGCGGATTCGATACTCGAACGTTCGAACATTCGATAAATCATCGAAAGTCCGGGAAATATCGAAAGTCGTGTCCGAGGTAGTTCAAGAAGTCCGGGTCCGTTCGAACTCGAA
This sequence comes from Hymenochirus boettgeri, assembly GCA_019447015.1. Classification (NCBI taxonomy): domain Eukaryota; kingdom Metazoa; phylum Chordata; class Amphibia; order Anura; family Pipidae; genus Hymenochirus; species Hymenochirus boettgeri. Next base: position 227,944,701 of record CM033474.1, on the reverse strand, counting down.
CAGTTCTATGCCATCCCTAGTTGCAACGTGTTTGATCTTGCGATTCCCCATTTCCGATTATGGAGGCGCATGCGATTGCCATTAAAAATGGTGATTGCATGCGCTTCCCAAACGCAAGCATTGGAAATTGCAGGAACATTTTGTGTTCCCGCTATTTCCATTAAATCAAAATTGCACACGCAATCACGTGTGAAAACGTGTATAGTGTGGCCTAGCCCTTATGGTGTTAGCGTTTGAGAAGAAAAAATGAAAATGAGTTAGGTGGGATTAGACCACACACGTGAAGACAAGTGACATCATATGACTATAGACAGTGTCCTAACTGTCCAATAACCATGACCATATTGTGCAACCACATTAATGTGCTTATGGCCATATATAAGTTTATAAATTAACATTTAACTGGTGCTTTATATAAATAAAGGCCCGGTCTTTGTTTTGGTCCTGTTTCTTGGTCCTTTATCAAGCCAACAATGCAAATGTGCATTTAACAAAAGAAGACCAGGAGCTGAGACTAAAATGTTACCTTTGTATCGAAAATAAAATACAACAGTGTACTTCACATCCCACTATGTTTAAATAAATCACTATACAAAAGTCATAGTTGTACCATAGCACCTGGACCTAGGCCTTCTTACCTGCTGAATATCTATCTATCTATCTATCTATCTATATATATATATATATATATATATATATATATATATATATATAACTTCCCAATGCATGGGCATTCAACCTTAAAATACAAAAAAGTTCAAAAAGGTTGTTTTACACCCTGGTGCTACAAGTAAACAATTAGATGTATGTCCATGAGATCCAGTGCACACAGCGTGTTTTAGTGAAAAAATGCCTTTATTTGTCAAGATTACATGTTGGCATTGTTTTGGCCTTTTATCGTAGGCCTTTATCAAGCCAAGTGTTAAAGGCCGAAATGTTGCCCACATGTAATGTAATATATATATATATATATATATTAGCAAACAATCTTAAGTGGCACTTACGTAACCCTTTCGGTACTGCCCGGGTGCTGTGTCCAACCAACGGTATATGTAGATAACAAATTTCAGAAGCACTCTTGGGACTTTGTAGTGAACAGGCAACTTTATTCAATACACATCTACGCGTTTCAACCACCCATCATGGCTGTCGTCAGGATTAAAGTGTACATACAAACTTATCCCTCACACTAGAAGGTTTATAAAGGATAAGTTTGTATGTACACTTTAATCCTGACGACGGCCGCGATGGGCGGTTGAAATGCGTAGATGTGTGTTGAATAAAAAGTTGCTTTTTCACTGCAAGTCCCAGGAGTGCTTCCGAAGTTTGCCCGTTGGTGCACAGTGGAAAATATGTGGGTGTATGTTTAGCTATCAAGTGACGGACACGTACGATTGTGTGACGAGTCCCCAGAGACGAACAGCACACACTTTCGTTGGGACACTGTGCCAAAAAGGCTGTTTTTCACTGTGAGTGAGTAGAGAAATTGAGTGTCAGGCCTCATCTACGAGAGTGTACATTGTGTACGAGGGGGATGATACAGTGAAACACAATATGGACCAATGCTGTGATCACTAAAAGGCATTTCAGAGATGTCAGAGCCAAGACTTTGTTCTTATTATTTGTTTTTTAACTGTGTGCAATATTATGATGTTGAAGTGTTGTTTGACATTAGACTTGAAAAGTTTAATGGCTGTGGGATGGAACACCAAAAAAGGAAGCACCCAACAATACTACAAATTATTAAGCAGCTGAATTCATCTTGATACTACCAAAGTAACAAGCACAAGTTGCAAATCTAAGACTACAGCAAATACAACTATGAAACAAGCAAACAAAAAAAAACAATAGTGCGGCTGCACCTTCAACTCTTCCAATAAAAAAACTTTTGATAATTCAGATTAAAACATCACATATAGGAGCCATACAGCCGACGCGTTGGGCTGCGACTTCATCCACAGGCAAGGTCCCGCGAGAAGAGACAGGAACAGGGGAGGAGAGGAGATGGAGCCCGATTAGGGATAGCCGAGGTCGGTGAGAGCTACTCGTTTGTTGTGTCTCCCGCCAACCTGGAGCGACCTTTGCTGTTGTACAGCAATACAAAGGACAAAGATATAAAATGCCTATTTTAGACGAGGCAGAGATAAAACCCAACGACCAACAATATCACACGTGTGGTCAATATGGCATCATTAAATGATTGAAAATGAGAAGGACTATCAAAGTTGTTTAGTTGTAAAGGTGAAATAAGAAAAGACAACGTTGGGCCTGTGTTTCAAATTATTCAATAAATAAAACCATTTTAAAAAATCAAGGAGTTCCTATAACCTCTTGCAAATTATTGTTGTACAGCTTCCATTTACAAAATCCCAAGAGTGCACTGGATTTCCATTGGATTTGGAATTTGTAGTTATTATGAAAACAGGAGCACTTATGGGACTCTTTAAGAAATGGTATTAGGTGCATAACACAATAGCAACCGTTTCGGTCCTGATTCTTGACCATTTCACGTTTGGCTGACTATGTGAGTTTCCGGTGTGGACAGAAAGAAATAAATCACTGTTGTTGGACTGGGGGACTGGTGGAAGAGGATGACGAAAAGGTGAGGAGGAGTGGAAACTATGTAGTAGTAGATGTTACTTATATATCTATATTTGTGCTTTAGTCAGGCATCCCTTCAACCAGTTGTGTTGCCTCGGTGCTACTGGGGGGACAGTTCATAATATAATTGTAGATCCCAGTGCACACAAGAGGTCTTTTCTTTTTTAGAATCCTTTTATTCACACATAAATTTCTAGTGCATACAGCGACGTTTCGGTCGTGGTTTTCAAGCAGCTGAAAAAGGTCATAAACCAACGACCGAAAGTCGCTGTATGCAAGAGAATTTATGTGTGAATAAAAGTATTCTAAAAAAAGAAAAGAACTCTTGTGTGCCACACTGGATCTACCAAAACTGGAAAATTCTACTATTGATCCGAATTAAAAAAGTTCACTGAAAAAAAACCACGTAGGATTTGTTAGAGTAAAAATTTACGAGATTATTGGTCAAGGCAGATGCTAGAAACTGTTATTAGTACAATAACTTGGATACCCAGTCGAAATTAGGTTGTTACCCATGTCACAAATGTTTATCTTGTAAATCAATGGTGGCATCTAGTACGTTTAAACATCCACATACTGAGGAAATATTTAATATTAAGCACTCCATTGGGTGCACCACCACATTTGTTATTTACATGATACAATGCCCTTGTGGGCTGTGCTATATTGGCAAAACTGATTTAACTCTAAGACTGAGAATAGACGGACACCGATCCGCGATAAATACAGCCTTTAGAGATGGTAAATCCATGAAACCTGTGGCTAAACATTTTCTACAAAAAGGTCATAATTACAACTCGTTTAAATTTTTGGCCATTGATCATGTTCCCATGCCACCTAGAGGGGGGGACAGATCTAAATTATTATTGCAAAAAGAAATCTATTGGATTAAAAAGCTTGGAACCATCCATCCTAATGGCCTTAACGAGCAATACTCATTAAAATGTTTCTTAAAAGATAGATAGCCTATTAGTCCCTATTTATATGTTATATAGGTCTTCTATTTGCTATAACATTTTTGTATTTTATGAGATTCTATATGAGAATGGTTAGAAAGGGTGAGGTCCTTCTTAAGTTTAAGTTATTATTACAGAGCACTTTAGCACATGCACTTTAATATTTATCTTAATATTTATCTTAATATGTATTTTACTCATTAGCACTTTACATATACTTGAAGTATGTTGTTACACGTGTAATAGGTCCATTGATGATGATGTCATTTATTGTGGGAGTGACTTAAACTATATATAGTTCACAATGTGTGATCATTTGTTAGCTTGAGAAAGGTCTTAGAACCAGACCGAAACGTTGCTGATTGCACTTTTGTATGCACTTTATTTGTTGCACTGAATAAATTGTGAAAAGGACCCTGGAGTGCATCCATCTTTTATTTCATTATTGATAATCATTAGGAATTGCACCAGGGCAAGGATTCTGACTGAGGAGCGAGTGCCCAATTTTGCTATATTTGTGTCTATTTAACTGTTTTTGGAGCACCACTCATACATCATGGAAACAAGTGGGGAACAAATACTGACCCAAGGCTCTTATGCTGAAACTTGGCATGTCACGGAGGAAGATGTAGAGAGAGTACTGTGGCAATCTACACACACAGAATTTGTGGCCACTGATAACCTCAAAGATATTATTTGGGAACTCACACGTCTACGTAAGAAAGAAATAGAATTAGACCTACATGGATTATTCCTGTCTGATTATTACAGGAATAAACAAATTCCTAGAGGATTTCGGATCTCTAATATCCCCACAATAGGCTGTAATAATCCTGAATTTTGTAGAAAATGGATGGGAGTGCTGAATAGGTGCTCCTTAGACCTAATGGTTTTGGTTGTGGAGGAAGTGTCTAAAGAGATGGTGGAAACTAAAAATAAAATTGGAACTTTTCAAAATGAACATAAGGATGTCTTGGAGAAAGAATCAGATAATACCCTTGTAATAAAGATGGAGGCGCAAGTTAAACAATACCGGAATGAGCTTCTGTGCTTTAAGAAGCAAAAACTACGGAAAGTTACGGAGGACTACAGTGAAAACAGGGTTTACAGATGGTCGGCCGGGTTCAGGAGCTTGCCAGCCAATAGGAGCCGGAGCCGCACTAGATCTCGCGGGAGAGCCGCGAGAACTTATAGCCACAATGCGAACTGGGAAATGGACGGCCTACATGGAGGACCACGCGGTGCTAATGGTGAGGGACGCCGCGCGGCAGTTGATAGAGAAGACCAAGCTGACCATAATGGTCGAGAATCCCGGGTTAGATGGGGTAAGAACTCTGATCTACAGGGGAACAAAAATGTTAATGATGATTTTTTATCCAAGGAGCGACCGGATCCAGACTGGGGAGAAGGAAAAACAGGTACCCCATCCGAAGAGGGGGTAAACAGAAGGCTAAGGAGCCGGAGGTAATCCCCATATTTAATTTATCAGATCATATACTTACACATGCTGAAATACAATTGCTGCAAAAAGGACTCACCTATGTACCTAATGTACATTTTAACCCCTTAACCTGGGATATTGATCTATTTAAAATTTTACGTCAAATAAGATTACGTGATTATTTCGGACCAACCACGAAAGATTATGAAATCAAGCCGTTCCAACTACGGAGTACATTTGACCCTGTGAATAACAATTCGACTATTAAGTGTTTTCAACAGGTGATGCAAGCTGAAGTGGATGAAGCACGCTACAATGGTAAGAAATTTACTCCCAACCTATCCAAAAGTGAAAATTGTGCTATAAAATCATTGCAAGCAGATAATGCTATTGTTATACGTCCTGCTGATAAGGGCGGGGGCATTGTTATACTAAATTATAATGATTATCGTACTGAAATCATGTCTCAATTAAATAACTGTGATGTGTATGAACGTCTGACTTATAATCCTGTTGAGAAGTTCCAAAGGCATGTGAACTTAAAAATAGATCGAGCAGTAAGTCTGAACATTATACCTAAGGAGGTGGGAAATTACCTTGAACAAAAGTTTCCAATCTGTCCGGTATTATATACTTTACCAAAAATGCATAAAGATTCTAAAAAGCCGCCAGGAAGGCCTATAATCTCAGCAAAGGGAAGCTTACTTGAGCCTTTGGGTAAATTTATTGACGGACAGTTACAGGATATTGTTAAAAAAGGCAATACTTACCTAAGAGACTCCGCTCATCTTATTGAAATCATTAAAGAGATAATATTACCAATTAATGAAGAAGTTTGGCTCGTGACATTGGATGTCTCTAGTTTGTATACAAATATTCCACATGTAGAAGGCATTGACATTGTGAGAAATTGTCTCAATATGGCAAATCATGGTACTGCTAGATTTAGAGACTTTGTCGTTGAATTATTGGAAATTACATTGCATTATAATTACTTCAAATTTGAAAATGCCTTTTATTTACAGAAAACCGGGACGGCGATGGGCGCGGCTATGGCGCCGGCCTACGCAAACTTATATATGTGTAACTATGAAAACAAACATATTCTTTCTAGGTTTGCCGATAGGTTGTTATTATACCGTAGGTTCATTGATGATCTGTTCCTGATATGGTGTGGCACAGAGGAAATGCTGGATATGTTCGTACAAGAACTGAATATGGTTGAATCATCTATACGGTTCACTTATAAAAAAAAGCAAAGAAAAAATTGAATTCCTGGATCTCCAGATAAAGGTACAAAATGATAAATTAAGCTACACTTTATATTCTAAGGAAACAGATAGAAATACATTGCTTCACCACTCTAGTCATCACCCTGAGACTTTAAAAAAATCTTTACCCATTTCGCAATTTTGCAGGGTAATTCGGAATAATTCTGATGAAGAGCAAAGAAAGTCACAATTGAAGGAAATGAGACGTAAATTTCAGGCAAGGGGATATCCGAACAAAACACTGGATTGGGCACTTATTAAAGCACAAGAAAAAACCAACAGACAGGACACTAAACAAATGGCAACCACTAAAAGGAATACAAACTTCTTTTGCAGCATTAACTTTAATGATTTAGGACAAACAGTCCATAAATGCTTGAAAAAGAACTGGAAAATTCTACTATCTGAACAGACACATGGGACATACAGACCAATGTGTGGGACACATAGGAAAATAATGATTTACCTAGCTAAAGGTGGCTATACACCAGCATGATATTACTTACCCGACCGACCGCTCACGCGACGTTCCTGCGATCCTGCCGGAACCACCTCTCCCGGTCTTATATACGACCGACATGCGATCGCAAAATCCCATTCATTTTGCGATCGTATGTCGGTCGTATATAAGATCAGGAGAGGTGGTTCCGGCAGGATCGCAGGAACATCGCGTGAGCGGTCGGTCGGGTAATTAATATCGTGCTGGTGTATGGCCACCTTAAGAAATCTGTTGAACCATTACCGCATTTCCTGCAAATTTGGGGACATTTTCCCCATTAATAATAATAAGTTCTATTAATTAAAGTGTCCATATGGCTTCCAAGCAAATCTGAGTAGGGCAATGTCTGTATTGAGTCTAGCTAAAGTTTAGTTCTGTATGTCACATGATATTAAATGCAAATGTTATGACATCACTGGTTTCCATAGTAACCTGACTTGACATCTGTTCCTGTGTGATGTCGTAATTTATTCAGTAGAAAACAACAATCCTTGTAAAATTTATTCACTTGTTTCCAAGTCATTAGAGGTGAGTCCATATTTTTTGCTCTATGCCAGTTAATTTGTTTTCACATATTTAATTATCCCAAATATTCATAAACCATTTATGTAATAAATTTGTACTATAAAATTCAGCTATGGGTCAGGAATTTAAGTAGGTTTTAGTGTAGAGAGTATCATTAACTTATGTGGCTTGAAAGTGACAAATTCCTGTTCTTTCTATTACTCATTTTATTCTTCCTATTTCTTGGACTATATCTGTATTTTTGAGTTAGAGACACAAAACTCAATACAGACACATGGGACATACAGACCAATGTGTGGGACACATAGGAAAAGAGATATGAAATGTATTATAATAAACAATAGGAGTCGGGAGCAGTAATATAGATAGAGATATGAAATGTAAACAATAGGAGTCGGGAGCAGTAATATAGATAGAGATATGAAATGTATTATAATAAACAATAGGAGTCGGTAACTATTCATTGCAATCACGCCAGAGGCTATGCATCAGAAAGTGCCTGTGAAACTAATTGTGTTTTATTAAGAGTGTCAATGACATGAGAAAGCATTTTGAAACATGAAATCAGGAAAAGGAAAAGTATATAGACAAAAGATAACCACTCTTACAGTTGATTTGATTTGATATGTAAAACAAAAGTGGAGCTCCTATCCAATGCAGCAGGAACTCATGAGTAGATTTCTTCCTAAGATATTGTGTGTGCGAAAATACAGTTGTTAATGGTTTGTAGTCCCGGTATTGAGTGTCATTTTAAAATCACATTTTCCCTTGTCGGCAGCTATACTGAATATTCTATGGCAACCTTCATAGTTATGAATACTTGTCGTTGCCAGTTTAAAATTATATAAAACAAGACTTTGTGGCCATCTCCCCAGACCTCATAGAATGAACACCAAAAGCAGGAATTCTGCGCACCTTTTTTATCTATTCGAATAACGACAAATCCGCCCCCCCTTAGACATTATTTAAAAGGCACCGACCGTCCACCGCCCAATCACATGTTAAGCACTTCTCATTTCAGACACACCCCCCACGCAGGGGCACTCACCCGTGACACGGGCCTGACCAAAACGTGTCATATTTGAGGTGTTTGTAACTTTGAGAGGTGGACTGAAGGCATGTTTGGTTGGTATGTACTTGATTCTCTATAAATCGCTGATCACATTGGATTAACTAAAGTTAAGGCACAAGGTTATGCAACTTATCAGAAAATGGCAATTAAGGCTCTGAAACACACATGTACATTAGTTTCCCACCTGATTAAACTGAACTTTTGTTCAGACTTTGGTTCTGACCTGCTTATCTGGCAGATGACATCTTTACAGGTCCTTCCCCTCTCAGCCCACTATGTTGAGAGAGAATGTGTCGTAGCTAGGGAGTGCGCAGGCAGAGGCTACGGACAAAACGTCTTTGTCAGTTCACCTTTGGCTTAAAAAGAATAATGGCCCAAAGATTTAAGATTACTTTTGTGTGGATAGCTGTGTTCCTTAAAAGTCTCCTGTATTGCAGCAATGTTGGCAACAATATATGTGCAAGTAGAATGTTGGACACCACTACAAAAGGGATATCGTAAAGAGGGACACCACTCAGCACTTTCCTGTCAGTGCTAAGGTGAGGTAGTATAAATGTGAAATGTCAAAATAAGTATCCATAGTATGGGTATAATAAGTGCCGCCGCCCCGCGAACCGTCACATAATCAAAAAATTTAAAAAGGCAGTCATTTAGGCATCCATGATTTGAAAGATCTAAAGGTATGGAGGGATAAAATTTTGTAAGTAAACTAAAAACGAGGAGGTTATAAGGATAGGCCATCTTGAACAGGAGGCAGGCTCTATTCTTTCATTCAAGTGACCATCATGGTTTTAACTGATCAACTAATTTTAGTAGGTTTATGTGAATAGTAGGCCATATACAATATTGGAATATTGTAAACTTTTATGTTATGTACATATATGGGCATGTAATTAGCAAGCAACATCCCTGAACTGAATGTGGGTTCAGTATGCATATTGGGTGCGTGAATTGAGGAAAGCCAGTCGGAGCCTAGCGAAAGTTCTCAAGCGAATTAAACTTCAGTCAGTTGATCTAAAGAATTAAAAAAACATGTGTTCATTATGTTTCAAAGTCATTAGAGCGACGCGCTACCACCATATTTTTGCTCTCTGACAGTTAATTTGTTTTCCACATATGTAATTACTCAAAGCCAACAAACTTCAAGACCATTTATATAATACACCAATTTTACATAAATTCGCTATGGGTCAGGAATGTAAGTAGTTCTATGTAGAGAGTAAATTAACTTATATGGCTTGAATGCGACAAAAATCCTGACCGCCCAGACCATTTCTAATTTACTCATTGTATTCTTCCTATTTATTGGACTATATCTGTATGTTTGAGTTAGAGACACAAACTCAATACAGACACACACACACCCTCAGCCGCCGACAACAGACCAATGTGTGGGGACACATAGGAAAATTATGATTTACCTAGCTAAAGGGCTATACACCAGCATGATATACTTACCCGACCCCCCCAACCCCCCCCCCCCCCCAGACACCACCCGATCACGCGACGTTCCTGCGATCCTGCCGGAACCACACTTCCCGGTTTATATACGACGACAATGCGATCGAAACAAAATCCACATCATTTTTGCGATCGTATGTCGGTCGTATATAAGATCGGACCCCACCCACAGAGGGTCCTGGTTCCGGCAGGATGCAGGGAAAATCGCTGGATGCGGTCGTCGGGTAATAAGATCGTTGCTGGTTTGTATGGCCACTTAAGAATCTGTTGAAACATTCCGATTCCTGGCAAATGGGGACATGTCTCCAATTTAATAAGAATATTCTATTAATTAAAGTGTCCATATGGATTCCAAGCAAATCTGAGCTAGGGCAATGTCTGTATTGCGTCTCGCTAAGTTTAGTTCTGTATGTCACATGATATTAATGCAAATGTTATGACATCACTGTGCCATAGTAACCGACTTGACATCTGTTCCTGTGTGATGTCGTAATTTAGTCAGTAGAAAAAACAACAATCCTTGTAAAATTATTCACTTGTTTCCAAGTCATTAGAGGTGAGTCCAGATTTTTTGACTCTATGCCAGTTATTTGTTTCACATAGTTAATATCCAAAAATATTATTAAACCATTATGTAATCATTTGTACTATAAAATCAGCTATGGGTTCAGGAAATGTACAGTAGGTTTAGTGTAGAGAGTCATCATTGTAAACTTATGTGGGCTTTGAAAGTGACAAATTCATGTTCTTTAGATTACTCATTTTATTCTTCCTATTTAGGACTAAATCTGTATTTTTGAGTTAGAGACACAAAACTCCAATACAGGGGACACAGGGGACATACAGCCAATGTGTGGGACACATAGGAAAAGACGTGATACCTAGCTAAGAACGAAAATCTGTTGAAGCATTACCGCATTTCCGGCAAATGGGGGACATTTTTGCCACTTAATAATATAAGTTCTATTATTAAAGTGTCTCATATGGTTCAAGCAAATTTGAGTAAGGCAATGTGTGTATTGAGTCTAGCTAAAAGTTTAGTTCGTTGTCACAATTGACATTAAATGCAACTGTTATGACGTCATTAGTTTTACCTATTGGTTACCTGACTAAAAATTGTTTCCTGGTGATGTCGGTTAATTATTCAGTAGAAAACAACAATGCCTTCGTAAAATTTGGTCACTTGGTTTCCAAATCATTAGAGGGTGAGTCCATATTTTTGCTCTCCACGTTATTTTGTTTTAACACATTTATTTCAAAAAAAATTTCAAATGATTTTTTTCGATCCAAATTCAGCTATGGGTAAGCAATTATTATCGATCTGATGTTAATTGTTCCCTTCTTACAGGAACTTTAAACAGATCGATTTACTTGAAAACATTGAGCGATGATAGACATTTAGGAACAACATTTTTCCCAAAAATGAATGGGAAGACTGATTATTTATTCAATTTCGTGTGGTGTTAATAGAAATCCATGTCCAATTGTTTTGTAGGAACCAAAGCTAATTTTTTTCTGTCTATATTAATAGGAAACTTGAAAAGGGAATGTTCAACCCTTACAACAGAAAAAAATGGTCAGTTGACAGTACCTGCCCCCAACTCAAAACTGATATATTTTGCACCTTTAGTTAATTGCATTACGAACCAGATACTGTTAAGGATAGTTACGGTTGGCCCATCTGGAAAAGTAACTAGCCCCCCTCACTCTTATTGCAGTTAATCAAGGCTGTTGTAACAACTAACATTAAAACAATATGACTTGCTGGTTAACCAGGCTCTCTCCCTGCACGGATCAAGCTTGTAAAAAAAATCTCATTTAGCAGAGGGGGGTAGGCAGCTAACCTTTTCCAGAAAGGCACAGAACGTTTTCATTAAAAATCTGATTACAACATGTAGTAATGAACTGGTAGATGAATAGCAGTTGGGGTTATAGGCAGATAAAACTACAAATCCTGTTTTTTTAAAGCCGGCTTTATACAAAAGTTAACAGTTGAACCAAATCATGATAACAAATTCACCTATATTGAATTTGGTAGTGGAACCAAATGGTATTTTTTTTTCTCTAATAGCTAATGTTAATTAATAGTAATTACTTATAATTAAACCAGATTACTTCTCATTACCAATTATATTATTGTTTAGTCCCAAAAAATATGTTATTTTTGTATAGATATATATATATATATATATATATAATATATATATATTATATTATATATATAAAGATATAGATAACAGAGAGAGAGAGAGAGAGTGAGAAGAGAGAGAGAGATAGATTTATATAAAACTAATAACTTTTTGTTTTTTTCATAAGGAATCGAAATGTCAGAAACATTCATATGGAGGAAGTAAGTAGCAACACAAACATGGAGTCTAATTAGTTAACATTTCGATATGAATATCAGCTGCAATTATTCAGAAATCTTAAAATATCAGATGAGATGAAATTATTATATAAACAATAGGAGTCGGGGGTAGCAGTAAGATAGATAGAGTATGAAATGTATGATAATAACAAATAGGAGTCGCGGAGCAGTTAAGATAGATAGAGTATGGAAATGTATGATAATAAACAATAGGAAGTCGGGAGCAGTAAGATAGATATGGAGATATGAAATGTATTATAATTAAACCAATAGGAGGCGGGTAGCAGTAAGGATAGATAGAGATATGCAAGGTATTATAATAAACAATAGGAGTTCGGGAAGCAGTTAAGATAGTAGAGATATGACATGTATTATAATAAACAATAGGAGTCGTAGCCGTAAGATAGATAGAGATATGAAATGTAATTATACTATAAAACATAGAGTCAGGGAGCAGTAGTAAAGTAAGATAGATAGAGATATGAAATGTTATTATTAATAAACAATAGGAGTCGGGCAGCATTAAGTAGCAGTACGTATAGATAGAGATATGAAATGTATTATAACAAACAAGGAGTCGAAGCAGAAGATAGATAGGATATGAAATGTAGTATAATAAACAATAGGAGTCGGGGAGCAGTAAGATCAGATTAAGATCTGAAAATGAGTATAATAAACAATAGGTAGTCGGGAAGCAGTCAGAGCAGTAAGAGCAGTAAGAAGATAGAGATATGAAAAGTATTATAATAAACAATAGGAGTAGGGTTGCAGTAATATAGGATAGGAGATATAAAATGGATTTATAATAAAAATAGAGTGGGAGCAGTAATATAGATAGAGTATGAAAATGTAGTTATAATACAACAAAGGAGAGTCGCGGGTAGCAGTAAAGATAGATAGAGATATGAAATGTATTATAATAAACAATAGGAGTCGGGTAGCAGTAAGAAGATAGAGAAGAAAGTATTATAACAAAAATAAGGAGGCGGTAGCAGTAAGATAGATAGCGTAGGAAAATGTATTAAATAAACAATAGGAGTCGATAGCAGTAAGATAGATAGAGAGAGAAATGTATTATAAGAAACAATAGGAGTCGGGGGAGCAGGAAATATAGATAGAGCTAGGAAATGTATTATAATGAACCAATAGGAGTCGGTTAGCAGTAAGATAGATAGAGATATGAAATGTATTTTATCTAAACAATAGGGAGTCGAGTTAGCAGTAAGTAAGATAGATAGAGGATATGAAAGTATGATAATAAACAAGAGAGTCGGTAGCAGTAAGATAGATAGAGATAGAAAATGTATTATAATAAACAAAGGAGTAGGGAGCAGAAGATAGATAGGAGATATGAAATTGGTAATTATAATAAACAATAGGAGTCGGGAAGCAGTAGTAAGATAGATAGAGATTATGAAATGTATTATAAAAAAACAAAGGAGTAGGTAGCGCCGTTGGGGGTAGTGTGGGTTTTGTGAAATGGTATATGTGGGGGTAGTGTGGGTTTTGTGAAATGGTATATGTGGGGGTAGTGTGGGTTTTGTGAAATGGTATATCTTATCTATCTTACTGCTCCCGACTCCTATTGTTTATTAAATACATTTCATATCTCTATCTATCTTACTGCTACCGACTCCTATTGTTATTATAATACATTTCATATCTCTATCTATCTTACTGCTCCCGACTCCTATTGTTTATTATAATACATTTCATATCTCTATCTATCTTACTGCTACCGACTCCTATTGTTTATTATAATACATTTCATATCTCTATCTATACTGCTCCGACTCCTATTGTTTATTATAATACATTTCATATCTCTATCTATCTTACTGCTATCGACTCCTATTGTTTATTATAATACATTCATATCTTATCTATTTAATGCTACCGACTCCTATTGTTTTTATAAATACATTTCATATCTCTATCTATCTTACTGCTACCGACTCCTATTGTTTTATAATACATTTCATATCTCTACTTATCTTACTGCTACCGACTCTATTGTTTTTATAATACATTTATATCTCTATCTATATTAATGCTCCCGACTCCTATTTTTATATAATACATCATATCTCTATCTATATTACTGCTCCGACTCTATTGTTTATTATAATACATTTCATATCTCTATCATCTTACTGTCCCGACTCCTATTGTTTATTATAATACATTTCATATCTCTATCTATTTTACTGCTAACGACTCCTATTGTTTTATAATACATTTCATATCTCTACTATATTACGCTCCCGATCCTATTGTTATTATAATACATTTCATATCTCTATCTATCTAACTGCTCCGACTCCTATTGTTTATTATAATACATTTCATATCTATCTATCTTAACTGCTCCCGACTCCTATTGTTTTATAATACATTCATATCTCTATCTATTTACTGCTCCCGACTCCTTGTTATTATAATACATTTCAATTTCTTATTATCTTACTGCTCTGACTCTCATTGTTATTATAATACATTTCAATCTCTATCTATATTACTGCTCCCGACTCCTATTGTTTATTATAATACATTTCATATCTCTATCTATCTTACTGCTCCCGACTCCTATTGTTTATATAATACATTTCATATCTCTATCTATCTTACTGCTACCGACTCCTATTGTTTATTATAATACATTTCATATCTCTATCTATCTTACTGCTCCCGACTCCTATTGTTTATTATAATACATTTCATATCTCTATCTATCTTACTGCTCCCGACTCCTATTGTTATTATAATACATTTCATATCTCTATCTATATTACTGCTACCGACTCCTATTGTTTATTATAATACATTTCTATCTCTATCTTATCTTAGCTACCGATCCTATTGTTTATTATAATACATTCATATCTCTATCTATCTTAATGCTACCGACTCCTATTGTTTATATAATACATTATATCTCTATCTATTACTGCTCCCGACTCCTATTGTTTTATAATACATTTCATATCTCTATCTATTTACTGCTACCGAACTCCTATTGTTTTATTATAATACATTTCATATCTCTATCTATCTTACTGCTCCCGACTCCTATTGTTTATTAAATACATTTACTATCTCTATCTATCTTACTGCTCCCGACTCCTATGTTTATTATAATACATTTCATATCTCTATCTATCTTACTGCTCCCGACCCTATGGTTTATTATAATATATTTCATCTCATCTGATATTTTTAGATTTCTGATAATTGCACTGATATTCAATATCGGAAATGTAACTAATTAGACTCCATGTTTGTTGCTACTTACTCTCCAATCGAATGTTTCTGACATTCGATTCCTTATGAAAAAAAAACAAAAAGTTAGATATAAAAATCTCCCCCTCTCTCTCTCTCTCTCCTCCTCTCTGTATATATATATATTATATATATATATTAAAATATAATACAAAAATAACATATTTGGGACTAAACAATAATATAATTGGTATGAGAAGTAAATTCTGGTTTATCTATTAACATTAGCTATTAGAGAAAAAAAAATACCATTGGGTTCCACTACCCAATTCATTAGGTGATTTGTTATTGATTGGTAACTGTACTTTTGTATAAGCCTGCTTTAAAAAAACAGGATTTGTCAGTTATCTGCCTATAACCCCAACTGCATTTACCCAGTTCATTACATACATTGTGTAAGCAGATTTTTAATGAAAAGTTCTGTTCCTTTCTGGAAAAGGTATCTGCCTACCCCCCTCTGCTAAATGAGATTTTTACAAGCTTGAACACGTGCAAGAGAGAGAGAGAGCAGGTTAAACAGCAGTCAATAATGGTTGTAATGTTAGTTGTTACAGCCTTGATTAACTGCATAGAGTGAGGGGCTAGTTACTTTTCCAGAATGGGCACCGTAACTATCCTTAAATATCTGGTTCGTAATGCAATTACTAAGTGCAAAATATATCGTTGGAGTTGGGGGCAGGTAACTGTCAACTGACCATTTTTCTGTTGTAAGGGTGAACATTCCCTTCAAGTTTCCTATGTAATATAGACAGAAAAAATTAGCATTTGGTTCCTACAAAACAAAATTGACATGGATTCTATTCAAAACCACAAGAAATGAATAAATATCAGTCTTACCTTCATTTTTTTGGGAAAAATGTTGTTCCTAAATGTCTTTATCATCGCTAAATGTTTCAAAGTAATCGATCTGTTTAACAGTCTGTAAGAAGGGAACATTACATCAGATCAATAATAATTGCTTACCCATAGCTGAATTTTATAGAAAAAAATAATTGTGGAAATTTTTTGAAATTAATGTGTGAAAACAAATTAACTGGTGGAGAGCAAAAAATAGGACTCACCTCTAATGACTTGGAAACAAGTGACCAAATTTTACAAGGATTGTTGTTTTCTACTGAATAATTACGACATCACACAGGAACAGATGTTAAGTCAGGTTACCATGGAACTAGTGATGTCATAACATTTGCATTTAATTCATGTGAATAAGAACTAAACTTTAGCTAGACTCAATACACAACATTGCCTTACTCAGATTTGCTTGGAAACCATATGGACACTTTATAATAGAACTTATTATTATTAATGGAGAAAAATGTCCCAAATTGAGGAAATGCGGTAATGCTTCAACAGATTTCTTAGCTAGGTAAATCACTCTTTTCCTATGTGTCCCACACATTGGTCTGTATGTCCCATGTGTCTGTATTGAGTTTTGTGTCTCTAACTCAAAATACAGATATAGTCCAAGAAATAGGAGAAATAAAATGAGTAATAGAAAGAACGGAATTTGTCACTTTCAAGCCACATAAGTAATGATACTCTCTACACTAAAACCTACTTAAATTCCTGACCCATAGCTGAATTATAGTACAAATTTATTACATAAATGGTTATGAATATTTGGGATAATTAAATATGTGAAAACAAATAACTGGCATAGAGCAAAAAATATGGACTCACCCCTAATGACTTGGAAACAAGTGAATAAATTTTACAAGGATTGTTGTTTTCTACTGAATAAATTACGACATCAACAGGAACAGATGTCAAGTCAGGTTACTATGGAAACCAGTGATGTCATAAATTTGCATTTAATATCATGTGACATACAGAACTAAACTTTAGCTAGATCAATACAGACATTGCCCTACTCAGATTTGTTGGAAGCCATATGGACACTTTAATTAATAGAACTTATTATTATTAATGGGGAAATGTCCCCAATTTGCAGGAAATGCGGTAATGGTTCAACAGATTTCTTAAGGTGGCCATACACCGCACGAATTAATTAACCGACCGACCGCTCACGCGATGTTCCTGCGATCCTGCCGGAACCACCTCTCTGATTCTTATTACGACCGACATACGATCGCAAAATGAATGGGATTTTGCGATCGCATGTGGTCGTATATAAGACCGGGAGAGGTGGTTCGGCAGGATCGCGGAGTCGCGAGAACGTCGCGTGATGCGGTCGGTCGGGTAAGTAATAATATCATGGTGGTATAGCCACCTTTAGCTAGGTAAATCATTATTTTCTATGTGTCCCACACATTGGTCTGTATGTCCCATGTGTCTGTATTGAGTTTTGTGTCCTTAACTCAAAAAACAGATATAGTCCAAGAAATAGGAAGAATAAAAGGAGTAATAGAAAGACAGGAATTTGTCGCATTCAAGCCATATAAGTTAATTATACTCTCTACACAAAACCTACTTAAATTCCTGACCCATAGCTGAATTTTATAGTAAAAATTTATTATATAAATGGATATGAATATTTGAGATAATTAAATATGTGAAAACAAATTAATGTCAGAGAGCAAAAAATATGGACTCACCTCTAATGACTTTGAAACATAATGAACACATGGTTTGTATCATTTTTAGATCAACTGGACTTGAAGTTTAGTTCTGGAAGACGTTTCGCTAGTCATCCGACTGGCTTTCTCAATTCACGCAACCCAATATGCATACATTGAACCCACATTCATTCGGGATGTGCTTGCTAATTACTGCCCATATATGTACATAACATAAAGTTTACAATATTCCAATATTGTATATGGCCTACTATTCACATAAAACCATTATCCTCACAATATACCAATTTAGACTCGGGCACTGTACCCCATTTACCTTTTTAATACCTGATTTCGCGTTCTTTGTTGTTCATTTCTTCTCTTGACCCCCCCCATGTAATGCGGCAATATCCACGCACCGTCCGCCCCACCCTCCCCACCTTGTGCTGCCCATTTACGCTGGGCACCATCCATCCCCTCATCAACCTCCCCTTGTTTGTCCACGCCTTTACTTCTACACATTTTCTTGTTTTATTCCCACCCCCAGTGTGACTTGCTATAGATTACTTATTTTCTAAATCAGGGCGGACATCATGCCGCTGTGTCTCCTCAAATCTTGCACGTGTACACCTGCTGTTTTAAATTCTTGAAATGTATTATAATAAACAATAGGAGTCGGTAGCAGTAAGATAGATAGAGATATGAAATGTATTATAATAAACAATAGGAGTAGGGGGGAGCGTTAGTTAATATAGATAGAGATATGAAATGTATTTAATAAACAATAGGAGTCGGTAGCAGTAAGATAGATGAGATATGAAATGTATTATAATAAACAATAGGAGTCGGAGCAGTAAGGTAGATAGAGAAGATATGAAATGATTATAATAAAACAATAGGGGCGGTGTGCAGTAAGATAGATAGAGATATGAAATGTATTAAATAAACATAGAGTCGGTAGCAGTAAGATAGATAGAGATATGAAATGTATTATAATAAACAATAGGAGTCGATAGCAGTAAGATAGATAGAGATATGAAATGTATTAAATAAACAATAGGAGTCGGTAGCAGTAAGATAGATAAAGATATGAAATGTATAATAAACAATAGGAGTAAGATAGATTTGTAAATAGCCAATAATAGAGGTATGGGGGGAGAACAAAATAAACTCGTCATGGTTAGAGATGGGATCCAGATCCGACGCGAACCCTGGATCTGACACGTAACTCCTTGGTTCCGAAATCCGAATGATCTGTCCGAATCCAGAGGCATTGTCCGGATTTTGGAACAAAATGTACAGAGCTATTTTCGATCATTTTCATCAAACATTCGAAAATTCTCGAAAATACGATTGGAAACTCGAAAATGGTCTCTGATTTTATTTTCGAGAACACCCCAGTCCAACACTGACTGCAAATGTATACTGTGCACTGCACAGTTATATATCTACTAAAGGCAGAGACACAATAGGGGGTTATTGGCCAGCAGAATATAAAAATAAATATTATTTATTTGGGGTCTCTGGATTTAGAACAGAGGGGGGGTCCTGGCATTGGGACAGAGGGGGGCTCTAGTTTGTAATAGAGGGGGATCTTGTCTTGGGACACAGGGGGACCCTGCCTTTGGGTCAAAGAGGGGGCCCTGGCCATGGAAAAGAGGGGGGCTCTGCCTTTGGGACAGAGGGGGAACCCTGGCCTTGGGATAGAGAGGGGATCTGGCTTTGGGACAGTGGAGAAACCCTGGCCTTGAGCCAGAGGGGGCTTTGGCTTTAAAACAGATAGGGGCTCTGACCTTGGGACACTGATTCAAAACCATGGGCTTGGGATATGGAGGAGGGCACCATGGCCTTGGGAGACTGAGGCTCTTGGCTTCTAGCACCTGTTAATGTAACATGACTAAATAAATGATAAATCACAACTCACAGACTATCCCATCCTGCTGCTTTTCATTATACTGTTATTTGAAGAGTAAGAATATCATGTCAAACCTAAATTTATCTTTTATTTTCTTAATGCAACATGAAGTTGGTGATAAAAAAAGATTCAACCTGGAAGAAATTTAAAAAAATGTTCTCATGCCTTAATTGTTTCCGGCGAAAAAGGAAGGTAAGGCCTGTTCTTTTAGTAGTCATTTTGTGATACAATATTAACTTTAATAATGTAAAAGTCAAACCTTCTAAAACTGATCTCTGTTTTTGCTTAAATAGCAAAATTCATTCCCCGTTTCCCCCCTAATTGTACTCACAAATAACTTTTATATGGTCATGGACAAACCTATAATCATATATCATTATATTGACCATATTAAAAATACAAGGCCACAGGCCTATAAATTTATATCCATTACCATATTTCTTATTTTATTCTAATTTGTCCTTTTTTAGACTCCCACAGAAGAGAGTGGCCCCTTGTTGCAGACTGTAGGTGAAAATGCCTATCCGGTAAGACAACTTTGTTCCAACTTCTTTGTTATTTAAGAATATTTTCATAGTTGGAAATATAATCCAGGGTCTGGTCACTGTCAGGCCTGCCATACCCATGAGGTAAGTAATGTGTAAAGTAACTGAAAGTATAAATCCAGCACATTGATAATGGACAGTGGCCATTTAAATGTAATTTATTTGTAGGTAGGTTTATTAAATTATTCAATATAATAAAACTGTCATTTTGTTTTCTTCCCAAAGCTACAAGAGACGAACATATCTCCTGTAAGTGATGTAAGTAGAAAATCCAAAAAATGTTAACATCCACTTTTGATCAAAGGGTATGTCCACTGGTGTAGATATTACCCAGTCCTACTATCAATACTTTGTCTATTCTATTCAATTCTATTCAAAATAGGTTTTAAATATTCAAACTTCTAACTCAAAAATTATGTTTTATCTTTACGGAAAGGGATGAAATTCCTGCTATATCTTCCATAATAGCAAAATTCATTCAACATTTAATAACAAAATTCATTCCCCCTTCCCCCTAATTTTACTCACAAATAACTTTTATATGGTCATGGACAAACCTATAATCATATATCATTATATTGGGCATATTAAAAATACAAGGCCGCAGGCCTATAAATTTATATCCATCACCATATTTCTTATTTTATTCTAATTTGTCCTTTTTTAGACTCCCACAGAAGAGAGTGGGCCCCTTGTCGCAGTTGTAGGTGAAATGCCTCTCCGGTAGACACTTTGTTCCAACCTTCTTGTTATTTAAGAATATTTTCATAAGGTTGGAAATATAATCCGGGTTGTTCACTGTCAGGCCTGCCATACCCATGATGAAGTAAGTGTAAAGTAACTGAAAGTATAAATCCAGCACATTGATAATGGACAGTGGCCATTTAAATGTAATTTATTTGTAGTAGGTTTATTAAAATTATTCAATATAATAAAACTGTCATTTTGTTTTCTTCCCAAAGCTACAAGAGACGAACATATCTCCTGTAAGTGATGTAAGAAAATCCAAAAAATTTTAACATCCACTTTTGATCAAGGGATGTCCACTGGTGTAGATATTACCCAGTCCTACTGTCAATACTTTGTCTCTTCTATTCAATTCTATTCAAAATAGGTTTTAAATATTCAACACTTCTAACTCAAAATTATTTTTTATCTTTACGGAAGGGATGAAATTCCTGCTATATCTTCCATATAGCAAATATTCATTCAACATAATAACAAAATTCATTCCCCCTTCCCCCTAATTTTACTCACAAATAACTTTTATATGGTCATGGACAAACCTATAATCATTTATCATTATATTGGGCAATTAAAAATACAAGGCCAGGCCTATAAATTTATATCCATCACCCATATTTCTTATTTTATTCTAATTTGTCCTTTTTTAGACTCCCACAGAAAAGATTGGCCCTTGTCGCAGATTTTAGGTGAAATGCCTCTCCGGTAAACAACTTTGAACTTCTTTCTTATTGTTGTAAAGTGTAATGTAATTGAAAGTATAAATCCAGCACATTGATAATGGACAGTGGCCATTTAAATGTAATTTTATTGTAGGTAGGTTTATTAAATTATTCATATAATAAAACTGTCATTTTGTTTTCTCTTTCTTCTTTTTTTCTTCTTTTCCTTCTCTGTTTTCTTTCTCTCCCCTTTTTTCCTTCTGTTCTTTCTTCTTTTTCCTTCTTTTCTTTCTTTTCTTTTCTTCTTTTTTTTCCTTTTTTCTTTTTTCTTCTTTTCTCTTTTTTTTTCTTCTTTTCCCCAAAGCAACAAGAGAACACAAACATATCTACCTGTAAGTGATGTAAGTAGAAAATCCAGAAAAATGTAAAATTATTTTTTTGTTTAAAGGTTATCTCCACTGGTGTAGATATTACCCAGTCCTACTGTTAATACTTTGCCTCTTCTATTCAATTCTATTCAAAATTGGGTTTAAATATTCAACCTTCTAACTCAAAATTATTTTTTATCTTTAAGAAAAGGAATGAAATTCCTGCTATATCTTCCGTAATAGCAAAATTCATTCAACATTTAATAGCAAAATTCATTCCCCGTTTCCCCCCTAATTTTACTCACAAATAATTTTATATGGTCATGGACAAACCTATCATAATGAATCACATATCATTATATTGGGCATATTGAAAATACAAGGCCACAGGACTATAAATTTGTATCCATCACCATATTTCTTATTTTATTCTAATTTGTCCTTTTTTAGACTCCCACAGAAGAGTTGCCCCTTGTCGCAGATTTGTAGGTGAAATGCCTCTCCGGTTAGACAACTTGTTCGCACTTCTTTGTTATTTACATAATATTTTCAATTTTCATTCAATAGTTGGAATATAGTCCAGGTCCTGGTCCTGTCAGGCCTTCCATACCCATGAGGTAAGTAAAGTGTAATTTAACTGAAAGTATAAATCCAGCCATTGAATGGACAGTGGGCCATTTAATGTAATTTTTTTTGGTAGGTTTAATTAAATTATTCAATTAATAAACTGTCATTTTGTTTTCTCTCCAAGCTACAGAGACGAACAGATCTCCCTGTAAGTGAATGTAGTAGAAATCCACAAAAATGTAACATCCACTGTGATCAAGGGTAATGTCCCACTGGTGTAGATATTACCCAGTCCACTGTCATACTTGTCTCTCTATTGCAATCTATTTCAAAATAGGTTTTAAATATTCAACCTTCTACTCAAAAATTATTTTTATCTTAATGGAAAGGATGACATTCCTGCTATAACTCTTCCATAATAGCCAAATTCATTCAACATTTAATATCAAATTCATTCCCCCACCGTTCCCCCCTAATTTTCAACTCACAAATAACTTTTTATGGTCATGGACAAACCATAATATAATATCATTATATTGTGCATATTAAAAATACAAGCCGCGAGGCCATAAATTTAATTCCATCACCAATTCTTATTTATTCTAATTTTTTCCTTTTTTTTAAAGACTCCACAGAAAGAGATTGGGGCCCCTGTCCGCAGAGTAGGTGAAACCTATAAATTTATATCCATCACCATATTTCTTATTTTATTCTAATTTTTCCTTTTTTAGACTCCCACAGAAGAGATTGGCCCCTTGTCGCAGATTTCCTTTTTTAGACTCCCACAGAAGAGATTGGCCCCTTGTCGCAGATTGTAGGTGAAAATGCCTCTCCGGTAAGACTCCGGTAAGACAACTTTGTTCCAACTTCTTTGTTATTTAAGAATATTTTCATAGTTGGAAATATAATCCAGGGTCTGGTCACTGTCAGGCCTGCCATACCCATGAGGTAAGTAAAGTGTAATGTAACTGAAAGTATAAATCCAGCACATTGATAATGGACAGTGGCCATTTAAAACACCACAAAGGTGCCTCGTGGAGAGAGAAGGAAGAACAAATATGGAGTATTGCTCTCGGGCCAGGCAGGATTGACCCAGAGCTGAAAACATTAGCCACAGAGTAGCTGTTGATATCCAGACTGGGCCTTTGTCAAAAGAAGTAGAAGGAAAGAAAAGAACACGAATACCAACAGTGAAGGGGAAAAGCAAGACAGGAGAAAAAACATGGTCATCCCATATGTAGCAGGGTCTTCGAGAAATTAAGAAAAATTTCCAAAAACTCCGCATCCCTGTCTGTTTTAAACCGAACAACACACTGAGGCAGCAATTGGTACATCCAAAAGACCCAATACCGAAACACAAGAAAAGCGACATCATATACGCTGTGCAGTGCAGTGAAGAATGCTCTGATTTGTATGTGGGGGAGACCAAACAGCAACTGCATCAACGTATGGCCCAGCACAGAAGAGCCAATTCCTCGGGTGAGGACTCAGCCGTGTACCTGCATCTTATACCTTTGAAGATTGTAATGTTAACATATTGGCAAAGGAACGTGACTGGTTCAAGAGAGGTGTTAAGGAGGCTATTTATGTGAAAATAAAGAAACCAAGCCTTAATAGAGGTGGGGGGGTTCGACACCAACTGTCTGCCATGTACAATGCTGTTTTGACACCTTACTCTGGGCATTCCAATAACACCTCTTAGCCACTATCCAATCACGCCCTTAACATGTGGCTGTGATATGCTAATTGGGATTTTCCAGGGTACATAATTGCCACAGATTCTTGTACAAGTCATTCTGAATTGAGAAAGCCAGTTGGATGACTAGCGAAACGTCTTCAAGAACTAAACTTCAAGTCCAGTTGATCTAATTGAATACAACAGATATACCATGACCTGGATGAATGAGAACCTTCACAAGCTTAAACTATTATTGTAGCATGTATTGCTTTGTATTAAATGTACTTCCTTTGTATGTAACATTAATGTTTCTCTCATTTATTTATGCAAGGATCCCCAAACTATGGTCCTACAGATGTTTGTCATTTTCAATCATCTGGAGAGCTATGGATTGGGGATCCCCTGATGCGTTTTAGACCTTTTATTACCTAAAACAAATGTTTAAAGCTGCCACTGAATCGTGCACTGCCGCAAAAAATGGGTGTGGCTTGTGGAGGTGGGTGTGGTGGACTAAAGAACACTGTCTGGAAAACTGGAGGGCTGACTCTCAAAAACTAGGGTATCTGATAAATTGAATATCCTTTATTTGCATGGGATAACTCACAGAGAGATTCAATTACCAGACATTGTGCTACCTACCTTTGTGCAATACCAGACATAAGTGAGATTATGTCTGGTATTACATTGTGGGATCGTATACACATAAGAAGCTCCAGGTTGCTCTCTATTAAAGTCCCCATACAAAGGCCCATTAAGTTCCTTGCTACGAGGCAGCGCTACAGAGTTTAGTATCGGGTATACAAAAAATTTGTAAAAATGTTGTATACAAAACATTTGTAAATGGTGCAGTGCCCTAAAATACGTGTAAAACACACGTTAACCCTGATATTACTTTTGGTTAATGTGAGTTTTCCACGTATTTTAAGATTATTGAATCACCCTGAAAGTGACAAATATATTTTTAAAAAAAACAGAAAAAACATTAGTAGATATAGTATTCCAGGGAATAAACAGGGATTTAACATTGGCTGCTGACCTTGAAAATAAAAGTTCCCACACAGACTGGAGGATATAAAATACCTACAAGGAATGGTACAAGATGCCCACAGTGACTGGTATAAAATGCCCACAGAGACTGGTAAACACAAAATACTCACAGTGACTGGTAGAAGATGCCCATAGTGACTCGTAAATACAAGATGCCCACAGGGGCTGGTCAATGAAAGATACCAAACAGACTGGTTTAAGATGTCCACAGTAACTGGTCAATACAAGACGCCCACAGAGACCGGTAAATATAAAATGCTACACAGAGTGGTATATATTAGCTGACCACAGTGACTGGTTAATACAAGATGCCCATAGTGACTAATCTATTTAAGATGCCTACATTGACTGGTAAATACATTGTCACATCTTGTATTTACCAGTCACTGTGGGCATCTTGTATTTACCAGTCAAAGACTAGTCAATGAAAGATGACACACAGTCTGGAATATATAAGATGCCTGCGATGATTGATCAATATAAGATGCCATCAGTGATTGCTAAATACAAGATGCCCACAATGACTGGGCATTACAAGATGCCCTCAGTGACTAGTAAATAATACAAGATGCCACACAGACTGATAAATACAAGATGCCCACTGTGATTGGTAAATAAAATATGCCACACAAACTAATACAAGATGAACCACTGTGACTGGTAAATACAAGATGCCCATATTGACTGGTAAATACAAGATGCCCACAGTGAATGGTAAATACAAGATGCCCACATTGACTGGTATATAAAAGATACCCACAGTGATTGGTCAATAAAAGATGCCACACAGACTGGTATAAATAATATGCTCACAGTGACTAATAAATATAAGATGCCTACAGTGACTGGTCAATACAAGATGCCACACAGACTGGTATATATAAGATGTCCACAGAGATTACATCTCGTATTGCATCGTGGGATAGCACACACAATAAGCTCCGGTTTGCTCTACTTTAAATTCCCCATACAAGGTCCCTTTAAGTTTTGTGCCCACAGTGACTAGTATAAGATACCCACAATGACTGCTAAATGATACCCACGGTGAGTGGTATAAGATACATAAAGTGACAGATATATCATTACCCGTGGACCCGCTCCAGCGCCGACTTCACTGACAGTCTTCGACACGTCCTCACTCCTTCGCACTGTGTGCGCATGCGTGTACAGTGCAAAGGACTGGAGATGCGTCAGAGGCGTCTGGGAATTCGGCGCTGGAGTGGGTCCGCAGGTAAGTGTCTCCTCCTCTCTTGTAAGATTTATTGAAGAACGAGAGGTAAGAGATAGTGCCTGTTTACTTCAGTAAATCAGTTAGAAACAAACTCAAATTTTTTCTGGACATACCCTTAATAATAATAATAATAATAATAAATTGCTTGATTCTTTATTGAGTTTTCTGTGATATAAGAAAAGAGAACTTTAAAAGGTAAATTTACCCCAAAACTAAACTCAGGACTGCTTTTTGCCTTTGCCTTTTTGCCTTTGTGGCAAAGGGAAAGGTGGCTGGGAAATAATTTAAAAAAAAATCTAAATGATAAGAAATAGTAATAAATTGCATGTGCTGGGGGTGCAGCATTCAAGTGACTGCTTGCCCCCACGATCCTCTATTGGTTTCGCTTGAAACCCATGTGGGAATCATTGGTAATTTACCCTTATAATGCCGGATTGTATAGGAAGCCCAGAGCCTGTTCCCCTGCAGAGCTGCAGCGCTAAGTGAGTTCCCGTGATGTCTAACACTGGGGACCTCCTTTAGTCTTCCCCCAAACTGCCCTGGTGGTCTAGTGGAGAAAGTGAACTTGCGATCAGCACAAAAATGGTGCTAATTTTGCCCCAACCAATCAGATATTATTTAACAATGGAAAGCTAACATCTGGTTGGGGCAGAATTAGCATCCTTTTTAACAATAAGAACTTTTATTGAATTTCCCTGCAAGTGCGCAGCTGGTTAGGCTTTTGCCTTTTAAGTTTACCTTTGTTATAACAGAGTTTTAAAATAAAGGACAATTAAACACACCTCCCCCTCGCTCCTCTTCCTCCATGGCAGCATAGTACCCAGGGTGAGGGCCTAAAATCGTTAAGTCCTCACCCTGGGTACTTTCCCTAACTCCTGGACTACTTACTGCTTCAGCGATCCGCTCGGTCCCTCCTCTCTTCCACTGTCAGTGACAGTCGCGATGCAGCCAATTGGAAGATATGCCTCTTTGCATGGCGTGTCTTCCTATTGGCTGCAATTACGATTGGTCCCTGAAGCAGGAAGAGCAGAGGAATCAAGCAATCACTTAAATATAATATTCTATTACGGTAATATAAAAGGTTTTACTTTGGCTGGAGATTGTTTAGAATTGATGTTATTGTTGGTACCTGGTGTTCCTGCTAACTGAAGCTGAGAAAGAAGTAGTCCTGCAGCTTTCTCCTGTTGCTTGTAGAAGCCCTCAGCATCTCCATGAAGGACATGGGCTGGTTCAAGGATCTCTCTCTTCTGCTCAATGGCTCTGGGTGTAAAAGTTGACCGTGGTTTTACACTTCCCAGATGGGTCAGTTTCCCTGAAGAATGGAGGTTTTCTGATGTCTCCAGCTGTTCCCAGGCACATAGATTGATTCTTCTCTAAGAGCAATGGGAAAGAACATTAACAGTTTTATAATAGCAGCCAAGGGAGATAACACTGGCCAGTAATATCTTTCAGTATCATACAAAAATGTAAGAACTGGGCAAAACAAGCAGTGTTACATTTTCAGATCCATACTCATTGCTTCTGCCTTTCTGTGTTTTATGCAAAAAGTACTCTTTAAATGGAGAAATGGCGCGCGCCGGGCAGTGAAGTGAGCTGGCGCGACAGTACAGGGACTCAGCGCGCGGCTGCCGAAATGGTTAAGTACCGGTACCGTAATGTACAGGATTCAATTTGCAGGATGGCACTTACAGACAGATTCAATTTGTATGCTGCACTTACAGACAGGAATCCCGGACACTGGAGAGCTGGATGCACAATGGAGAGACGGTACCCAGACAGGAAGCCCGGATGCACACTGGATAGCTGGATGCACACTGGAGAGAAGGTACCCTTTGAATTAGGTGGGAGGGTGAGGGTGTAGATGTTTGGAAACTACAACTCCCAGCTAATAAAGCATGCTGGGAGTTGTAGTTTCCAAACATCCGGAGTGCCAAGGTATGAGAATTTAGAATTTGTCAATTTCTACCCTCGGTTTATACTCGAGTCAATCACTTTTATTAGTTTTTTCAAGTACAATTGGGTACCTCGGTTTATACTCGGGTCGGTTTATACTCGAGTATATACAGTATACGATTTTTCAAAAATACACGATTTTTTTTTTTTTTAAATGAAACCTTTCTGCCTGCTCAGTGCTGTCTGCTGTTCTTCTGGTGCCCATAGACTGTTTCATAGATTGTTACTTTGTGAATTGAGCTGTGAGTGACAATCACCTATTAAGTCAAGGGACACCGATTCAAACTTTTGATAATTATCAAAAATTCAATAATCACTGAAAGTGCGGAAGTTCAAAATCCAGAATAGTTCTCTAGTCATGAACTTCTTATTGCACTTGTTCAACCCCCCCCCCCCAAAAAACAAAAAACCTGTGCTTGCCCCTGGATTGGATGCATTCCCAATGAGCACCAGTGGTCGGTCTTAAGAGGCAGAGGCCTCATTTCATTCATGCCATCTGGCAAATGATAGTAGGCAAGTATCCTTTATAGTAATACTTTATTGAAATATGTAGTAAAATAATTCAATTCACTGAATAATTCAATTCATTCTGACAAATTAAAATATATTTACATTTTATTAAAGGAGAACTAAACATAAATTTTCAAAAACCTAATGTGAAAGTTTTTCTCCCCAGAACACCTATACATTGTAAGATTCTTCTGTGGTACATTGCATTTAATATATGTGAGAAATAGATTCTGTAAATAAGTAGGCTTCCATGTTGTTGCCAGTACAACCCACAGCCCATGAAGTCATCAAAGAACCACGCCCCCTGACCCCAGTATTCACTGTCTCTATGCACAAAGTGTTTCCTATACAGATGTCTACACACACAGAATCCCTGATAAGACTTTTAAAGCTGCTTGTTACCCTGCAGTTTATTTACCAGTCAGTGTGAGTTGCTAGAAAATAAACTGCAGGGTAACAAGCAGCTTTCTAAGTTATCAGGGATTCCATATTCCATTTTTTAAATTAATCTTTTACTAGCAAAAGATAAAGTTACCAAATGTAGCTGTACTCTCTGCTTATTCAGTGTTGGCGCACCAGGTAAGGCACCAGATTTAAAAAATACGCAGTTCAGAAGGTCACAAGTTCAATACCTCCGATGTAGCTTTTTTTGTTTCTATTATATTCCATGAGAAAGATAAAGCTTCTAATTGTACCTTTACATTCAGCTTGTGCAGTGGTGGCTCACCTTGTAAGACACCAGGGTTAGACACATACAGTTCAGAAGATCAGAAGTTCAATATCCCAGCTAAACCTTTTTTTTTTGTTTCTATTATGTTCCTACTACAATATTCTACATGTACCAATGGTTTTTATAGTGTCTCTCTTAGCCTAGAGGTAAGACGTCTGCTTTTAGCAAGACAGGGTAAATGTACAAGTTGCAGGTTCTATTCCCCACACTTACTTTTATTTTTGCTGAAATGTAAGTATTCTGTTTCTTACATCCATGCTATCTATGAAATACACTGCAAAGATTCATTTTCTTTTTGTATGAAAAGCAAAGGATTATATCATTGTTAGGACAGGAGCCTTGAATGTGTTTGAAAACAAAAAACTGAAATCCCTGTTCTGTGTCATGGAGAGGGAGGATCTCTGTGCTATAATGTGATTGGTTGTCAGCTTCTAGGAAGCAAGGCTGCAACTTCCTTGTTTTGATCTGTTGAGCTTTATGGAGCATGTGCCTGTACGCAGACACTTAGCTTGGGGTCTACCCAGCTAAGGTGGATTGTGGGAGCTGACCCCTAGTACTCACAGGTTATTTTCATAAATCTTCCAATGGCCACAGCAAAGGGAGAGGTGAGACACAGCTTTTTGTATGTTTGTGAATGTGCTCTGTCTATTGGGACAATGTTGTCTGGAGACTTTAGTTCTCCTTTAAATCCTTCACTTACTGTATCCATTAATTTGGCTTGGGAGAGATAGATCCCAGTTGTTTCTATTTCTCATTCACTGGTTATTACATTATTATTCTTATCTTCTTTTTATTATTCTATATCATCCCTATTTAAAAGGGTAACTAAAGTCAAAAATGAAATCATTAAAAAATTCCTTTAACACTCATAAATGCAAACTGATACCAACACAGACACGTGCGGATAAAAGGACCAGTGGTGCCAGATGAGTCGGAGACAGAGATACCTTCAGAGGTGTAAGATCCCCACTGCCAAACAGGCAAATGCGGTACTTATAAACTAGCAGGTATATGAAGTAATACGATACCTCTAACACAGCAGCCACTTTGGACTTGACAGGCGTCCCAGAAACTAGATTCAATTAGACGTACCTCACAGATGAATTTGTATGAGGTACACCATTGGTAACATTTGTGGAACTGTTATTGAGCACTAGGACACTTTATCTCCAACGATTTATGGTATATATATATATATATACGAGTATTCCTGTGTAGATATTTGCTTGTTGTTGTTTGTATCAGTATGTGTAATACAGTCTTTTTGATATAATTGGGGGGTTTGAGATATATGTGATATTGTATTTTTCATAAGGTGAGGTTGTGGATATGTTTTTAACTTTAATAAAACGTTGCACAAGATGTTATCTGCTCTGGTATAATTATTGACCCCCAGTAGTGTATGCGGGGAGATGGTAGAGACTATAGAAATTCTATATTCTATATGCTATATGGGATACTAAGGCATCCTGGCCATCTTTCTGATGTGTATCACTGTTAATTATCCTAAGCACCACTTGCAATAAGGTTGTTGGTAGAAGACACCATTCTCGTATATATGATGAGATGGTATATTAGCATGCTCCAACCCCATGCTGACAAAAACACCTACACATCTAAAAGGACTAATACTATGTAGGTAATACTAAATTTATAGGGGTTTAGTCCTTAAAAGGACTTTTGGGTCTCAAATTGTGTGAATACTGGGGCGGTTAACAACAAGTGCTAATCCACCACACTGAAATTCCCACACAAATCTCAAAAAACAGAAAAAAAAACTCTCCAACTCCTACACTGTCAGGTCTCCACTAAACTCACTTCAGCACACTGACAAAATGGTGCCTGCCTTTTATACCCAGGGGGTTGGCACTGATAAAAAACAAAAAAAGCTGCCATTGGTGAATCGAAAATCCTTGAAAATCAGGAATCCTTTAAAATTTTTCAAAAAATTTTAAATATTCAAACGCGGGTTTAGAAAAATCTGGAAAGCGTAATTCTGCAGATTTGCATAACTCGAAGATCCACAGCAGTACTGGGTTCAAAACCATGATCCGGTTCATCTCTAACCACACTAATATGGAGGTTCCTTATCAGAATTTGAAAGCTGCTCAGTTTATTTACCAGCAGCTCACACTGATTACCGTATATACTCAAGTATAAGCCGACCCGAGTATAAGCCGAGGTACCTATTTTTACCTCAAAAATTAGGAAAACCACATTGACTCGAGTATAAGCCGAGGGTTGAAATTGACCAATACTGCCTTCTGTAGCCATGTGCATTTTATTGCATACTGGTAGCCATGGGGATTACTGGTAGCCATGGGGATTACTGGTAGCCATGGGGATAACTGGTAGCCATGGGGATAACTGGTGCCCTGGGAAAACTGGTAGCCATGGGGATTACTGGCAGCCATGGGGATAAACTGGTAGCCATGGGGATTACTGGTAGCCATGGGGATAACTGGTAGCCATGGGGATAACTGGTAGCCATGGGGATAACTGGTAGCCAAGGGGATAACTGGTAGCCATGGGGATTACTGGTAGCCATGGGGATTACTGGTAGCCATGGGGATTACTGGTAGCCATAGGGATAACGGGTAGCCATGGGGATTACTGGTAGCCTTGGGGATTACTGGTAGCCTTGGGGATCACTGGTAGCCATGGGAAATGTACTTACAGTTTGGTGTGCAGAGCCTTCCGGACATCTTCCCAGAGCCTTCCGGACGCCTTCACAGAGCCTTACAGACGCAGCCGCAAGTCAGGATGGTAAGCCGGCAGTTCCAAGTAGTGCTTTGCGGGTGCGCGATGACGTCATCGCGCCGACGTGCGCAAAGTACTACTGGGAACTGCCGGTTCTCTTACCTGACTCGCGGCTGCGTCCGGAATTAAGGTAAGTCCCAGCGTGACCCGAGTATAAGCCGAGGTTCATTTTTCAGGTCATTTTTAAGACCTGAAAACCTCGGCTTATACTCGAGTATATACGGTAGTAAATAAGCTGCAGGGTAAAAAATAGCTTTACAGACATCTGTATGACAATTTTTTATTATACTGTTCCTAGCAAAAGATAAAGCTTCTAAATGTACCTGAATTCTCTGGTTATTCAGTGGTGGCCCACCTGGTAAGGCACCAATTTTTGAAACACACAGACCTAGCCTTCCACTTGCATGGCAGCCATAAGGGTAACCTAAGTAAAAAAAAATAGTTTTGATCAATCAAAAATGTAGTTTGATGGTCATAAACGCAAAAACACATACCCCCCAACCTGACACAGGTACACACACCTACTGATCTTCCCTTTTGGGGGTTTAAATCAATCAACAAAATAAGTTAGTTTTATGGTCATAAACATAAATATATACCCTCTAAACCCAAACAGACACACATCCCCTAATGCCCCCCTATATATACCCCTCCATTTACTTGGCAACCATACCATAATAAACAAATTGGATGGTTTACCGTCATAAATTCAAAAACATACACTCCATCCCTATACAGACACAGAAACATAATCCTACTGACAAACTTCCTTTTTACATAATCTTAACAATCCCATTAATTAGAATATTAACAGTAATAAATGCAAAAAATAACTCTACACAGGCACAGGACCTAAGGCTGGAGCCATTGTGGCTGTTTACCTGAAATTAACCCCTTTTACAAACACTTACTTTGTGTTAAAGAACAGTCAGACACACTGGTTGGGTGAAACATAAGGCCACAGCTTTTATTAATTGACACATTACAACATGTAATCAATTTTAAATATTCAAAAACATAATTTATGCATCCTTGCATGTTAATTAACCATAAGTCCCCGAGCCGTAGCCAATGCTAAATGCCAAGCCTCTGGATCCCCAGAGGGCATGTAACGGCTCCAAACATAACCTTCGCAAGGATGCATCCGCTACCAAAGAGTTGCTGTAAGCCTACACGGAACTCCGTCCGCCACCCAACAAATATAGTGCCTATTCTATACCATCTTGTAAACCTGTCAGAAAAATGTCCAGCCTAATATCATTTAAGTGGACCCCATCCTGCCTCATGAGAGACCTATTATCGCCTTCCAGCTGGCGATGCCTGGTGACTACCCCCCCTTGCGACCTGACAAATCTGGAGATCCTGGTGTTAAGGACTCTCCTAGCATTTTCTATGGCCCCTTGATCTCTCGCCCCCTGCCAGTGTACCCTGGGAACGACCTCCGACCAAACGATCACTACCTCCTTAATAAAGGATCGAAATCGCTGAAAGTCTGCTTTTATTAAAAATAACAGGTCCGACAGCCGATTCCGACAGAGGTCGTTGCCGGAAGCATGGATTACCAGCACTGTGGGACCCGGGTCAGCCCTACTAATCTGAACTACTTCGACTAGTACT
The DNA here is from genome assembly GCA_019447015.1 of Hymenochirus boettgeri. Lineage (NCBI taxonomy): Eukaryota > Metazoa > Chordata > Amphibia > Anura > Pipidae > Hymenochirus > Hymenochirus boettgeri. Next base: position 227,910,385 of record CM033474.1, on the reverse strand, counting down.
TGCCACCAAGCCAACCCCCTAATTCCCTTCCAGTACAGTGAAGCTGTTTGATATCCAACGTTAAGTCCTCCTGGTCGCACATCTGCTCTTTGGGCCGCCCAGAAAAGGTATGAGTGTCCTACTAGCCAGACAGAAGGTTGACGAGTACCTAAAAAAGAAAAATTCATTAATAGCCAGTTCAGGGCGTATGTAACGCGCCACACAGTTGGATAGCCAGCGCCCTAACCTACGAACCCTTTCCTCTGAAAAACCTAAAGAATGGGCTTCAGTCGCTGCTCCTATTCTAAAGGAATGCGTACCAAACTCATGAGGATGGAGGCCTAACTGCACAAGGGCCTTACATAGTACTGCCTCAAATTGGTATCTGGAAAGAGGTTTTCCATCTGCATGTGATAGAAAAACCGGGGAAGCTGCTCTAAGTGCTGCGAAACCACTAATCGCTTAAACTGGGCACCAAGAAGAGGAAAGAGGAAATATAGAAAACCATTCCCCTTCGCCAAAGGGGTCTGTTTTTGAGCGGCTTATCCTAACCCTAACAGATGGCTGGGAAATAAAAACATCTTCCATCTTTAAACCTCCTGGGTGCTTAGAACTAGCTGACACTAGTTCCCCTATTCTCATTGCCCCAAAAAAGGCCAGCGCAAAGCTGGCTTCTAATAGCTTAGCCTCATATGCTGAACTACAGACTACAGGTAACGTTCCTATTAAACTCATTAGCAGTCTATAATTAATAGGTCGTCTGGTCTTACTGGGCACCTGTTCTTTTTTTCAACCTTTCAATATGGACTTTATAATGAACTCTTTGGTTACGTCCATCCATCCCAACAATCTGAAAAAGAAAGACAGTCCTGCCAACCTGCGTTGGGCAACCAGGTCCGACGCCCCCGCAGAACGTAAGTGTTCAAGATAGTCCAAGATGGTATCCAACCTGGCTTGAGAATTTTTGTTAATCTCCTTCCCTACGGAGAAATTTAACCATTCAGACCATGCCTTACCGTGGCTGGACCAAGTAGCTGGAGCAACCGAAGACTGGACCAGCTGCATCTGGTATCCCCCATAGGAAGTCCGGGCACTGCAATCCCTGTAGGTTGGCATCCGGACGAAGGCGATGAAATTCTTCCCACTGAAAACGAGATAAAGCGTCTGCAACACAGTTAAGTACACCAGGTACATGTCTAGCTCTAAAGGATATGTTGAAGTCCAGGCATCTAAGTACTAACTGCCTGAGTAACGACAAGACCGGTAGGGATGAACTAGTAAGATTATTAATGGCGTACACGCTCTCATTATCGGTCCAGAAACAGATCTTTTTATTTTGCATCAGATAACCCCAAAGTTCAACTGACACTACTATGGGGAAAAGTTCAAGGAGAGTGAGATTTTTGGTATAACCTTTTGCAACCCAATCTAGGGGCCAACCTGCGGCGCACCATTCCTTGCCCAAAATGGCTCCAAAACCTACGGATCCTGCCGCATCCGTATAAAGCTGTAACTCGTCATTACTCTCCTCTTCCCCTTGAAAACAGGTCCTGCCGTTATACCTGGACAAAAATGTCTGCCATACCACCAAGTCTTTGCGCAACTCCCTAGTGATCCTGATATGGTGATGAGGGGACGGAACTCCTCTGGAGGACTTCTGGAGAAGACTCTACCCATGGGCATGACTCTACATGCAAAATTCAATGAACCCAGCACCGATTTTAGCTGCGTAACTTTCCTCACCTGGGTAAACATTGAAATTTAATCTAGCATTTCCTGAACTTTACCAGCTGGAAGCCTAAATTCCATTTTAATTGTGTCAATCTCGATTCCTAAGAAGGATAGTACTGTTAATGGGCCGACAGTACTTTTTCCTCAGATAAGGGAACCCCAAACTTTTTCATTAAAAATCTAAACGAACTTAACAAATAAGAACAATGTGCTGAGTTTCCCAGGCCAACAAACAAGAAATCGTCAAGGTAGTGTATTGTTGATTGAATTGGTCTCATAGGATATAGCCCATTCTAAAAAGGAGCTAAAGATCTCGAATAGGGAACAGGATATGGCGCAACCCATAGGAAGGCATTTATCGTAATAGTACTTACCGTCTAACTGGCAGCCCAACAGGTGAAAGCAGGTCGGATGGATTGGAAACAAACGAAATGCTGCTTCTATATCCGATTTTGCCAACAAGGCCCCTCTCCCTGCTTTCCTTACCAGGTGGACCGCCCTGTCGAACAACACGTATGACACAGAAAAGTCTTCCTTAGAAATGCCATCGTTCACCGAGCTGCCCCTGGGGTATGATAAGTGATATATCAAACGGAATTTACCTCTCTCCTTTTTCGGTACCAACCCCATGGGAGAAACCCCTTAGATTATAAAAAGGCAGCTCAGAAAACGTGCCCGCTATCCGACCCAGCCTAACCTTATCCATGATCTTTTCCCTAGCCAATTCAGGTGCCTCCTTGACCGATTTTAAATTATGGGAAAACTTGGGAAACTCAGAAAAACTGAAGGGTATTTTAAAACCTTCCTTAAACCCCTCCCTGATGAGCCCTGCCGCTGCCCTCTCTGGGTAAATTTCTAGCCAGGGCTCCATCGCCTCCACGGTCACTGGTGTTCGCTGACCTACTGCTCCCTCCTCTTTTTGCGGCAGGGCGGGATTTACGAAAACATTTGGCGGCCGAATGGCCGCTCCCGCCGCAAAAGGAGCATTCATGCTTAAATCTGCAAGCCGCTCCGAACTTGCAGTTACCCTCATTAAATAGCTAGCAGGAGACGGCTTTTCTGGCCCATGAGGCCTGAAAAGTAGTTGAGGCTGGTAGGCCGCTTTGACTGGTGGATGGGCCTGCTGAAGCCCGGTGTGCCAGCATAATTCATAACCAGGAATCCATGGCTTTAGTGTCCCACCCCATTTCGGGCCTAATCATCATGCGTCTCCTAAAATCCTCATCATACTGGCGCCAAGCTGTACCCCCATGTGTCTTATACGCTCCGAATATCATGTCCAGATACACAAATAATTCTGAGCATCTCTGAGGCGATTTCTGGCCAATAACCCCAGCCAGAACACAAAAAGCTTGAAGCCAGTTACCGAAGGTAACCTTGGGTTTTTTCTCCCCTTTTTCGTTTTAGCCAACTCCTTATCGACCGTCACCATGTCAGTTGTTACCAGGGACCATATGTCGATGTACTCATTTTTCCAAATATTTTCTTTTATGTCCCCTGACAGGTGAACCCCCAAGGGGCTAACCCCACAGAAATATGTGTCCTTTAGCGCCTCAACTGAAGGGACATTTGACACAGGCGGGAGTGCAGACGCTCCCCCTGGGACTGGACTCACTACCGAGCCAGATGGCATGGTGTCAGGGGTGTCCCTAGGGTTTTTGGCACCTGAAACAACTTTGAATGCCGCCCCTAGACTGAGCGGCGCATAGCCGCGGGGAAGGTGGGCGTGGCTTAGCGTGTGGGCGTGGCTTGCACGTGGGTGTGGCTTATCACGTGGGCGTGGCAAATTTTATTATTTTGTTTTTGAAAATGGTTATTTATACGCTTCTCTATTTTTAGAAAACACTAAAAACATGTTGGTGCAACTGGTACATTACATTAGAAAGCCCTACCATACTTTGTAGAATTGGCCAAAAGATTTGTAAGCCCTGCTACCACGTCAAGGTAGACTCTTTCAGCAGGGCCCTAACTATTATCTAGACTATATATTTTATATATAGATTATATAGATTATTTATCTATCTCTGATATTATATCTATCTATATTATGTATCTATCTCTTCTGTTTATCTATCTATCTCTGATATTCTATCTTATATCTATCTCTGATATTTATCTATCTTGCTATCTATCATCTCTGACTATCTATCTATCTCTGCTATCTATCTATCTCTGCTATTTATCTATCTCTGCTATCTATCTATCTATCTATCTATCTATCTATCTATCTATCTATCTCTGCTATCTGTCTATCTATCTATCTATCTATCTATCTATCTATCTATCTGTCTCTGTCTATCTATCTATCTCTGCTATCTATCTATCTATCTATCTATCTATCTATCTATCTATCTATCTATCTATCTATCTCTGTTATCTATCTATATATCTCTGCTATCTATCTGTCTGTCTGTCTGTCTGTCTGTCTGTCTATCTCTGTCTATCTATCTATCTCTGCTATCTATCTATCTATCTATCTATCTCTGCTATTTTTCTATCTCTCTCTGCTATCCTTCTGTATCTGTCTATCCGTCTATATATCTCTGTCTATCTATCTATCTCTGTCTCTTCAACCCCTGAGCTGATACGTAACATCACTGCTACGCGTTTCGCTACCAATAGCTTCGTCAGGCAATAATAATTAATAATATATTTTTCAAATCTTAAACAGATCAAATTGAAAAAAATCAATACTTTATATTATTATATTAAAACACAATTATATTGCTAAAAGCTCTGAGTCCGGTATGTCCCACTAAATATAAGGATCTTTCTTGCAGTGACTCTTATAAACTGGAGATAGGAATCAGTATTTCTCTACCTCCCAATAGTATTCTTTGCAGACGGGCACAGACAGTGTAGAGAATATCCTTATGCACATCTCGCCTGGCTGCCAGGCTCCTGGGCCGCTGGGAAGAGAAAGATAAATCACACATTGTATCTGCTCTGCAATTAAATAATATTGGGAGGTAGTGGATGACTACCAAGCATACTTTGATAATTGTGAGTATGATCCTTTAATATCCCAAATCAATAGACTCCAGCCTCGGTGGTTATTTTTTGCTAAAAAAAGCACAATGGATGAAACTTCTCTGCCTCCTCTTTTCCTGTCTCACCAGTACTGTACCGATGTATACCTCTTCTTCCTCTCTCTGTTCCTTTATATATTGTTTCATGATCCTTACCTCTATATCCCCTTCCTCTCTCACTATCCTGGTCCAACTATCTTTACTATTTATTTTCTTCCTTTGTGTCCCCCGTCCCAATTTAAACTCTCTCCCTTCTCAAGCTGCCTATCCTCCACCACAAGGGACTAGTCTACCCCCAACACCCAAGAGCAAAATGCTCTCACCACCCAATGCAAGCCACCATTGCTCCTTCTTTCTTCTTCAATCATTCTGATGAATTGCCTACCTCCAAAGAAATCATCTAAACAGTCACTGAACAATTACAGTAAGAAAACTTGGGAAAGAATGTCTTTTCTATCACATTTAGCCAGTGATGTATTCTTGTTTAGCAGAAACCCAAAGGCTCTTAGAAAGCTTTTAAAAAAAAAAAAAAAAAAAAAGAAGCAGTTTTTATGGCTACTGTAAATCTCATTAAGCCACAATTTGCACATAATAAAATGCTATAGCAAGCAGTTAAATAAGAGCCCACTGCTAAGCTATGAACATTTTCCAGGAAAAGTCATTGAACCGCTCTTGCTACTGCTTCGTCCTTTAGAAATTCAATCATGCTGATTGAGGAAACCTGGAGAGAGTTGGCTGTTCCTTCCTCCACATCATAATTGCACTGCAGACCATTTAATCATCTGTATGAAAGAAAAGCCAGGGCTGTAGACTACCGGAAGTGCAGCCATTCACTTATCAAATGCTTCCTACCAGGGACACATATCTTTCCCTTTTCTCTTTCCAGGCGTCCGTGTTGACAGTTTGCAAGTCTAATTTTTAGGCTCCATTTTAATATCATTATGCTGGTTTTTAATTACGTTTAAATGTAACATACAAATCATCACTTTTTCCCCATATTTAGACATATCCCTGCATTATATATCTTTTTTTTTTTTTTAAAAAGACAACACAGGGCATTATAGAGCCAATGTGTTTCTGCAGTAAGAACTCACCATCACTAATATACATTAGGATTATGGAAAACAGCCAAGCGACTACAATAGATCTTGTCAATATGCCTTGCATAATTAGGTTTCTCTTTTTGCCTTTAATATTCTACATAATTTATTGAATTGGTCCTGCATGAAGTTATAAAGGTTTGGTGAAAGATGAAAATAAACAATACAAAAAAATCCCATTCTATCTAATAAGTATGTATGTATATAGTTTATTTATATAGCGCCAGTTGGGACGCAGCGCTGTCATACGAGATGGGCCGTTTTCGGATTTTCGAATTTTCGGGAAAATTTGAAAATCCGAAAACGGACCCATAGAAGTCTATGGGAAAAAAATTTGAAAGTTTCTATCAATTTTAAGGATTAATAGTAATAGCAGGTTACTGTTAATAGCAAAGGGACCTGGGAATGATCTGGGGAACCCATAAATATAAGTAAAACCATCAAAAATCTATCTTTCCTCACGATCAGTGGGCTGTTTTTCGAGCTTTCGCAGGGCTATTTTCGAGGGTTACCAAATCGACACTACTTTCGAGGGTTACCGATATCACAAAACGAGGGTTACCGAAATCAGCTTGTACATCGAGTGTGGCGAAATCGACACAACACTTCGAGGGTTACCGAAATCGATCGCAACTTTTCGAGTGTTGATGGAGTTTACGATTTCGAGGGTTACCTGGATTCGTACAATTATCGAGGGTTACCGAAATTGATCCCCACTTACATACACTTTGTTTACACTTTGATTTCGATAATCATCTACTTTCGAATTTACGATAAAATCGAAAACTCTGAAAATTCGAGTTTCGAAAAATCCGGGAGTTTCGAAAGTTTCGTCGGGACTTCGAAACCGCCGAATTCGAATCAAAACTGGTTCCATTAGTACATCTCTACTGTACAGTAATAGATACATAAAAGTCATTCAGGGGGATAATACATAGATAGTTTCAGTACATAATATATAACTTATATAAATAGAAGTGCTAGAGATTTGCCACATGAGGAAAGGAGGTCCCTGCCCCGTGAGCTAACAATCTAGTTAGGCGGGTAACGTACAGATAACAATGGAGTGGGTATAAGTTTGGAGTGAGACCTATGCAGTGTAAATAATACAATCATATACTGTGCTGGTTACCAGATAGTTAGAGGTAAGGCTAGATTTAAACCTGCTAATTGAGGTTTCCCTGATTTAGAGAGGGGACTAGAATTTCAGAGGATGGGAGCCACAAGAGAAAAGGTTTAAAAGCGAGAGGAAGCAGTACGAGTGGGGGGTCTGTACAGAGATGGTTCTGTGATGAGTGGAGGGTACGGCAGGAACATATGGGGACACTAGAGAGGAATATAAGGAGGAGCAGCAGAGTGAAGGGATTTAACATTAGGAGAAGGATTTTGTATACAATGCGCTGTTAATGGGAACCAGTATTTTTTGATTCCCCGTTAAACAGTGCATTGCATACAAAACCCCACATTTTTTTTCTAAATGCATCATAGCAATGGTCCTAGAGTATTATCTAAAATAAATTTCAGGTTTTGGGGAAATTCCAAATGAAATGTTTCATTACCCTATAGATTTATTTTCCCTTGTAAGACAATTAAAAGGATTTGTATTACAGAAGATTTTCTACAAGCTAATGTGTGCCAATTAACTTCAATTCAGTGAATCAAACAGTTTTCTGTTCCCTGTTCCTTCAGTAAACAGTGCCTGAAACGACTGCCCTTTCCCAGGCTTCTGTGCCGAGACCTTTGCTGACTGAAAACAGTAGGGACAACCTGTTTCCTAAGTAGAGAGGGCTAGCACCTGAATCTTAGAATGGACGGCTGTTGAAAAAAGGGTGCTCGATAAGGCAAGCACTGTGATAGCAGCGGAAATTTGATAATGAAAGGAGATGCCTAATAGATTAATCTGGCGAGATTTGCCAAAAACACTGAGTTTTTCTGGAAATTATCCACACTGGCAATAGGAAGCCCTTTGTCTTCTGAAACTCCCCCACTTATCATTGTATCTTTATCTCATAAGAAACATAATGGCTTTCTTGTTTACAACGTGAAGAAGATTTTATACCGAGCTGGGCTCACAACTGCAACCCCCTTTATTCGAAATTTTTTCAGTGTGCACAGGGATAACAAGTTGTTGTACACATTCACCCATTGAAATATGGCAATAATAATGTAATTTTACAGAGTGGACAAAGGCTTTCTGATTAAATACTTTCATCTGAAAATCCTTCATAGATTTCTTACATGCTGTGTGTCTGCTGTAATTAACTTACCAGCACAACCAGTGTAGTGTTAGGCTACGTTCACACTAGAAAGGTAGCAAACGGACCATAACGGACAGTCCATGTTTTTTGTCCATTTTGGTCCTTTTTAAGCGCTACTTTTTCCCATATTTTTATCAAAAGCATCCGTTTCGGACGAAATGCATGCGTCAGTACGTTTTTTGAAACGGAATGGTCAATCCGATCCATTAAAAAACAGACCACAACACGCGTTTCTGTCCGGAAACGACAAAACTCATCAAGTGTGAATGAATCCTTAATGTGATCCCAATGAACAAAACAAGGGTGTGCAAATCATATGGCTTAACCTGACCACAAACTAAGGCTTTGTTCGCACTATAGAGCGTTTTGGTGCAATTTTTCTGCGGAAACATGAGCTGCGACACAATGCGCTGTATACATGCACTTCATGTAGCTTTGTGAGTTAACGCACAGCAGTGCCGTGCAGTATGCGGCAGAACATCGCACTAAATCACAACTCCATGTTTCATTTTATTGATGTCATCCTGGCATCTATAGTTTCTCCAAACTTACAATACACCATAAGCATTAATCACTATCTGTTTAGATCCAACATGCTGCAAAGCCATCATTTCCACAATGCAATCCGACTCTTTATTGTCAACTTTCCAAACTTTCAGATACATCATAAAGCACAGACTGAGATGTTTAACCTGTACGAGCCACTGAACAACTACGAAACCGTCCCATCTGAAATCAGTCATTAGTTACAATAGATCCAAATTTCAATAGTGGAACAAAACAAGTGTGACAGTAGTTGTGTACATGTGGTCTCATATTTTGGCCCAATTAACCAGCACCACTGAAATTTCAGTAATGAAATCTACTGAATCTTCCTCCCATCCCACCCCCAGCATCTCTCTCCTCCAACCCCCCCCCCCCCCGGCGTCTCTCTCCTTCACACCCCCTCGCCACCCCCCTCATTACCGTTATGGGGCTTGTCTTCTTCTCTAAGCTCTGCGCGGGAGCTCACTTTTGCGTCCATCATCCATAATATTTTACAGTCTCTTTTAGTATATAGGATGTGCACTTCCCAGGAATAAAGGTAGATCTCTGTTATGAGCAATTATTATTATTATTATTGTGGATTTATATCGCTAACATCTTCCGTACATGTATATAACTTCACATCAGGCCCTGCCCGAAGAGCTTACAATCTAAGCACATTTATTTACACATACACCTATCAGTAATATTGGGGCAAACTCCTGCCGGTGTGTCCAAGGGTAGAATCGAACTTGGACTTCAGTGCTCCATGGTCTATTGCAATAAAAGAGAATAATAGAGGTGGACCTATTTGGTATCATTCCATTTCTATATTAGTGAAATTTAAATCTGACAGACAAAAAATTCCTTTTAGCCATCATAACGTAATCATTATGTAATGTAACAATTAGTTTTTATGTGCGTAAGATGATTTTTACCAAATGTTGGTTCAGAATTCCTGCCATAGACAGCAATAGACAATAATTTGCTTTCCCACAGGAAATAATTTTCTGCCTAATCTTCCAAGACTGATCTGCTAAGTCACCTGTTGAATGAACATATCATCGCTACAGTTATGCATCAGTAACTGAAGGGAACCTGTTCTAACCTGTGCTGTCTTATCAGTTAATTTTCCAATTTTAAAAACGGGCTATTAAATGTATTATTCCTGTTAACAAACCATATACGGTATAAATGAAGTAAGGTGCGTGATCATACACAAAATGTGTGAAAACACTAAATTATAGACATAAAAACCCATTCAACACACCTAGTATTTGCACCTTCATAGTGAGCTATTTCTTTATAATTCACCCTGTAATACATCCCTAAAGGATCATGCTGTGAAGGTTCTCATTCATCCAGGTCATGGTATATCTGTTGTAATCAATTAGATCACTGGACTTGAAGTTTAGTTCTTGAAGACGTTTCACATAGTCATCCACTGGCTTTCTCATTCAAAATGACTTGTACAAGAATCTGTAGCAATTATGTAACCTGGAAAATCCCAGGGAACCTAATTGCCACAGATTCTTGTACAAGTCATTCTGAATTGAGAAAGCCAGTCAGATGACTAGTGAAACGTCTTCAAGAACTAAACTTCAAGTCCAGTTGATCTAATTGAATACAACATATTCCTATAGGATCCAACTTTAAAAAAATCTTTACAATTGGCGCATCACTGCTTAGAAGTGCGCTGACTATAATTGCTTTAGTGCTTCAAACCAAAACCCCTGATGCCATGGACCTTCAATTTGCAGCATGAAGGTCTGCAGAAGCGTACAGCCAGGTGGTTGTACCAGCCCTCCCCTTTATCACCTTACACTGTAACAGAAGCAGCTGTTAACACACATCTGGTCTCAAGCACTGAAATCCATTTTTAAAAATGCTACTAACATCTAAGTTGCATTACATAGGTAATGTACGTTCTACTTACTACAAATGTAGAAAACTAACCTACAGAATTATCTGGTTTGTACCCCAGGGCCTGCCTGTATAAGCCTTTAATTAATCACCATGTGGAAATACACATTTTTTGATTATTTTCTATTTATCAGGTATTTAAGTACTAACAGGAAGATTCAATATGCAGATCGTGTTACTCTTACCTTAGCCCGATCCCGGGATACAATAACTGAGATTACGTCAGGTATACATTGCGGTATCGGGCTAAGGTAAGGAGCGCGACTTTAACGCTTCACAAACTGTACTGCCACGAAGTAGCGCAAAACTTAACGGTAGGGTTTTGGATCGTTAGCACAGCGCTATTTCCTAAAACAAATCACCCCAATTTCTTCGGGTTAACGTGGGTTTTAGATGGAATTGGGCCATATTGTATCTACCCCTAAGTTTATTCCTGACTTAGGAAGATGTCTATTTAGCAGGTAGAGAAGCGCTGCTATAGATTACTTAATACAGTAATATTTTTGGTGCATTGCGTATACAGCTATATTTGCTAATTTTTTATTTTACTTTTTCTGTAAATAAGTAAATTCCAGTGATAGAAACGTTAGATTCTCTGTATCATTAATGGTGCTTCGGCCATGCATAGGCCACATGTTGCCCGTTTACAGTATGTTCTTGTTCATTTCACCAACCAGGATGTTTTTTGTTAAGTGAAATTGATTAAATGAAGCGTGTGCCAGCAACCATTAGGGCAGAATCCATGCAATGTAATTTGCGGATTGACTTTACCAAATTGAGCCCTCCTAGCCCTTTCCTTTTTGTATTCTACTTTGTGGCTTTATTGGTCCATCTGGTTCTGATTGGGGGGAATAAAAACAGAATTAAATGATCAGAGCTTTAATAAGTACTGCATGTTTCCAGACTGGATTATTAAGGTTAACCAAAACACTATTTAAATTGATCTATATTCTAGGTATGTACATCAAAATTCCAGAATGCCAAATTGGATGTTGTTTTTGTGTGGCTCGTAATCATCGTAAACACATGAAAGGGGTTTTTTGAGAACATCCCATGTGAGCATTTAGCATTTGGTAGGAAGAGTAAATGTTTCCAGACTGACAGCTCCTTTAAATGAAATACAAATGCTGCAAGGAGAAAACACCTGCATTTGACTATAATTTCATGTTACTGGAAGGAAAACAAACCCTCCCACAGAGTTGCATAACTCCAAACAGCCCTAAGGCTTTCACTCTTACCATTGGAAGCAAAGGAGATATCCACTGCCTGGGTCTCACAGCATAGTGCAGGGTATATTGCCTGTATTAAGCTGCAGAAATAGTTCTTTACCAAGATAAGCCGGGGGCACAGTAAAGGAGACAACCCTCTGCAATAGGACCCATTGGCTGTAATTTTAATGGTACAATGGTAATAGTGCCAATGCTCTGGGTTGTTCTGTTTTCACTGCTAATAATTCGGACTGTGTTCAGTAACCTGACTAATTTCACTGGATCTGGCAGGTGATTGATTGTGATTATTGTGAAATCACCAATATTTCCAAGTCATTTTTGCCAAAAAGAGTTGGTCAAGGTGTGTTGTGGTCTATAAGAACTCTGCAATAGGGAAACCTAACTAACAATAAATGGGTACACACAAGCAGTTTTTTTGGCCAACCCCGGGGCGTAACTGCAGGACCTGTGCGATTGGAGGATGAGCCCCTCCCCGATCACGGTTTTTAAACAGATTATTGCATGTATGAATGAACAAACAGCGATCAGCTGTTTAAAAGACCGGACCCAACTTTCGGTTTGGTTCTGGAAGTTGGGGTCTGATCTTTAAACAGCTGATTGTGCAAATGTTTCATTCATACACGTGAGCTGCGTTTAAAAACAGCTGATCGGGGCAGACTGGGCTTGTGGCGGGCCTGGTAGTTACGCCAGTGGCCAAACCGGAGTATATTTCCATGTATCTGACGTTTAAGGGAAAAATGTGCAGCAGTTTCATTTTTGCCGCGTCCAACATGTCAGTACACACATTCTCCTATGGACCACACGATCAGTTCCAATGAACGTAGAGCGCGTCTACTTTCACGTGACCAACAGTTTATTCGTCCTGACTGACCATGTGCCCCTAGCGAGTGAAACATTTGTCTGTGTGTACCCAGAACAAAGCAATACTAAAAAACTAAAAAAAAACTAGGGGGCATATTTAGGGAGAGGGGAGAGCTCGCCTGCACAGTTGCATGCCATTGGCAGAATTCGAATTACATATTTAAGGAGACCAGAGAGGTTCCTACTCTTCAATTTCTGGACATTCATCAGCCCTGCAGGAAACCATAAGGAGCAGAGTAGAAAGGTAAGGATTTTTTTAACACTAACCAGTGGGAAAATGTTAGTTTTGGGGTGAACATGTCCTTTAACATAATTTAAAAAAATATCCTGTGGGGTTCTAAAAGATTTTTTATTTTCTTTAGAAAAAGCGAAACCATGTGCTTGACTCGTTCTCCATTTGGTGAAAAATCGCGTTTTAGACTATTTTTGCAAGTTTTTAACTTAACACTAGATATTTGCAGATGTTACTGCCGTTTTTACCTTTGCAAAAAAAAAATGCTATGCAAAAATTTACCATTTTATAAAGCAGCTGGAAAATTTTAATGAAATTGTAACAAAGTGTTCACACGGTTACACAGTTTTAGCACCCACCCCAAACCCCAGATCCGTTACCCACCAACCATTGCATTGGTGTATCAAGGGGCTTACCTGCTCGGGGATTCTGCAGCGTCTCTCCTCGGTCCCGGCTCTCGGCGCGCAGTGACATCACACGTCCGTTCTTCGGTTCGTGCTCGCGCATCCGGCCAGCCTGGCACTGCTGCATGCCTCCTCCGATCCTCCTCATATCATCAATTGGTCGGAGGAGGGTTTTTGTTTGTTCATTCACCACTTCCTACTTCCTCCGCCCTTCCTGCTTTCCCCATTGGATGGAGGAGGGCTCGTTAAGTTTAAACTATCCTATCCCTTCACATATCTCTGTCCTCCTTTCCCCATTGGTCCCTCTGCATTATTTATACCCACAGCCCTTAGTATCCCTGCCCGATATAGCGGTTTAGTTTATTTCTTGCTCGTGGTGTGCTTTTTCTGTGATTCCTGTTACCCTGACGTTTTGCCTGTTATTTGACTCTGATCTGTATCTGCCTGTCCTGACCTCTGCTCTGTTCCTGACTACGCTTTTGCCTAACCCTCTGTACCGTGCCTGGTGGCCTGACTTCTGGTTCTGACCTATTGCTCTGTCCCTACCCTGCTTTTGCCTGCTCCTTGTCTGTACCGTGTATTTTTGTCTCTGACCTTTGTATCTCTCCGTGTGCCTTGCCTGTCAGTTTCGTTCCAGACTTCTCTCGTATTCCCGCCTCAGTTCGGATATCTTGCACTGTAAGTCCAGGGGGCAACCGTGTTCGGTGAGGCACATCTAGCCTCCTGCAAACGGGAGCGTGTCTATTGGCGAAGATAGTGGTTGTAGATTGGGGTATTCCGACTGAAGGAATACGAAGGATCCGGAGCGTTACAACTGGTTTTTAAGACCTTTCTTAAAAGCCCTTTTCTGTAGTGCAGCTCCCCCCACCCAGCCACAGCCGTATTTTCAATTAAGTCTTAAGGGCATGTCCACCCATAAAACAAAATTTCATACACAGGTTTACACCCTCCCAAACCCCAGATCCTTTTTACTTAACTTTCCCAAAGATGCCCGAAACATACTTACGCGATCCGGTCCCTCGCTGCTGCGCTGCTTCCTGGTCTCGGCTGCCAGTCAAGGTGCACCAATGATGATGATGTCACAGCAAATAGCTGACAGTGGTGACCAGGTAGTCGAGCTTCAGGACCAGGGGCACACCTAGCGGCGAAGGACCTTTACTTACCTTTGGGAAAGCTAAGTATAATGGATCTGGGTTTTGGGGAGGTGTATGAAATTTCATTTTATGGTGGACATGCCCTTAATTACACTTGTCTGTTCTATAGCAAAATATTATTGGGTTCTTTGAATTGCAAATTATTGAATAAATTCTATTGGCATGGATGAAATTATTCTCATTATTTACTAATTGTAAGTTAACCTATCTACTATATAAAGCAGAAATCTTGTATGTATGTATGTATATATGTATGTAGTATGCGCTCACCACACAGCCACACCCCTGAATGACTCAACATAACTGCAACGCCTATTTCCAGTTTGACCAATAAAAGCCTGCACTCACTTGCAGAGTGGGATTCCCCAATTCAGTAACTCAGATGAAGGGCCTGGGCTCTGTGTGCTGCCCGACTTCAACAGCACAGACAGAATCCACTTCAGTGACACACCAACAGCGTAATGTACGGCTAAACAACTCAGAGACTGCACACACAGAACAACAGCTGCTATAACAGAGGGAACCAGACATTTCCCTTAGGGGTAGCCACACTAGCGCAATAGTTTTGCATTTACGCACCACAATTTTTGCTAACATTGCAATCACGGCAACGCATGGGATTGCCTTTTCATTTGCGATACGCAATCGCATGCGATTTTGTTTCTCAAAGGAGAAATTGTACGGTCACCTTCCAGGAGCTCTGCTTTAAATTTCTTAGAATGAACAAAACGCAAATGTGGTTTATAAGTGGATATGTACCCCCTACTGTAAATTAAAGAATATTAAAAGTCACCAAGGTTCCGTGACCATATAAAAGCACAAGGCCGCAGGCCGAGTGCTTTTTACCGGCCACGGAACTCCGAGGTGACTTTTGATATCCGTATAATTTACAATAGGGGGTACAATATCCATATAACCTACCCCTTACCCTAATTCAAAGACTGACCTGTGAGCAATGTAATGGGAGAGCCCCCTACCCACCTCCAGCCTCACCCCTTGACTCCTGCCAAAGGCTAACACTTACATTTTTAGTGAAGAGGAAGCCGCCTCACCTTTAGTATAGGAACCGGAGTTGAGCTGCACCAGTAACTGTAAGTATCCAACCGATATCCGCATTCGTCCGTTTCACTCCTCTCCTCGCCATTAATCTAGTGTGTGATGCGGTTGAGGTCATAGCGGCTGGTGATTAATGCGTGAGAAGAGTGAAAGCGGAGAGAATGCGGCTATGGTTGGATACCTACAGTTAGTGCACTCAACTTCGTTCATATAGTAAAGGTGATGGCGGCCTCCTCTTCATCTAAAAATGTATTGTTAGCCATGGGCAGTAGTTAAGGGGTGAAGCGGGGGGGGGGGGTAGGGTTGTACTGCACTTCCTGGTTACTTTGGTCCCATAGGGATCCATTAAGGGGTAGGTTATATCACCAATAGTAACATACAGGGTTATTCAATAAAAGTTCTTATCGTTTAAAATGGTGCTATTCATTTATTGTTTAAAATGGTGCTAAATTTTGCCCCAACCAATCAGATCTTATTTAACATTTGAAAGCTAACATCTGATTTGTTGGGGCAAAATTAGCACCATTTTAAACAATAAACTTTTATTGAATCTACCTGATGTCTTTCCTCCAGGTAATATTTGTATGGATAGGAATTACCTGCATTACCTGGACTTAAGCACCAGACAGACACTGCCCACATGTCACACACTTCACACTGGTCCTTGTGCAAGGGTAAAGTGTTAAAGTGCAAACAAAGTGACATACTGCTAACTGATGTGCATATAATTTAGCACGCTTAATAAAAACACACACATTCAGACAGCGCAACAGAATGAAGCCCGACTTTAACAACACAGACAAAGAGCCGCATGTCACAATGATCAGACGCCATCAGTTGCTCAAGTGCTGCGATATTCAGTTACAATGAACATGTTTTCCCAACTGTAGCATGTTCATGAGTAGGTTCACCACAACATTTGTATATTTATGCTCCAAGTGGAAAACTGATACATGTATGTAAGGTTTTGCAGTAAACATATGTGCTACACACGTCCCTCAAGCAATGTCACCCTCCTCAACTCATAACTATAAAATACATGACGTACATTAACAACTGTGCACTTCTTTTTTCCGCCTGTCTCTCCATCTAAGCCAAACGTAAAAAATTCTTTACCCACAAGTGTACACGGGCAATGGCGGGTACAACTGCTAGTGCTTAATAAATAACATGTAATGCTAGATTTTACAATGTTATTTTAGAACCAAATGACTATGTAGGGAACTGGTAAACTACTTTCCCTTCTTGTTCTGGCAAAATTTATCCTAGGGTTTGCTGTGTAAAAGTATAAAGAGAGCTCAACCTTGTGGTCAGCCTCTTTCTGAAGTCCTGGAGTTTCCCCAGGGGAGAAGGAAGAACCTAAACGGTAGGCCCAGTTAGTGAGAGATTAGTCCCTGTTATAGATCACTCCAGAGTGATGGATAGCAGTAGGTAGCTAGTGAGCAGCCTGAGCTCTAACAAGGAGATTTAGTAAGGACTAGAGTCCTGCGAATACCACCCAAGATAGAGACATAGTGCCAGACACAGGGGTAGAAGATTCCACTACAGTGACCTGAGAGCTGGGTGGCACTAACAAGCTGATTGTTATTTATGCTGTTTCTGATTGCTCTGGTTTGTGAGTATTTATGTGATATCTATACCATACTATGCCACCTTCATTGTGCTAATTGCAATGCTTTAATTAATATTGTACTGTTAATAAATAAGATACAGTTTAAGTTCAAGAACCACTAGCGCCCATTTATTGCATTCTACCTAGAGTGGTAGTTCAGCAACACCCTGCCTCCAACATATGCGGGGCTCACTCCGATAAATAAGTCTTGTGCATAAATTTGGATAAGGCTGACAGTCTCTGGAACAAATTAAAGGGCATTCCACCCCCAAAACTAAAATTTAACCCACTACTGGCCCCACTGTGTAGTGTAATAAATCCTTACCTTACATCTTTGCTCCAAATGGTTCTCCTGTAGTTTTTTCCCAAAGTCCAGGAAAGTGAAGAGCAGGAGCCTGTTTGCCTGCCTCTTCTATCCCCTCTGGAGGTTTGCAGACATGCCCCGGGGAGCAGATTCCCCCCTCCCTCCCACCATTCCAACCATTGCATTGGTTTGTAAGTGCTTTCTTAAAAGCGCTTTTCTGTAGTATAGCCTCCCCAGACCCAACCGCATTGTCAGCTTTAAAAATAATATCAGATTACTTACGAGCCATCTTTCCAGCGCCGTTCTCCTACCACCCGGCAGCCGTGTCTGTGATTGCCTTGCAGCCAATCACAAATGGCTGCCGGTCCACCCCTAATGTTACTTCCTTCCGCAGAGTAACATTACTGGCAGATGCCACGGGAACGAAGGCTGGTAAGTAAGTGATTGGATATTTTTTTAAAAAACTGACAATGCGGTTGAGGCTGGGACAGGGGAGGCTGCACTACAGAAAATATGGGTTTTGAGGGAGGTACCCTTTAAGATTACCATTGCCTTAAAACTATATACCCTCTGGCTGTATTGTGTGTAATAATACCAGTGTTTCTGGACACTGCAGTGGTCACAGGGGCATGAAGGTGAAACGCTATACGTCACCGCCTAGGACCTCTGGGAGTAAAAATGTATTCGTATATTATAATATATACTGTTGGGAAACATAGGGGCATATTTATAAACGATCGCCATTTTGCTAATGCACAACATCGCAATGGCAAATAGCGTTATCGCTGTAGTTTTAAAGCAGATTATCGCTGCTGCGATATGCAGTGGTATTATCAGTGATGTATGCCAGCAACATTGCCATGTTCATTGCGTTCTGGTATCTCAGTGAAAGATCAATGGCACCATAAACAATCTACAATACCAGCCAGGGATGTAACCCGGGAATTGCTAACGTTAAGGGGGGACTTTTTCCAAAAAACCGTTAAGTATATGTGAAAACAAGACCCACATTTGACTATATTGGAAATAGAGAAAATCCAACATCAAAAATCCCCAATCGTATAACAGTAGATACTGGACCCTTTTTTTATGTGGAAAACACTGCACAATGTACTGACACCTGCCATGTACCCACTGACAGGTTACATATATTGGCACTTATGTGTTTTATCGCCACCTCAGACTTGGCGAATTTTAAGGTTGGTGATAGCAGCAGTGATACATTAAGTCCAAATTTGCCGATAACAGTGGCGAAATATTTATAAACATGCCCTATGGTTCTTTGTTTTTGTCCTTTTTATTTTTAGCTGAGCCAAGCTTTATTATTTTAAATTTGTAATTTTTACAAATGGGAAGGTTAATTGTCTCTGAAACCGAAATCCATTATCCAGTATTCATAGTTTTCTGCAAGTGATACAAATGTTTTATGTTTTTTAATTCCACTCAAAACCTCTAAATAGTTGCATACATGTCAAACTTTAATTAGAGGGGTTGGGAAAGATACCAAAGGAAGAGTCACAGGAGCAATCAGCCAATGAAATAAACAGGTAGTTACTACTTTAATGATATTACTAACATGTGTTAGGCCAGTGCCACACAGGATGCATTTAGGATTCCTTAGGATCCTTTACTTGTTTAAATTGTGCTTTTGCTGAATAAATTAAAGGCACTATTCATTTATATATTAATCAGTCTTACAAAATGTTTTGAGGGCTTTTGGCCAAAGTCTGTATTATGTTGTCTATGACTAGGAACAGGCTAACATTCACGGGTGCTCATTTAAGGACAATTATACTCACCTCCCCCTTCTTTCTTTCCCCCCATTCATGCAAAGTACACAGGATGAGGACCTAAAACGCAAAGTCCTCACCTCTGTACTTTACAAAAGTCCTGCACTACTTTCTTGTAATCTCCCTTGACGCTACCTCCTCGCTGGCACTTTGAGTGACGGGTTGCGAGGCAGCCAATGAGAGGATGCTCTCTGCAAGGAGGCGTTTCTTCCCATTGGCTGCCTCCCTGGCTGTCACTGACAGTGCCAGTGGGAGGATCCGACCGGAGCGACGAGGGGGAGTAGAAGTGCAGGACTTTGTTGAAGTACCCAGAGGTAAGGACTTTGGTTTTCAGTTCTCACCCCTGGGTACTTTTCAGGAATGGATCGGGGAAATGGTGAGTATATTGTCCTTTAATGCCAACGAGGTCTATGCTGCTATTTTTTATTGCTTTATTTGCATTTCTAAGAAAATATTCTTGCATGTTACTGGTCTTTATCTAGTGTCTACCTGTACTACTTAAAAGTTGTTTGTAGATATAGCAATTAAAGAATTTTATTTATCATTCTTTATAACAATAAGATTTTCTCTACAATGAATAAGATTTTCGAGTTCATGCCATCTTGCTTACTCCATTAAACAAACTGTAGCAACTAGAAAGGGAAAGTTCAGATTAAACCTTGAATTTGGCTTGCACGCTGCAAAGTGAATGTGTGTGTCTTTGCTGCAGGTTTTAAAACTCAATAACCTTGCTATGGCAATGAAAGAGAAATGTCATAATCCATTCGATTCAGGCCGAGGCTGTTATTTTTGAGGATGGTGCATGGGAATGGCACCAAAAATGGTCATCACATGGTCACTTCAATTGGGCCTCAATTGCGTGTTAAAACAGCCTTATGTGGCCTAGACCTCAATACGTACTTTTTATTATTGTTTTATGGCTGCCAAAGGTGGGTGTATTAGTAAGTTTGTGTATCTGTGACTGCGGGGTCGGCGTATGTTTTGAGTTTATACCCTGTAAAACTAACTTATTGAACTTATGGAAACTGTGGGAGTGCCATGGAAACAAAAGAATGTGGCGGGTATGTAGGGGTCATCATAGTGTGTGTGTACTGGTAGCTCCGGCCCGCGGAAGGGACCGGAGCGTCTGACCTGAGGCGGGTGGGTCAGCAGGGGATGCTGGGAGGTATAGTCCTGGGTCGCAGACGACTCCTGGCGAGATCCCATGAGAGTCTGGCCGACGACGTCATCACATCATTACGCAAGCCCGGATTGGCCGCGGCCGGTCTCGCGAGAGGCAGATGATGACGTCATGGTGACGTCATCGAGTTATAAAAGGGGGCGGAGCACGAGGCTCAGGCGCTGGCAGGGAGTGCTGGCAGGGAGAAGAATCTTCTCCCACTCAAGCAACACACAGGCAATCTTTTAGAGAAATCAAGATAATGGAGAACGCTGAGCACTGCTGGACAGGTAAGGGAGAGGGTCAGTGCGGAAGGGGCGGGTTGGCTGCAGGAAATGTTGCAGAGGGGTTCACTGACTGGGAACCCTGAGACTAGGGCTAGGCCCAATACCAATCTGCCAGCCGGTTGGCCTGTATGCCGACCCATCACCCCCGTATGATTGAGTCCCAATCCCCCCACTCCAATCGTAGGCCACGGGGGGCACAGGTGGTGAGAGCGCCACCCCTGGTGCAGGGCATCTACTGAAGGCTTATTAAGAGCCTTCCACACCATCCATCCATACCTGTTAGCCAGTCTGCACCGCGTAGAGCCCCCCTTGCGGTGGTGACAGAGGAGGTTGTGCCCCCCGCTGCCGCCGAATCAGCAGCTAATAGAGGGAGAACCAGGGGCAGGGGAGGCCGTGCCCCTTGGTTGCAGAGAACCCCCCGCCCAGCGTCGCAGCAGCATCGGCGGGGAAGTGGCCCAAGACGCCCTGCCACATAGGCAGGATGACGCGTCATATGACGGCGAACAGAATTCGTGGACGCTAGGTCCACTATTAGAGGGATGACCCCAGCGCAAACCAGGATGAGGGACGTAGAGGAGAGAAGGGGGTCCAGAGCCAGGAGCCTTCCCAGAAGCCCGTCTAGAAGGGAAAGGAATAGTCGTGAGCGTAGGAGGAAGAGGAGCAGATACTCCTCGCGGAGGAGAGCAGTGAGGACTCTCACAGACGAGGCGCAGGGAAAAGCGCAGGAGGATCGTCGCCGATACCGTTCCCCATCCTGGGACGCAGCAGGCGATGCAGGTCCCGTCCCTACTCCTCTACATAAGACAGCAGCAGGAGATCTTCACAGCCCCACCGGAAAAGGATCCCAGGAGGGACATATCCGCTGCACGGAAGGGGTCCAGCACTCAGCAGGTGATGTCGGAAGGGCCAGGAAGGGCACTATGCTGCTGCAGTCCCGTCTTCAAGTCGGTGAGTCTGCTTGTGCGGGGGCTTGGGGTACAACAACGGGGAGTGAGGGTAGCGAGTACCCCCTTTTGAGTTGCGCTGCGTCCGCTAGCGCTGTTAATTGCATTTACTTTACTCGGCAGGCTGGCGGAAGATGAAGAGGAAGCGCTGTAGCAGTGGATTTGTCTCCCCGCTGATCAGCTGATAGACCGGTTGAGCTCCGGACACGTAAGTGATGTCAGTTATGCGACTAGGACTTAATGGAACAAATCAACCAATCAGACGGCAGGGGAAAAAATCCGTCTGATGGCTAGTCACGTCTCGCGTAACTTACGCTTTCAGAGCTCAACCGGTCTATCATCAGCCAATCAGCAGGGAGACAAATCCACTGCTACAGCGCTACTCTCTCTCTGCCTGCCAGCGCCAGAAAGTAAAGGATTATCGTATCGGTCAGAGCAAGTGACAAGAAATTTACATGAAGGAAGGAAGCTGCGACTGTCACCTGTGAGGAAGCCATCATGGAGCTTCTGTTGCTGCAGCCTGCAGGTCTGAGTTGTCCGACCGGATCCCTGACTGACACTGTGAGAGTGTTTGTGTGTGTGAGAGAGAGCGTGTGTAGAGAGAGAGAACTGTGAGTGTGTTTGTGTGTGTGTGTAAAGAGAGAGTGAGTGTGTGTGTGTGTGTGTGTGGTGTAGAAAGAAGTGTGGGTGAGTGTGTGTGAGTGTGTGTGTGTGTATTGAGTGTGGTGTGTGTGTATGAGTGTATGAAAGTGTGTGTGTTGTGAGTGTGTTGTGTGTTTGTGAGTCATTGTGTGTGTGAGAGAGAGTGACCGTGGTGTGTTTGTGTGGTTGTGTGTAAGGGAGTGGTGTGGTGTGAAGTGTGAGGTTGAGTGTGTGGGGTGTGTATTGTGTGTTTAGTGTGTGTATGTATATATGTGTGAGGTGTTTGAGTGCGTGTGTGAGTATGTGGTGTGTATGAGAGTGTGTGAGTGAGTGTGTGTGTGAGGCTGCACTGAGTGCTGCATGTGGAGCAAAAGAAGGACCGAAGGGGCACTTTTGGAAGTTTGCCATTTCCTACTAAAGGCCGGTGCTGATCCAGAGATTCCAGACAGCAAGATGTTAGCCCTGCACCATGCCTGCGGCAGGAGACTGAGCACAAGCTTGTGGAACTTCTGCTTGCTGCTGGAGTGGTTGTAAATGCTGCAGACTATAATGGTGTCCTGCCACTAAGCTGTGTCCTGCAAAGTGCTGAGTTTTACAAGGAAAAGAGGCCCAAACTCACTGTGCAATTCCTTTTCAACCATGCGTTGCGCTGCGTGCGCTAGCGCTGTTAATTGCATTACTTTACTCGGCAGGCTGGCGGATGAAGAGGAAGCGCTGTAGCAGTGGATTTGTCTCCCCGCTGATCAGCTGATAGACCGGTTGAGCTCCGGACACGTAAGTGATGTCAGTTATGCGACTAGGACTTAATGGAACATCAACCAATCAGACGGCAGGGGAAAAAATCCGTCTGATTGGCTAGTCACGTCTCGCGTAACTTACGCTTTCAAGACTCAACCGGTCTATCATAGCCAATCAGCAGGGAGACAAATCCACTGCTACAGCGCTACTTCCTCTTCTGCCTGCCAGCGCCAGAAGTAAAGGGATTATCGTATCGGTCAGAGCAAGTGCAAGAAATTTACATGAAGGAAGAAAGCTGCGACTGTCACCTGTGAGAAGCCATCATGGGAGCTTCTGTTGCTGCAGCCTGCAGGTCTGAGTTGTCCGGACCGGATCCCTGACTGACACTGTGAGAGAGTGTTTTGTGTGTGTGAGAGAGAGCGTGTGTAAGAGAGAGAGAGTGACTGTGAGTGTGTTTGTGTGTGTGTGTGAGAGAGGGTGAGTGTGTGTGTGTGTGTGTGTAAGAAGAGAGTGGGTGAGTGTGTTGTGAGTTGAGTATGTGTGTGTTTGGTGTGTTGTGTGTGTTGGTGTATGGTGGGTGTGTGTGGTGTGTGGTGTGTGTGAGTATTGTGTGTGGGGAGTGCCGTGGTGTTTTTGTGTGAGTGTGTGTGTAAGAGGAGAGTGTATGTGTGTGTAAGAAGAGAGTGAGTGAGTGTGTGTGAGTGTAGTATGTGTGTGTATTAGTGTGTGTATGTATATATGTGTGTTGTGTTTGAGTGCGTGTTGTTGTGTGTAAAGTATGTGAGTGTGTATGAGATTGTGTTATGTGAGTGTGTGTGTGAGGCTGCACTGAGTGCTGCATGTGGAGCAAAAGAAGGAACCGAAGGGGCACTTTTGGAAGTTTGCCATTTCCTACTAAAGGCCGGTGCTGACCCAGATTCCAGACAGCAAGATGTTAGCCCCTTGCACCATGCCTGCAGCAGGAGAGCTGAGCACAGGCTTGTGGAACTTCTGCTTGCTGCTGGATGGTTGTAAATGCTGCAGACTATAATGGTGTCCTGCCACTAAGCGGTGTCCTGCAAAGTGCTGAGTTTTACAAGGAAAAGAGGCCCAAACTCACTGTGCAATTCCTTTTCAACCATGGGGCATGCTGCTTCTGTCCAGAGGCTTTTGGCAAGGTAAATATCTGCTCCTGCCTCCTGGCAATGCTCCATCTTCTGTGATATGTTTACAATGCATATAACTGGTATGATAGCAGATATTTATGGAATAACAATATGACCCTATTATTATAACATAAGGGACTCTAAAGCTGCAGCTGTAAATTATCCATAAGGGAAATGGATAATGTATTTAAAGCATATAATATATGGTCTGGGTATCAATATAATATTTATTTATCAGAAGCATATTAGATTATGTAGATAGATTAGATAGATAGATAGATAGATAGATAGATAGATAGATAGATAGATAGATAGCAGAGATAGATAGATAGACACAGTGATAGCAAGATAGATAGATAAATAGCATAGATAATAGATAATAGCATAGATAGATGGTAGATAGATAGACAGAGATAGATAGATAGAGATATATAGAAGAGTTAGATAGATAGATAGATAGATCGATAGAAGAGATAGATAGATAGATAGATAGATAGATAGATAGATAGATGATAGATATAGATAGATAATAGATAGATAGATAGATACAGAGATTTATAGATGGATAGACAGAGACAGATAGATAGATAGATAGCAGAGATAGATAGATAGCAGAGATAGATAGATCCATAGCAGATTAGATAGGTAGATAGATAGACAGAGATAGATAGATAGACAGAGATAGATAGATAGACAGAGATAGATAGATAGACAGAGATAGATAGAAGAGTTAGATAGATAGATAGAGAGAGAGAGAGAGATAGACAGAGATATATAGACGGATAGACAGAGACAGATAGATAATAGATAGATAGATGATAGATAGAAAAAATAGCAGAGATAGATAGACAAATAGATAGACAGATAGATAGAATAGTTATGATAGATAGATAGATGATAGATGATAGATAGATAGATAGATAGATAGATAGTGATAGATAGATATATATATAGATAACAGAGATAGATAGATAGGACAGAGACGATAGATAGATAGATAGATAGATAGAAGATAGATAGATAAGATAGATAGAATAGATAGACAGAGAGATAGATAAGATTCTATCTATCTCTGTCTATCTATCTATCTCTGTCTATCTATCTATCTCTGTCTATCTATCTACCTATCTAATCTGCTATTTATCTATCTATCTCTGCTATCTATCTATCTCTGCTATCTATCTATCTATCTGTCTCTGTCTATCCATCTATAAATCTCTGTTATCTATCTATCTATCTATCTATCTATCTATCTATCTATCTATCTATGTCCTCTATCTCTGTCTATCTAATCTCTGCTATTTTTCTTCTATCTATCATCTATCTATCTATCTATCTACTCTTCTCTGTCTATCCGTCTATATATCTCTGTCTCCTCCTCTATCTCTCTCATCTATCTCATCTAACTCTTCTATCTATCTCTGTCTATCTATCTATCTCTGTCTATCTATCTATCTCTGTCTATCTATCTATCTCTGTCTATCTATCTACCTATCTAATCTGCTATGTATCTATCTATCTCTGCTATCTATCTATCTCTGCTATCTATCTATCTATCGTCTCTGTCTATCCATCTATAAATCTCTGTTATCTATCTATCTATCTATCTATCTATCTATCTATCTATCTATCTATCTATCTATCTATCTATCTATCTATCTACTATCTCTCTATCGATCTATCTATCTATCTATCTAACTCTTCTATATCTCTATCTATCTATCTCTGTCTATCTATCTACCTATCTATCTATGCTATTTATCTATCTATCTATGCTATTTATCTATCTATCTCTGCTATCTATCTGTGTCTATCTATCTATCTCTGCTATCTATCTATCTATCTATCTATCTATCTATCTATCTATCTATCTATCTAATCTATCTACATATCTAATATGCCTTCCTGATAAATAAATATTATTATTGATACCCAGACCATATATTATATGCTTTAAATACATTATCCATTTCCCTTATGGAATTTACAGCTGCAGCTTTAGAGTCCCTTATGTTTAATAATAGGGTCATATTGTTATTCCCATAATTATCTGCTATCATACAAGTTATATGCATTGTAAACATATCACAGAAGATGGAGCATTGCCAGGAGGCAGGAGCAGATATTTACCTTGCCAAAAGCCTCTGGACAGAAGCAGCATGCCCCATGGTTAAAAGGAATTGCAGTGAGTTTGGGCCTCTTTTCCTTGTAAAACTCAGCACTTTGCAGGACACGCTTAGTGCAGGACACCATTATAGTCTGCAGCATTTACAACCACTCCAGCAGCAAGCAAGTTCCACAAGCTTGTGCTCAGCTCTCCTGCCTGCAGGCATGGTGCAAGGGGCTAACATCTTGCTGTCTGGAATCTCTGGGTCAGCACCGGCCTTTAGTAGGAAATGGCAAACTTCCAAAAGTGCCCCTTCGGTTCCTTCTTTTGCTCCACATGCAGCACTCAGTGCAGCCTCACACACACACTCACTCACACACTCTCATACCACTCACATACTTTCACACACACACACACGACTCAAACACACTCACACAATATAACATACACACCTATACACACACATACTCACACTCACACACACTCACCCTCACTCCTTCTTACACACACACATATTACTCTCTCTCTTACACACACACTCACACAAACACACTCACGGTCACTCTCCTCTCACACACAACTTCACACACACACCACACACTCACACACACACACTTTCATACACTCATACACACACACACACACTCTAATACACACACATACTCACACTCACACACACTCACCCTCACCTCTCTTCTTACACACACACACCACACACTCACTCTCTCTCTTACACACACACACAAACACACTCACAGTCACTCTCTCTCTCTTACACACGCTCTCTCTCACACACACAACACTCTCTCACAGTGTCAGTCAGGGATCCGGTCCGGACAACTCAGACCTGCAGGCTGCAGCAACAGAAGCTCCCATGATGGCTTCTCACAGGTGACAGTCGCAGCTTCCTTCCTTCATGTAAATTTCTTGCTCACTTGCTCTGACCGATACGATAATCCCTTTACTTTTCTGGCGCTGGCAGGCAGAAGAGAGAAGTAGCGCTGTAGCAGTGGATTTGTCTCCCTGCTGATTGGCTGATGATAGACCGGTTGAGCTCTGAAAGCGTAAGTTACGCGAGACTGACTAGCCAATCAGACGGATTTTTTCCCCTGCGTCTGATTGGTTGATTTGTTCCATTAAGTCCTAGTCGCATAACTGACATCACTTACGTGTCCGGAGCTCAACCGGTCTATCAGCTGATCAGCGGGGAGACAAATCCACTGCTACAGCGCTTCCTCTTCATCTTCCGCCAGCCTGCCAGTAAAGTAAATGCAATTAACAGCGCTAGCGCACGCAGCGCAACGCATGGTTGAAAAGGAATTGCACAGTGAGTTTGCCTCTTTTCCTTGTAAAACTCAGCACTTTGCAGGACACAGCTTAGTGGCAGGACACCATTATAGTCTGCAGCATTTACAACACACCCAGCAGCAAGCAGAAGTTCCACAAGCTTGTGCTCAGCTCTCCTGCCTGCAGGCATGGTGCAAGGGGCTAACATCTTGCTGTCTGGAATCTCTGGATCAGCACCGGCCTTTAGTAGGATGGCAAATTCCAAAAGTGCCCCTTCGGTTCCTTCTTTTGCTCCACATGCAGCACTCAGTGCAGCCTCACACACACACTCACTCACACACTCTCATACACACTCACATACTTTCACACACCGCACTCAAACACACTCACACATATATACATACACACACTAATACACACACATACTCACACTCACACACACTCACCCTCACTCTCTTTCTACACACACTACTCCACTCTCTCTTACACACACCTCACACAAACACACTCACGGTCACTCTCTCTCACACACACACAATACTTTCACACACAACCCACACACTCACACCACACACTTTCATACACCATACACACACACACACACTCTAATACACACACACTACTCACACTCACACACACTCACCCCCTCTCTTTCTACACACACACACACACACACACTCACTCTCTCTCTTACACACACAACAAACACACTCACAGTCACTCTCTCCTCTACACACGCTCTCTCTCACACACACAAACACTCTCTCACAGTGTCAGTCAGGGATCCGGTCCGGACAACTCAGACCTGCAGGCTGCAGCAACAAGCTCCCATGATGGCTTCCTCACAGGTGACAGTCGCAGCTTCCTTCCTTCATGTAAATTTCTTGCTCACTTGCTCTGACCGATACGATAATCCCTTACTTTCTCTGGCGCTGGCAGGCAAAGAGGAAGTAGCGCTGTAGCAGTGGATTTGTCTCCCTGCTGATTGGCTGATGATAGACCGGTTGAGCTCTGAAAGCGTAAGTTACGCAGACGTGACTAGCCAATCAGACGGATTTTTTCCCCGCCGTCTGATTGGTTGATTTGTTCCATTAAGTCCTAGTCGCATAACTGACATCACTTACGTGTCCGAGCTCAACCGGTCTATCAGCTGATCAGCGGGGAGACAAATCCACTGCTACAGCGCTTCCTCTTCATCTTCCGCCAGCCTGCCGAGTAAAGTAAATGCAATTAACAGCGCTAGCGCACCGCAGCGCAACTCAAAAGGGGGTACTCGCTACCCTCACTCCCCGTTGTTGTACCCCAAGCCCCAGCACAAGCAGACTCACCGACTCCTGAAGACGGGACTGCAGCAGTAGCGCCCTTCCTGGCCCTTCCGACATCACCTGCTGAGTGCTGACCCCTTCCGTGCAGCGGATATGTCCCTCCTGGGATCTCTTTCCGGTGGGGCTGTGAAGATCTCCTGCTGCTGTCTTATGTAGAGGAGTAGGAAGGGACCTGCATCGCCTGCTGCGCTCCCAGGATGGGGAACGGTATCGGCGACGATCCCTCCTGCGCTTTTCCCTGCGCCTCCGTCTGTGAGAGTCCTCACTGCTCTCCTCCGACGAGGAGTATCTGCTCCTCTTCCTCCTACGCTCACGACTATCCTTTCCCTTCTAGACGGGCTTCTGGGAAGGCTCCTGGCTCTGGACCCCCTTCTCTCCTCTACGTCCCTCATCCTGGTTTGCGCTGGGTCATCCCTCTAATATGGACCTAGCGTCCACGAATTCCTGTTCGCCGTCATATGACGCGTCATCCTGCCTATGTGGCAGGGCGTCTTGGGCCACTTCCCCGCCGATGCTGCTGCGACAGCTGGGCGGCGGTTCTCTGCAACCAAGGGGCACGGCCTCCCCTGCCCCTGGTTCTCCCTCTATTAGCTGCTGATTCGGCGGCAGCGGGGGGCACAACCTCCTCTGTCACCACCGCAAGGGGGGCTACACGCGGTGCAGACTTGGCTAACAGGTATGGATGGTGTGTGGGAAGCTCTTAATAAGCCTTCAGTAGAGTGCCCTGCACCTAGGGGTGGCGCTCTCACCACCTGTGCCCCCCGTGGCCTACGATTGGAGTGTGGGGGATTGGGACTCAATCATACGGGGGTGATGGGTCGGCATACAGGCCAACGGCTGGCAGATCTGGTATTGGGCCTAGCCCTAGTCTCAGGGTTCCCAGTCAGTGAACCCCTCTGCAACATTTCCTGCAGCCAACCCGCCCCCTTCCCACTGACCCTCTCCCTTACCCTGTCCAGCAGCGCTCAGCGTTCTCCATTATCTTGATTTCTCTAAAAGATTGCCTGTTGTGTTGCTCTGAGTGGGAGAAGATTCTTCTCCCGCCAGCACTCCCTGCCAGCGCCTGAGCCTCGTGCTCCCCCCTTTTTATAACTTCGATGACGTCACCACTGACGTCATCATCCTGCCTCTCGCGAGACCGGCCGCGGCCAATCCGGCTTGCGTAATGATGTGATGACGTCGTCGGCCAGACTCTCATGGGATTCTCGCCAGGAGTCGTCTGCGACCCAGGACTATACCTCCCAGCATCCCCTGCTGACCCCACCCGCCTCAGGTCAGACGCTCCGGTCCCTTCCGCGGGCCGGAGCTACCAGTACAACACACCTACTGATGACCCCTACATACCCGCCACATTCTTTTGTTTCCATGGCACTCCCACAGTTTCCATAAGTTCAATAAGTTAGTTTTACAGGTTATAAAACTCAAAACATAGCCGCCACCCCGCAGTCACAGATACCACACACTTACTAATACACCACCTTTGGCAGCCATAAAACAATATAAAAAGTACGTATTGAGGTCTAGGCCACATAAGGCTGTTTTAAACACGCAATTGAGGCCCAATTGGAGTGACCATGTGATGACCATTTTGGTGCCATTCCCATGCACCATCCTCAAAAATAACAGCCTCGGCCTGAATCAGAATGGATTATGACATTTCTCTTTCATTGCCATAGCAAGGTTATTGAGTTTTAAAACCTGCAGCAAAGACACACACATTCACTTTGCAGCCTGTCAAGCCAAATTCGGTTTATATCTGAACTTTCCCTTTCTAGTTGCTACAGTTTGTTTAATGGAGTAAGCAAGATGCATGAACTCGAAAATCTTATTCATTGTAGAGAAAATCTTATTGTTATAAAGAATGATAAAAAAAATTCTTTAATTTGCTTATATCTACAAACAACTTTTAAGTGTACAGGTCAACACTAGATAAAGACCAGTAACATGCAAGAATATTTTCTTAGAAATGCAAATAAAGCAATAAAAAATAGCAGCCATAGACCTCGTTGGCATTAAAGGACAATTTACTCACCATTCTTCCCCGATCCATTCCTGAAAAGTACCCAGGGTGAGGAACTGAAACACAAAGTCCTTACCTCTGGGTACTTCACAAAAGTCCTGCACTTCTTACTCCCCCTCGTCGCTCCGGTCGGATCCTCCCACTGGCACTGTCAGTGACAGCCAGGGAGGCCACAATGGGAGAAACGCCTCCTTGCAGAGAGCATCCTCTCATTGGCTGCCTCGCAACCCGTCACTCAAAGTGCCAGCGAGGAGGTAGCGTCAAGGGAGATTACAAGAAAGTAGTGCAGACTTTTGTAAAGTACCTAGAGGTGAGGACTTTGCGTTTTTAGGTCCTCATCCTTGTACTTTGCATGAATGGGGGGGAAGAAAGAAGGGGGAGGTGAGTATAATTGTCCTTAAATGAGCACCCGTGAATGTTAGCCTGTTCCTAGTCATAGACAACATAATACAGACTTGGCCAAAAGCCCTCAAAACATTTTGTAAGACTGATTAATAATAAATGAATAGTGCCTTAATTTATTCAGCAAAAGCACAATTTAAACAAGTAAAGGATCCTAAGGAATCCTAAATGCA
Organism: Hymenochirus boettgeri; assembly: GCA_019447015.1. Lineage (NCBI taxonomy): Eukaryota > Metazoa > Chordata > Amphibia > Anura > Pipidae > Hymenochirus > Hymenochirus boettgeri. The sequence continues at coordinate 227,878,969 of CM033474.1, read as the reverse complement.
TCCTGTGTGCACTGGCCTAACACAATGTTAGTAATATCATAAAGTAGTAACTACCTGTTTATTTTCATTGGCTGATTGCTCCTGTGACTCTTCCTTTGGTATCTTTCCCAACCCCTCTAATTAAAGTTTGACATGTATGCAACTATTAGGGTTTAGAGGAATTGAGGGAATTAAACAACATAAACATTTGTATCACGCAGAAAACTATGTAATACTGGATAATGGATTTCGGTTTCAGAGACAATTAACCTCCCATTTGTAAAATTACAAATTTAAAATAATAAAGCTTGGCTCAGCTAAAAATAAAAAGGACAAAAACAAAGAACCATAGGGCATGTTTATAATATTTCGCCACTGTTATCGGCAAATTTGGACTTAATGTCATCACTGCTGCTATCACACCACCTTAAAATCGCCAAGTCTGAGGTGGCGATATAAAACACATAAGTGCCAATATATGTAACCTGTCAGTGGGTACATGGCAGGTGTCAGTACATTGTGCAGTGTTTCCACTATAAAAAAGGGTCCAGTATCTACTGTTATACGATTGGGGATTTTTGATGTTTGGATTTTCTCTATTTCCCAATATAGTCAAATGTGGGTCTTGTTTTCACATATACTTAACGGTTTTTTTGGAAAAAGTCCCCCCTTTAACGTTAGCAATTTCCCGGGTTACATCCCTGGTCTGGTATTGTAGATTGTTTATGGTGCCATTGATCTTTCACTGAGATACCAGACTTAACGCAATGAACATGGCAATGTTGCTGGCATACATCACTGATAATACCACTGCATATCGCAGCAGCGATAATCTGCTTTAAAACTACAGCGATAACGCTATTTGCCATTGCGATGTTGTGCATTAGACAAAATGGCGATCGTTTATAAATATGCCCCTATGTTTCCCAACAGTATATATTAATAATATACGAATACATTTTTACTCCCAGAGGTCCTAGGCGGTGACGTATAGCGTTTCACCTTCATGCCCCTGTGACCACTGCAGTGTCCAGAAACACTGGTATTATTACACACAATACAGCCAGAGGGTATATAGTTTTAAGGCAATGGTAATCTTAAAGGGTACCTCCACCCTAAAACCCATATTTTTCTGTAGTGCAGCCTCCCCTGTCCCAGCCTCAACCGCATTGTCAGTTTTTTAAAAAAATATCCAATCACTTACTTACCAGCCTTCGTTCCCGTGGCATCTGCCAGTAATGTATACTTCTGCGAAGGAAGTAACATTAGGGGTGGGACCGGCAGCCATCTTGTGATTGGCTGCAAGGCAATCACAGACACGGCTGCCGGGTATGGAGAACGGCGCTGGAAAGATGCTCGTAAGTAATCTGATATTTATTTTAAAGCTGACAATGCGGTTGGGTCTGGGGAGGCTATACTACAGAAAAGCGCTTTTAAGAAAGCACTTACAAACCAATGCAATGGTTGTGAATGGTGGGAGGGAGGGGGGAATCTGCTCCCCGGGGCATGTCTGCAAACCTCCCAGAGGGGATAGAAGAGGCAGGCAAACAGGCTCCTGCTCTTCATTTCCTGGACTTTGGGAAAGAACTACAGGAGAACCATTTGGAGCAAAGATGTAAGGTAAGGATTTATTACACTACACAGTGGGGCCAGTAGTGGGTTAATATTTTTTTTGGGGGTGGATATGCCCTTTAATTTGTTCCAGAGACTGTCAGCCTTATCCAAATTCTATGCACAAGACTTATTTATCAGGAGTGAGCCCTCGCATATGTTGGGAGCAGGGTGTTGCTGAACTACCACTCTAGGTAGAATGCAATAAATGGGCGCTAGTGGTTCTTGAACTTAAACTGTATCTTATTTATTAACAGTACAATATTAATTAAAGCATTGCAATTAGCACAATGAAGGTGGCATAGTATGGTATAGATATCACATAAATACTCACAAACCAGAGCAATCAGAAACAGCATAAATAACAATCAGCTGTTAGTGCCACCCAGCTCTCAGGTCACTGTAGTGGAATCTTCTACCCCTGTGTCTGGCACTATGTCTCTATTCTTGGTGGTATTCGCAGGACTCTAGTCCTTACTAAATCTCCTTGTTAGAGCTCAGGCTGCTCACTAGCTACCCACTGCTATCCATCACCTGGATGATCTATAACAGGGACTAATCTCTCACTAACTGGGCCACCTGTTTTAGGTTCTTCCCTTCTCCCCTGGGGAAACTCCAGGACTTCAGAAAGAGGCTGACCACTGGTTGAGCTCTCTTTTATACTTTTACACAGCAAACCCTACTGGATAAATTCTGCCAGAACAAGAAGGAAAGTAGTTTACCAGTTCCCTACATAGTCATTTGGTTCTAAAATAACATTGTAAAATCTAGCATTACATAGTTATTTATTAAGCACTAGCAGTTGTACCCGCCATTGCCCGTGTACACTTGTGGGTAAAGAATTTTTTACGTTTGGCTTAGATGGAGAGACAGGCGGAAAAAGAAGTGCACAGTTGTTAATGTACGTCATGTATTTTTAGTTATGAGTTGAGGAGGGCATTGCTTGAGGGACGTGTAGCACATATGTTTACTGCAAAACCTTACATCATGTTATCAGTTTTTCCACTTGGAGCATAAATATACAAATGTTGTGGTGAACCTACTCATGAACATGCTACGTTGGGAAAACATGTTCATTGTAACTGAATCGCGAGCACTTGAGCAACTGATGGCGTCTGATCATGTGACATGCGGCTCTTTGTCTGTGTTGTTAAAGTCGGGCTTCATTCTGTTGCGCTGTCTGAATGTTGTGTGTTTTATTAAGCGTGCTAAATTATATGCACATCAGTTAGCAGTATGTCACTTTGTTTGCACTTTAACACTTTACCCTTGCACAAGGACCAGTGTGAAGTGTGTGACATGTGGGCAGTGTCTGTCTGGTGCTTAAGTCCAGGTAATGCAGGTAATTCCTATCCATACAAATATTACCCTGGAAAGACTATCAGGTAGATTCAATAAAAGTTCTTATGTTTAAAATGGTGCTATTTGCCCCAACAAATCAGATGTTAGCTTTCAAATGTTAAATAGATCTGATTGGTTGGGGCAAAATTTAGCACCATTTTAAACAATAAATGAATAGCACCATTTTAAACGATAAGAACTTTTATTGAATAACCCTGTATGTTACTATTGGTGATAAACCTACCCCCTAATGGATCCCTATGGGACCAAAGTAACCAGGAAGTGCAGTACAACCCTACCCCCCCCCCCCCCGCTTCACCCCTTAACTCGCCCATGGCTAACAATTACATTTTTAGATGAAGAGGAGGCCGCCATCACCTTACTATATGAACGAAGTTGAGCTGCACTAACTGTAGGTATCCAACCGATAGCCGCATTCTCTCCCGCTTTCACTCTTCTCACGCATTAATCACCAGCCGCTATGACCTCAACCGCATCACACACTAGATTAATGCGCGAGAGGAGTGAAACGGACAGAATGCGGATATCGGTTGGATACTTACAGTTACTGGTGCAGCTCAACTCCGGTTCCTATACTAAAGGTGATGGCGGCTTCCTCTTCATCTAAAATGTAAGTGTTAGCCTTTGGCAGGAGTCAAGGGGTGAGGCTGGAGTGGGTAGGGGGCTCTCCCATTACATTGCTCACAGGTCAGTCTTTGAATTAGGGTTAAGGGGTAGGTTATAATGGATATTGTACCCCCTATTGTAAATTATACGGATATCAAAAGTCACCTCGGAGTTCCGTGCCCGGATAAAAAGCACTCGGCCTGCGGCCTTGTGCTTTTATATGGTCACGGAACTCCTTGGTGACTTTTAATATTCTTATAATTTACAGTAGGGGTACATTATCCACTATATAAACCACATTTGCGTTTTTTGTCATTCTAAGAAATTTAAAGCAGAGCCTCCTGGAATGTGACCGTACAATTTCTCCTTTGAGAAACAAAATCGCATGCGATTGCGTATCGCAAATGAAAAGGCAATCCCATGCGTTGCCGTGATTGCAATGTTAGCAAAAATTGCGTGCGTAAATGCAAAACTATTGCGCTAGTGTGGCCTACCCCTAAGGGAAATGTCTGGTTCCCTCTGTTATAGCAGCTGTTGTTCTGTGTGTGCAGCTCTCTGAGTTGTTAGCCGTACATACGCTGTTGTTGTGTCACTGAAGTGGATTCGTCTGTGCTGTTGAAGTCGGGCAGCACACAGAGCCCAGGCCCTTCATCTGAGTTACTGAATTGGGGAATCCCACTCTGCAAGTGACGTGCAGGCTTTTTATTGGTCAAACTGGACTTCATAGGCGTTGCAGTTATGTTGAGTCATTCAGGGGTGTGGCTGTGTGGTGAGCGCATACATACATACATATATACATACATACATACAAGATTTCTGCTTTATATAGTAGATAGGTTAACTTACAATTAGTAAAATGAGAAATAATTTCATCCATGCCAATAGAATTTATCAATAATCTTGCAATTCAAAGAACCCAATAATATTTTGCTATAGAACAGACAAGTTAATTAAGGGCATGTCCACCCATAAAATGAAATTTCATACACCTCCCCAAAACCCAGATCCATTATACTTAGCTTTCCAAAGGTAAGTAAAGGTCCTTCGCCGCTAGGTGCTGCCCCCTGGTCCTGAAGCTCGACTACCTGGTCACCACTGTCAGCTATTTGCTGTGACATCATCATCATTGGTGCACCTTTGACTGGCAGCCGAGACCAGGAAGCAGCGCAGCAGCGAGGGACCGGATCGCGTAAGTATGTTTCGGGCATCTTTGGGAAAGTTAAGTAAAACGGATCTGGGGTTTGGGGGGTGCTAAACCTGTGTATGAAATTTTGTTTATGGGTGGACATGCCCTTAAGACTTAATTGAAAATACGGCTGTGGTGGGTGGGGGGGAGGCTGCACTACAGAAAAGGGCTTTTAAGAAAGTCTTAAAAACCAGTTGTAACGCTCCGGATCCCTTCGTATTCCTTCAGTCGGAATACCCCAATCTACAACCACTATCTTCGCCAATAGACACGCTCCCGTTTGCCAGGAGGCTAGATGTGCCTCACGAACACGGTTGCCCCTGGACTTACAGTGCAAGATATCCGAACTGAGGCCGGGAATCGAGAGAATCTGGAACGAAACTGACAGGCAAGGCACACGAGAGATACAAAGGTCAGAGACAAAAATACGGTACAGACAAGGAGCAGGCAAAAGCAGGGGTCAGGGACAGAGCAATAGGTCAGAACCAGAAGTCAGGCCACCAGGCACGGTACAGAGGGTTAGGCAAAAGCGTAGTCAGGAACAGAGCAGAGGTCAGGACAGGCAGATACAGATCAGAGTCAAATAACAGGCAAAAGTCGGTAACAGGAATCAACGAAAAAGCACACCACGAGCAAGAATATAAACTAAACCGCTATATCGGGCAGGGATACTAAGGGCTGATGGGTATAAATAATGCAGAGGGACCAATGGGGAAAGGAAGGACAGAGATATGTGAAGGGGATAGGATAGTTTAAACTTAACGAGCCCTCCTCCATCCAATGGGGAAAGCAGGAAGGGCGGAGGAAAGTAGGAAGTGGTGAATGAACACAACTAACTAACCCTCCTCCGACCAATTGATGATATAGAGGAGGATCGGAGGAGGCATGCAGCAGTGCCAGGCTGCCGGATGCGCGAGCACGAACCGGAACGGACGTGTGATGTCACTGCGCGCCGAGAGCCGGGACCGAGGAGAGACGCTGCAGAATCCCCGAGCAGGTAAGCCCCTTGATACACCAATGCAATGGTTGTGGGGTAACGGATCTGGGGTTTGGGGTGGGTGCTAAACTGTGTAACCTGTGTAACACTTTGTTACAATTTCATTAACATTTTCCAGCTGCTTTTAAAATGGTAAATTTTTGCATAGCATTTTTTTTTTGCAAAGGTAAAACGGCAGTAACATCTGCAAATATCTAGTGTTAAGTTAAAAAACTTGCAAAAATAGTCTAAACACCCGATTTTTCACCAAATGGAGTAACGAGTCAAGCACATGGTTTCGCTTTTTCTAAAGAAATATAAAAATCTTTTAGAACCCCACAGGATATTTTTTAAATTATGTTAAAGGACATGTTCACCCCAAAACTAACATTTTCCCACTGTTAGTGTTAAAAAATCCTTACCTTTTACTCTGCTCCTTATGGTTTCCTGCAGGGCCTGATGAATGTCCAGAAATCTGAAGAGTAGGAACCTCTCTGTGTCTCCTTAAATATGTAATTCGAATTCTGCCACTGGCATGCACATGTGCAGTCGAGCTCCCTCCCTCTCTAAATATGCCCCCTAGTTTTTTTTTAGTTTTTTTGTAGTATGCTTTGTTCTGGGTACACACAGACAAATGTTTCACTCGCTAGGGGCACATGGTCAGTCAGGACGAATAACTGTTGGTCACGTGAAAGTAGACGCGCTCTACGTTCATTGTAACTGATCGTGTGGTCCATAGGAGAATTGGTGATTACTGACATGTCTGGACGCCGGCAAAAATGAAACTTGCTGCACATTTTTCCCCTTAAACGTCAGATACATGGAAATATACTCCGGTTTGGCCACTGGCGTAACTACCAGGCCCGCCACAAGCCCAGTCTGCCCGATCAGCTGTTTTTAAACACAGCTCACGTGTATGAATGAAACATTTGCACAATCAGCTGTTTAAAGATCAGACCCCAACTTCCAGAACCAAACCGAAAGTTCGGGTCCGGTCTTTTAAACAGCTGATCGCTCGTATTTTCATTCATACATGCAATAATCTGTTTAAAAACAGCTGATCGGGGAGGGGCTCATCCTCCAATCGCACAGGCTCCTGCAGTTACGCGCCCTGGGTTTGGCCAAAAAAACTGCTTGTGTGTACCCATTTATTGTTAGTTAGGTTGCTCCTATTGCAGAGCTTCTTATAGACCACAACACACCTTGACCAACTCTTTTTTGGCAAAAATGACTTGGAAATATTGGTGATTTCACAATAATCACAATCAATCACCTGCCAGATCCAGTGAAATTATTAGTCAGGTTACTGAACACAGTCCGAATTATTAGCCAGTGAAAACAGAACAACCCAGAGCATTGGTCACTATTACCATTGTACCATTAAAATTACAGCCAATGGGTCCTATTGCAGAGGGTTGTCTCCTTTACTGTGCCCCCGGCTTATCTTGGTAAAGAACTATTTCTCAGCTTAATACAGGCAATATACCCTGCACTATGCTGTGAGACCCAGGCAGTGGATATCTCCTTGCTTCCAATGGTAAGAGTGAAAGCCTTAGGGCTGTTTGGAGTTATGCAACTCTGTGGGAGGGTTTCGTTTCTCTTCTCCAGTAACATGAAATTATAGTCAAATGCAGGTGTTTTCTCTCTCTGCAGCATTTGTATTTCATTTAAAGGAGCTGTCAGTCTGGAAACATTTATCTCTTCCTACCAAATGCTAAATGCTCACATGGGATGTTCTCAAAAAACCCCTTTCATTGTTTACGATGATTACGAGCCACACAAAAACAACATCCAATTTGGCATTCTGGAATTTTGTTGTACATACTAGAATATAGATCAATTTAAATAGGTTTTTGGTTAACCTTAATAATCCAGTCTGGAATAACAATGCAGTACTTTATTAAAGCTCTGATCCATTTAATTCTGTTTTTATTCCCCAATCAGAACCAGATGGACCAATAAAGCCACAAAGTAGAATACAAAAAGGAAAGGCCTAGGAGGGCTAATTTGTTAAAGTCAATCGCAAATTACATTGCATGGATTCTGCCCTAATGGTTTGCTGGCACAGCTTCATTTAATCAATTTCACTTAACAAAAACATCCTGGTTGGTGAATGAACAAGGAACATACTGTAAACGGGCAACATGTGGCCTACTGCATGGCCGAAGCACCATTAATGATACAGAGAATCTAACGTTTCTATCACTGGAATTTACTTATTTACAGAAAAAGTAAAATAAAAAATTAGCAAATATTGCTGTATACGCAATGCACCAAAATATTACTGTTTAAGTAATCTATAGCAGCGCTTCTCTACTCTGTCTAAATAGACTCTTCCTAAGTCAGGAATAAACTTAGGGGTAGATACAATATGGCACCATTCCATCTAAAACCCACGTTAACCCGAAGAAATTGGGGTTTATTGTTTTAGGAAATAGCGCTGTGCTAACGATCCAAAACCCTACCGTTAAGTTTTGCGCTACTTCGTGGCAGTACAGTTTGTGAAGCGTTAAAGTCGCGCTCCTTACCTTAGCCCGATACCGCAATGTAATACCTGACGTAATCTCAGTTATTGTACCCGGGATCGGGCTAAGGTAAGTAACACGATCTGCATATTGAATCTCCTGTTAGTACTTAAATACCTGATAAATAGAAACTAATCAAAAAATGTGTATTTCCACATGGTGATTAATTAAAGGCTTATACAGGCAGGCCCTGGGTTACAAACCAGATAATTCTGTAGGTTAGTTCTTACATTTGTAGTATGTAAGAACTGGTACATATCCTATGTAATGCAACTTAGATGTTAGTAGCATTTTTAAAAATGGATTTCAGTGCTTGAGACCAGATGTTGTTAACAGCTGCTTCTGTTACAGTGTAAGGTGGAAAGGGGAGGGCTGGTACAACCACCTGGCTGTACGCTCCTCGCAGACCTTCATGCTGCAATTGAAGGTCCATGGCATCAGGGGTTTTGGTTTGAAGCACTAAAGCAATTATAGTCAGCGCACTTCTAAGCAGTGATGCGCCAATTGTAAAGATTTTTTTAAAGTTGGATCCTATAGGATATCTGTGTATTCAATTAGATCAACTGGACTTGAAGTTTAGTTCTTGAAGACGTTTCACTAGTCATCTGACTGCTTTCTCAATTCAGAATGACTTGTACAAGAATCTGTGGCAATTAGGTTCCCTGGGATTTTCCAGGTTACATAATTGCTACAGATTCTTGTACAAGTCATTCTGAATGAGAAAGCCAGTCGGATGACTAGTGAAACGTCTTCAAGAACTAAACTTCAAGTCCAGTGATCTAATTGATTACAACAGATATACCATGACCTGGATGAATGAGAACCTTCCAAGCATGATCCTTTAGGGATGTATTACAGGAGTGAATTATAAAGAAAGCTCACTATGAAGGTGCAAATACTAGGTGTGTTGGAATGTTTTTATGTCTATAATTTAGTGTTTTTCACATACATTCTTGTGTATGATCACGCACCTTACTTCATTTATACCGTATATGGTTTGTTAACAGGATAATACATTTTAATAGCCCGTTTAAAATTGGAAAATTAAACTGATAAGACAGCACAGGTTAGAACAGGTTCCCTTCAGTTACTGATGCATAACTGTAGCGATGATATGTTTCATTCAACAGGTACTTAGCAGATCAGTCTTGGAAGATTAGGCAGAAAATTATTTCCTGTGGGAAAGCAAATTATTGTCTATTGCTGTCTATGGCAGGAATTCTGAACCAACATTTGGTAAATCATCTTACGCACATAAAAACTAATTGTTACATTACATAATGATTACGTTTATGATGGCTAAAAGGAATTTTTTGTCTGTCAGATTTAAATTTCACTAATATAGAAATGGAATGATACCAAATAGGTCCACCTCTAATTATTCTCTTTTATTGCAATAGACCATGGAGCACTGAAGTCCTAAGTTCGATTCTACCCTTGGACACACCTGCAGGAGTTTGCCCCCAATAATACTGATAGGTTGTATGTGTAAATAAATGTGCTTAGATTGTAAGCTCTTCGGGCAGGGCCTGATGTGAATGTATACATGTACGGAAGATGTTAGCGCTATATAAATCCACAATAATAATAATAATAATTGCTCATAAACAGAGATCTACCTTATTTCCTGGGAAGTGCACATCCTATATACTAAAAGAGCTGTAAATATTATGGATGATGGACGCAAAAGCGTGAGCTCCCGCGCAGAGCTTAGAGAAGAAGACAAGCCCCATAACGGTAATGAGGGGGGTGGCGGGGGGTGTGAAGGAGAGAGACGCCGGGGGGGGGGGGGTTGGAGGGAGAGAGATGCTGGGGGTGAGTGGGATGGAGGAAGATTTCAGTAGATTTCAATTTACTGAAATTTCAGTGGTGCTGGTTAATTGGGCCAAAATATGAGACCACATGTACACAACTACTGTCACACTTGTTTTGTTCCACTATTGAAATTTGGATCTATTGTTAACTAATGACTGATTTCAGATGGGACGGTTTCGTAGTTGTTCAGTGGCTCGTACAGGCTAAACATCTCAGTCTGTGCTTTATGATGTATCTGAAAGTTTGGAAAGTTGACAATAAAAGTCGGATTGCATTGTGGAAATGATGGCTTGCAGCATGTTGGATCTAACAGAGATTGACTTAATGCTTATGGTGTATTGTAAGTTTGGGAGAAACTATAGATGCCAGGATGACATCAATAAAATGAAACATGGAGTTTGATTTAGTGCGATGTCTGCCTGCCGCACTACTGCACGGCACTGCTGTGCGTTAACTCACAAAGCTACATGAAGTGCATTGTATACAGCGCATTGTGTCGCAGCTCATGTTTCCGCAGAAAATTGCACCAAAACGCTCTATAGTGCGAACAAAGCCTTAGTTGTGTGTGGTCAGGTTAAGCCATGATTTTGCACACCCTTGTTTTGTTCATTGGGATCACATTAAGGATTCATTCACACTTGATGAGTTTCTGTCCGTTTCCGGACAGAAACGCGTGTTGTGGTCTGTTTTTTAATGGATCGGATTGACCCATTCCGTTTCAAAAAACGTACTGACGCATGCATTTCGTTCCAAACGGATGCTTTTGATGAAAAATATGGGAAAAACGTAGCGCTTAAAAAGGACCAAAATGGACAAAAAACAATGGATGTCCGTTACAGGTTGGTCACTGTCAGGCCTGCCATACCCATGAGGTAAGTAAAGTGTAAAGTAACTGAAAGTATAAATCCAGCACATTGATAATGGCAGTGGCCATTTAAATGTAATTTATTTGTAGGTAGGTTTATTAAATTATTCAATATAATAAAACTGTCAATTGTTTTCTTCCCAAAGCTACAGAGACGAAACATATCTCTGTAAGTGATGTAAGTAGAAAATCCAAAAAATGTAACATCCACTTTTGATCAAGGGTATGTCCACTGGTGTAGATATTACCCATCCTACATCAATACTTTGTCTATTCTATTCAATTCTATTCAAAATAGGTTTTAAATATTCAACCTTCTAACTCAAAAATTATTTTTTATCTTTACGGAAAGGTGAAATTCCTGCTATATCTTCCATAATAGCAAAATTCATTCAACATTTAATAACAAAATTCATTCCCCCTTCCCCCTAATTTATCACAAATAACTTTTATATGGTCATGGACAAACCTATAATCATTTATCATTATATTGGGCATATGAAAAATACAAGGCCACAGGCCTATAAATTTATATCCATCACCATATTTCTTATTTTATTCTAATTTGTCCTTTTTTAGACTCCCACAGAAGAGATTGGCCCCTTGTCGCAGATTTTAGGTGAAAATGCCTCTCCGGTAAGACAAAATTTGAACTTCTTTCTTATTGTTGTAAAGTGTAATGTAATTGAAAGTATAAATCCAGCACATTGATAATGGACAGTGGCCATTTAAATGTAATTTATTTGTAGGTAGGTTTATTAAATTATTCAATATAATAAAACTGTCATTTGTTTTTCTTCCCAAAGCAACAGAGAAGAAACATATCTCCTGTAAGTGATGTAAGTAGAAATCCAGAAAAATGTAAAATTATTTTTTTGTTTAAAGGTTATCTCCACGGTGGTAGATATTACCCAGTCCTACTGTTAATACTTTGCCTCTTCTATTCAATTCTATTCAAAATTGGGTTTAAATATTCAACCTTCTAACTCAAAATATTTTTATCTTAAGAAAAGGAATGAAATTCCTGCTATATCTTCCGTAATAGCAAAATTCATTCAACATTTAATAGCAAAATTCCTTCCCCGTTTCCCCCCTAATTTACTCACAAATAATTTTATATGGTCATGGACAAACCTATCATAATGAATCAATATCATTATATGGGCATTTGAAAATACAAGGCCACAGGACTATAAATTTGTATCCATCACCATATTTCTTATTTTATTCTAATTTGTCCTTTTTTAGACTCCCACAGAAGAGATTGGCCCCTTGTCGCAGATTGTAGGTGAAAATGCCTCTCCGGTAAGACAACTTTGTTCCAACTTCTTTGTTATTTAAGAATATTTTCATAGTTGGAAATATAATCCAGGGTCTGGTCACTGTCAGGCTGCCATACCCATGAGGTAAGTAAGTGTAATGTAACTGAAAGTATAAATCCAGCACATTGATAATGGACAGTGGCCATTTAAATGTAATTTATTTGTAGGTAGGTTTATTAAATTATTCAATATAATAAAACTGTCATTTTGTTCTTCCCAAAGCTAAAAGAGACGAACATATCTCCTGTAAGTGATGTAAGTAGAAAATCCAAAAAATGTAACATCCACTTTTGATCAAAGGGTATGTCCACTGGTGTAGATATTACCCAGTCCTACTGTCAATACTTTGTCTCTTCTATTCAATTCTATTCAAAATAGGTTTTAAATATTCAACCTTCTAACTCAAAAATTATTTTTATCTTTAGGAAAGGGATGAAATTCCTGCTATATCTTCCATAATAGCAAAATTCATTCAACATTTAATAGCAAAATTCATTCCCCGTTTCCCCCCTAATTTTACTCACAAATAACTTTTATATGGTCATGGACAAACCTATAATCATATATCATTATATTGGGCATATTAAAAATACAAGGCCGCAGGCCTATAAATTTATATCCATCACCATATTTCTTATTTTATTCTAATTTTTCCTTTTTTAGACTCCCACAGAAGAGATTGGCCCCTTGTCGCAGATTGTAGGTGAAAATGCCTCTCCGGTAAGACAACTTTGTTCCAACTTCTTTGTTATTTAAGAATATTTTCATAGTTGGAAATATAATCCAGGGTCTGGTCACTGTCAGGCCTGCCATACCCATGAGGTAAGTAAAGTGTAATGTAACTGAAAGTATAAATCCAGCACATTGATAATGGACAGTGGCCATTTAAATGTAATTTATTTGTAGGTAGGTTTATTAAATATTCAATATAATAAAACTGTCATTGTTTTATCCCAAAGCAACAAGAGACGAACATATCTCCTGTAAGTGATGTAAGTAATTTTAAGATGTAAAAATTTTAACATCTACTTTTGATCAAAGGGTATGTCCACTGGTATAGATATTACCCAGTCTCACTATCAATATTTTGTCTCTTCTATTCAATTACTCAAAATAGGTTTTAAATATTAACCTTCTAACTCAAAATTATTTTTTATCTTTAAGGAAAGGGATGAAATTCCTGCTATATCTTCCGTAAGTATAAAGCGAAGTTACCATGTAGTTGTCCTTAAAGATTAAAAAACTTTATGTTTATGATGATGTAATTTTTGCTATTTATTTTTAGGATCCTACAATAAAGTTTGATGTTGGAGCTAATGGAGAGGATTTTGGAAAGGTTTTTAAAGTAGTTTATATAATAAAGTTTAACATCTTATTTTATAACTTATTTGGATATACTGTAATTCATCTTAGCTCTAGTAAATAGTTTCAAAATATATTTTAAATAATTTTCAATGAAATGTTATTGGAGTAAATCAGTGGGATAATGATCTATATCGCCCTGTAAGATATTTTTATATCATTTACTTAGCCCCGATTTGATGATAAAACAAATAACATTAAAGTCATAATGTTTCTATTACAGAGCCAATATAAAGGTCACCAATCCGAAATCGCCGTAAGTTATTGATGCTGAAAATGTAAGTTACCGTCTACTGCAGATTATCACAAGATAATTAAGAGTTATAGTAAATAAGCCTCTCTAGAATAATACAACCATGGTTTATATGTTTAAAGGGACACTAAACTCCCCTAAAGCCAGAAGAATAACTATTTGCCATTCGTTTGTATTATTCACAGGGAAGTGAAAACGCTTATTCTCACCTCCCAGTGAATAATATTACGCTCGGGGGACCTGGAACTTACCTTACAGCCGATCCACGCGCACGCTCTTTCAATGACAGCCGCTCTGTCCCGACCGCGCGCCCTATCTTAGGTGCATGCGCCCAATACAAAAGAAGGGGGCGAGCGATCGGAGGATAACAGCTGTTCAGTGATGAATCGGCTGCGAGTGGAGCGGCTGTAAGGTAAATTCAGGTCCCCCGAGCGTAATATTATTCACAGGGAGTGAGAAATAAGCGTTCTAAATGGCAAACTGAATGGCAAATAGTTATTTTTCGGCTTTAGTGTTCCTTTAAGAACTACTAAATTGCATCCCAGCTATGTATTTGAACAATTGCCAAGACGATATTTAAAGGCAGTGTACCCCACAAGTAACTTTAAATCTACTGATAGAAAAAAGCCATTGTACCTTTCTATGTGTTATGGTTTCTGAGATATTTGCAGAAAAATGTATGCTGTTGAATTAAATAGCTGTACCTCCATTTTCTCTCATTAAAGGGATTTGTATAGGCATTTTGCTATTTGCTGTTCTAAAGATGGGTACACACTTAAAGGGTAACTGTGGTCTCCATAAAGTGACCTTTATTAAAAAGAGCGCATTGCTTCTTTTAAACAACTCCAGGATCATGATTTTAGCTGCAATCTATGCAAACCTATAGCAGTATAACAGTTAATGTTCCAATATACAATGAGTTCAGGTTTATTATAGAAGAATGTGTGCTACATGTTTTTAGTCCTTTCAAGCAAACGAAAGTCTTGTGGTCCGAAACAGTAGCACAAATGTTCTATAATAAAACCAGTACTTTGTTCACAGTACAATCCAGTGTTAATTTATGCCAAACCTATCCTTGTAAATGGTATATTGGATCTGGTGAATCAGAAACCATGAGTGAGGCATATTTACTACTTTGCTCAACTTCCTGGACACCCAGATCTATACATACATTTCAGGGTGATGTTTCCACTAAGCACTGTTAGTTGAGATACCACCAGCACCGATGCTCCACCCCTGCTCAGGCAAGAGCATGCCCAGTTGTCTCCTACTGCTGTAACTGTATTTAAATAGCTCCAGAAAAGATTGCTTTGTTTGGGGGTGGGGCTTCTTACACTGCACATATGTGATCTCAGCCAATCACATTCACGGCTGCTGGCCAACCCCAATGTAACTCTACACTATTATACTATAGAAATTCTTTAATTTTACGACATACCCTTTAAAGGCTCTTTACAGCGTGTATCCAGCACCTTAGAATCTTGGTTGGGGTACACTGAATATTTCCCTTAATACAGTTAAGCCCATGTGTATTATCTTGTTACTGCATATTTACATAGTTATTAAATACAAGTACCTATATTATATATCTTCTAACTGATAATGTAGGAACTTAATCATTATTATTTTTTAAAATCAGGAGAATTAGCTGAAGATGAATTACGAGAAGTTTCCATAATGCGAAAATGTGATCACGATAACATTGTTCGCTGTCTGGAGGCTTTTACCCCTTGCACCAAAGGGGAAAAACAAGAGAAATTATGGGTAAGAAACATTTCAATGGACTCTGTTAGTAGAACACTGTTATAGCTGGATATGATAGTCACCTTATATATTACTATGGCTATGAATGTATATGCAATGTCTACATTTAAATGCATTCACACAAGCAACAGGGAGAACATACAACTCGTTGTGTTCTGGGAGGAGACAGTGGTAAATAGTGAAATCGTTCCCAAACTAACAGAAATATTGTATTTGTATTGTAGATAGTGATGGAGTTCTGTGGTGGTGGCCCTCTGGATGAGCTCATCTACAAGCACCAAGAGTTTCATAAGAGTTTTTTCCCTGAGTACTGGATTCAGTATGTAGCTCAGGAGATATTGCAGGTAAGGTTCAGAAAGTGCATTTATATATATAAAGAGAGACAGAGGGAGAAAGAAAAAATAAACAAATCAAAGAGATTGTTTAATATTTCAATATAGGGCGTACACAGTGGTGGAAACTCGGCCCCCTGTCACCATCACGATGGGCCCAGACAGTTGGAGGGCCCCCAAGAGCTCAAAGCCTCTGCCACAATAAGCTGTTTTTTAAGTTTGGTCGGTCTTTAAACAGCTGACCAAGATATATTTCATTCATATGTGCGATCAGCTGTTTAAAAACTGCTGAACGTTGAGGGGGGAGGAGCAGTTACGCCCCTGGGTCTACAATTTACAAATAATGTTATATGTGTTCTATTCTGGTAGTTTGGGAGCTGTTCATTATAAGGGTGACTGGTCCTATAAAAATGTACACTACTAATAATGGGAGAGAATAACAAGGACCTATAGCTAGTATTCTTTATAAAAGGTTATTTCAGGTATAAATTGATAAACTAATAAATACAAATGAGTCAATATTTGTTTTTTATCCATTTAGGGATTATGCTATCTCCACAAAATGAATATCGCCCATCGTGACATCAAGGCGAGAACATTATCTTCAGCCTAGAAGCAGATGTAAAAATAGGTAAGAGAATTTCAGACTTTTAATGAGCAGGTGTCAGACAATTATTTATTAATTGAGGTTGATTAAAGACTTCCATCTAGTCCAATAGGCCTTTTATTTACCTATGTGAACGATGAACTGCTGCCAAACTGTCAGTGGTACAAAATCTCTATTGGCTATAACTCAGTACTGTGTGTACCCAGCTTAAACCATTAATATTTAACAACAAATCAATTGAATCATTGCTTTATAATCTGGGATTAATCTTTTATTTCAAGTGTATATATTTAATGAACAGCTCCGCATTGAAATCTAACTACAGGTCCAAGGTGTATAATCATATCATTAAGACAACGTCAGTGATTTAATTGTCAGTGTATGTTTTGCTATTAACTAATAAAAATGTGTATATGTGTCATTTCAGCTGATTTTGGATTGGCTATTCAATATAATGGACCGGATGACCAATCTTCAGATGTCATGGCACTCAACACTTTATGGCACCGAGGTCATCTCTCTGTGGTTATGATGATGACATTTCATATGATATAAGAGTAAGTTATTTATTTCATCATTACGTTGCCATATTAAAGCTCTATTTTTATGTAGGTGAGTAAAGATTCTATTGGATGGGAAATCTCAGTAGTGATTTATATAAACCAATTAATGTTTAGCACTGTGAGTGAACTGTGGACCCTGCACTCTATATCAGATTCTAATATTTTTATCACTCTTTATTCTAGTGCGATATCTGGTCATGGAATTGTAATGATTGAGATGGCAGAAGGAGACCCACGTAAGTAAATCATCATGTTGGTGCTATGGGCTAATATTAAAATTGCCTGTAAAAACACACATGGTGTCACGGCATTAAATATTTCAAAACATAGGCAGATATTTTCTATCCATTAGGCCAGATACCATCTCTGTTATCTAAATATATTTTACTAATGTACATGTTAAAATATTTGTCTTGTTTAAAGCCAAGAAAATGATGATTTAAATGAAAACTTGCTCTTCAAAATGTTTTTTACAAAGAGTCACAGATAAAACATCTCTCACTATATGATGTCTTTGGGTAATTTATTAAAGGATAATTATACCTTCCCCTCTGCCTCTTCTTCTGTCTATGATTTGTACCCAGGGTGAGGAACTAAACCGCTTGGTCCTCACCTGGGTTTGTTTTAGTTAAGCCGGTATACTTAATTGCAGTGCTGTTCAGCTCCCTCTTCTGGGTTCGCCATACGTCCAATAGGAAGCAGAACGAGGAGGGGGGGGGTGAGTGTACCGGAGCAGCGCTGTAAGTAAACGGGCTAAACTTAAATGAGCCCACGGGTGAGGACCTGGCAGTTTAGGTCCTCACCCTCGGTACAACGTGTGTGGGGAGCATGGGGGGTATAGTTGTCCTTTAATTAGCAATATCTGACACCTAATAAATATAGAAATTCTAATAATCACTAGTTTTCATTAACTTATTAACTCAAAAACCATTATAAAGATTTTTCATTGTAGAGTTTTGTGGATTCTCATTTATTTTTTTAACCTTTAGCTCATTCCAATTTTTCCGGAGATACGGCAGAGAAAATGACCCTGGATGAAGAAAGACCAACATTAGCCTCTTCCACATCATGGTGAGTTAAGATCCTCCAACCTTATTGTTTGACATAATGGCCATGTTCATAAAGGCACGGTATTGCTTTTTATTGATAACATGCCTTTAACGTTTGTGAACGATTGTTAATTTCCGGTTTAGCGATAGTTATTATCGTAAATTAGCGATAAGGATAATAAATTACCGATATTGTTCGGAAATCTACGATAACGCGATCATAATTTATGATCCCCATAGAATACCATTGCGGTAGCTTACCACCACATGGTGTTCTACAACAGAACGTTCATTAATTAATGAACGCTCGGTGTAAATGTACGACCACGGCAAAACATTAGCGCTAAATTAGCACTACTGCACGTTTAGATATACTGCCCTTAGAGTCTGTGAAGGAAATACATGGATAGATTATGGATTCAGTAACTGGAGTTTGATATTGAACATTTTTACTACAGGTCTGAACATTCAAAGATTTTCTGAACTTTGCCTGGTTAAAGATCCTAATGAAAGGGCCAAGTGGAGGAACTCCAGAAACATCCATTTCTACTGGAGCAGCTACCTAGAGAATTAACCCGATCTGAACTATCCCGGCTCATTAGGACACCCATTGAACTAAAGGTTTGATATTTAATGAATAAAGTTCATAATACAAATAAAATAGGTAATAGAAAAGAATTTTCACCCCTGGGAATTCATCAGATCATGGAAACTCTTCAAAAGTTTCATCCCCCCTTGCCCTGTCCCACCCGCATTCAATGGGCAGGTGGGTTAACCTTTTGGAGACTCTGGGTGAATATTCTTCCATTGGCTGTGCGTATATAGCTTGCCAGCCTGGAAAGGGAGATGATAGGTGTTACAACTTTAAGAGTTTTCATGATCTGCTGACTTCCAGGGGTAAGGGCCAAGTATTTTATATTCTTAACCTTGCTACAGCAGTACAGGGGTTAAATAGGTTTATGGTTTTTCCAGTGAGTCCACAGGTTTCTTATTTGACTTCTAACCTACAGGGCAACATAGCAGCTCTGTTTGACACTAGAGATGTCCGAACTTCGCAAAATCCGGTCCGCTCGAGGATCCGCGAATTTTCGAAAAAATGTGAAAATTGGAAATCCACGAGGGACCCGTTATTAAAACGTATAAAATGAAGTTTGGCAAAATCTGCATTAAATTGGTCTAAATACTTGGATAACTACACTAAATCACTCAGGGACCTGGGTAATGACCTTGGAAACACGTATCAATGCCTAAAATACCTAAAAATTACCGTCCGCTAGCGTGAATTTCAAAAAACGGTATTCTTTGAAATACGAGAATTGTTTGTAAATACGAGGATTTCCATAATACGAGGATTTCCGTAAATAGAGGATTCTTCGCAAATACGGACCCTACACCCAACCAACTTTTCCCTTTCCATGGCTACAATACACACAATAAAATATAAGTACTTAGCCAGAATAAGGTATGAAATCATTGCCATAGAAATATGATTGACTTTTAAAGCAACTATAACATATTGCCTTATTTAATCTGCATTTTCAAGCAGAATTCAAGTATATAATTAAATATACCCTTTAGATATATCATTCATTATGTATTTTTTTTATTTAATTTGCAGCGGATTCATCCTCTGACACTGCCACCACCACCACCCTCCCCGCCAGAGGAAGAATGTAAGTGCAGCCTATTGAAAAAAAAAAAATTCTAAAATTTTCATTTGTCCAAGCCACATTACAGTGCACACGAGCCTCCAAAACAAGCATAAGCGCGGTGTTTCCCGGTGCGCTCATATTGTTTGCCGTGCGAGTGCAGTACGATGTGCAATTGTGCAAAAATTGAGATCACATTAATTGTGCCACACTATTGTGTGCTTTTTAATACGTTGATGTGGCCAACGCTTTATCCAAATGTTTGCATATTTTTTGACAACTTTCTCCGAGAATTGTTTTAGTAAATGTATTCGAACATTTAATGACAGTGAGAGTTAAATAATTTCCTTTTTTTTAGCACTACCACCAACTACCCCTCCGGCAGTCCATTGCCCCCTCCGGGCAGTCCATCGCCCCTAGAGGCACCTGGCATCAGCAGACACGTAAGTGCATCCTATGCAATTTTTATCTTTTTATTGACCTTGATTGTCAGCAAATATTAGTGAAATTATCAGTCATAATTAAGTGAATTTAATTATTTCACTGATAAAAATTTTTGTAAAACAAAATGCAACAAATCTATTAATTTGGCTTGAGAGACAGATCACAGTTCTTTCTCATTCCCATTTATTGTCCCCAACTCCCATTGTTTGGGCTGTATCTTGTCCCTCAGTTTTTAAGCTTAAGTGGGCGATTATCGTAAGTATTCCTTTCCAACATTGTCCAACAAACACATACCCATGAACCCACACAGCTATTCACACCTACTGGGGCAACTAAAGTCAAAATGAAATGTTGATTAATCATCTGAAAAGGTTATTTTTATAATAGTAAATTATACCCACTAAACCTAACAAGATACAGGTAAAACACACAACTACTGATATCCTCCTACAACCCAACACCTCCCAACATTCCCTTTCATTTTTTTGGTCTGAAGAATACCTTCAGATATATCATTGTCTTTTTTTTATTTTAACCTTCAGATGATGATGACTCTTCCACCCCCACCCCCCTACCCCTGCATGAGACGCCAGCGTGGGAGGATGAGGGTGCTTCCTGCAGCCAACAACGTAAGTGCATCCTAGTGAAGTTAATGTTTTTTAAAATCTTTCATTAACCAGTTTTTCATTGCATTTTTGTGGTTCAAAATTATCCAAGAAATGTTCACTACATAGCCTTTTAGAAATGTTCTTATACATGTAATATTACTAATGGATTGGACAGTGATTGCTGAAATAAAAAATATTTTTTTTTCTAGAAGCAGGCCAGCACCCAGGCCTACAGCTCTCCGCCCCTCCACCTCTCCAGCCCCTCCAGCCTCTCCAGCCCCTCCAGCCTCTCCAGCCCCTCCAGCACCTCCAGCCTCCAGCCTCTCCAGCCCCTCCAGCCATGAATGAAAACCGTAAGTAAATCATATGCAACGTTAATGAAATGTTATATATAAGACTTTTAATATCTGTATTTTCCCAGTGTAAACCAACATGATGCAACATTGGGTACTGTGGGTTGACAATGCTTTTTTGGGGGCTGCACCACTTCCAAAAATTTTTGCATGTAGCACAGTCCTAGTGTGATACAAAACCAAGAATGTTCTGATACAATTTAGCAATAAACGTAATGTTTTATGCCAGCATTACCTCCTGCTGTTTATCAGTGATCCCCCATGATGCAATAATAACGCTTTAAGTGGAAGTTCAGTGGAAATACATATACTTTTAAGAAAAGAGAGCAGTATTTTTCCATCCTAATGACCTTAACCTGTCAAATCAGCATTGTGTCTGTGTATAAAGAAATACTGACTTCCTGTTTGCAGGACCCCTAATAGAGATCGTTATGGTCTTGCCCTTGACCCAGTCCCTGTGTTGATTCAGTTGCTCAGTAGAGATCTGAGCATGTGTGACCCATCCAACAGCCAATCAGTAGAAGTCACTGTTACCATAACTAGGTATGCATAATATAAACTAAGAATTTTAGAAATAATGATATTTTATACTGGCTTTCCTTTTTATGACAACCGCAACATTATTGCATTGCAGTACCATGAATGTGATAACTGTCAGGTGCAAAATTGCATCCCCACATGGTGCTTTAGGAAATGTGCTCGAACATCTTAACACAATTCTCTCAATATCTTCCCCACAGAATTCGAGTAGCATACGGCAGGAAATCGGGAGAGCATAAGGCGGGAAATCCGCCAATAGGGCCAACGCCTGGGCCGCCGCCTGACCAGACTGGAGAGGAGAGTACCAGGCTGGGAAAATTTATTTATTTTATTTTTTTTTGTAATAGTTTTAAAAATTTTTTTATGTATATAAAATTATTGTTAAAAAAAATGTTTTGGGCTTTATTTTTTGATATATCAGATTATTCAGATAGATTCATAATCAATTTTTATTTGAAAAATTACAATACACATATCTATTTAGCTAGCTATATGTCTGGTAATTATAATTGTTCTACCTTACCATTAATGCCATTACACACACCTCATTGGCCACATTCCCCTATAAAGTAGTTTGCACACAACAAGTGGAAGAAGGCGATGGGGGTACGGGGTTACATAATGTCCATTGCAGTTTGCCAGCATTGTTGAAGAGCCAGGCAGGCTTGGCCCCACTGGACACTACCCCTGACCCCATGGCTTCTCTCCCTCAGAGTATGCTTCGTGCAAGGAAAGCGGGTGAAAGGGTAAGGCTTCATAGGAACAGCACCATTGAGCTACAGCAGGCCCACTGCAGTTTGCCACCATTGTTGAGAGCCAGGCAGGCTTGGCCCCACTGGACATACCCCTCAACCCATTGGCTTCTCTCCCTCAGAGAATGCTTCGTGCAAGGGAAAGCGGGTGAAAGGGTAAGGCTTCTATTGATTACACAGGCCCCACTTTATATATGTACTGGTCTCGGGCCAGGCAGGATTAACCCAGAGCTGAAAACATAGCCACAGAGTAGCTGTTGCGGCTGTATGAGATGGTCAGAGTAGGTGACACCACAAAGGTGCCTCGTGGAGAGAGAAGGAAGAACAAATATGGAGTATTGCTCTCGGGCCAGGCAGGATTGACCCAGAGCTGAAAACATTAGCACAGAGTAGCTGTTGCGGCTGTATGAGATGGTCAGAGTAGGTGACACCACAAAGTGCCTGTGGAGAGAGAAGGAAAGAACAATATGGAGTATTGCTCTCGGCCAAGTAGGATTCGACCCAATCTGAAAAATTAGCCACAAGTAGCTGTTGCGCGAAATTGTAGTGCAACAACTCATGAGGAACATATAGTATTGTTAGCAATACGACCTCTGAATGCCACAGATAGGTAAGACATTTGCACAACTGATCAAGTCATATGGCCCGCCAATAAGAAAATTAGCATTTGCCAGCTAGCTGGCATCAGCTAGCTGTAGGTGGAAAATGGATGGAAGGAGCAGTACGGGTGGCCAGGGGCAGGAGGACTTCAGTCACGGGCATCAGCAATAGGGGTGCTGTACTGAGATGTGATCCACGCCTCATTCATCTTGATGAATGTAAGGTGGTCCACATTCTCAGTGGAGAGATGGGTCCTCCTCTCCGTTACAACACCCCCTACCGCACTGAAGGTCCTCTCCGAAAGAACACTGGATGACAGGCATGAAAGGACCTCGAACATCAGGTGCTGTAGGCCTGCAGCACCTGGGAAGGCAGAAAGAGGCAACGTAGCAGTGTTGCCTCATTGTGCTGCATTCTACCTCCCTCTGAGATGCGGGGATAAACTCCGAACTTTACCCTAAAGCAGGGATCTATATGGGTGGCCACCCAGTACTGCTTCTTCTCTTTGATGGCCTAATCCTGGGGTCCTGCGCAGGCATTGCAGCATGAACGAACCCATGTGCCGCAAACTGCTGGTGCAGAGGACCCATGTCCTCGATGTCACTGAGGACAATAGTGTCGGGCTCAACCTTTCCCCAACCACGAATGACATATGGTACTTGGTAGGGTTGAGATGTCCCCATAGAGGAATGCCCCCATTTCCCCTTGGTCCAGGTCACCTAAATCCCCCTCCTCATCATCGGACGGCTGCTCTGCACCGTGATTTGGGGCTCGGAAAGCATCACGGTGTCTGTGTCCTCCCTTCCAGTAGCTGCTGCTCGACAGAGTGCCCATAAAGTATGCCGTGCAGAGTGTGCTCAAGGAGTACACCAGTGGATGGTATCCGCGATGGTGGCATCACTTGCGGCTTACCATCCTGGTGGCATCCTCAAATGCGCAGCACAGGCAGGCATTGCTATTTAGCAGCCACTGCCTAGGTACCAGCAAACCCAGGTCCCCAGAGCCTGATCTTGCCTTACTCATACAAGTAGTCTATGATGGCTCGCCTCTGCTGGAGCAGCCTCAGCAGCAATCATAAGAACTAGAGTTTCCAGTGGTGGGTGTGTCACAACATCTGGTGGGTTCTGCGGCAGACCATTCTGCTGCTGAAACTCGGCCAGATGAGACTGTGGCCGTAATGACCGCCTGAAGTGACTGGACACCCCCCTACCATCCTCAGTACCTCCTGGAGACCGGGGTACTTGGTGAGGAACCGCTGGAACGACCAGGTTGAGTAGTGTGCCAGGCAGGAACATGTGTAACTCGGCAGCTCGGCTGCTATGTGCCTGTGAGGAGGTGATGAGAAGGCTGGGTAATCCATTCTACTACTCACCTTCCTTGATCAGAAGGAATGCCCTAGCACGGCTACCCCTAACATATCGGTACGGTTACCCGGCTGCCCTGCGATGGGCCAGGTAGCTCTTGCCAGGCAAGGAACATGTGTGACTCTGCCCATGCGAAGGGCAGACAGGTGTTGGTGGCATTGCTCACACACCGACCTTGCCTATTGAGAGGTGATGTGGGGTCAGCCACCTCTCAACCTGCCCTTGCAGTGCTGCCAGCAACTCTGCCCCGGTGTGCTCCTATCAGACCGAGTCACACAAGCTGCACATCCTGGTCTCCCTTCAGCACCATCTTGCCTGGCACCGAGAACATAGGCTCTGGGGGGGCACGGAGAGCTGTCCAGGAAGAGGGGGGGGGGGGGGGGCTCACACGATGATGATGGGTGTGGAGACTGGCGTATCACAAATGCATGGTGTACCACCATCTCCCCAACTTGCGCTCCATCCGCATCTCTGCGGCTAGACAGCTAGAAGTGACCCAATGGGCGGTACATGACACATAATCCGCCCCTGGGCCGTGGCTTGCTGGGACGCCGGCGCGTCCATAGTAATATGAAACACACTTGCACACACTGTGCGTCCAGCGACAGCAATATAATTGCCCTGCCAGATGGTCGTGCAGGTGCCTGGTACTGGCATTATGGAAAAGTAATATGGGCCGAGGGACCTGCCAATGTGGTGGCACACCCAAACTCCATGAACAGTGCCAACTGTCCCAGGCTGAACAGGTAGCAGCTGCAACCGCAGGAGTTTAGCTAAGCCGGGAGTGAGACGCTGAGGCTTGGGGTGACTGGGGGGACGAAGTTTCGCCTCCACACTCCAACAACTGGGGAAGAGAGACCCTGCCTTTTAGCTGACGCTCCGCAGTACAGTGTGAGCGGACCAAAGGCTGCCTTCCTCCCTAACCCACCGGGAAGAGCTGATTGGGGACGAAGTGGGAGAGGAACGGTTGGTTACTGGGCACATAGGTAGGGAACGTGTGGGTGCCTGCACTTTTTCCTGTCCGTCTGCTCCCAGGGGCAAAGTGGGGCAGTATCATACTCCTCACTCAGGAGGAGATGCCAAATAGATGTGGATCTTCTCCCATGCGAACACGTTGCAGGCACGCAACTTAACCACTGGCACAGTGATGTCAACCTGGAGACAGTTGGATCGTGCCACTGCTTGTGGGGGGGCCACACGGCACAGAATCTCATTGGTGCCTTACCTCCACTTGACCACTAGGTGCACATGCCCTCTGCCCCTGCCCCCCAGTCTGCCTCTGGGTTCAGGATCGTGCTCATGCTCTGAGGGACATCCCTCAGAGGACACTATCCTCCTCTCTACAGAGGGCACCCATGGACGGATCGTGACTCATCGTCCACTTCCACCTCCTCAAATACTAGAGGCTGTGTCATAACGCAGCAGCATCTCGGGAACCTCACCCTGCATATAGTTTCCTGGTGAGCTCACAAGACTTGCTGCGTGACATCGTCAGGCCTCCTGGTCTCCCTGTTGCACTGAGTAGCATTTCTTTCCGCCTGGCGACAAGGGAAAGATTTGCATCAGTGCACGGCTCCTCCTCAAGCAACTAAGCCCCACACATAGTGGTGCGGAAAACAGTATCCTGAGACCCTCCTCCCCAGATCCCCGAGGTATGGGCTATTGGGCATGAAACTTCTGATAGAGAGGACCAGGGTCCATGCCCCACAGTAGGAGCCTCAGGTCGGAAGGAGCAGGCAACATTTATCTACAGTAAGCAGCTCGCTGCTCTGTGCTGTGAGGAGTGTGGATAGGAAGGGGTGGTAATCCCTACTACCCTACGACCCGCTTCCTTGTCCGAAAGGAATAGCCCTAAACATATCGGGTTACGGTTACCCCGGCTGCCCTGCGAAGGCAGGCAGCTCCTGGCCCAGAGCCTTCAGTCGGCTCTCCTGCGGACCCTCTGCCTCTCCTCCCTCTCCCTCCATGTGCGAAGCACCACCGCTCATGGCTACCATCCTTGCCCTGCCAGGCATTTCCTTCTCCCAAATTTTACAAACAAAAAAATATATATATATATATATGCTATATAACACAACCAAACACCACACGACAAAGCGAACAAAACGACACGAGAAAACACACAGCAAACAAGAAAAACAAAGCTTTTTTTTTTTTACAAACTAAAAGCACAAATTGACAACAGACACAACGACAGCGACAGAAGATAGACAGGCAAAAGTGCTGATTGCTGCTAAAGGCAGCAGGTCAGCTCCCAAACACACAGACACTGACAAGATACAGAAAGACAAAAAACCAACCAAAACAGGACACCTAGACCTCAAAAGGTCTAACACAAAAATTTGTCCAAACATATGGGATTATAGGGGGTTGTTAGTCCTGAAAAGGAATTTCTTGGGTCTCACAGGGTAAGTCCTTAAAAGGAGTGTGGGGTCTAAGATGTGTGACACAGGGGTGGGTAACTACAAGAGTGCTAAACCACCACACTGAAATCCACACACAGAAAGCTCCAATAAAGAGGCCAAAATCCTCTCCACTCCTCACACTGTCAGGTCTCCACTAAACCACTCCAACACACTGACAAAATGGAGCTGCGCTTTTAACCAGGGGGTTGGCAATAATAAAGTTAACCTGCCAGTTGGATATTTGGACATGTGGCTTGCCATCCTGCTCAAAAGAATTCCCAAAATATGCGAAAATCGCACGATTTTACGTTGATATGTCCGCCGTCCCGACATCGATTCCGCGAACTGACCATCCTATTTGACACTTTAGGATTAAATACCAGACCGCTATCCTAATCAGTCCATGGCTTTACAGTATCAGATGGCAAAAGTCTCATTAATTGCCATAGCTAGTGCATATATAATTATAATAGTGCAACTCGCAGTGTTTTAATTATCTTTCAAACTAATAAAAGGAAAATTAATCTTTATCTTTTATCTGTGAACTGGAAGAACCTAACACATGTTCAATCTTATATTGTTTTTTATAACGATACGGAAGAAGAGTATGAAAAAGGATCGAAAAATTCTCAGCTGTCCAAAGCTACATTTACGAGTCTTAGTCTGGGTCCACTGTACGCCCTGAACATCAGTCTCTATAACCCCCAATTAACCAGTTCCCATGCCCCTTAACCTCTGTGAATCGAATCAAAGAAGCACAAGGCAACGGTTATAGCGATTTACTAGGAGCGGACTGTGTTAATATTCTTAGGCCAAAATATTTTGAAAAACGATTTAGTAACTGCTGGAAAAAGACAACAACAAACAATTACACAAGGGATTGAAGGGTAGGTAAATATTCTAGTTTTGTATTTTTTGTATTTTCATTGCTCTTTGTACCTGTCATTTGAACATCATTAGTTTCCTTCATCTAGATAAAGCTAGAACTCATATTGTACCAATAAACATAGGAATATCGATTAACTATCATTTGGCTTGGATATGTATTAATCTTTTATTTTGTTTGTATGGATATAGCATGCAGCACCAGAATAAGATGCGAAAGAAGAGAGGGCACAGAGAGGGCAAGCCAAAAAAACATAAAGATATGTTTGTTTGTTTGTTACTTCTTCCCTTGTAATGATTTGATTTTTGTTGGTCTTAAACCCGCTATTTAATGGTTCTGTGAAGCTTTGTACTTCCTTCTGGTGGATTTTAAACCCAGGTAAAAACAATCTCAGGGAGGAAAAATTAAACATTCTCAGAGGAGCCCTTAAAACGTTGTGGATATCCAACTGGGCCTCTGGTTCAAAAGAAGTAGAAGGAAAGAAAAGAGCATGAATACCAACGTGAAGGGAACAGCAAGACAGAGGAGAGACAGGGAACATTGGTCATCCCATATTAGCAGAGGGTCTCCTGAGAAATTAAAAAAATTTCCAAAACCTCTCCGTATCCTGTCTGTTTTTAAAACCGAACAAACACACCGAAGGCCGCAATTACATCCAAAAAGACCCAATACCGAACACAAGAAAAGCGACATCATATATGGCTGTGCAGTGCATCTAAGAATGCTCTGATTTGTATGTGGGGGAGACCAAACACGCACTGACATGATGATTGAAATGAAATATCTCTTCCCTACTATCTACTAGTAAGTAGATATTTTCCAATGTTTTCATCCGCATGTTTGGTGCGTAATATTTAGGTTTGGTGTTGACAACACTTAACTTTGGTGGCCATGTTACTGCTAAAAAGAATAGTTAGTACTATACTAGCAAAAAATATGTATCAGTCTGTAATGTTTTTAACTTTAGGTATTCGCAATGCACACTCACTTAATTGCACATATATTGCACATTTTTTATACACAAAAAATAGTTACCACCAAAAAAATGTTTTAGATTCTAATCCATGTGATTGCAGTGGGAGGAGTTGATGGTTGACTACCATAGAGGGTGGGTGTTACGTTGGTGTTTGAGCTTGAGAAAGGCCCATACAAAGGCCGAAACTTGCCTACTTGTTTACTTTGGCACAGAATTGCACTATTAATGAATAACTAAAAAGAATTGTAAGAAGACCTTGTGTGCAGCGAACATCTAATCGCTGTCAATACTGAATTCGGGATTAACGTTGGTGGGCACCAAGGGCATTTTTCCAGCATTGGAGGTAGTGAATGCATACTAACCTTACTCGTTTGGAATAGATATATATATATATATATAGATTATATATATATAATATAACTGAAAGTTAATTTAGGAAACAAATTGTGAACTTCCTTCTTTTTTTTACAACAAGTTACATGTGGCAAAATGAAATGGACTAGAACTCAAACCTCGAGTTGAGTCGACTTAACATGTCTGACGACTCGGGACTTTCCTAAACTATCCCAGACCCGATTCACGGACTTTCTCTAGACTCGCTCGCGCTGTATTTTGATATATTATCGACAATTCGAGAATTATCACATTTAACGTCCGTTGTGCTACCCTAGAAAATGTATATTCACTAACACCTAATGTATTGTGTTAGTTTTCGTAACCTTTCAAAGTATCGGTGTTTTGTGTTTTTTCGCTAACCTAGACTGTAATCGTCATACCCTCGAGTTTAGTAGCCTTCTACTTTCGGAACCCTCAAATAATGTTTGATTCGGTAACCCTCGAAAGTATCGTTTCGGTAACCCTCGAATTTCTCATAACCCTCGAATGTACGCTGCGCAAACAACGAACGAATTGCCCGATCATAAGAGTAAGAAGAATCTAAACACAGTTTTGTGATGTGACATGTTTCCCCAACCATTTCCCAGGTGCCACAGCCATTTACAGTAAGTTACCATTGTTAGTTTATCTGTAAGTCTCTGAACTTTTCGAACTATTAGCTCCCCATGGACTTAATGGGTTCCGGTTTTCGAATTTCGAAAGTTCGAAATGGATCCGACTATTGAAGTTACGGCCTCTCACGTGGCAATAACGTTATCGTGCAGAGACCAGACACCCCCCCTGGTCGAAATAACCTTGTGACATTCCCTTATATCTTTTATAACTGAACAACTCAAGATTTTTGTGAAATCTTGGGAGTATAAGTAGTTTAAAGCTAGCCTTGAAAAATAATAATAACATACAGTATGATGTAACATTTTCAAAATGCATTGAAAGACAGGATGTTGTCTGTGCTGTTATGTCCTCTAGTTTCGCCAATTGGTTTAATGAGTGTTATGAAACAGGCAGTTAATCATTGTAACATTCTTGGCAGAATGGTGCACTAGGATGACGCTACTCTATTAAGCGTCCTAAAATGATTTCAGGTTTTAACAACACTGAAAGATAAATTCATTGCATTTTATATAGTAATATTTTTTATGGCCGTTTTAAATACTCAGGGGTGATTGAGTACTTGTTTTTCTATAACTTACAGTGATTGGTATAGTGTATAAAGGGGATTAACTGTCTCTTTCCCTCCTTAATTATTACTACATTTCCACTATGAATACGTAACTTGTATTATTTTTTAATGTGCTGCTTTTAAACAACCTTTGTTTATTCTATTCTACTTGCTAGTCATGTCATGAGTACGTTATATATACCTCTTTACAGGTGTCTATGCTAGCACTGTGAATTGCTATATCTACTGCAACACTTTGTTTCTAGATCATGTATATTTTGGGGAATCAATTACCCTTATGTTATCTGTGTGGAATCTTCGAATGTTTTACATTTAGGCTATTGTATGAAACTATAGAGGAAGTTTGGGACTTGTTGTTTATTGTTTTAGTTACCTGAGAAAATTGGCTAGATGCACGCAATTTTATGATACTTCTCTGGGGAGGAAGTGCCTGCATATGGGGGGTAAGGAACTATACCTTTATATACTTTCTTCATTTGGTGTTTATATTATCCTGATGACAGCTCTCAAAGGCTGAAATGCGTAGATGTTGATGCGTATTACTGAAATAAAATGTATTGCAAACGATCCACCTGGAGTGCCTCTTTCGTTTAAGTTTATTTAAGGTATTTATATATATAATTCATATTTTTTTTTAATGGCTTTGCATACTCTGTGTACAGTGCTACGTACCAAATGAAAATAAAATTATACATTTACTATACCAACATACATACATGCATACATACTAGGTTACATACAATAGAATGTCAGTTATAGGTACACACCACTAGAAAGTCATATTAAGGTACATCCATAGAACGTTCATTTGTTAATGTTCAATAGAAGTACCTATAGGTCTGTCACCTATAAAAATGTTTCTATATATGTAGGGCACCCCGTGCCCACCCCAAGCGCCATGGCAGAAATGTTAACAAAAATAGTTTGGAATGCTTATTACAGCCCCTTGTTCCTCCGGCGCAACAGATCCGACTCCCTGCTTTTCGGAACTAGCAAGCGCTGGCCGGATCTGCTGCTGCCGTCAATGGAGGAGTGCCACAGGAAAAACGGACACTGCGGTTTGGGGGTGTGACAGGTTGCCCTACATTAACAGAAAAAGTATTTTTAAGATAATGAAGGACATGCATGGATGGTGATCCAGGAGGGTGGGCTGCCCTGGTGCGTCATACTAAACCTTCCCAGAAAAGCACAGAAGAGGCAAACTCTTTGGACAGGAAGAACAGTTCCCGCTCTTCAATTTCCTTGATTGTGGACAAGCACTACAGGGAACCATAAGGAGCGGAGTTGTAGGTAAGGATTTTTTAAACTACACAGTGGGTTAAATTTTTAGTTTGGGGAGAGTAGTTAAACATTGCCCTTTAAGCTTAAAACTCCATTGTCAAAACATATTACTATTTTGAACAACATTCAAATTTTATATAAAAACTGAAATACATTATTAAAATTAAAGAATTGATCCATATGAATATTTAAGATTTGTATCAACTATTTTTTGTATTTGAATCAGAATGCAAATTAGAGTATTAAGTTAGAATATGTTTTGCCACCATTTTAGTTTTCTTTTATGTCCACTCTTTCCTGTCTACCACCTTCAGGCAACCATTGGGGCTGTATTTAAAAGTAGGGCTATTGGGTCCATTTTTGTGAAAACGCCACACTTCACTATCACAAATAAAATGCAATTTTTATATATTTATTTTTCCACCACGAAATCCGTTAGCTCCTCTCTTGTGTCCTGAGGAAGCAGCATGGGGCCCCGAAAGCATCCTCACTACTCAGTCTTAGACTCTGTGTGCCTTGCAGCGACTTTTGTTTTTATTGGGGGTACAGTGCTGTTCTCCACTAGTGGCGATTATACTAAATTTTTAAACATGATCAAAATACATATGTTTAGTTTGATTACTATTACAATAAATTTTGTTATTATATACCATACTGTAATTGCTGTTTATTGGATAGCAGGTAGCTGGCCTTGCTGGTTGAGGGAATCCATGTTATGAGACGTGGCTTTGGCGTAGAGGTGGAGTGACGTCTCCTGCCATATGTGCTTGTTTGTTTTGCACTATATCAAAATTTCATAGTTAAACATCACCAAAATTCTTATATAATGCACAAGAAAGGAGCAAACAACCAAAGGGTGATTCTTGCCACATGGTGTAAAAAAGTCCAACACTGTTTTCTAAAAAATAATCTGAAAAATAATTCCTTCCCCCCTCTTCCCCCCCCCCAAAAAAAAGGAAATACAAACAACAACCTTGGTTTGTTAGTGTGTACACCCTTTATACTTCAACGATGTGTGCTACATTTAGAATCAAACAATAACATTCGGCATGGGGCTTCCTTTTCGTTGTGATAATTTTTCTTAGATACCTAGATTGGGACATCATCAAGTAGTCTACTTTTGTGTTGATACTTTATTGTGCCAAGAACTATTGGCTATACTACGTTTAACAAATTGGCAGAAAATCAGTTTTAATGTGAGAAATGTAAAGTCTTGACAGATCCCGGCTGAGGATTAGAACTTACAGCAACAACGATCCCCCGCCGGAAGTCCCTCCTCCTCTGCCTCCGTGGACTAGCAGGCCAATAAAATTGCGCTCATAATACCCACTAAATCGAATGGGCAGTGAGCGATTGGCCATGAGTCACAGTCACGCCCATGCTGACAGTCATTCCAAGAAGTAGAGAGAGGAGACCAGGAGGGGTCTTCAGTTGTGTAAGTTCTAATTCCTCAGCGGTGGGAAACATCAGGTGAAGGTTAAGATACAAGAAAGAAGGGGATACTTTAAACTATGTAAAGTTTTGGTGAGGCTGAAGTTAATCTCTTAACTCATATTAAGACTTGAAGTACTTTGGGAGCCATTGTGTGGATATGACTTGATCTTTTATGATGATCAAACACATGTCTTTGCGGATAAAAAATCTTTTATTGGCACCTAATTGTTTGCTGTTAACCGTTAACAAAGATTTCATGCTTTTTTGTAAACAGCTGATAATTTGCAGAGTGAAACATATTGACCACTGCAAAAGAATTACAAAATGAGCCAGCAAAAAGCTGCAGAGTCAATAAACCATAAATATTTGTGGTCATCCCATGATTACAGTAACTTAAGGGAATCAGTGGTGTGAATCTCCAATAACCATAGGTCAATTGTACCCATGCCATTTGCCAGCATACTAGTGAAATGTTTTAAAATGGTTATTATTTTTCCTTTAAGCCTTGAAATAAAGTCATTTTAATACAAAAAATTTTCTTTCATAGTCCCGGCATAATGGGGTTGGTTGTCCATTTCTGTTGCTCGTTACACTCCCCCATATTGAATGGTAGAAAATCTGTGTCCAGTACCAAGGCTGCGCCCATTACCTGGTTCAAATGGCATTAAAACTAATATACAGCTTTGGCAACACCTATTCTTTTGAAAATGAAAAGAACCATTATAATAGAGAGGCTTTGGTAATGTGTTGTGAAGAGATCGGCCTCCATAGAAAACAGAGGAAACTTGGTTTTTGTTGTACACGGGACGTAAGGGTGTCATGCTTCACACACTTAAAACACGAAAACAAACACACAAATTTTCGTATGATCCAAGATTTCACAGAGCATCCCAGTGTTTGAATAAAAAATCAGGTATGGTTTGTTATGCAGGATTTACCAGCAAGACAATTAGCCTTATTGTGCACTTTTTAAACATCAGGAAAGGAAAGTGTTATTGTATTGATTTAAAATTAACATTAAGCTCACCTCAATTGATCATCTGCAAAATAGCTTAGGGACAATGGCATTAGGAGGAATTGCAACCAATTCTTCAGAGTCTGCACTTTAATGGAGAATTAATTATTAACTGCTGGGTTTACCTAATGTGCGCACTTATCATATCCAAGAATGGAGCTTGAAAGAATAACGAATGTTCTTTACACGCCGACATCTCTTTGCGCTCTGCTATCTATCTGTGTCTATCTATCTATCTCTGCTATCTATCTGTGTCTATCTATCTATCTCTGCTATCTATCTATCTATCTATCTATCTATCTATCTATCTATACTGAAAGTATAAATCCAGCACATTGATAATGACGTGGCATTTAAATGTAATTTATATTTTTCGTAGTTTTTACATTAGTCATATAATACAGCTGTCATTTTGTTTTCTTCCCAAGCACAAGAGACGGAACTATTCTCCTGTAAGTGATGTAAGTAGAAAATCCAAAAAGATTTCACATCCACTTTGATCAAGGGTATTTTCCCCTGGTTTATATTACCCCAGTCCTAACTGTCAATACTTTGTCTCTTCTATTCAATTCTATAGCAAAATAGGTTTTAAATATTCAAACCTTCTAACTCAAAATTAATTTTAATCTTTACGGAAAGGTATTACATGTCTGCTATACCTTCCATTAATCGCAAAATTCATTCAACATTTAACGAACCAATTCATTCCCCCTTCCCCCTATTTTCCTCACAATAACTTTTATTGGCCTGGACAAACCTATAATCATTTTATCATTATCTTGGGCCTATGAAAATACAGGCCCCAGGCCTATACTTTATATCCATCACCCATTTGCTTCTTTTTTATTCTATTTTGGTCCTTTTTTAGATCCCACAAGGAAGAGATTTGGCCCCTTTCGCAGATTTTTCGGTGAAATGCTCTCCGGTACGGACAACTTTTGACTTCTTTCTATTGTTGTAAAGTTAATGTACTGAAAGTATAAATCCACACATTGATAGTGGGACAGTGGCCAATTTAAATGTAATTTATTTGAGGTAGGTTTATTAAATTATTCCTATAATAAACTGTCCATTTGTTTTCTTTCGTCACAAAGCAACAAGAGACGAACATATCTCCTGTATTGAGTAAATTAGAAAATCCCCGAAAAAATGTAAAAATATATTTTTTGTTTACGTTTCTCTCCACTGGTTTATATATTACCCATCCTACTGTTATACTTTGCCTCTGCTTTCAATTCTATTCAAAATTGGGTTTAAATATTCCAACCTTCTCACTCAAATTATTTTTTATCCCTTTTTTTAAGAAAAGGAATGAAATTCCTGCTATATCTTCCGTAATAGCAAAATTCATTCACATTTAATATCAACCCTTCATTCCCCCGTTTCCCCCCCTAATTTTTACTCACAAATATTTTATAATGGTCAAGACCAACCTATCATGATGAATCACATATCATTAATATGGGCATATTGAAAATACCGCCACAGGACAAGCACTTTGTTCCATCACCATATTATCTTATTTTCTTCTAATTGTCCTTTTTTAAGAACTCCCAGAAGATATTGCCCCTTGTCGAGATTGTATAGTGAAAATGCCTCTCCGGTAAGACAACTTTGTTCCAACTTTCTTTCTTTGTTATTTACGAATATTTTCATAGTTGGAACATTACTCCCGGGTCTGGTCACTGTCAGGCCTGCCATAACCCATGGGTAAGTAAATGTAATGTACTGAAGTAGAATCCAGCACATTGATAATGGACAATTGGCCATTTCAATTTCATTTAACATTTGGTAGGTATGGTTTTTAAATTATTCAATATAATAAAACTGTCTGTTTGTTTTCTTCCTCAACGCTACCAGGAGACGAACATATCTCCTGTAAGTGATGTAAGTTAAAATCCAAAAAATGTTACAATCCCTTTTTGATCAGGGTATGTCCACTGTGTAATTATATACCCAGTCCTACTGTCAAACTTTGTCTCTTCTATCAATTCTATTCAAACAGGTTTGTAAAATATTCAACCTTCTAACTCCAAAATTATTTTTTATCTTTAGGAAAGGGATGAAATTCCTGCTATATCTTCATCATAGCAAAATTCAATTCAACATTTAATATCAAAATTCATTCCCTCCCTTTCCCCCTAATTTTACTCACAAATAACTTTTATATGGTCATGGACAAACCTATAATCATATCGCATGATATTGGGGCATTATTACATACAAGGGCCGCAGGCCTACTACTTTATATCCATCACCATATTCGTTTTTATTCTAATGTTTTCCTTTTTTTAGACTCCCACAGAAGAGATTGTGCCCCCTTGTCGCAGATTGTAGGTGAAAATGCCTCTCCGGTAAACACTTTGTTCCAACTTCTTGTTATTTAAGAAATATTTTCATAGTTGGAAATATAATCCAGGTCTGGTCACTGTCAGGCCTGCCATACCCAGAGGTAATTAAAGTGTAATGTAACTGAAAGTATAAATCCAGGCACATTGATAATGACAGTGCCATTTTAAATGTAATTTATTTGTAGGTGGTTTATTAAATTATTCAATATAATCAGCCTGTCTTTTGTTTTATTCCCAAAGCAACCAAGAGACGAACACTCTCCTGTATTGGATTAATAAATTTTTAAAGATGTAAAATTTTAACATCTACTTTTGATCAAAGTGGTAGGACTCCACTGTATAATATTCACCATCCTACTAATCAATATTTTGTCTCTTCTTTCAATTCTTTACTCAAAATAGGTGTAAATATTTAAACCTTCTAACTCAAAAATATTTTTTTCTTTAAGGAAAGGGCTACATTCCTGCTATAATCTTCCGTAGTATAAACAGAAGTTACCATCATGTAGTTGTCCTTAAAGATTTAAAAGCTTTTCTATGTTATGATGAGGTATTTTTTTGCTATTTATTTTTAGATCCTCATAAGTTTTGATGTTATGGAGCTATCCGGGAGGGAGCCTTGTGGAAGGTTTTTAAGTAAGTTTATATATAAAGTTTAACATCTTTCTTTAGATAACTTTATTTGGTTATCCTGTAATTTCCATTTAGCTCTAGTAAAATAGTTTCAAAATATATTTTAATAATGTTCAATGAAATGTTATTGGAGTAATCAGTGGGATATGAATCTATATCTCGCGCCTGTAAGAATTTATTAGCATTTACGTAGCCCCTATTGATTCTAAAACAAATAACCATTAAAGTCTATAATGTTTCTATTACAGAGCCAATATAAAAGTCACCAATCCGAAATCGCCGTAAAAGTTATGATGCTGAAAATGTAAGTTACCTGTCTACTGCAATTATCACAAGATCATTAAGATGTTATATACTAAAAGCTCCTCTAAGATAATAAACCAGTTTATATGTTAAAGGGACACGAACTCCCTAAAGCCAGAAGAAGAACTATTTGCCATTCGTTTGGTATTATTCACAGGGAGTGAAACGCTTATTCTCACCTCCCAGTGAATAATATTACGCTCAGGGGGACCTGGAAACGTAACCTTAAGCCGATCCACTCGCGCCGCCTTCACTGACACCTGACAGCCGCTTGTCCCGACGCGCGCCTATTCTAGGTGGCTGCGCGCCAATACAAGAACGGGGGCGAGCGATCGGGAGATACAAACAGCTGTTCCTGATGAATCGGCTGGCGAGTTGAGCCTGTAATGTAAATTCCAAGGTCCCCCGAGCGTATTTATTCACCGGGAGTTGAAATAAAGACTTTCTAAATGGCAAAACTGAATGGCAACTAGTTATTTTTCTGGCTTTAGTGTTCCCTTTAGAACTACTAAGTTGCATCCCAGCTATGGTCTTGAACAATTGCCCAACTGAATATGTACCTAAAGGCAGTTTTACCCCAAAAGTAACTTTAATCTACTGATCAAAATAAGCCATTTAACCTTTCTATGTGTTATGGTTTTTCTGAGATATTTGCAGAAAAATTTATCCTGGTTTGAAATTTACATAGCTTACCTTCCATTTTCCTCCTCTATTAAAGTGTGATTTTGTTGAGGCATTGTTGCTATTTTGCGGTGCTAAGATGGGTACAAACTTAAAGGGTCACTGTGGCCTACATAAAGTGACCTTTATTAAAAGAGCGTCTTGCTTCTTTTTATAAACAACTCCAGATCATGATTTAGCTGCAATCTATGCAAACCTATAAGCAGTATACATTATGTTTCCAATACAAATTGAGTTTTCAGGTTAATTATAGAAAAATGTGTGCTACATGTTTTTAGCCTTTCTCAAGCAAACGAAGTCCTTGTGGTCCTAACATTTAGCACACCTGTTTCTATAATAAACCATTCACTACTTGTTCACAGCTACAATCCATTGTTAATTTTATGCCAAACCTATCCTTGTAAATGGTATATTGGATCTGGTTATCAGAAACCATGGTGAGGCATATATTCTACTTTGCTCAACTTCCTGGACCACCCAGATCTATACTGACATTTCAGGGTGATGTTTCCACTAACACTGTTATCTTGCGGAATAGGCCAACAGCACCGTGCGCCTCCACCACCCCTTGCCTCAGGCAAAGAGCATGCTGCCCAGCTTGTCTCCTACTGCTGTAACTGTATTTAAAATTAAGCTCCAGACAGATTGCCTTTCGTTGGGGGGTGTGGCTTCTTACAACTTGCACATATATGTGACCTCATCCAATCACACTTGTTCACCAATCGGCTGCTGGCCAAGCCCCCAATGTAACTCCTACACTATTATACTATAAATTCTTTATTTTACTGACAGACCCTTAAAGCTCTTTACACAGCGTGTTCCAGCACCTTAGAATCTTGGTTTGGGTACACTGAATATTTCCCTTATACGTTAAGCCCCATGTGTTTCTTATATCTTGTTTACGCATATTTACATAGTTTATAAATACAAGTACCTATATTTATATATCTCTAACTGATAATGTAGGACTTAATCATTTTATTATTTTTTAAAATCAGGAAGACTTATCTGATATGATTACGAGAAGTTTCCATATGCTAAAATGTTATCACGATAACATTGTTCGCTGTCGGAGGCTTTTACCCATTCACCAAAGGGGAAAAACCAGAGAAATTAAATGGGTAAGAAACTTCAATGGACTCTGTTAGTGACACTGTTATACTGGATATGTAAAGTCACCTTTTATATATTCTATGGCTATGAATGTAATATATTCTGCAATGTCTACATTTATTAATGCATTCACACAAGCACAGGGAGAAACATACAACTCGTTGTGTTCTAGGAGGAGACAGTGGTAAATAGTATAAATCTGTTCCCAACTAACACGAAATATTGTATTTGTATTGTAATAGTATGGAGTTCTTGGTGGTGCCCTCTGGATGAGCTCATCTACAAGCACCAAGAGTTTCATAAGAGTTTTTTTTTCCCTGAGTAAATGTGATTCAGTATGTTAGCTCAAGGAGATAATTGCAGGTAAGTTCGAGATGGCTTTATATATATAAGAGAGACAGAGGGAGAAGAAACAAATACACAATCAAAGAGATTGTTTTATAGATTTCAATATAGGGGCGTTAAAGTGTGGATAACTACGGCCCCTGTCACCATCACGAGGGGCCCACAGTTTTGAGGGCCCACCAAAAGAAGCTCAAACGCCTCTTGCCACAATAACTGTTTTTAACGTTCGGTCTGGGTTCTTGTTTAAACAGTGACACAAGCACTATATTTCATTCATATGTGCGTCAGCTGTTTAAAAAAACGCTCGTGAACGTGGAGGGGGAGGAGCAGTTACGCCCCTGTGGTTTACAATTGTACAAAATGTTAATAGGTGGTTCTATTCGGTAGTTTGGGTAGACGTTCATTATACAGGGTGACTGGTTCCTAATAAAAATGTAATACATTACTAATAATGGAGAGAATTATACAGGACCGATTAGCTATTATTCTTTAAAGGTATTTCAGTATTTAAATTGATAAACAACTAATATATACAAATTGAGTCAAGTATTATGTTTTTTATCCACATTTAGTGTTATGCTATCTCCACAAAATAATATCGCCCATCGTGACATCAAAGGCGAGAACATTATCTTAGCCTAGAGCAGATGTAAAAATAGGTAAGAGAATTCAGACTTTTAATGAGCAGGTGTCAGACAATTATTTATTAATGTGGGTTGTTAAAGACTTCATCTAGTCCATAGGCCTTTTATTTACCGTATGTGAACGATGACCTGCTGCCAAACTGTCAGTTGGTACAAAATCTCTTATTGGCTATACCTCAGTACTGTGTGTACCCAGCTTAAACCATTAATATTTAACAACAATCATTGTAATCATCTGCTTTTATAATCTGGGATAATCTTTTTTTCAAGTGTATATATTTAATGACCAGCTCCGCATTGAAATCTAACTACAGGTCCAATGTATAATCATATCATTAGACACGTCAAGTGATTTAATTGTCAGTGTATGTTTTGCTTATTAACTAATAGTAAACTGTGTATAATGTGTCATTTCAGCTGATTTTGGATTGGCTATCAATATATGGCCGGATGACCATTCAATGTCATGGGCACTCAACACTTTATGGCACCAGAGGTCATCTCCTGTGAGTTTATGATGATGACTTCATATGATATAAGAGTAGTTATTATATTTCATCATTACGTTGCCATTATAGTACATTAAAGCTCTATTTTTATGTAGGTGAGTAAAGATTCTATTGGATGGGAAATCTCAGTATGATTTTATATAAACCATTAATGTTAGCACTGTGAGTGAACTGTGGACCCTGCACTCTTATCAGATTCTAATATTTTTATCACTCTTTATTATAGTGCGATACTGGTCATATGGAATTGTAATGATTGAGTAGTGGCAGAAGGAGACCCCGTAAGTAAACCTCACTGTTGTGTGCTATGGCTTAATATTAAATTGCTCTTAAAAACACACATGGTGTCACGGCTAAATATTCAAAACATAGGCAGATATTTTCTATCCATTAGGCCAGATACCATCTCTGTTATCTAAATATATTTTACTAATGTACATGTTAAAATATTTGTCTTGGTTAAAGCCAAGAAAATGATGATTTAAAATGAAAACTTGCTCTTCAAAATGTTTTTTACAAAGAGTCCAGATATAAACATCTCCACTATAGATGTCTTGGGTAATTTATTAAAGATCAATTAACCTTCCCTCCTCTCCTCTCTCTGTCTATGATTTGTACCCAGGGTGAGGAAACTAAAACCGCTTGGTCCTCACCTGGGTTTTGTTTTAGTTAAGCCGGTATACTTATTGCAGTGCGTTCAGCTCCCTCTTCTGGGTCGCCATACTTCCAATAGGAAGCAGAACGAGGAGGGGGGGGTGAGTGTACCGGAGGCGCGCTGTAAGTAAACGGCTAAACTTAAATGAGCCACGGGTGAGGACCTGCAGTTTAGTCCTCACCCTCGGTACAACGTGTGTGGGGAGCATGGGGGGTATATTTGTCCTTTAATTAGCACTATCTGACACCTATATATAGAAATTCTAATAATCACTAGTTTTCATAACTTTTAACTCAAAAAACCATTATAAAGATTTTCATTGTAGAGTTTTGTGGATTCTCATTTATTTTTTTGTTTAACCTTTAGCTCCTCCAATTTTTCCGGAGATACGGCAGAAAATGACCCTGGATGAAGAAAGACCAACATTAGCCTCTTCCACCACATCATGGTGATTTAAGTCCTCCAACCTTTATTGTTTGATCATAATGGTCCATGTTCATAAGGCACGGTATTGCTTTTTTATTGATAACATGCCTTTAACGTTTGTGTTAACGATTGTTAATTTCCTCCGTTTTAGCGAGTTTTATCGTAAATTAGCGATAAGGATAATAAATTACCGATTTGTTCGGAAATCTACGATAACGCGCTCATAATTTATGATCCCCATAGAATACCATTGCGGTAGCTTACCACCCAGGGTGCTACAACAGAACGTTCATTAATTACTGACCTCTCGTGTAAATGTACGACCACGGGCAAACATTAGCGCTAAATTAGCACTACTGCACGTTTTGAATACTGCTGCCCTTAGAGTCTGTAAGGAAATCAATGGATAGATTATGATTCAGTAACTGGAGTTTTATTTGAACATTTTTTTTACTACAGGTCTGAACAA
Organism: Hymenochirus boettgeri; assembly: GCA_019447015.1. Classification (NCBI taxonomy): domain Eukaryota; kingdom Metazoa; phylum Chordata; class Amphibia; order Anura; family Pipidae; genus Hymenochirus; species Hymenochirus boettgeri. The sequence goes on along the minus strand of CM033474.1, from coordinate 227,836,777 downwards.
TTCAAGGATTTTCTGAACTTGTGCCTGGTTAAAGATCCTAATGAAAGGGCCAGTGGAGGAACTCCAAAACATACTCCATTTCTACTGGAGCAGCTACCTAGAGAATTAACCCGATCTGAACTAATCCCGGCTCATTAGGACACCCATTGAAACTAAAGGTTTGATATTTAATAATAAAGTTCATAATACAAAAAATAGGGTATAGAAAAAAGATTTTTCACCCCTGGGAATTCATCAGATCATGGAACTCTCCAAAGTTCATCTCCCACCTTTTGCCCTGTCCCCCCCATTCAATGGGCAGGTGTTTACCTTTTGGAGACTCTGGGTGAATATTCTTCCATTGGCTGTGCGTATAATACTTGCCAGCCTGAAGGAGATGATATGTGTTTACAACTTAAGATTTTTCATGATCTGCTGACTTCCAGGGGGTAAGGCCAAGTATTTTAATATTCTTAACCTTGCTACAAGCAGTACAGGGGGTTAAATAGGTTTATGGTTTTTCCAGTGAGTCCACAGGTTTCTTATTTGACTCTAACCTACAGGGCACCTGTTTGACACTAGAGATGTCCGACTCTTCGCAAATCCGGTCCCTCGAGGATCCGCGAATTTTCGAAAAAATGTGAAATTCGAAATCCACGAGCGACCCGTTAAAAAACGTATTAAAATGAAAGTTTGGCGAAATCCCATTAAATTGTCTAAATAACCTTGATAACGTCCACTAATCACTCAGGGACCTGGGTAATAGACTTGGAAACACGTTATCAATGCCTAAAATACCTAAAAATTACCGTCCGCTAGCGTGAATTTTCAAAAAACGTATTCTTTGAAAATACGAGAATTGTTTGTAATACCGAGATTTCCATAATACAGGATTTCCGTAAATACGAGATTCTTCGCAAATACGACCCACACCCAACCAACTTTTCCCTTTCCATGGCTACAATACACACAATAAAAATATAAGTACTTAGCCAGAATAAGTATGAAATCATTGCCATAGAATATGATTGACTTTTAAAGCAACTAATAACATATTGCCTTATTTAATCTGCATTTTCAGCAACATTCAAAGTATATAATTAAATATACCCTTTAGATATATCATTCATTATGTATTTTTTTTATTTTAATTTTGCAGCGGATTCATCCTCTGACATGCCACCCACCACCACCGTCCCCGCCAGAGGAAGAATGTAAGTGCAGCCTATTGAAAAAAAAAAATTCTAAAATTTTCATTTGTCCAAGCCCACATTAACAGTGCACACGAGCACCTCCAGAAACAACATACATTGCGTGTTCCCGGTCGCTCATATGTATTGCCGTGCTGTGCAGTAACGATTGCGCAATTGGGCAAAAATTGAGGATCATAATTGTGCCACACTATTGTGTGCTTTTTAATACTGGATGTGGCCAAGCCCCCCTATCATAATGTTTGCAATATTTTTTGACAACTTCTCCGAGAATTGTTTTATATAATGTATTCGAACATTTAATGAACAGTGAGAGTTGAAATAAATTTCCTTTTTTTAGCACACCACCAACTACCCCTCCAGCAGTCCATTGCCCCCTCCTGGGCAGTCCACAGCCCCTAGAGGCACCTGGCAATCAGCCAGACCTAAGTGCATCCTATGCATTTTTATCTTTTATTGACCTTGATTGTCAGCAAATAATTGTGAATTATCAGTCATAATTAAGTGAATTTCATTATTTCACTGATAAATTTTTGTGAAAACAAATGCAAACAAATCTATTAATTTGGCTTGAGAGACAGATCACAGTTCTTCTCATTTCTCATTCCCATTTATTGTCCCAACTCCCCATTGTTTGGGCTGTATTTTCCCTCAGTTTTTAAGCTTAAGTCAACAATTCGGTCCAAACGTGCAGACAAGTGTGCGATTATCTTTAAGTATCCTTTCCAACATTGTCCAACAAACACATACCCATGAACCCCCACACAGCTATTCACACCTACGTGGGCAACTAATTCAAAATGAAATGTTGATTAATCATTGAAAAGGTTATTTTTATAAATAGTAAATTATACCCACTAAACCTAAACAGATACAGTAAACAACAACACAACTACTGATATCCTCCTACACCCAACCCTCCCAACATTCCCTTTCATTTTTTGGTCTGAAGAATACCTTCAGATATATCCATTGTCTTTTTTTTATTTTAACCTTAGATGATGATGCTCTTCCACCCCCACCCCCCTACCCCTGCATGAGATGCCAGCGTGGGAGGATGAGGGTGCTGTCCTGCAGCCAACAACGTAAGTGCTCCTTAGTGAAGTTAATGTTTTTAAAATCTTTTCATTAAACCAGTTTTTCATTGCATTTTTGTGTCAAAATTCCAAGAAATGTTCACTACATAGCCTTTTAGAAATGTTCTTATACAGTAATATACTAAGGGATTGGACAGTGATGCCTGAAATAAAACATGTTTTTTTCTAGAAGCAGGGCCAGCACTCCAGGCCTACCAGCCTCTCCAGCCCCTCCACCCTCTCCAGCCCCTCCAGCCTCTCCACCCCTCCAGCCTCTCCAGCCCCTCCAGCACCTCCAGCCTCTCCAGCCTCTCCAGCCCCTCCAGCCATGAATGAAAACCGTAAGTAATCTATCAACGTTATTAAATGTTATATTAGACTTTTAATATCTGTATTTTTCCCAGTGTACAACATTGTGATGGCCAACATTGGGTACTGTGGGTTTGACAATGCTTTTATGGGGGCTGCACCACCTTCCAAAATTTTTGCATGTAGCACAGTCCTAGTATACAAAACCAAGAATGTTCTGATACAATTTAGCACATAACGTAATGTTTTATGCCAGCATTACCTCCTGCTGTTTATCAGTGATCCCCCATGATGCAATAATAACGCTTTAAGTGAAGTTCAGTGGAAATACATATACTTTTAAGAAAAGAGAGCAGTTTTTCCATCCTAATGACCTTAACCTGTCAAATCAGCATTGTGTCTGTGATAAAGAAATACTGACTTCCTGTTTGCAGACCCCTAATAAGGATCGTTATGGTCTTGCCCTTGACCCGTCCCTGTGTTATTCAGTTGCTCAGTAGAGTCTGAGCATGTGTGACCCATCCAACAGCCAATCAGTAGAAGTCACTGTTACCATAACTAGGTATGCATATATAAACTAGAATTTTAGAAATAATGATATTTTATAATGAGCTTTCCTTTTTTATGACAAACCGCAACATTATTGCATTGCATTACCTGAATGTGTAACTGCAGGTTGCAAAATTGCATCACCCCACATGGTGCTTTAGGAAATGTGCTTGAACATCTTTAACACAATTCTCTCAAATCTCCTCCACAGAATCGATAGCATCGGCAGGAAATCCGGGAGACATAAGGCGGGAAACCGCCAATAGGGCCAAACGCCTGGGCCGCCGCTGACCAGACTGGAGAGGAGAGTTACCAGGCTGTGAGGAAAATTTATTTATTATTTTTTTTTAAATAGTTTTAAAAAAATTTTTTATGTATCATAAAAATTATTGTTAAAAAAAATGTTTTGGGCTTTATTTTTTGATATATCAGATTATTCGATAGATTCATAATCAATTTTTATTTGAAAAAAATACAATACACATATCTATTTGCTAGCTCATATGTCCTGGGTAATTATAATTGTTTCTACCTTACCATTATGCCATTACACACACTCATTGGTCCACATTCCCCTATAAAGTAGTTTGCACACAACAGTGGAAGAAGGGGATGGGGGACTACTGGGTTACTAATGTCCATTGCAGTTTGCCAGCATTGTTGAAGAGCCACGGCATGCTTGGCCCACTGGACATACCCACTGACCCATTGGCTTCTCTCCCTCAAGTATGCTTCGTGCAAGGGAAAGCGGGTTGAAGGGTAAGGCTTCATAGGAAACAGCACCATGACTACAGCAGGCCCACTGCAGTTTCCACCATTGTTGAAGAGCCAGGCAGGCTTGCCCCACTGGACATACCCCTCAACCCATTGCTTCTCTCCTCAGAGAATGCTCGTGCAAGAAAGCGGGTGAAAGGGTAAGGCTCTATTGAGTTAACAGCAGGCCCACACTTTGTAATATGTACTGGGTCTCGGGCCAGGCAGGATTAACCCAGAGCTGAAAACATTAGCCACAGAGTAGCTGTTGCGGCTATATGAGATGGTCAAGTAGGTGACACCCACAAAGGTGCCTCGTGGAAGGAAGGAAGAACAAATATGGAGTATTGCTCTCGGCCAGGCAGGATGACCCAGAGCTGAAAACATTAGCCACAGATTAGCTGTTGCGGCTGTATGAGATGGTCAGAGTAGGTGACACAACAAAGGTGCCTCAGGGAGAGAGAAGGAAGAACAAATATGGAGTATTGCTCTCAGCCAAGTAGGATCGACCCAATCTAGAAAAATTAGCCACAGAGTAGCTGTTGCAACAGAACATTGTGTTTTTTCACAACTTGAATGCAGGTAGGACCATATATGGCCCTGCCAATAAGAAAAATTAGCCATTTGCCAGCTAAGCTGGCATCAGCTAAGCCTGTAGGTGGAAAATGAGGTGGAAGGGCATACGGGTGGCCAGGGCAGGAGGATTCAGTCACGGCCATCAGCAATAGGGGTGCTGTACTGAGATGTGATTCCACGCTCATTCATCTTGATGAATGAAGGTGGTCCACATTCTCAGTGGAGAGATGGGTCCTCCTCTCCGTTACAACACCCCCTACCGCACTGAAGGTCCTCTCCGAAAGAACACTGGATGACAGGCATGAAAGGACCTCGAACATCAGGTGCTGTAGTGCCTGCCAGCACCTGGGAAGCAGAACAGAGGCAACGTAGCAGGTTGCCTCATGTGTGCTGCATTCTACCTTCCCTCTGAGATGCGGGGGATAAACTCCGAAACTTTAACCCTTAAAGCAGGGATCTATATGGTGGCCACCCAGTACTGCTTCTTCCTTTGATGGCCTTAATCCTGGGGTCCTTGCGCAGCAGCACATGAACGAACCCATGTGCCGCAAACTGCCTGGTCAGAGGACCCCATGTCCTCGATGTCACTGAGGACAATAGTGTCGGGCTCAACCTTCCCCACCACGAAGACATATGGTACTTGGTAGGGTTGAGATGTTCCCCATAGAGGATGCCCCATTTCCCCTTGGTCCAGGTCACCTAAATCCCCTCCTCATCATCGGGACGGCTGCTTGCACCGTGATGTTCGGGCTCGAAAAGCATCACGGTGTCTGTGTCCTCCTCTTCACGTAGCCTGCTCACAGCGAGTGCCCTATCAGTATGCCGTGCAGAGTGTGCTCAAGGAGTAACACCGTGGGATGGTATCCGCGATGGTGGCATCATTGCGGCTTACCATCCTGGTGGGCATCCTCAAATGGCGCGAGCACATGGCAGGCATTGCTATTTAGCAGCCACTGCCTAGGTAACAGCAAACCCAGGTCCCAGAGCCTGATCTTGCCTCGTACTCATACAAGTAGTCTATAGGGCTCGCCTCTGCTGGGAGCGCCTCAGCAGCATCATAAGACTAGAGTTCCAGTGGGTGGGGTGTCACACATCTGGTGGTTCTGCGGCAGACCATTCTGCTGCTGAAACTCGGCCAGATGAACTGTGGCCGTGTAGACCGCCTGAAGTGACTGGACAGCCCCCCTAGCACATCCTCAGTAACCTCCTGGAGACCGGGGGTACTTGGAGGAGACCGCTGACGACCAGGTTGAGTATGTGTGCCAGGCAAGGAACATGTTGACTCGGCAGTCGGCTGCTAGTGCCTGTGAGGAGGTGGATGAGGAAGGCTGGTAATTCACCTACTACTCACCTTCCTGATCAGAAGGAATAGCCCTAGCACGGCTACCCCCTAAACATATCGGGTACGGTTACCCCTGCCCTGCGATGGGCCAGGTAGCTCCTTGCCAGGCAAGGAACATGTGTGACTCGGCCATGCGAAGGGCAGACAGGATGTTGGTGGCATTGTCACACACGACCTTGCCTATTGAGAGGTGGTGTGGGGTCAGCCACCTCTCAACCTGCCCTTGCAGTGCTGCCAGCAACTCTGCCACTGTGGTGGCACACCAAACTCCATGAACGCTGCACTGTCTACCAGGCTGAAAGGTAGCAGCTGCACCGCCAGGAGTTTAGCTAAGCCGGCAGTGAGACTCTGGGCTTCTGGGGGTGTGGGGGACAGTTTTCTGCCTCCACTCCAACAACGGGGAAGAGGAGACCTGCCTTTTAGCTGATCTCCAGCAGCAGTGGGCTGGGACCAAAGGCTGCCTCTCCTCCCTACCTTCCACCGAGGAAGCAGCTGATGGGCCGAGGGGGAGGAGGAATGGTGGTTACCTGGGCACGATAGGTAGGAACGTGTGGGTGCCTGCATTTTCTGTCCGCTGCTCCACCGGGCAAAGTGGTGCAGTATCATATGGTCTCCTCATAGAGGAGATGCCCAAATATATGTGGTTTCCCAGGCTACACGTTGCAGGCACAACTTACACCTCAACCGAGATGTCACCTGGAGCCAGTGAGTCGTGCCACCTGCTGTTGTGGGGCACCGGCACCAGATCTCCATTGGTGCCGTACCTCACGTGCACCACTAGGTGCACTGCCTCTGCCCCTGCCCCCAGTCCTGCCTCTGGGTTCAGGATCGTGCTCATTCTCTGAGGGACAGTCCCTCAGAACACTATCCTCCTCTCTCACAGAGGGCACCCATGGACGATCGGTGACCTCATCGTCCACTTCACCTCCTCAATATCTAGAGGCTGTGTCATAACAGCCGCACATCTGAACCTCACTCCCTGCATTAGTTCCCTGGCTGCTCACAGACTGCGCTGACATCGTCAGCCTCCTGTCCCCCTGTGCACTGAGTACATTCTTCTTCGCTGGGCGACAGGAAAGATTGTGCATCAGTGCACGGACTCCTCCCAGCACACTACCCCACACATAGGTGCGAAAACAGATCCTGAGACTCCTCCTCCAGATCCCCGAAGGTATGGGCTATGTGGGCATGAACTTCTGATTAGAGAGGACCAGGGTCCATGCCACAGTAGGAGCCTCAGTGAGGAAGGAGCAGGCACATTATCTACAGTAGCAGCTCGGCTGCTCTGTGCCTGTGAGAGGTGGATGAGGAAGGCTGGTAAATCCACTCTACTATACCCCGCCTTCCTTGATCAGAAGGAATAGCCCTAGCACGGCTACCCCTAAACATATCGGGTACGGCTTACCCGCTGCCCTGCGAAGTGGCCAGGTAGCCCTGGCCGTAGCCTCATAGGCTCTCCTCTGCCTCTCCCTCTCCCTCCATGTGCAGAAGCACCCCTGCTCCTGGCTCTCCCCCTCTTGCCCTGCAGGAATTTCCCTCTCCCAAATTTTTTACAAACAAAAAAAATATTTATATAGTATATATACACACAACACAAACACAAACGACAAAGCGACCAAAACGACACAGAAACCCACAAGCAAACAAAGAACACAAAGCTTTTTTTTTTTACCCTAAAAGCACAAATATGACACAGACACAACTGACAGCAAACAGCAGATCAGACAGCAAAAGCTGCTGATTGCTGCTAAAGGCACTGACACACAGATACAGAAAGACAAACAAAAAACAGACACTAGACCTCTAAAAGGTCTAACACAAAATTTTGTCCAAGGACTTATAGGGGGGTAGTCCTTAAAAGGACTTTTGGGTCTCACAAGGGTAGTCCTAAAGGACTGTGGGTCTCAGGATGTGGTGAATACAGGGGTGGGTAACAACAAGTGCTAAACCCCACACTGAAATCCAAACACAGAAAGCTCAAAAAGAGCAAAAATCTCTCTCCAACTCCACACCTGTCAGGTCTCCATAAACACACTCCAACACACTGACAAAATGGAGTGCCTTTTATCCCAGGGGGTTGGCAATAATAAAGTTAGGTGCCATTGGATATTTGGGACATGTGGCTTGATCCATCTCAAAAAGAAATTCCAAATGCGAAAACATCCACGAATTTACGTGATATCCGCCGTCCACGAATCGGATCCGCAACCGACCATCACTATTTGACACTTTAGGATTAAATAACCAGCCGCTACCTATCAGTCCTATGGCTTTACAGTATCAGGATGGCAGAAGTCTCATTAATTGCCAGTACTAGTGATATATAATATATAATATAGGCAACTCAATGTTTATTTTTTTTTTCAAACTAAAAAAGAAATTATTCTTTATATCTTTATCTGTGAACTGGAAGAACGAACAATGTCAATTTTATGTTTTTATAAAGATACGGAAGAAGATGATGAAAAGGATGAAAATTTCTACAGCTGTCAAGCTACATTTACGAGTCTTTAGCTGGGTCCATGAAGCCTGAAATCCAGCTTCCCATCCTCATTAAGCCCCCATTAACCAGCTTCCCATGCCCCTTTAACTCATTGAATCAGTAAATCTAAAGAAGCACAAGCAGATAGCGATTTTACTACTGAGCGAACCGTATAATTTTTACAAAATATTTCTGAAAACGATTTAGCTACTGCTGGAAAAAGACAAACAACAATTACCAAGGGATTGAAGGGTAGGTAAAAGATTCTAGTTTTTATTTTTTGTATTCATTGCTCTTTGTACCATTCATTTGATAAATCATTAGTTTCCATTCATCTATTAGAAGGACTAGCTATATTGTACCAATAAAATAGGATATAGATTAAGCAATTTGGCTTGGATATGTATTAACTTTATTTTGTTTGTATGTATAAGGCCAATGCAGCACAAGGAAATAAAGGATCGAAAGAGAGAGGGCACAGAGGGGCAGCCAAAAAAATAAAGATATGTTGTTTTGTACTTCTTCCCTTGTAAATTTGATGTTTTGGTCTACCGCATTAATGTGTTCTGTGAAAGCTTTGTACTTCCTTCTGGATTTTAACCCAGGTAAAACATCTCAAGGGAGGAAATTAAATCTCAGAGGAGCCTTAAAACTTGTGGATACCAGACTGGGCCTTTGTCAAAAGAAGTAGAAGGAAAGAAAGAACCACGAATACCAACAGTGAAGGGGAAAAGCAAGACAGGAGAAAAAACATGGTCTCCATTATGTAGAGGGTCTTCGAGAAATTAAGAAAAATTTCCAAAAACTCCCATCCCTGTCTGTTTTAAACCGAACAACACACTAGGGCAGCAATTGGTAAATCAAAAGACCCAATACCGAAACACGAAAAGCGACATCATATACGCTGTGCAGTGCAGTGAGAATGCTCTGATTGTATGTGGGGGAGACCAAACACAACTGCAATCACGTATGGCCCAGCACAGAAGAGCCAATTCCTCGTGTGAGGACTCAGCCGTGTACTGCATCTTTACCTTGAAGATTGTAATGTTAACATATTGGCAAGAACGTGACTGGTTCAAGAGAGGTGTTAAGGAGCTATTTATGTGAAAAAAAGCCCAAGCCTTAATAGAGGTGGGGGGGTTCGACACCAACTGTCGTCCATGTACAATGCGTTTGACACCTTACTCTGGGCATCCAATACACCTCTTAGCCACTCCCCAATCACGCCGCTTAACTGTGCTGTGATATCTAATTGGGATTTTCCAGGTACATAATCCAAATTCTTGTACAAGTCCATTCTGAATTGGAAAAGCAGTTGGATGAAGCGAAAACGTCTTCAGAAACTAAACTTCAAGTCCAGTTGATCTAATTGAATACAACAGATATACCATGACCTGGATGAATGAGAACCTTCACAAGCTTAAACTATTATTGTAGCATGTTATTGCTTTGTATTAAATGTACTCCTTTGTATGTAACATTAATGTTTCTCTCATTATTTATGCACGGATTCCCCAAACTATGGTCCTACAGATGTTGTGTCATTTTCATCATCATGCGGAGAGCTATGGATTGGGGATCCCCTGATGCGTTTTAGACCTTATTACCTAAAACAAGGTTAGACTGCCACTGAATCGTGCACTGCCGCAAAAATGGGTGTGGCTTGTGGAGGTGGGTTGTTGGACTAAAGAACACTGTCTGGAAAACTGGAGGCTGACTCTCAAAAACTGGGTATCTGAAAAATTGAATATCCTTATTGCATGGGATACTCACAGAGAGATTCAATTACCAGACATTGTGTGCTACCTACCTTTGTGCAATACCAGACCATAAGTGAATTATGTCTGGTATTACATTTGGGATCGTATACACATAAGAAGCTCCAGTTGCTCTCTATTAAAGTCCCCATACAAAGGCCCATTAAGTTCCTTGCTACGAGGCAGCGCTACAGAGTTTATTATCGGTATACAAAAAATTTGTAAAAATGTTGTATACAAAACTTTTGTAAATGGTGCAGTGCCCTAAAATACGTGTAAAAACCACGTTAACCCTGATATTACTTTTGGTTAATGTGAGTTTTCCACGTATTTTAAGATTATTGAATCACCCTGAAAGTGACAAATATATTTTTAAAAAAAACAGAAAAAACATTAGTAGATATAGTATTCCAGGGAATAACAGGGATTTACATGGCTGCTGACCTTGAAAATAAAAGTTCCCACACAGACTGGAGATATAAAATACCTACAGGAATGTACAAGATGCCCACTCCTGGTATAAAATGCCCCAAAGACTGGTAAAACAAAATACTCACAGTGACTGGTAGAAGATGCCCATAGTGACCGTAATACAAGATGCCCACAGGGGCTGGTCAATGAAAGATACCAAACAGACTGGTTTAAGATGTCCACAGTAACTGGTCAATACAAGACGCCCACAGAGACCGGTAAATATAAAATGCTACACAGAGTGGTATATATTAGCTGACCACAGTGACTGGTTAATACCAAGATGCCCATAGTACTAATCTATTTAAGATGCCTACATTGACTGGTAAATACATGTCACATCTTGTATTTACCAGTCACTGTGGCATCTTGTTTTACCAAGTCAAAGACTAGTCAATGAAAGATGACACACAGTCTGGAATATATAAATGCCTGCGATGATTATCAATATAAGATGCCATCAGTGATTGCTAAATACAAGATGCCCACAATGACTGGGCATTACAAAGATGCCCTCAGTGACTAGTAAATAATACAAGATGCCACACACACTGATAAATACAAGATGCCCACTGTGATTGGTAAATAAAAATATGCCACCAAAACTAATACAAGATAACCACTGTGACTGGTAATAAAAGATGCCCATTGACTGGTAATACAAGATGCCACAGTGAATGGTAATACAAATGCCCACATTGACTGGTATATAAAGATACCCACAGTGATTGGTCATAAAAGATGCCACACAGACTGGTATAAATAATATGCTCACAGTGACTATAAATATAAGATGCCTACAGTGACTGGTCAATACAATGCCACACAGACTGGTATATATAAGATGTCCACAGAGATTACATCTCGCTATTGCATCGTGGGATAGCACAACCAATAAGCTCCGGTTTGCTCTACTTTAAATTCCCCAACAAGGTCCCTTTAAGTTTTGTGCCCACAGTGACTATATAAGATACCCACAATGACTGCTAAATGATACCCACGGTGAGTGGTATAAGATACATAAAGTGACGGATATATCATTACCCTGGACCCGCTCCAGCGCCGACTTCACTGACAGTCTTCGACACGTCCTCACTCCTTCGCACTGTGTGCGCATGCGTGTACAGTGCAAAGGACTGAATGCGTCAGAGGCGTCTGGGAATTCGGCGCTGGAGTGGGTCCGCAGGTAAGTGTCTCCTCCTCTCTTGTAGATTTATTGAAGAACGAGAGGTAGAGATAGGGCCTGTTTACTTCAGTAAATCAGTTAGAAACAATCAAATTTTTTCTGGACATACCCTTAATAATAATAATAATAATATAAATTGCTTGATTCTTTATTGAGTTTTCTGTGATATAAAAAGAGAACTTTAAAAGGTAAATTTACCCCAAAACTAAACTCAGGACTGCTTTTGCCTTTGCCTTTTTGCCTTTGTGGCAAAGGGAAGGTGGCTGGGAAATAATTTAAAAAAAAATCTAAATGATAAGAAATAGTAATAAATTGCATGTGCTGGGGTGCAGCATTCAAGTGACTGCTTGCCCCCACGATCCTCTATTGGTTTCGCTGAAACCCATGTGGAATCATTGGTAATTTACCCTTATAATGCCGGATTGTATAGGAACCAAGCCTGTTCCCCTGCAGAGCTGCAGCGCTAAGTGAGTTCCCGTGATGTCTAACACTGGGACCTCCTTTAGTCTTCCCCCAAACTGCCCTGGTGGTCTAGTGGAGAAAGTGAACTTGCGATCAGCACAAAAATGGTGCTAATTTTGCCCCAACCAATCAATATTATTTAACAATGGAAAGCTAACATCTGGTTGGGGCAGAATTAGCATCCTTTTTAACAATAAGAACTTTTATTGAATTTCCTGCAAGTGCGCAGCTGGTTAGGCTTTTGCCTTTTAAGTTTACCTTTGTTATAACAGAGTTTTAAAATAAGGACAATTAAACACACCTCCCCCGCTCTCCTCTTCCCCCATGGCAGCATGTACCCAGGGTGAGGGCCTAAAATCGTTAAGTCCTCACCCTGGGTACTTTCCCTAACTCCTGGACACTTACTGCTTCAGCGATCCGCTCGTTCCCCCTCTCTCTTTCCACGGTCAGTGACAGTCGCGATGCAGCCAATTGGAAGATATGCCTCTTTGCATGCGTGTCTTCCTATTGGCTGCAATTACGATTGGTCCTGAAGCAGGAAGAGCAGAGGAATCAAGCAATCACTTAAATATAATATTCTATTACGGTAATTAAAGGTTTTACTTTGGCTGGAGATTGTTTAGAATTGTGTTATTGTGGTACCTGGTGTTCCTGCTAACTGAAGCTGAGAAAGAATTAGTCCTGCAGCTTTCTCCTGTTGCTTGTAGAAGCCCTCAGCATCTCCATGAAGGACATGGGCTGGTTCAAGGATCCTCCCTTCTGCTCAATGGCTCTGGGTGTAAAAATTGACCGTGGTTTTACACTTCCCAGATGGGTCAGTTTCCCTGAAGAATGAGGTTTTCTGATGTCTCCACCTGTTCCCAGGCACATAGATTGATTCTTCTCTAAGAGCAATGGGAAAGAACATTAACAGTTTTATAATAGCAGCCAAGGGAGATAACACTGGCCAGTAATATCTTTCAGTATCATACAAAAATGTAAGAACTGGGCAAAACAGCAGTGTTACATTTTCAGATCCATACTCATTGCTTCTGCCTTTTTCTGTGTTTTAATGCAAAAGTACTCTTTAAATGGAGAAATGGCGCGCGCGGGCAGTGAAGTGAGCTGGCGCGACAGTACAGGGACTCAGCGCGCGGCTGCCGAAATGGTTAAGTACCGGTACCGTAATGTACAGGATTCAATTTGCAGGATGGCACTTACAGACAGATTCAATTTGTATGCTGCACTTACAGACAGGAATCCCGGACACTGGAGACTGGATGCACAATGGAGAGACGGTACCAGACAGGAACCCGGATGCACACTGGATAGCTGGATGCACACTGGAGAGAAGGTCCCTTTGAATTAGGTGGGAGGTGAGGGTGTAGATGTTTGGAAACTACAACTCCCAGCTAATAAGCATGCTGGGAGTTGTAGTTTCCAAACTCCGGAGTGCCAAGGTATGAGAATTTAGAATTGGTCAATTTCTACCCTCGGTTTATACTACTCGAGTCTCACTTTATAGTTTTTTTTCAAGTACATGGGTACCTCGGTTTTAACTCGGGTCGGTTTATACTCGAGTATATACAGTATACGATTTTTCAAAAATACACGATTTTTTTTTTTTTTAAATGAAACCTTTCTGCCTGCTCAGTGCTGTCGCTGTTCTTCTGGTGCCCATAGACTGTTTCATAGATTGTTACTTTGTGAATTGACTGTGAGTGACAATCACCTATTAAGTCAAGGACACCGATTCAAACTTTTGATATTATCAAAAATTCAATAATCACTGAAAGTGCGGAAGTTCAAAATCCAGAATAGTTCTCTAGTCATGAACTTCTTTGCACTTGTTCAACCCCCCCCCCCCCCAAAAAACAAAAAACCTGTGCTTGCCCCTGGATTGGATGCATTCCCAATGAGCACCAGTGGTCGGTCTTAAGAGGCAGAGGCCTCATTTCATTCATGCCATCTGGCAAATGATAGTAGGCAAGTATCCTTTATAGTAATCCTTTATTGAAATATGTAGTAAATAATTCAATTCACTGAATAATTCAATTCATTCTGACAAATAAAATATATTTACATTTTATTAAGGAGAACTAAACATAAATTTTCAAAAACCTAATTGTGAAAGTTTCTCCCCAGAACACCTATACATTGTAAGATCTTCTGTGGTACATTGCATTTAATATATGTGAGATAAGATTCTGTAAATAAGTAGGCTTCCATGTTGTTGCAGTACAACCCCACAGCCCATGAATCATCAAAGAACCACGCCCCCTGACCCCAGTATCACTGTCTCTATGCACAAAGTGTTTCCTATACAGATGTCTACACACCAGAATCCCTGATAAGACTTTTAAAGCTGCTTGTTACCCTGCAGTTTATTTACCAGTCAGGTGAGTTGCTAGAAAATAAACTGCAGGGTAACAAGCAGCTTTCTAAGTTATCAGGGATCCATATTCCATTTTTTAAATTAATCTTTTACAGCAAAAGATAAAGTTACCAAATGTAGCTGTACTCTCTGCTTATTCATGTGGGCGCACCAGGTAGCACCAGATTTAAAAAATACGCAGTTCAGAAGGTCACAAGTTCAATACCTCCGATGTAGCTTTTTTTGTTTCTATTATATTCCATGAGAAAGATAAAGCTTCTAATTGTACCTTTACATTCAGCTTGTGCAGTGGTGGCTCACCTTGTAAGACACAGGTTAGACACATACAGTTCAGAGATCAGAAGTTCAAATCCCAGCTAAACCTTTTTTTTTGTTTCTATTATGTTCTACTACAATATTCTACATGTACCATGGTTTTTATAGTGTCCTCCTAGCCTAGAGGTAAGACTCTGCTTTTAGCAAGACAGGGTAAATGTACAAGTTGCAGGTTCTATTCCCCACACTTACTTTTATTTTTGCTGAAATGTAAGTATTCTGTTTCTTACATCCATGCTATCTATGAAATACACTGCAAAGATTCATTTCTTTTTGTATGAAAAGCAAAGGATTATATCATTGTTAGGACAGGAGCCTTGAATGTGTTGAAAACAAAAAACTGAAATCCCTGTTCTGTGTCATGGAGAGGGAGATCTCTGTGCTATAATGTGATTGGTTGTCAGCTTCTAGGAAGCAAGGCTGCAACTTCCTTGTTTTGATCTGTAGCTTTATGGAGCATGTGCCTGTACGCAGACACTTAGCTTGGGGTCTACCCAGCTAAGGTGGATTGTGGGAGCTGACCCCTAGTACTCACAGGTTATTTTCATAAATCTTCCAATGGCCACACAAGGAGAGGTGAGACACAGCTTTTGTATGTTTGTGAATGTGCTCTGTCTTTGGGACAATGTTGTCTGAGACTTTAGTTCTCCTTTAAATCCTTCACTTACTGTATCCATTAATTTGGCTTGGGAGAGATATCCCAGTTGTTTCTATTTCTCATTCACTGGTTATTACATTATTTTCTTATCTTCTTTTATTATTCTATATCATCCTATTTAAAAGGGTAACTAAAGTCAAAAATGAAATCATTAAAAAATTCCTTTAACACTCATAAATGCAAACTGATACCAACACAGACACGTGCGGATAAAAGGACCAGTGGTGCCAGATGAGTCGGAGACAGAGATACCTTCAGAGGTGTAATCCCCACTGCCAAAAGGCAACATGCGGTACTTATAAACTAGCAGGTATATGAAGTAATACGATACCTCTAACACAGCAGCCACTTTGGACTTGACAGGCTCCCAGAAACTAGATTCAATTAGACGTACCTCACAGATGAATTTGTATGAGGTACACCATTGTAACATTTGTGGAACTGTTATTGAGCACAGGACACTTTATCTCCAACGATTTATGGTATATATATATATATATACGAGTATTCCTGTGTAGATATGCTGTTGTTGTTTGTATCAGTATGTGTAATACAGTCTTTTTGATATAATTGGGGGGTTTGAGATATATGTGATATTGTATTTTTCATAAGGTGAGGTTGTGGATATTTTTTTAACTTTAATAAAACGTTCACAGATGTTATCTGCTCTGGTATAATTATTGACCCCCAGTATGTATGCGGGGAGATGGTAGAGACTAAGAAATTCTATATTCTATATGCTATATGGGATACTAAGGCTCCTGGCCATCTTTCTGTGTGTACACTGTTAATTATCCTAAGCACCACTTGCAATAAGGTTGTTGGTAGAAGACACCATTCTCGTATATATGATGAGATGGTATATTAGCATGCTCCAACCCATGCTGACAAAAACACCTACACATCTAAAAGGACTAATACTATGTAGGTAATACTAAATTTATAGGGGTTTAGTCCTTAAAAGACTTTTGGGTCTCAAATTGTGTGAATACTGGGGCGGTTAACAACAAGTGCTAATCCACCACACTGAAATTCCCACACAAATCCAAAAAACAGAAAAAAAAAACTCTCCAACTCCTACACTGTCAGGTCTCCACTAAACTCACTTCAGCACACTGCAAAATGGTGCCTGCCTTTATACCCAGGGGGTTGGCACTGATAAAAAACAAAAAAAGCTGCCATTGGTGAATCGAAAATCCTTGAAAATCAGGAATCCTTTAAAATTTTCAAAAAATTTTAAATATTCAAACGCGGGTTTAGAAAAATCTGGAAAGCGTAATTCTGCAGATTTCATAACTCGAAGATCCACACAGTACTGGGTTCAAAACCATGATCCGGTTCATCTCTAACCCACACTATATGGAGGTTCCTTATCAGAATTTAAAGCTGCTCAGTTTATTTACCAGCAGCTCACACTGATTACCGTATATACTCAAGTATAAGCCGACCCGAGTATAAGCCGAGGTACCTATTTTTACCTCAAAAATTAGGAAAACCACATTGACTCGAGTATAAGCCGAGGGTTGAAATTGACCATACTGCCTTCTGTAGCCATGTGCATTTTATTGCATACTGGTAGCCATGGATACTGGTAGCCATGGGATTACTGGTAGCATGGGGATACTGGTAGCCATGGGTATATGATAGCCATGGGGATACTGGTAGCCATGGGGAAACTGGTAGCATGGGAAAACTGGTAGCCATGGGGATTACTGGCAGCCATGGGGATAACTGGTAGCCATGAGGATTACTGGTAGCCATGGGATACTGGTACTGGGGATAACTGGTAGCCATGGGGAACTGGTAGCCATGGATAACTGGTAGCCAAGGGGATAACTGTACGGGTACTGGTACCATGGGGATTACTGGTAGCCATGGGGATTACTGGTAGCCATAGGGATAACGGTAGCCATGGGGATTACTGGTAGCCTTGGGGATTACTGGTAGCCTTGGGGATCACTGGTAGCCATGGGAAATGTACTTACGTTTGTGTGGCAGAGCCTTCCGGACATCTTCCCAGAGCCTTCCGGACGCCTTCACAGAGCCTACGACGCAGCCGCAGTCAGATGGTAAGCCGGCAGTTCCAAGTAGTGCTTTGCGGGTGCGCGATGACGTCATCCGCCGACGTGCGCAAAGTACTACTGGGAACTGCCGGTTCTCTTACCTGACTCGCGGCTGCGTCCGGAATTAAGGTAAGTCCCAGCGTGACCCGAGTATAAGCCGAGGTTCATTTTTCAGGTCATTTTAAGACCTGAAAACCTCGGCTTTACTCGAGTATATACGGTAGTAAATAAGCTGCAGGGTAAAAAATAGCTTTACAGACACTGTGTATGACAATTTTTTATTATACTGTTCCTAGCAAAAGATAAAGCTTCTAAATGTACCTGAATTCTCTGGTTATTCAGTGGTGGCCCACCTGGTAAGGCACCAATTTTTGAAACACACAGACCTAGCCTTCCACTTGCATGGCAGCATAAGGGTAACCTAAGTAAAAAAAATAGTTTTGATCAATCAAAAATGTAGTTTGATGGTCATAAACGCAAAAACACATACCCCCCAACCTGACACAGGTACACACACCTACTGATCTTCCCTTTTGGGGGTTTAAATCAATCAACAAATAAGTTAGTTTTATGGTCATAAACATAATATATACCCTCTAAACCCAAACAGACACACATCCCCTAATGCCCCCTATATATACCCCTCCTTTACTTGGCAACCATACCATAATAAACAAATTGGATGGTTTCCGTCATAAAATTCAAAAACATACACTCCATCCCTATACAGACACAAAACATAATCCTACTGACAAACTTCCTTTTTACATAATCTTACAATCCCATTAATTAGAATATTAACAGTATAAATGCAAAAAATAACTCTACACAGGCACAGGACTAAGGCTGGAGCCATTGTGGCTGTTTACCTGAAATTAACCCCTTTTACAAACACTTACTTTGTGTTAAAGAACAGTCAGACACACTGGTTGGGTGAAACATAAGGCCACAGCTTTTATTAATTGACACATTACAACATGTAATCAATTTTAATATTCAAAAACATAATTTAGCATCCTTGCATGTTAATTAACCATAAGTCCCCGAGCCGTAGCCAATGCTAAATGCCAAGCCTCTGGATCCCCAGAGGGCATGTAACGGCTCCAAACATAACCTTCGCAAGGATGCATCCGCTACCAAAGAGTTGCTGTAAGCCTACACGGAACTCCGTCCCCCACCCAACAAAATTAGTGCCTATTCTATACCATCTTGTAAACCTGTCAGAAAAATGTCCAGCCTAATATCATTTAAGTGGACCCCTCCTGCCTCATGAGAGACCTATTATCGCCTTCCAGCTGGCGATGCCTGGTGACTACCCCCCCTTGCGACCTGACAAATCTGGAGATCCTGTGTTAAGGACTCTCCTAGCATTTTCTATGGCCCCTTGATCTCTCGCCCCCTGCCAGTGTACCCTGGGAACGACCTCCGACCAAACGATCACTACCTCCTTAATAAAGGATCGAAATCGCTGAAATTCTGCTTTTATTAAAAATAACAGGTCCGACAGCCGATTCCGACAGAGGTCGTTGCCGGAAGCATGGATTACCAGCACTGTGGGACCCGGGTCAGCCCTACTAATCTGAACTACTTCGACTAGTACTTGCCACAAGCCAACCCCCTAATTCCCTTCCAGTACAGTGAAGCTGTTTGATATCCAACGTTAAGTCCTCCTGGTCGCACATCTGCTCTTTGGGCCGCCCAGAAAAGGTATGAGTGTCCTACTAGCCAGACAGAAGGTTGACGAGTACCTAAAAAAGAAAAATTCATTAATAGCCAGTTCAGGGCGTATGTAACGCGCCACACAGTTGGATAGCCAGCGCCCTAACCTACGAACCCTTTCCTCTGAAAAACCTAAAGAATGGGCTTCAGTCGCTGCTCCTATTCTAAAGGAATGCGTACCAAACTCATGAGGATGGAGGCCTAACTGCACAAGGCCTTACATAGTACTGCCTCAAATTGGTATCTGGAAAGAGGTTTTCCATCTGCATGTGATAGAAAAACCGGGGAAGCTGCTCTAAGTGCTGCGAAACCACTAATCGCTTAAACTGGGCACCAAGAAGAGGAAAGAGGAAATATAGAAAACCATTCCCCTTCGCCAAAGGGGTCTGTTTTTGAGCGGCTTATCCTAACCCTAACAGATGGCTGGGAAATAAAAACATCTTCCATCTTTAAACCTCCTGGGTGCTTAGAACTAGCTGACACTAGTTCCCCTATTCTCATTGCCCCAAAAAAGGCCAGCGCAAAGCTGGCTTCTAATAGCTTAGCCTCATATGCTGAACTACAGACTACAGGTAACGTTCCTATTAAACTCATTAGCAGTCTATAATTAATAGGTCGTCTGGTCTTACTGGGCACCGTTCTTTTTTTCAACCTTCAATATGGACTTTATAATGAACTCTTTGGTTACGTCCATCCATCCCAACAATCTGAAAAAGAAAGACAGTCCTGCCAACCTGCGTTGGCAACCAGGTCCGACCCCCCGCAGAACGTAAGTGTTCAAGATAGTCCAAGATGGTATCCAACCTGGCTTGAGAATTTTTGTTAATCTCCTCCCTACGGAAAATTAAACCATTCAGACCATGCCTTACCGTGGCTGACCAAGTAGCTGGAGCAACCGAAGACTGACCAGCTGCATCTGGTATCCCCCATAGGAAGTCCGGCACTGCAATCCCTGTAGGTTGGCATCCGGACGAAGCGATGAAATTCTTCCCACTGAAAACGAGATAAAGCGTCTGCAACACAGTTAAGTACACCCAGGTACATGTCTAGCTCTAAAGGATATGTTGAAGTCCAGGCATCTAAGTACTACTGCCTGAGTAACGACAAGACCGGTAGGGATGAACTAGTAAGATTATTAATGGCGTACACGCTCTATTATCGGTCCAGAAACAGATCTTTTTATTTTGCATCAGATAACCCCAAGTTCAACTGACACACTATGGGGAAAAGTTCAAGGAGAGTGAGATTTTTGGTATAACCTTTTGCAACCCAATCTAGGGGCCAACCTGCGGCGCACCATTCCTTGCCCAAAATGGCTCCAAAACCTACGGATCCTGCCGCATCCGTATAAAGCTGTAACTCGTCATTACTCTCCTCTTCCCCTTGAAAACAGTCCTGCGTTATACCTGGAACAAAATGTCTGCCATACCACCAGTCTTTGCGCAACTCCCTAGTGATCCTGATATGGTGATGAGGGACGAACTCCTCGGAGGACTTCTGGAGAAGACTCTACCCATGGGCATGACTCTACATGCAAAATTCAATGAACCCAGCACGATTTAGCTGCGTAACTTTCCTCACCTGGGTAAACATTGAAATTTAATCTAGCATTTCCTGAACTTTACCAGCTGGAAGCCTAAATTCCATTTTAATTGTGTCAATCTCGATTCCTAAGAAGGATAGTATGTTAATGGGCCGACAGTACTTTTTCCTCAGTAAGGAACCCCAAACTTTTTCATTAAAAATCTAAACGAACTTAACAAATAAACAATGTGCTGAGTTTCCCAGGCCAACAACAAGAAATCGTCAAGGTAGTGTATTGTTGATTGAATTGGTCTCATAGGATATAGCCCATTCTAAAAAGGAGCTAAAGATCTCGAATAGGGAACAGGATATGGCGCAACCCATAGGAAGGCATTTATCGTAATAGTACTTACCGTCTAACTGGCAGCCCAACAGGTAGCAGGTCGGATGGATTGGAAACAAACGAAATGCTCTTCTTCTATATCCGATTTTGCCAACAAGGCCCCTCTCCCTGCTTTCCTTACCAGGTGGACCGCCCTGCGACAACACGTATGACACAGAAAAGTCTTCCTTAGAAATGCCATCGTTCACCGAGTGCCCCTGGGGTATGATAAGGATATATCAAACGGAATTTACCTCTCTCCTTTTTCGGTACCAACCCCATGGGAGAAACCCCTTAGATTATAAAAAGGCAGCTCAGAAAACGTGCCCGCTATCCGACCCAGCCTAACCTTATCCATGATCTTTTCCCTAGCCAATTCAGGTGCCTCCTTGACCGATTTTATATATGGGAAAACTTGGGAAACTCAGAAAAACTGAAGGGTATTTTAAAACCTTCCTTAAACCCCTCCCTGATGAGCCCTGCCGCTGCCCTCTCTGGGTAAATTTCTAGCAGGGCTCCATCGCCTCCACGGTCACTGGTGTTCGCTGACCTACTCGCTCCCTCCTCTTTTTGGCAGGGCGGGATTTACGAAAACATTTGGCGGCCGAATGGCCGCTCCGCCGCAAAAGAGCATTCATGCTTAAATCTGCAAGCCGCTCCGAACTTGCAGTTACCCTCATTAATAGCTAGCAGGAGACGGCTTTTCTGCCCATGAGGCCTGAAAAGTAGTTGAGGCTGGTAGGCCGCTTTGACTGGTGGATGGGCCTGCTGAAGCCCGGTGTGCCACATAATTCATAACCAGGAATCCATGGCTTTAGTGTCCCACCCCATTTCGGGCCTAATCATCATGCGTCTCCTAAAATCCTCATCATACTGGCCCAAGCTGTACCCCCATGTGTCTTATACGCTCCGAATATCATGTCCAGATACACAAATAATTCTGAGCATCTCTGAGGCGATTTCTGGCCAATAACCCCAGCCAGAAACACAAAAAGCTTGAAGCCTTACCGAAGGTAACCTGGGTTTTTTTCTCCCCTTTTTCGTTTTAGCCAACTCCTTATCGACCGTCACCATGTCAGTTGTTACCAGGGACCATATGTCGATGTACTCATTTTTCCAAATATTTTCTTTTATGTCCCCGACAGTGAACCCCCAAGGGGCTAACCCCACAGAAATATGTGTCCTTTAGCGCCTCAACTGAAGGGACATTTGACACAGGCGGGAGTGCAGACGCTCCCCCTGGGACTGGACTCACTACCGAGCCAGATGCATGGTGTCAGGGGTGTCCCTAGGGTTTTTGCACCTGAAACAACTTTAATGCCGCCCCTAGACTGAGCGGCGCATAGCCGCGGGGAAGGTGGGCGTGGCTTAGCGTGTGGGCGTGGCTTGCACGTGGGTGTGGCTTATCACGTGGGCGTGGCAAATTTTATTATTTTGTTTTTGAAAATGGTTTTTATACGCTTCTCTATTTTTAGAAAACACTAAAAACATGTTGGTGCAACTGGTACATTACATTAGAAAGCCCTACCATACTTTGTAGAATTGGCCAAAAGATTTGTAAGCCCTGCTACCACGTCAAGGTAACTCTTTCAGCAGGGCCCTAACTATTATCTAGACTATATATTTTATATATAGATTATATAGATTATTTATCTATCTCTGCTATCTATCTATCTATATTATGTATCTATCTCTTCTGTCTATCTATCTATCTCTGATATTTCTATCTATCTATCTCTGATATTTATCTATCTCTGCTATCTATCTATCTCTTCTATCTATCTATCTATCTATCTATCTCTGCTATCTATCTCTCTGCTATCTATCTATCTATCTATCTATCTCTGCTATCTATCTATCTCTGCTATCTCTATCTATCTCCTATCTATCTATCTCTGCTATCTTCTATCTATCTATCTATCTATCTATCTTCATATCTATCTATCTATCTCTATCTATCTCTGCTATCTGTCTATCTATCTATCTATCTATTATCTATCTATCTATCTGTCTCTGTCTATCTATCTATCTCTGCTATCTATCTATCTATCTACTATCTATCTATCTATCTATCTATCTATCTATCTATCTCTGTTATCTATCTATATATCTCTGCTTATCTATCTGTCTGTCTGTCTGTCTGTCTGTCTGTCTTCTCTGTCTATCTATCTATCTCTGCTATCTATCTATCTATCTATCTATCTCTGCTATTTTTCTATCTCTCTCTGCTATCCTTCTGTATCTGTCTATCCGTCTATATATCTCTGTCTATCTATCTATCTCTGTCTATCTACTATCTCTGTCTATCTATCTATCTATCATCTATCTATCTATCTATCTATCTATCTATCTATCTATCTGTCTCTGTCTATCTATCTATCTCTGTTATCTATCTATATATCTCTGCTATCTATCTATCTATCTATCTATCTATCATATCTATCTATCTATCTATCTATCTATCTAACTATTCTATCTATCTGTCTATCTATCTCTGTCTATCTATCTCTGCTATTTTTCTATCTATCTATCTATCTATCTATCTATCTATCTATCTGTCTCTGTCTATCCGTCTATATATCTCTGTCTATCTCTCTCTCTCTCTCTTCTTCTATCTATCTAACTCTTCTATCTATCTCTGTCTATCTATCTATCTCTGTCTATCTATCTATCTCTGTCTATCTATCTATCTCTGTCTATCTATCTCCTATCTATCTGCTATGTACTATCTATCTCTGCTATCTATCTATCTCTGCTATCTATCTATCTATCTGTCTCTGTCTATCCATCTATAAATCTCTGTTATCTATCTATCTATCTATCTATCTATCTATCTATCTATCTATCTATCTATCTATCTATCTATCTATCTATCTATCTATCTCTTCTATCGATCTATCTATCTATCTATCTAACTCTTCTATATATCTCTATATCTATCTCTGTCTATCTATCTACCTATCTATCTATGCTATTTATCTATCTATCTATGCATTTATCTATCTATCTCTGCTATCTATCTGTGTCTATCTATCTATCTCTGCTATCTACTATCTACTACTATCTATCTATCTATCTATCTATCTATCTAATCTATCTACATTCTAATATGCCTCCTGATAAATAAATATTATTATTGATACCCAGACCATATATTATATGCTTTAAATACATTATCCATTTCCCTTATGGATATTTCAGCTGCAGCTTAGAGTCCCTTAGGTTTATAATAATAGGGTCATATTGTTTTTCCCCATAATTATCTGCTATCATACAAGTATAATGCATTGTAAACATATCACAGAAGATGGAGCCATGTGCCAGGAGGCAGGAGCAGATATTTACCTTGCCAAAAGCCTCGGGACAGAAGCACATGCCCCATGGTTGAAAAGGAATTGCACAGTGAGTTTGGGCCTCTTTTCCTTGTAAAACTCAGCACTTTGCAGGACACAGCTTATGTGCAGGACACCATTATAGTCTGCAGCATTTACAACCACTCCAGCAGCAAGCAGAAGTTCCACAAGCTTGTGCTCAGCTCTCCTGCCTGCAGGCATGGTGCAAGGGGCTAACATCTGCTGTCTGGAATCTCTGGGTCACCACCGGCCTTTAGTAGGAAATGGCAAACTTCCAAAGTGCCCCTTCGGTTCCTTCTTTGCTCCACATGCAGCACTCAGTGCAGCCTCACACACACACTCACTCACACACTCTCATACACACTCACATACTTCCCACACACACACACGCACTCAACACACTCACACATATATACATACACACACTAATACACACACATACTCACACTCACACACACTCACCCTCACTCTCTTTCTTACCACACTCTTCACTCTCTCTCTTACACACACACTCACACAAACACACTCACGGTCACTCTCTCTCACACACACAATACTTTCACACACACACACACACTCACACACACACACTTTCATACACTCATACACACACACACACACTCTAATACACACACATACTCACACTCACACACACTCACCCCACTCTCTTTCTTACAACACACACACACACACACTCACTCTCTCTCTTCCACACACACACCAACAACACTCACAGTCACTCTCTCTCTACACACGCTCTCTCTCACACACAAAAACACTCTCTCACAGTGTCAGTCAGATCCGGTCCGGACACTCAGACCGGCAGGCTGCAGCAACAGAAGTCCCATGATGGCTTCCTCACAGGTGACAGTCGCAGCTTCCTTCCTTCATGTAATTTCTTGCTCACTTGCTCTGACCGATACGATAATCCCTTTACTTTTCTGGCGCTGGCAGGCAAAGAGGAAGTAGCGCTGTAGCAGTGGATTTGTCTCCCTGCTGTGGCTGATGATAGACCGGTTGAGCTCTGAAAGCGTAAGTTACGCAGACGTGACTAGCCAATCAGACGGATTTTTTCCCCTGCCGTCTGATTGGTTATTGTTTTCCATTAAGTCCTATTCGCATAACGGACATCACTTACTTGTCCGGAGCTCAACCGGTCTATCAGCTGATCAGCGGGAGACAAATCCACTGCTACAGCGCTTCCTCTTCATCTTCCGCCAGCCTGCCGATTAAGTAAATGCAATTAACAGCGCTAGCGCACGCAGCGCAACGCATGGTTGAAAAGGAATTGCACAGTGAGTTTGGGCCTCTTTTCCTTGTAAAACTCAGCACTTTGCAGGACACAGCTTAGTGGCAGGACACCATTATAGTCTGCAGCATTTACAACCACTCCAGCAGCAAGCAGAAGTTCCACAAGCTTGTGCTCAGCTCTCCTGCCTGCAGGCATGGTGCAAGGGGCTAACATCTTGCTGTCTGGAATCTCTGGATCAGCACCGGCCTTTAGTAGGAAATGGCAAACTTCCAAAAGTGCCCCTTCGGTTCCTTCTTTTGCTCCACATGCAGCACTCAGTGCAGCCTCACACACACACTCACTCACACACTCTCATACACACTCACATACTTTCACACACACGCACTCAAACACACTCACACATATATACATACACACACTAATACACACACATACTCACACTCACACACACTCACCCTCACTCTCTTTCTTACACACACATATTCACTCTCTCTCTTACACACACACTCACACAAACACACTCACGGTCACTCTCTCTCACACACAATACTTTCACACACACACACACACTCACACACACACACTTTCATACACTCATACACACACACACACACTCTAATACACACACATACTCACACTCACACACACTCACCCTCACTCTCTTTCTTACACACACACACACACACACACACTCACTCTCTCTCTTACACACACACACAAACACACTCACAGTCACTCTCTCTCTCTTACACACGCTCTCTCTCACACACACAAACACTCTCTCACAGTGTCAGTCAGGGATCCGGTCCGGACAACTCAGACCTGCAGGCTGCAGCAACAGAAGCTCCCATGATGGCTTCCTCACAGGTGACAGTCGCAGCTTCCTTCCTTCATGTAAATTTCTTGCTCACTTGCTCTGACCGATACGATAATCCCTTTACTTTTCTGGCGCTGGCAGGCAGAAGAGGAAGTAGCGCTGTAGCAGTGGATTTGTCTCCCTGCTGATTGGCTGATGATAGACCGGTTGAGCTCTGAAAGCGTAAGTTACGCGAGACGTGACTAGCCAATCAGACGGATTTTTTCCCCTGCCGTCTGATTGGTTGATTTGTTCCATTAAGTCCTAGTCGCATAACTGACATCACTTACGTGTCCGGAGCTCAACCGGTCTATCAGCTGATCAGCGGGGAGACAAATCCACTGCTACAGCGCTTCCTCTTCATCTTCCGCCAGCCTGCCGAGTAAAGTAAATGCAATTAACAGCGCTAGCGCACGCAGCGCAGACGCATGGTTGAAGGAATTGCACAGTGAGTTTGGGCCTCTTTTCCTTGTAAAACTCAGCACTTTGCAGGACACAGCTTAGTGGCAGGACACCATTATAGTCTGCAGCATTTACAACCACTCCAGCAGCAAGCAGAAGTTCCACAAGCTTGTCTCAGCTCTCCTGCCTGCAGGCATGGTGCAAGGGGCTAAACATCTTGCTGTCTGGAATCTCTGGATCAGCACCGCCTTTAGTAGGAAATGGCAAACTTCCAAAAGTGCCCCTTCGGTTCCTTCTTTTGCTCCACATGCAGCACTCAGGGCAGCCTCACACACACACTCACTCACACACTCTCATACACACTCACATACTTTCACACACACGCACTCAAACACACTCACACATATATACATACACACACTAAACACACCATACTCACACTCACACACACTCACCCTCACTCTCTTTCTACACACACATACTCACTCTCTCTCTCACACACCTCACACAACACACTCCGGTCACTCTCTCTCACACACACAATCTTCACACACACCACACACACTCCCACACACACACTTTCATACACTCATACACACACACACACACTCTAATACACACACACTCACACACACACTCACCCTCACTCTCTCTCTTACACACACACACACACACACACACCACTCTCTCTCTTACACACACACACACACACACTCACAGTCACTCTCTCTCTCTTACACAGCGCTCTCTCACACACACAAACACTCTCTCACAGTGTCAGTCAGGGATCCGGTCCGGACAACTCAGACCTGCAGGCTCAGCAACAGAAGCTCCCATGATGGCTTCCTCACAGGTGACAGTCGCAGCTTCCTTCCTTCATGTAAATTTCTTGCTCACTTGCTCTGACCGTACGATAATCCCTTTACTTTTCTGGCGCTGCAGGCAGAAGAGGAAGTAGCGCTGTAGCAGTGGATTTGTCTCCCTGCTGATTGGCTGATGATAGCCGGTTGAGCTCTGAAAGCGTAAGTTACGCGAGACGTGACTAGCCATCAGCGGATTTTTTCCCCTGCCGTCTGATTGGTTGATTTGTTCCATTAAGTCCTAGTCGCATAACTGACATCACTTACGTGTCCGGAGCTCAACCGTCTTCAGCTGATCAGCGGGGAGACAAATCCACTGCTACAGCGCTTCCTCTTCATCTTCCGCCAGCCTCCGAGTAAGTAATGCAATTAACAAGCGCTAGCGCACGCAGCGCAACTCAAAAGGGGGTACTCGCTACCCTCACTCCCCGTTGTTGTACCCCAAGCCCCAGCACAAGCAGACTCACCGACTCCTGAAGACGGGACTGCAGCAGTAGCTGCCCTTCCTGGCCCTTCCGACATCACCTGCTGAGTGCTGGACCCCTTCCGTGCAGCGGATATGTCCCTCCTGGGATCTCTTTCCGGTGGGGCTGTGAAGATCTCCTGCTGCTGTCTTATGTAGAGGAGTAGGAACGGGACCTGCATCGCCTGCTGCGCTCCCAGGATGGGGAACGGTATCGGCGACGATCCCTCCTGCGCTTTTCCCTGCGCCTCCGTCTGTGAGAGTCCTCACTGCTCTCCTCCGACGAGGAGTATCTGCTCCTCTTCCTCCTACGCTCACGACTATTCCTTTCCCTTCTAGACGGGCTTCTGGGAAGGCTCCTGGCTCTGGACCCCCTTCTCTCCTCTACGTCCCTCATCCTGGTTTGCGCTGGGGTCATCCCTCTAATAGTGGACCTAGCGTCCACGAATTCCTGTTCGCCGTCATATGACGCGTCATCCTGCCTATGTGGCAGGGCGTCTTGGGCCACTTCCCCCGCCGATGCTGCTGCGACAGCTGGGCGGGCGGTTCTCTGCAACCAAGGGGCACGGCCTCCCCTGCCCCTGGTTCTCCCTCTATTAGCTGCTGATTCGGCGGCAGCGGGGGGCACAACCTCCTCTGTCACCACCGCAAGGGGGGCTCTACGCGGTGCAGACTTGGCTAACAGGTATGGATGGATGGTGTGGAAGGCTCTTAATAAGCCTTCAGTAGATGCCCTGCACCTAGGGGTGGCGCTCTCACCACCTGTGCCCCCCGTGGCCTACGATTGGAGTGTGGGGGATTGGGACTCAATCATACGGGGGTGATGGGTCGGCATACAGGCCAACCGGCTGGCAGATCTGGTATTGGGCCTAGCCCTAGTCTCAGGGTTCCCAGTCAGTGAACCCCTCTGCAACATTTCCTGCAGCCAACCCGCCCCTTCCGCACTGACCCTCTCCCTTACCCTGTCCAGCAGCTGCTCAGCGTTCTCCATTATCTTGATTTCTCTAAAAGATTGCCTGTTGTGTTGCTCTGAGTGGGAGAAGATTCTTCTCCCTGCCAGCACTCCCTGCCAGCGCCTGAGCCTCGTGCTCCGCCCCTTTTTATAACTTCGATGACGTCACCACTGACGTCATCATCCTGCCTCTCGCGAGACCGGCCGCGGCCAATCCGGGCTTGCGTAATGATGTGATGACGTCGTCGGCCAGACTCTCATGGGATCTCGCCAGGAGTCGTCTGCGACCCAGGACTATACCTCCCAGCATCCCCTGCTGACCCCACCCGCCTCAGGTCAGACGCTCCGGTCCCTTCCGCGGGCCGGAGCTACCAGTACACACACCTACTGATGACCCCTACATACCCGCCACATTCTTTTGTTTCCATGGCACTCCCACAGTTTCCATAAGTTCAAATAAGTTAGTTTTACAGGTTATAAACTCAAAACATAGCCGCCGACCCCGCAGTCACAGATACACACACTTACTAATACACCCACCTTTGGCAGCCATAAAAACAATATAAAAAGTACGTATTGAGGTCTAGGCCACATAAGGCTGTTTTAACACGCAATTGAGGCCCAATTGGAGTGACCATGTGATGACCATTTTTGGTGCCATTCCCATGCACCATCCTCAAAAATAACAGCCTCGGCCTGAATCAGAATGGATTATGACATTTCTCTTTCATTGCCATAGCAAGGTTATTGAGTTTTAAAACCTGCAGCAAAGACACACACATTCACTTTGCAGCCTGTCAAGCCAAATTCAAGG
Source organism: Hymenochirus boettgeri (assembly GCA_019447015.1). Taxonomy (NCBI): domain Eukaryota; kingdom Metazoa; phylum Chordata; class Amphibia; order Anura; family Pipidae; genus Hymenochirus; species Hymenochirus boettgeri. Next base: position 227,806,637 of record CM033474.1, on the reverse strand, counting down.
TTTATATCTGAACTTTCCCTTTCTAGTTGCTACAGTTTGTTTAATGGAGTAAGCAAGATGGCATGAACTCGAAAATCTTATTCATTGTAGAGAAAATCTTATTGTTATAAAGAATGATAAAATAAAATTCTTTAATTTGCTTATATCTACAAACAACTTTTAAGTAGTACAGGTCAGACACTAGATAAAGACCAGTAACATGCAAGAATATTTTCTTAGAAATGCAAATAAAGCAATAAAAAATAGCAGCCATAGACCTCGTTGGCATTAAAGGACAATTATACTCACCATTTCCCCGATCCATTCCTGAAAAGTACCCAGGGTGAGGAACTGAAACACAAAGTCCTTACCTCTGGGTACTTCACAAAAGTCCTGCACTTCTTACTCCCCCTCGTCGCTCCGGTCGGATCCTCCCCACTGGCACTGTCAGTGACAGCCAGGGAGGCAGCCAATGGGAAGAAACGCCTCCTTGCAGAGAGCATCCTCTCATTGGCTGCCTCGCAACCCGTCACTCAAAGTGCCAGCGAGGAGGTAGCGTCAAGGGAGATTACAAGAAAGTAGTGCAGGACTTTTGTAAAGTACCTAGAGGTGAGGACTTTGCGTTTTAGGTCCTCATCCTGTGTACTTTGCATGAATGGGGGGAAAGAAAGAAGGGGGAGGTGAGTATAATTGTCCTTAAATGAGCACCCGTGAATGTTAGCCTGTTCCTAGTCATAGACAACATAATACAGACTTTGGCCAAAAGCCCTCAAAACATTTTGTAAGACTGATTAATATATAAATGAATAGTGCCTTTAATTTATTCAGCAAAAGCACAATTTAAACAAGTAAAGGATCCTAAGGAATCCTAAATGCATCCTGTGTGGCACTGGCCTAACACAATGTTAGTAATATCATTAAAGTAGTAACTACCTGTTTATTTTCATTGGCTGATTGCTCCTGTGACTCTTCCTTTGGTATCTTTCCCAACCCCTCTAATTAAAGTTTGACATGTATGCAACTATTTAGAGGTTTTGAGTGGAATTAAAAAACATAAACATTTGTATCACTTAGCAGAAAACTATGTAATACTGGATAATGGATTTCGGTTTCAGAGACAATTAACCTTCCCATTTGTAAAAATTACAAATTTAAAATAATAAAGCTTGGCTCAGCTAAAAATAAAAAGGACAAAAACAAAGAACCATAGGGCATGTTTATAAATATTTCGCCACTGTTATCGGCAAATTTGGACTTAATGTCATCACTGCTGCCTATCACCACCCTTAAAATTCGCCAAGTCTGAGGTGGCGATAAAACACATAAGTGCCAATATATGTAACCTGTCAGTGGGTACATGGCAGGTGTCAGTACATTGTGCAGTGTTTCCCACTATAAAAAAGGGTCCAGTATCTACTGTTATACGATTGGGGATTTTTGATGTTTGGATTTTCTCTATTTCCCAATATAGTCAAATGTGGGTCTTGTTTTCACATATACTTAACGGTTTTTTGGAAAAAGTCCCCCCTTTAACGTTAGCAATTTCCCGGGTTACATCCCTGGTCTGGTATTGTAGATTGTTTATGGTGCCATTGATCTTTCACTGAGATACCAGACTTAACGCAATGAACATGGCAATGTTGCTGGCATACATCACTGATAATACCACTGCATATCGCAGCAGCGATAATCTGCTTTAAAACTACAGCGATAACGCTATTTGCCATTGCGATGTTGTGCATTAGCAAAATGGCGATCGTTTATAAATATGCCCCTATGTTTCCCAACAGTATATATTAATAATATACGAATACATTTTTACTCCCAGAGGTCCTAGGCGGTGACGTATAGCGTTTCACCTTCATGCCCCTGTGACCACTGCAGTGTCCAGAAACACTGGTATTATTACACACAATACAGCCAGAGGGTATATAGTTTTAAGGCAATGGTAATCTTAAAGGGTACCTCCACCCTAAAACCCATATTTTTCTGTAGTGCAGCCTCCCCTGTCCCAGCCTCAACCGCATTGTCAGTTTTTTAAAAAAATATCCAATCACTTACTTACCAGCCTTCGTTCCCGTGGCATCTGCCAGTAATGTTACTTCTGCGAAGGAAGTAACATTAGGGGTGGGACCGGCAGCCATCTTGTGATTGGCTGCAAGGCAATCACAGACACGGCTGCCGGGTATGGAGAACGGCGCTGGAAAGATGGCTCGTAAGTAATCTGATATTTATTTTTAAAGCTGACAATGCGGTTGGGTCTGGGGAGGCTATACTACAGAAAAGCGCTTTTAAGAAAGCACTTACAAACCAATGCAATGGTTGTGAATGGTGGGAGGGAGGGGGGAATCTGCTCCCCGGGGCATGTCTGCAAACCTCCAGGGGGATAGAAGAGGCAGGCAAACAGGCTCCTCTTCACTTTCCTGGACTTTGGGAAAGAACTACAGGAGAACCATTTGGAGCAAAGATTGTAGTAAGGATTTATTACACTACACAGTGGGGCCAGTAGTGGGTTAAATTTTAGTTTTGGGGGTGGATATGCCCTTTAATTTGTTCCAGAGACTGTCAGCCTTATCCAAATTCTATGCACAAGACTTATTTATCAGGAGTGAGCCCTCGCATATGTTGGAGGCAGGGTGTTGCTGAACTACCACTCTAGGTAGAATGCAATAAATGGGCGCTAGTGGTTCTTGAACTTAAACTGTATCTTATTTATTAACAGTACAATATTAATTAAAGCATTGCAATTAGCACAATGAAGGTGGCATAGTATGGTATAGATATCACATAAATACTCACAAACCAGAGCAATCAGAAACAGCATAAATAACAATCAGCTTGTTAGTGCCACCCCAGCTCTCAGGTCACTGTAGTGGAATCTTCTACCCCTGTGTCTGGCACTATGTCTCTATTCTTGGGTGGTATTCGCAGGACTCTAGTCCTTACTAAATCTCCTTGTTAGAGCTCAGGCTGCTCACTAGCTACCCTACTGCTATCCATCACTCCTGGAGTGATCTATAACAGGGACTAATCTCTCACTAACTGGGCCTACCTGTTTTAGGTTCTTCCCTTCTCCCCTGGGGAAACTCCAGGACTTCAGAAAGAGGCTGACCACATGGTTGAGCTCTCTTTTATACTTTTACACAGCAAACCCTACTGGATAAATTCTGCCAGAACAAGAAGGGAAAGTAGTTTACCAGTTCCCTACATAGTCATTTGGTTCTAAAATAACATTGTAAAATCTAGCATTACATAGTTATTTATTAAGCACTAGCAGTTGTACCCGCCATTGCCCGTGTACACTTGTGGGTAAAGAATTTTTTACGTTTGGCTTAGATGGGAGAGACAGGCGGAAAAAGAAGTGCACAGTTGTTAATGTACGTCATGTATTTTATAGTTATGAGTTGAGGAGGTGACATTGCTTGAGGGACGTGTAGCACATATGTTTACTGCAAAACCTTACATACATGTTATCAGTTTTTCCACTTGGAGCATAAATATACAAATGTTGTGGTGAACCTACTCATGAACATGCTACAGTTGGGAAAACATGTTCATTGTAACTGAATATCGCAGCACTTGAGCAACTGATGGGCGTCTGATCATGTGACATGCGGCTCTTTGTCTGTGTTGTTAAAGTCGGGCTTCATTCTGTTGCGCTGTCTGAATGTTGTGTGTTTTTATTAAGCGTGCTAAATTATATGCACATCAGTTAGCAGTATGTCACTTTGTTTGCACTTTAACACTTTACCCTTGCACAAGGACCAGTGTGAAGTGTGTGACATGTGGGCAGTGTCTGTCTGGTGCTTAAGTCCAGGTAATGCAGGTAATTCCTATCCATACAAATATTACCCTGGAAAGACTATCAGGTAGATTCAATAAAAGTTCTTATTGTTTAAAATGGTGCTAATTTTGCCCCAACAAATCAGATGTTAGCTTTCAAATGTTAAATAAGATCTGATTGGTTGGGGCAAAATTTAGCACCATTTTAAACAATAAATGAATAGCACCATTTTAAACGATAAGAACTTTTATTGAATAACCCTGTATGTTACTATTGGTGATATAACCTACCCCCTTAATGGATCCCTATGGGACCAAAGTAACCAGGAAGTGCAGTACAACCCTACCCCCCCCCCCCCCGCTTCACCCCTTAACTCCTGCCCATGGCTAACAATTACATTTTTAGATGAAGAGGAGGCCGCCATCACCTTTACTATATGAACCGAAGTTGAGCTGCACTAACTGTAGGTATCCAACCGATAGCCGCATTCTCTCCGCTTTCACTCTTCTCACGCATTAATCACCAGCCGCTATGACCTCAACCGCATCACACACTAGATTAATGCGCGAGAGGAGTGAAACGGACAGAATGCGGATATCGGTTGGATACTTACAGTTACTGGTGCAGCTCAACTCCGGTTCCTATACTAAAGGTGATGGCGGCTTCCTCTTCATCTAAAAATGTAAGTGTTAGCCTTTGGCAGGAGTCAAGGGGTGAGGCTGGAGGTGGGTAGGGGGCTCTCCCATTACATTGCTCACAGGTCAGTCTTTGAATTAGGGTTAAGGGGTAGGTTATAATGGATATTGTACCCCCTATTGTAAATTATACGGATATCAAAAGTCACCTCGGAGTTCCGTGCCCGGTATAAAAAGCACTCGGCCTGCGGCCTTGTGCTTTTATATGGTCACGGAACTCCTTGGTGACTTTTAATATTCTTATAATTTACAGTAGGGGGTACATTATCCACTATATAAACCACATTTGCGTTTTTTGTCATTCTAAGAAATTTAAAGCAGAGCCTCCTGGAATGTGACCGTACAATTTCTCCTTTTGAGAAACAAAATCGCATGCGATTGCGTATCGCAAATGAAAAGGCAATCCCATGCGTTGCCGTGATTGCAATGTTAGCAAAAATTGCGTGCGTAAATGCAAAACTATTGCGCTAGTGTGGCCTACCCCTAAGGGAAATGTCTGGTTCCCTCTGTTATAGCAGCTGTTGTTCTGTGTGTGCAGCTCTCTGAGTTGTTTAGCCGTACATTACGCTGTTGTTGTGTCACTGAAGTGGATTCTGTCTGTGCTGTTGAAGTCGGGCAGCACACAGAGCCCAGGCCCTTCATCTGAGTTACTGAATTGGGGAATCCCACTCTGCAAGTGACGTGCAGGCTTTTTATTGGTCAAACTGGACTTCATAGGCGTTGCAGTTATGTTGAGTCATTCAGGGGTGTGGCTGTGTGGTGAGCGCATACATACATACATATATACATACATACATACAAGATTTCTGCTTTATATAGTAGATAGGTTAACTTACAATTAGTAAATAATGAGAATAATTTCATCCATGCCAATAGAATTTATTCAATAATCTTGCAATTCAAAGAACCCAATAAATATTTTGCTATAGAACAGACAAGTGTAATTAAAGGGCATGTCCACCCATAAAATGAAATTTCATACACCTCCCCAAAACCCAGATCCATTATACTTAGCTTTCCCAAAGGTAAGTAAAGGTCCTTCGCCGCTAGGTGCTGCCCCCTGGTCCTGAAGCTCGACTACCTGGTCACCACTGTCAGCTATTTGCTGTGACATCATCATCATTGGTGCACCTTTGACTGGCAGCCGAGACCAGGAAGCAGCGCAGCAGCGAGGGACCGGATCGCGTAAGTATGTTTCGGGCATCTTTGGGAAAGTTAAGTAAAACGGATCTGGGGTTTGGGAGGGTGCTAAACCTGTGTATGAAATTTTGTTTTATGGGTGGACATGCCCTTTAAGACTTAATTGAAAATACGGCTGTGGCTGGGTGGGGGGAGGCTGCACTACAGAAAAGGGCTTTTAAGAAAGGTCTTAAAAACCAGTTGTAACGCTCCGGATCCCTTCGTATTCCTTCAGTCGGAATACCCCAATCTACAACCACTATCTTCGCCAATAGACACGCTCCCGTTTGCCAGGAGGCTAGATGTGCCTCACCGAACACGGTTGCCCCCTGGACTTACAGTGCAAGATATCCGAACTGAGGCCGGGAATACGAGAGAAGTCTGGAACGAAACTGACAGGCAAGGCACACGGAGAGATACAAAGGTCAGAGACAAAAATACACGGTACAGACAAGGAGCAGGCAAAAGCAGGGTCAGGGACAGAGCAATAGGTCAGAACCAGAAGTCAGGCCACCAGGCACGGTACAGAGGGTTAGGCAAAAGCGTAGTCAGGAACAGAGCAGAGGTCAGGACAGGCAGATACAGATCAGAGTCAAAATAACAGGCAAAAGTCGGTAACAGGAAATCACAGAAAAAGCACACCACGAGCAAGAATAGTAAACTAAACCGCTATATCGGGCAGGGATACTAAGGGCTGATGGGTATAAATAATGCAGAGGGACCAATGGGGAAAGGAGGACAGAGATATGTGAAGGGGATAGGATAGTTTAAACTTAACGAGCCCTCCTCCATCCAATGGGAAAGCAGGAAGGGCGGAGGAAGTAGGAAGTGGTGAATGAACAAACTAACTAACCCTCCTCCGACCAATTGATGATATAGAGGAGGATCGGAGGAGGCATGCAGCAGTGCCAGGCTGGCCGGATGCGCGAGCACGAACACGAACGGACGTGTGATGTCACTGCGCGCCGAGAGCCGGGACCGAGGAGAGACGCTGCAGAATCCCCGAGCAGGTAAGCCCCTTGATACACCAATGCAATGGTTGTGGGGTAACGGATCTGGGGTTTGGGGTGGGTGCTAAACCTGTGTAACCTTGTGTAACACTTTGTTACAATTTCATTAACATTTTCCAGCTGCTTTTATAAATGGTAAATTTTTGCATAGCATTTTTTTTTTGCAAAGGTAAAACCGGCAGTAACATCTGCAAATATCTAGTGTTAAGTTAAAAAACTTGCAAAAATAGTCTAAAAACCGCGATTTTTCACCAAATGGAGTAACGATCAACACATGGTTTCGCTTTTTCTAAAGAAATATAAAAAATCTTTTAGAACCCCACAGGATATTTTTTTAAATTATGTTAAAGGACATGTTCACCCCAAAACTAACATTTTCCCCACTGTTTAGTGTTAAAAAATCCTTACCTTTCTACTCTGCTCCTTATGGTTTCCTGCAGGGCCTGATGAATGTCCAGAAATCTGAAGAGTAGGAACCTCTCTGTGTCTCCTTAAATATGTAATTCGAATTCTGCCACTGGCATGCACATGTGCAGTCGAGCTCTCCCCTCTCCCTAAATATGCCCCCTAGTTTTTTTTTAGTTTTTTTTAGTATTGCTTTGTTCTGGGTACACACAGACAAATGTTTCACTCGCTAGGGGCACATGGTCAGTCAGGACGAATAACTGTTGGTCACGTTGAAAGTAGACGCGCTCTACAGTTCATTGTAACTGATCGTGTGGTCCATAGGAGAATTGGTGATTTACTGACATGTCTGGACGCCGGCAAAAATGAAACTGCTGCACATTTTTCCCCTTAAACGTCAGATACATGGAAATATACTCCGGTTTGGCCACTGGCGTAACTACCAGGCCCGCCACAAGCCCAGTCTGCCCCGATCAGCTGTTTTTAAACAGCAGCTCACGTGTATGAATGAAACATTTGCACAATCAGCTGTTTAAAGATCAGACCCCAACTTCCAGAACCAAACCGAAAGTTCGGGTCCGGTCTTTTAAACAGCTGATCGCTCGTATGTTTCATTCATACATGCAATAATCTGTTTAAAAACAGCTGATCGGGGAGGGGCTCATCCTCCAATCGCACAGGCTCCTGCAGTTACGCCCCTGGGTTTGGCCAAAAAAACTGCTTGTGTGTACCCATTTATTGTTAGTTAGGTTGCTCCCTATTGCAGAGCTTCTTATAGACCACAACACACCTTGACCAACTCTTTTTTGGCAAAAATGACTTGGAAATTATTGGTGATTTCACAATAATCACAATCAATCACCTGCCAGATCCAGTGAAATTATTAGTCAGGTTACTGAACACAGTCCGAATTATTAGCCAGTGAAAACAGAACAACCCAGAGCATTGGTCACTATTACCATTGTACCCATTAAAATTACAGCCAATGGGTCCTATTGCAGAGGGTTGTCTCCTTTACTGTGCCCCCGGCTTATCTTGGTAAAGAACTATTTCTGCAGCTTAATACAGGCAATATACCCTGCACTATGCTGTGAGACCCAGGCAGTGGATATCTTCCTTTGCTTCCAATGGTAAGAGTGAAAGCCTTAGGGCTGTTTGGAGTTATGCAACTCTGTGGGAGGGTTTCGTTTCTCCTTCCAGTAACATGAAATTATAGTCAAATGCAGGTTGTTTCTCTCTCTGCAGCATTTGTATTTCATTTTAAAGGAGCTGTCAGTCTGGAAACATTTACTCTTCCTACCAAATGCTAAATGCTCACATGGGATGTTCTCAAACAACCCCTTTCATTGTTTTACGATGATTACTGAGCCACACAAAAACAACATCCAATTTGGCATTCTGGAATTTTGTATGTACATACCTAGAATATAGATCAATTTAAATAGGTGTTTTTGGTTTAACCTTAATAATCCAGTCTGGAATAACAATGCAGTACTTTATTAAAGCTCTGATCCATTTAATTCTGTTTTTTATTCCCCCAATCAGAACCAGATGGACCAATAAAGCCACAAAGTAGAATACAAAAAGGAAAGGCCTAGGAGGGCTAATTTGTAAAGTCAATCCGCAAATTACATTGCATGGATTCTGCCCTAATGGTTGCTGGCACAGCTTCATTTAATCAATTTCACTTAACAAAAACATCCTGGTTGGTGAATGAACAAGGAACATACTGTAAACGGGCAACATGTGGCCTACTGCATGGCCGAAGCACCATTAATGATACAGAGAATCTAACGTTTCTATCACTGGAATTTACTTATTTACAGAAAAAGTAAAATAAAAAATTAGCAAATATTAGCTGTATACGCAATGCACCAAAATATTACTGTATTAAGTAATCTATAGCAGCGCTTCTCTACTCTGTCTTAAATAGACATCTTCCTAAGTCAGGAATAAACTTAGGGGTAGATACAATATGGCCCAATTCCATCTAAAACCCACGTTAACCCGAAGAAATTTGGGGTTATTTGTTTTAGGAAATAGCGCTGTGCTAACGATCCAAAACCCCTACCGTTAAGTTTTGCGCTACTTCGTGGCAGTACAGTTTGTGAAGCGTTAAAGTCGCGCTCCTTACCTTAGCCCGATACCGCAATGTAATACCTGACGTAATCTCAGTTATTGTATCCCGGGATCGGGCTAAGGTAAGTAACACGATTCTGCATATTGAATCTCCCTGTTAGTACTTAAATACCTGATAAATAGAACTAATCAAAAAATGTGTATTTCCACATGGTGATTAATTAAAGGGCTTATACAGGCAGGCCCTGGGTTACAAACCAGATAATTTCTGTAGGTTAGTTCTTACATTTGTATGTAAGGTAGAACTGGTACATATACCTATGTAATGCAACTTAGATGTTAGTAGCATTTTTAAAAATGGATTTCAGTGCTTTGAGACCAGATGTTGTTAACAGCTGCTTCTGTTACAGTGTAAGGTGGATAAAGGGGAGGGCTGGTACAACCACCTGGCTGTACGCTCCTGCAGACCTTCATGCTGCAAATTGAAGGTCCATGGCATCAGGGGTTTTGGTTTGAAGCACTAAAGCAATTATAGTCAGCGCACTTCTAAGCAGTGATGCGCCAATTGTAAAGATTTTTTTTAAAGTTGGATCCTATAGGGATATCTGTTGTATTCAATTAGATCAACTGGACTTGAAGTTTAGTTCTTGAAGACGTTTCACTAGTCATCTGACTGGCTTTCTCAATTCAGAATGACTTGTACAAGAATCTGTAGCAATTATGTAACCTGGAAAATCCCAGGGAACCTAATTGCCACAGATTCTTGTACAAGTCATTCTGAATTGAGAAAGCCAGTCGGATGACTAGTGAAACGTCTTCAAGAACTAAACTTCAAGTCCAGTTGATCTAATTGATTACAACAGATATACCATGACCTGGATGAATGAGAACCTTCACAAGCATGATCCTTTAGGGATGTATTACAGGAGTGAATTATAAAGAAATAGCTCACTATGAAGGTGCAAATACTAGGTGTGTTGAATGTTTTTATTGTCTATAATTTAGTGTTTTTCACATACATTCTTGTGTATGATCACGCACCTTACTTCATTTATACCGTATATTGGTTTGTTAACAGGAATAATACATTTTAATAGCCCGTTTAAAATTGGAAAATTAAACTGATAAGACAGCACAGGTTAGAACAGGTTTCCCTTCAGTTACTGATGCATAACTGTAGCGATGATATGTTTCATTCAACAGGTGACTTAGCAGATCAGTCTTGGAAGATTAGGCAGAAAATTATTTCCTGTGGGAAAGCAAATTATTGTCTATTGCTGTCTATGGCAGGAATTCTGAACCAACATTTGGTAAAATCATCTTTACGCACATAAAACTAATTGTTACATTACATAATGATTACGTTTATGATGGCTAAAAGGAATTTTTTGTCTGTCAGATTTAAATTTCACTAAATATAGAAATGGAATGATACCAAATAGGTCCACCTCTAATTATTCTCTTTTATTGCAATAGACCATGGAGCACTGAAGTCCTAAGTTCGATTCTACCCTTGGACACACCTGCAAGGAGTTTGCCCCCAATAATACTGATAGGTTGTATGTGTAAATAAATGTGCTTAGATTGTAAGCTCTTCGGGCAGGGCCTGATGTGAATGTATACATGTACGGAAGATGTTAGCGCTATATAAATCCACAATAATAATAATAATAATTGCTCATAACAGAGATCTACCTTTATTTCCTGGGAAGTGCACATCCTATATACTAAAAGAGACCTGTAAATATTATGGATGATGGACGCAAAAGCGTGAGCTCCCGCGCAGAGCTTAGAGAAGAAGACAAGCCCCATAACGGTAATGAGGGGGGTGGCGAGGGGGGGGTGGGGGTGGGGGAGGGGGGGGGGGGGGGGGGGGGGGGGGGGTGGGGGGAGAGAGATGCTGGGGGAGTGGGATGGAGGAAGATTTCAGTAGATTTCAATTTACTGAAATTTCAGTGGTGCTGGTTAATTGGGCCAAAATATGAGACCACATGTACACAACTACTGTCACACTTGTTTTGTTCCACTATTGAAATTTGGATCTATTGTTAACTAATGACTGATTTCAGATGGGACGGTTTCGTAGTTGTTCAGTGGCTCGTACAGGCTTAAACATCTCAGTCTGTGCTTTATGATGTATCTGAAAGTTTGGAAAGTTGACAATAAAAGAGTCGGATTGCATTGTGGAAATGATGGCTTTGCAGCATGTTGGATCTAACAGAGATTGACTTAATGCTTATGGTGTATTGTAAGTTTGGGAGAAACTATAGATGCCAGGATGACATCAATAAAATGAAACATGGAGTTTGTGATTTAGTGCGATGTTCTGCCGCACTACTGCACGGCACTGCTGTGCGTTAACTCACAAAGCTACATGAAGTGCATTGTATACAGCGCATTGTGTCGCAGCTCATGTTTCCGCAGAAAATTGCACCAAAACGCTCTATAGTGCGTACAAAGCCTTAGTTTGTGGTCAGGTTAAGCCATGATTTTGCACACCCTTGTTTTGTTCATTGGGATCACATTAAGGATTCATTCACACTTGATGAGTTTCTGTCCGTTTCCGGACAGAAACGCGTGTTGTGGTCTGTTTTTTTAATGGATCGGATTGACCCATTCCGTTTCAAAAAACGTACTGACGCATGCATTTCTGTCCAGAAACGGATGCTTTTGATGAAAAATATGGGAAAAACGTAGCGCTTAAAAAGGACCAAAATGGACAAAAAACATGGACTGTCCGTTATGGTCCGTTTTGCTACCTTTCTAGTGTGAACGTAGCCTAACACTACACTGTTTGTGCTGGTAAGTTAATTACAGCAGACACACAGCATGTAAGAAATCTATGAATGGATTTTCAGATGAAAGTATTTAATCAGAAAGCCTTTTCCACTCTGTAAAATTACATTATTATTGCCATATTTCAATGGTGAATGTGTACAACAACTTGTTATCCCTGTGCACACTGAAAAAAATTTCGAATAAAAGGGGGTTTGCAGTTGTTGAGCCCAGCTCGGTATAAAATCTTCTTCACGTGTAAACAAGAAAGCCATTATGTTTCTTATTGAGATAAAGAATACAATGATAAGTGGGGAGTTTCAGAAGACAAAGGGCTTCCTATTGCCAGTGTGGATAATCTTCCAGAAAAACTCAGTGTTTTTGGCAAATCTCGCCAGATTAATCTATTAGGCATCTCCTTTCATTATCAAATTTCCGCTGCCTATCACAGTGCTTGCCTTATCGAGCACCCTTTTTTCAACAGCCGGTCCATTCCTAAGATTTCAGGTGCTAGCCCTCTCTACTTAGGAAACAGGTGTCCCTACTGTTTTCAGTCAGCAAAGGTCTCGGCACAGAAGCCTGGGAAAGGGCAGTCGTTTCAGGCACTGTTCTACCTGAAGGAACAGGGAACAGAAAACTGTTGATTCACTGAATTGAAGTTAATTGGCACACATTAGCTTGTAGAAAATCTTCTGTGAATACAAATCCTTTTAATTGCTTCTTACAAGGAAAATAATAATCTATAGGGTAATGAAACATTCATCTTGGAATTTCCCCCAAAACCTGAAATTTATTTTAGATAATACTCTAGGACCCATTGCTATGATGCATTTAGAAAAAAAATGTGGGGTTTTGTATGCAATGCACTGTTTAACGGGGAATCAAAATACTGGTTCCCCATTAAACAGCGCATTGTATACAAAATCCTTCTCCTAATGTTTAAATCCCTTCACTCTGCTGCTCCTCCTTATATTTCCTCTCTAGTGTCCCCATATGTTCCTGCCCGTACCCTCCACTCATCACAGAACCATCTCCTGTACAGACCCCCCACTCGTACTGCTTCCTCTCGCTTTAAACCTTTCTCTCTTGTGGCTCCCATCCTCTGAAATTCTAGTCCCCTCTCTAAATCAGGAAACCTCAATTAGCAGGTTTAAATCTAGCCTTACCTCCTACCTATCTGGTAACCAGCACAGTATATGATTGTATTATTTACACTGCATAGGTCTCACTCCAGCACTTATACCCACTCCATTGTTATCTGTACGTTACCCGCCTAACTAGATTGTTAGCTCTACGGGGCAGGGACCTCCTTTCCTCATGTGGCAAATCTCTAGCACTTCTATTTATATAAGTTATATATTTATGTACTGAACTATCTATGTATTATCCCCCTTGAATGACTTTATTGTATTCTATTACTGTACAGTAGAGATGTACTAATTGAACCCAGTTTTGATTCGAATTCGGCGGTTTCGAAGTCCCGACGAAACTTTCGAAACTCCCGGATTTTTCGAAACTCGAATTTTCAGAGTTTTCGATTTTTATCGTAAATTCGAAAGTAGATGATTATCGAAATCAAAGTGTAAACAAAGTGTATCGTAAGTGGGGATCAATTTCGGTAACCCTCGATAATTGTACGAATCCAGGTAACCCTCGAAATCGTAACTCCATCAACACTCGAAAAGTTGCGATCGATTTCGGTAACCCTCGAATGTTTGTGTCGATTTCGCCAACCCTCGAATGTACAAGCTGATTTCGGTAACCCTCGTATTTGTGATATCGGTAACCCTCGAAAGTAGTGTTCGATTTTGGTAACCCTCGAAAATAGCCCTGCGAAAGCTCGAAAACAGCCCGATCGTGAGGAAAGATAGATTTTAAATGAGTTTTACTTATATTTATGGGTTCCCCAGATCATTCCCCAGGTCCCTTTGCTATTAACAGTAACCTGCTATTACTATTTAATCCTTAAAATTGATAGAAACTTTCAAATTTTTTTCCCCATAGACTTCTATGGGTCCGTTTTCGGATTTTCAAATTTTCCCGAAAATTCGAAAATCCGAAAACGGCCATCTCTACTGTACAGCGCTGCGTCCCCAACTGGCGCTATATAAATAAACTATATACATACATACTTATTTAGATAGAATGGGATTTTTTTTGTATTGTTTATTTTCATCTTTCACCAAACCTTTATAACTTCATGCAGGACCAATTCAATAAATTATGTAGAATATTAAAGGCAAAAAGAAACCTAATTATGCAAGGCATATTGACAAGATCTATGTAGTCCGCTTGGCTGTTTTCCCATAATCCTAATGTATATTAGTGATGGTGGAGTTCTTACTGCAGAAACATTGGCTCTATAATGCCCTGTTCTGTTTTAAAAAAAAAAAAAGATATATTAATGCCAGGGATATGTCTAAATATGGGGAAAAAGTGATGATTTGTATGTTACATTTAAAACGTAATTAAAAACCAGCATAATGATATTAAAATGGAGCCTAAAATTAGACTTGCAAAACTGTCAACACGGACGCCTGGAAGAGAAAAGGGAAAGATATGTGTCCCTGGTAGGAAGCATTTGATAAGTGAATGGCTGCACTTCCGGTAGTCTACAGCCCTGGCTTTCTTTCATCTACAGATGATTAAATGGTCTGCAGTGCAATTATGATGTGGAGGAAGGAACAGCCAACTCTCTCCAGGTTTCCTCAATCAGCATGATTGAATTTCTCAAAGGACGAAGCAGTAGCAAGAGCGGTCTCAATGACTTTTCCTGGAAAATGTTCTATAGCTTAGCAGTGGGCTCTTATTTAACTGCTTGCTATAGCATTTTATTATGTGCAAATTGTGGCTTAATAGATTTACAGTAGCCATAAAACTGCTTCTTTTTTTTTTTTTTTTTTTTTAAAGCTTTCTAAGAAGCCTTTTGGGGTTCTGCTAAACAAGAATTACATCACTGGCTAAATGTGATAGAAAAGACATTTCTTTCCCAAGTTTCTTACTGTAATCTGTTCAGTGACTGTTTAGATGATTTCTTTGGAGGTAGGCAATTCATTCAGAATGATTAGAAGAAAGAAGGAGCAATGGTGGCTTTGCATTGGGTGGTGAGATGCATTTTGCTCTTGGGTGTTGGTGGTAGACTAGTCCTTGTGGTGGAGGACTAGGCAGCTTTGAGAAGGGAGAGAAGTTAAATTGGGACGGTGGGACACAAAGGAAGAAAATAAATAGTAAGATAGTTTGGACCAGGATAGTGAGAGGGAAGGGGATATAGAGGTAAGGATCATGAAACAAATTATAAAAGGAAGCAGAGAGAAGAAGAGGTATACATCGGTACAGTACTGGTGAGAACAGGAAGAGGAGAGACAGAGAAGCTTTCATCCATTGTGCTTTTTTAGCAAAAAATAACCACCGAGCTGGAGTCTATTGATTTGGGATATTAAAGGTCATCTATACTCACATTTATCAAAGTATGCTTGTGTAGTCATCCCTACCTCCCAATATTATTTAATTGCAGAGCAGTACAATGTGGATGATTATCTTTCTCTTCCCAGCTGCCCAGGAGCCTGGCAGCCAGGCAGATGTGCATAAGGATATTCTCTACACTGTCTGTGCCCGTCTGCAAAGAAATACTATTGGGAGGTAGAAATACTGATTCCTATCTCCCAGTTTATAAAGAGTCACATTGCAAGAAAGATCCTTATATTTAGTGGGACATACCTGGCTCAGAGCTTTTAGCAATATAATTGTGTTTTAATATAATAATATAAAGTATTGATTTTTTTTCAATTTTGATCTGTTTAAGATTTGAAATATATATTATTATATTATTATTGCCTGACGAAGCTATTGGTAGCGAAACGCGTAGCAGTGATGTTTACGTATCAGCTCAGGGGTTGACGGGAACAGTGAACACGCTGTGTTTGAGCCAAACAGATGGCGATTTTGGAAGGACCTTGACGGGGAATTTACCCACTTTGCCGTATTCGGATCCCAAGAGCGTGCCACGGACATAAGCTCGACAGTCCGGGGGGCCGAAACCACTAACCACTTGGCTACATTGAAACTTCCGGAGTGGTGAAGTATTATTTACTCTGTTGCATACTGTTACCCGCATCCCTGAGAATTTTGCTGTGGTGTGCGCACACCGGAGGGACTGTTTTATACCTCCTTACCATCTCCCCTTTTTATAGGACCCTTGTCCACTAAACGGACCATGATCTGGACATCTATATGCATGTGCACTTTTATTATGTTACTACAGTAATCTATTGGATATCCATTGGTACTGGGGCCTTAGGTCTTTGTTATTGAAGGGGCATATATATTTATAAAGATATTTTAGTGATTATATGTTGACTTATAGCTGGCCAGCTTTATTGTTATTATGATGTATTAGGATTTTTTACTTTATGTTTTTATATATGCTTGTTTTAATAATACTCATTTCTCAATATCTCGTGGTTTTATTGTTCCACCTATCAGGTACATTTTCTGTTCTTATATATTATTATATATAATATACATTATTGCCACAAATACTGCAATCAATGCAAAACTCCCCTTTGTTTTCCTTTGCCCCATCTACGCAGGTCTCCTAAAATTCTTTTTCTCCATTGAAACATAGTTGTGTGTTTAGACATGGCCTAGTGTGAATGGTCTTATTGATAAGATAGAAAACACTTATCTGAGAAAGCATTTAAGAATGTTCAAGATTATATTTTTACATAAGAATATTGGACAATAAATCTACAATTTACAGAAATTTGGCTAAATGTAATGCTGATTATAGAATGAGTACATTATTCTACAGGCAACGGGTAAACCTATAACATAATAAAAACATCCCCTGCCAATGGCCTTTTACCTTCACTAGGATAGCAAATCTCCCAATGTCACATAGCAATGTAACGATGGGAAATTAACTAGAAATATTCAATAATATTAAAAAAAATCCAATATTGTTCCCATGTGTCTGCAAACAAATGAATAATATAATAACATAATTTGAAACAGTTGCTGAAAAATACCGGAGCAATCAATTGCCTGACTCACTAAAATTATAGGCACATTATTAACAGTGTAGGCTCTGTCCTAATGTGAACATAATAATATATTGTAATGCAATATATGGAGAACAAGCAGAATTCCTGGGCTTTCTATTTGTTGTGTTAGGTTATTCAAAACTTTCAAAGTAAAAAAAATACTATTTCTTTAACTATTTCAGGCACATCTTACCAAGTATCTATAAAGCTTACTATGGTAAGATGGTCTTAAAGGGGAAATACATATGCTTTTAAGAAAAAAGAGCAGTGTTTTTTCATCCCAATGACCTTAAAGGGCATGTCCACCCCAAAACTATAATCCCCCCCACTACTGGCCCCATTATGTAGTGCAATAAAATCCTTACCTTACATCCCAGCTCCAAATGGTTCTCCTGTAATCCCCCCTCAAAGAGTCTCTGCCTCCTGTCTCCCCCCGGGAGAAGTTTGCCATGCACACTGCAGGCCTCCCTCTGCCTCCCTCTCCCACCCATTTTGCCCAATAATAGCTTTCTTTTCCCCAGCCCCAACCACCATAAAAGATTTTATTGGAACTCCCCCAGACTTTACTTACCTTACCTTTCCCTCCCAGTGTTCTGTGCAGCCGGCAGCCGCGTCCATGATTGGCTGCCCATGATTATGGTGTTGCCCTTGACCCAGTGCCTGGGTTGATTCAGTTGCTCAGTAGAGATCTGAGCATCTATGACCCATCCAACAGCCAATCAGTAGACGTTACTGTTAGGAACATTCCAAGGAAATGGAGCATCCTGGGAAGAAGAAGGACCGTTAGAACCTGAAATGGCAGCTCACTAATGTCAACAGCAGGGAACAGCAAAGGGTAGAAATTCAACTGATTTTTGAAAAGGAAGAGCATATCTAGAATAACTAGGTATGTATAATATAAACTAATACTTTTTAAAATATTGATATTTTCCACTAAACATTCCCTTTAAAGGAGCCAAAAATCCTCCACTTTATATAAGATAAAAAAAAAACGTTTTAATGAAGTTACAAGCTCTTGACCTAAAACAGTTTTGCCTAATTAAGGATTGTGTGACGTGCAATTTTGCTTGGGACAGGTGATGAACTAACATCTAACGAACGGCTGTACTGCAGGATAATCATACGTGTACGGTCAGCTGGGAATAGTTAGTTGTCCGATCTGGCAGATCAAGAAACATTACCTGACTGAACGGCCATACATGTACGATTCTTGTATGCTAGGTCGGGCGCTCGTTTATAATCAGCCACACGTGAAAACCCAACATTTGTCCCAGCCTTTAGGTTTAATAACATGGATATGGCTTTACGCTACAGAGCCAACTTACAGACATGACCTCCTTGTTAAAGCTTATTTGCTTCTATGGGGATAGGAGCTTTGTAGTATCTTTTAGGAAAAAAGATTTGTTGTTTCTAAGAGGTTACAGAAACACGTCTCCTATATCCTGAAAATACTGATTAAAAGGGATAGGTTTGGCACTACAGGCACGATGAGGGACCCTTTTTTGAACTGTGTAAAAGTTTAGCCAGAAAGCTGAAGAAAACAAAGTCTTTTTAGCATTTCTTTATATTTAAAGTTGTGTCATAATTGTAATTGTGGTGACCCCAGTAGACTTGCATGAGTAATTATGGCACCAGCTGCAGAAAACCTTGAGAAACAGAATTAGAAATAATTAAACCATTTATTTCCAAGTTTATAAATGTACAGCGATAGCAGGTTAGATGATGATGCTGCCTACTCACACAGTGCACCCCAATAGAGCCCCCTCCATTTATAGCAATGTTTAAGAAAGGGACTACAGAGAGGTAATTCAGCACTGCATTCCAAGTAACTCAATGTAACTCAACATGTGTCCCCTACACCAGAGCCTAAAGTAAGTTACTTATTTTCCATATGCTTTTAAAACTAGTTTTCCTCCATAACCATAATATAGGCACTTTATCCTATTTTGACTGCTTGGTTTAGGTGTGCAGGATCCTAACCTACTGCATCTGTATTTTTTAATGTACATTGCTGCGTACCCAAGTGGCGCTTGATAAATAAAATTATACATACATATATACATAGATTGTTTTTTAGGCTGAACAAACCAAAATATTCACATAATAAATTGTAATAAAATTTAAGATCATATTTTCTTTTGAATTCACGTCTTCCATCTCCCATTGTTTTAGAAAGTACATTCCTATCTGAATACAGTCATACATACCCTCCTCACAGACATGATAGTAAATAACAGTCAAATCTACAGCACTCCAGACATTCTCATTTTTTAAAGGTTCTGTAATAATTCTCCTAGCTAACCAGTGGGCAGTGTAATACGTTTACAAATAGCATTTGGTAATCTCATAAATTTTTAGACTGCTGGATCACTGTAGATAGTCACAAAGAATTTTCTTTACTCCTAAAGGAAACATTTGCACTGACCCTATATTTTCTGTTTGCTTAACACATACACCAAATGGCTTTGATATTAACTGCTTCTAAAAACATAAACATTATGTTCTCTCTTGGGCAACCACATTTCAAAATTCAGTTGAGAGCCAGACTTATTAATAACATTTAAGAATGAATATGAGTGATTAGATATTCTACAAAGGGAAATCCCTATAGGCCTCTTTCTTAACATTTGTTTTCTGAATTTTTTGTGTAGTGATGTCATACCTCTACTTGATATAGTTGTAATAAAATCTCCTTTCAGCCATGTTTGTAACTATTTGGCAGTTACAGTTAGATTACTGGGGAATATAGTATAAAGGGGTTGCTGGAGATATCAACATTCTTTCAAGGGCTCTGCAAGGTTAAAAATGTAAGTTACTGCTAAATTTATATATGCTGAAGAATGCCCCTAATACTCGGTTGAACCGAGGAAGCCCCTTGGACGAGTGGTGAAAGGATTTCAATTACTAAACAATTACAGTTGAACTGACAATATTATTTGACAATAATAACTTTTGACCATATTTCTTGGTACCAACTCATACCTGTCCGTACTGTCATGTAAATGTCTAGCTATTGATATCATTCATTAACATTTTATTAAAAAAACTTACATGCATCTAGGTAAATTCTGTGTAAATCTTGTAAATCTTGTCTCTTATTACATTTTCAATATTGTAATGCTAAACACAACATTTCATTTATTATTTATTTATTTTAATTTGTAATTAATATGATTATTTTGGTGATCAATCATTTTGGTGATGCACATTGCACCTTTTACTGAAATCGGTCACCAAAAATGTATTTGCCCTCAAGCAGCAGATAAATTCTTGGTTGAAGATCTCATGTTACTATGGCATGGAAATTCTACAACACAAAGTTTTAAAGGACAACTGTATTGTCCAAGCTTTTCCCTAACCTCTGCCTCAGTCTATCCAATTAAAAGGGTTCATCTTGCAAAATGTGTCTTCCCATTGGTTAGGCCCTGACCACAAGGGAAGTGAAGCAACAACTGACATTTAAATCATGGATTAGTATTTTCATATTTTCAAACAACTATTTTAAATAAACATTCAGGGTTATTCAATAAAAGTTCTTATCGTTTAAAATGGTGCAAATTTTGCCCCAACCAATCAGATCTTATTTAACATTTGAAAGATTACATCTGATTCGTTGGGGCAAAATTAGCACCATTTTAAATGATAAGAACTTTTATTGAATAACCCTGATTGTTTCTAAGAATCATCTTGATGAAGATACCTGGAAACACATCTTTTTGTCTTCTGGGGGTACAGACATGTTCTGTGTACAGAGACTGTCCTATACGTTTTAGATGAAGTTGTGATATAATGTTCAAGATTAGTTTATCCACCAGACACAAGGATCTAAAAAAAATAAAAAAACACATGTACTAGTATAACAACAATTTTAAGAATCTGCAGCATCTTTTCAAGGGGAAACTATTTTTTGCTATAAAAGGTGCTTCTCCCATGTTTAATAAAAATGTGTTCATTGCTTAGCTTTTGTTTATGGCTTAAATTCCAATTACTGTGCAGAAGCTTTTTTAGAAAAAAAAAAAATCTCTAAAGAACACCCCTCCCCCCTCAAATGTCAATCCAAGGAAAATTTGGCACAATTTGACAAGCTCCATTGCATGATGACCTTCATGTCAGGTCTGGATTAAAACCAGCCAAAAAAATAACTGATACGTATTTCTAAAAAAACAGTGTCTAAAAAAGATAAAAACAGATTGCCTGATTGGCGCAGCTGGTATTACTTTAGTGTAATCACAAATAATTTAATAAAAAAACTTTTTTTTTGTTATAAACCACTTTGATTTAATTTAAAATAATATTCCTGGTAAACAAAAAAAAAATATATTAAATTGAATAGTATCACTTTCACGAAAAAAAATAATTTAATTACATTTCATATTTCCAAGTAGAGTAACTTACATTCCCTTCTCATTAAGTATCAGAATATTTGGTCTTTAGTGTTCAATAAGCGCACTCAGTTTTTATACATTGAGTAAGCGACACAGAGATGGATTTTAAGACAATACAGAGATGTCTTGGATGTTCAGTCAATGAACAAAACTTCTGGCACTAAAATAAAAACTGTTTTATAGATATGAATATAGGGTTTCCTACAATCAGCTTAAGAGATGTGGCAAGAGCACATCTGAAAAATATCTGGCTAATGTAAAGGGAAACATTAATAGCTTCTGGGTGCTGAGAATGTGAGCAGGCTAAATATTGCCCCTTTGGGCCTACATGTCTGTAAATCTCAATGAAAGAAAAGGTATTGAAATATACTGAATCATAAAACAATCCTCAATAGCTGACACGGGTCTGGTTCAAAATGAATGGTAGCATGCCCCAGTCCTATATTACAATGGGAAAAGAAAAATACATTTCCAAGAAGCTATTTATATAGTATTTTGAATATATATAGACCTATACTATAAACACTGATATATATATATATATATATATATATATATATATATATATATATAGGCATCCTGGCTAGGGTACACAGTTGAATATGCCAAAAAAGAGAGAGTAGATCCCCACTGCTATTCAGTGAAGACATTTTGTAATCATTAAGGGATTAAAGGGCATGTCCAGCCCTTTTTAACACTTTTTCTGTAGTGTAGGGCTCCCTCCCCCAACACCAACCGCCATAGTTATTTGTCTAAAAACTCCCCCGATCATTACTTACATTGCCTCTCTCCTTCGACGTTCAGTCCCGGTTCTCTGCTTGCATGAAACTGTTGGGGCTGGGGGAGAAAGCCCTACACTACAGAAAAGGGGGTTTACACTAGGGGGTAGGAGAGCAAAACGGGTGGGAGAGGGAGGGGGGGGCTGCAGTGCACATGACATTTTTCTCCCGGAGGAGAGACAGGAGGCAGAGTACTATATGGACACGGCCAGGCTCCTGAAGGTCAGTTTTGTGGACTTTGGAGGGACATTACAACAGAACCATTTGGAGCTGGGATGTAAGGTAAGGATTATATTACACTACACAGTGGGGCCAGTGTGTAGTATAGTTTTGGGGGTGGACATGCCCTTTAAAATAATATTTTTAAATGAAAGAAAAAAGGGATCCCTATCCACAATGAATTACACAGAGATTCAATATAAGTTCTTAGCGTTTAAAATGGTGCTAATTTGGACCCAACCAATCAGATTTAACAATCTTATTTAACATTTGAAAGCTAACATCTGATTGGTTGGGGCAAAATTAGCACCATTTTTAACGATGACCGCCCTCAGAAAAAAAATTTCAGATGTTATAGGGCTCCCTATCCCACCCCCAAAGGCTATAGTTATTTTTTAAAAAATACTTCTAACAATACTTACTTTGCTTCATTCCCCCGGCGCTGTAAGCCCGGCCCTCTGCTTGCTGGAACTGCAAAACTGACTGTTTTTTTCCAGTCAGTAATTGGATTCACAAGAAATTTGAAAGCTAATGCGATTTAATTGAATGCGAATCGTTAATGTCTAACGCTCTTAATTCTTTACCAAATTAAAGTGTTCAGTTTTCAATTAATTAACTTATCCAGGCTTTAAATTGAAACGATCTTTGGAAAACTCAAAAACTTTTTTCTTCTTTATAGAAACTAAAAAAAAAGTTTGCAAAACATCTGAAGACAAATACAGTTTTAAAAAAACAGTTAATGAGAAATACCTGAGGCAGGGGCATAGGATTGATAAATCCTACCTCCCAAAATTGTTTTACTGAGTGCCAGCACACTCCAAAAAACTGCACTGCCTGTTTTACATTTGGCAGACTTCCTTCTGGTCTCCTATCTTTAATACAGGAATGTCCAGGACATTAAGCTTGCAGATGAAAACGGTACATGCTGGTGATCCTCCACAAAGCAATATTGGGAGGTAGGGATAATCAATCATATGTTAGATTTCTGTGGAACAAATAAGAGTTTTCCTTAAAATTGCAATTTAGGTAAATTATTCCAATAGTATAAAAAGTTGGCTTTCTGCAGATGTGGTAATTGCAGGTTCATTGAACAGTTTCAATAGAGGGTTGGATAAGTTTCTAAAATTAAAGAATATTGAAAGAAAATAAAGTTACTGGTATAAATACAAATACTTCTTGTTGATCCTTTCCAAATGCTATTAGGGGTCAGGGTCCACTTTCATACGGTTTTTCTTTTTCTAAAGCTGGGTAAACCAGGTGGGTATTTTCGAGGCTTATCCAACGTACGAGGTAATTTTCAGTAACCCTCGAAAATAACCTTGAATGTTCGATTACCCTCGAAAATATGATCGTAAGCTCAAAAGTATTTTCCGATTGTATTTTCAAAGGTTGATTGAATGTTCAAGGTAGATTTCGAGGGTTTTCCAACGGGAACGGTGTTGGGAACCAGGTTCTAGCAGCAGCTTATGCTGGCCATTGAGATTCCTGCAAAATTTGGGAAATATTCCCACAGCATCAGAAGAACCATTTGTCCTCATCTATTTTCTGATTGCAAAATAAATGTGCCAGGACAGAAATCTACCTTGTTGGAATATCTGTTGTATTCAATTAGATCAACTGGACTTGAAATGTAGTTCTTGAAGACGTTTCGCTAGTCATCCGACTGGCTTTCTCAATTCAGAATGACTTGTACAAGAATCTGTGGCAATTATGTACACTGGAAATCCCAATTAGCATATCACAGCCAGGTGTTAAGGGTGTGATTAGATAGTGGCTAAGAGGTGTTATAGGAACGCCCAGAGTAAGTGTTAAAACAGCATTGTACATGGCAGACAGTTGGTGTCGAACCCCCCCACCTCTATTTAGGCTTGGTTTCTTTATTTTCACCAAGCCTAAATAGAGGTGGGGGGGGTTCGACACCAACTGTCTGCCATGTACAATGCTGTTTTAACACCTTACTCTGGGCGTTCCTATAACACCTCTTAGCCACTATCTAATCACACCCTTAACACCTGGCGGGTGGTGTGATATGCTAATTGGGATTTTCCAGGGTACATAATTGCCACAGATTCTTGTACAAGTCAT
This sequence comes from Hymenochirus boettgeri, assembly GCA_019447015.1. NCBI lineage: Eukaryota > Metazoa > Chordata > Amphibia > Anura > Pipidae > Hymenochirus > Hymenochirus boettgeri. Next base: position 227,782,221 of record CM033474.1, on the reverse strand, counting down.
TCTGAATTGAGAAAGCCAGTCGGATGACTAGCGAAACGTCTTCAAGAACTACATTTCAAGTCCAGTTGATCTAATTGAATACAACAGATATACCATGACCTGGATGAATGAGAACTTTCACAAGCATACCTTGTTGGAACATCAGAAGGTAAAACCTCCGGCAGGTAATGACATTTGATAGAATTTAAAATATAATTTTGAATCTATCCAATATCAGTGTATGGCCAGCATAAAGCATATATGAGCAGAATTCTGTTTTCTTCCCAACCTTGTTCTTTTCAAGTTACATGCACTGCTGCTCCATATAAATTGTAGTAGTGGCTGCTGCTCATTCGATTGTTTAAAGGGCATGTCCACCCCTTTTTTAAAGTTTTTATATGTTATACATATTGATCCCCCAGCCCCAACTGCCATAATAAAATTATTAGAAAGTGCCCCGATATGTACTTACCTTCCCGCTATCCTCCGCGGCAGTCTCCAGGCCCTCTGCTTGCATGGAAATGCAAGCAGGGGGCAGGACCAGCAGCCGCGTCCCTGATTGGCTGCCTCTCAGCTGCCGGCTGCTCAGAACGCTGGAGGATAGAGGGAAGGTAAGTATCGAGGCACTTTCTATGAATTATGTTACGGCGGTTGGGGCTGGGGGATCAATATGTTTTATATACAATGGGGATTTTACAATAGAGGGAGGGAGAAAAAAACAGGAGGGAGAGGGAGGGGTGGAGAACTCTCCTGCGCATGCCTCAACCTTGTCGAGGTTGAGGCTGAGACAGGCGCAGGATGAGTCCCCCAGACCTTCTACACTACACTATCCTGGACTTTGGAGGGGCACAGCATGGCAACCATAAGGAGCTGGGATGTAAGGTAAGAATTGTTGTACACTACAGAGTGGGGCCAGTATGGGGTTACATTTAAGTTTTGGGGGTGGAGATGCCCTTCAATTAGTCATGCAATCTAAGTTAGGCTAAACATATGTAATTCTTCAAATTATCAATTCATTAATACAAGCATACAGTTTTATGCAGATAGGGATTAGCATAATTTAAAGAGATTGAATGGGATTATTTCTACCAAAATGTTAATATCGGACCAGTATTAAGAGGACATTTAATGGCTGTTGTTGGCTATTCATAAGCATATTACTATTTCTGTCCATGTTAATTTGTGGTCAATTAAGTAACAAAGTTTTGTAGAAAAAATGGTTGTTTAACCCCCTGAAATGGATTCATAGTTGTAAGAAAAAAATTGGATCAAGGCTGCAAAATTTAAATAAGTGAAGTTGAAGTTTCAGTAATACTTTTCATTTTGGTAAACCTTGTGAACAATATTTATTTAATTTGAGGCTTGAAGGTGAAAATTAATTGTGTCCAGCGCTACGTTTCCCTACTTGTTTCAAAAAATTGGTGTAATAACGAATTCCTACTTTGGGATTGTGTAGAAATTCCACCATGACTCTCTTACTTCATGCACTGACCCCTAAGCATCATTTTACCAATGAACACACTTTGGCTATTTCTCCCAAAATAGGAAATGTGAAATAACAGTTTAAATTACTCAGCCATGGCAAACTACAGTCGAAGCCATGGATTGTTGCAATCGATTTTGATATATATATATCAATTTATACAGATGTATTTGCAATAAAACAAATCAAGATTTCTAAACAATCATTTTTATTTGTCATTTCATATATTTGTGATTTTATAAAGAACAGGGGTACATAATTAAAGCAACTGCCCTGCTCATGTAAAATTTTAAAGAAAGACATTCAAGTGACATTGTTTATAATAAGCAGGAATGTAATGTCATTTTACAACAGTTGGCACTAATGTGATTTGCTCGTTTGTACTTTTTAGATTTTTACTAACATTAGATTTTGTTTGAAAATCATGTCTACTCTTTAAATCTGCGGCCACCCACACACGAACGAAGTGTTTTTAACTAATTCTTAAAACCAGGAAACCGATGTTGTGACATTTATTCTTTGTAATAATTTACGTGGGTTCTTAAATTGATTGTACGGAGGAAAAAAGGCTGTAAGCAAAGATGAGGTTAAGTGATTCGTAAATTATTAAATCTATCCAAAGTATAGCTTAGATTACCAGCCAAAGGAATATTTAGTTTAAAACTCTCTCAGTTAGAGTTTATTCCACTTCAAACAATTCAAGATCTTAATATTATCTCGTGTTGGGTCTAGTCGAATGGAGATGTGATCTGAGTGTATGTTTGGGCCAATAATTAATCCAATCGCTACTTAAAATGAAAGTACTTGGACAAGACAAGTTCAAGTACATTAAAGTGGATAATGGTTTATTCTTCATGTGCCTGTGATGGTAATAGATTGTATTTTAATTCAAAAGCTTGCTGGAGCAGACTTTAAAAATAACTCAAGTGACTTACTGTTTTCATTTGTTTCAAATAGAGTGATTTCTTATAAATAAGAGAAATGTAAATAAATTTGGATTAGGAAAGGACTATATGTTGTAAAAATAAACAGACGTTCCTGGGAGGAAGATCAGCTTCTGCTAATACCATCCAGAGTGTTTACAAAATGTTCTACTCAGAAAAGCCAAATGGCCTTAAGCTTTTTGAAACTACACATATGTACTGCCAAAGAAAAGACTAGTGGAGAATGCTTACATATGGTCAGCGCTTTGATTAATGTTCCTTTATCCATCTTAAAATACGTTATTTTATGTGTTTCAAGTCTGTTTATTGTAAAAAAAAAAACTTGGCAGTATAGTTATTTTAGCATAGAACTTCCTTTTATTATTATTATTATTGTGGATTTATATAGTGCCAACATCTTCCGTAGCACTTTACAATTACATGTATACATTCACATCAGGCCCTGCCCCAATCTAAGCACATTTATTTGACATACAGTCTATCAGTATGTCTTTATGGGGGGGGGGGGGGGGAACAGAGTTCCCAGAGGAAACCCACGCAAGTACAGGGAGAACATACAAACTCCTTGCAGATGTGTCCAAGGGTGGATCCGAACTAGCTTGATAAAGGTCCTAGACGTGGACCGAAACGTTGCCTTGTTGTTGCACTATTAAAATGTATATTGATTAAGACCCCTTGTGTGCACCTACCTCTTTACCCTTTGAACTGTCTATTGAATTTTGGGTAGCACCAGGGGCGAAGTAGGGTTGGAGTGGAGTGTGCCCTGATTTTCGTTTCAGTATATATATATATATATGAAGTGTAGATTATTATAAGGAGATGGCCTGGGCCTATTGCTGGGTGTAAGCTTATAGATGATGACAGCAAATAATTTATAAAGTGAGTTTCTGTGGCTGTAAATTTAGGCATGTGCAAATTTTAACATTCTTCTTATGATGCTGATTGGTCAGTCTCTCACAATTTAAATGTCATTTACCTTTAGCATAATGACAGGCATGATTTTTGTAATGTGCGGACTAGGATAAATAGTCTGCGACAAACAGTTAACAGACTAATTAGCATAGTCTGCTTGTGGGAAAGGATGCTGTTCAGCTGCCAGCTAATGCCACATAATGGATCCAACCACGAGCATCGTAGGAAAGACTGGAAACCATTCAAGGATTTAGAGAAGAAGAAGAACTCAAAGGAGATGGCATAACTTTCAGTTTAACCTTCAAGTTCTACTTGAAATATAAGGCTATTAAAGAGGAACTGTGGTCTCCAAACAAGTTGAGTTTAAATGAAAGGCCAGTTTCCTACCTTTAAACAGAGCCATCAACCACCTCTCTAAGTGCTCCACAGCCCAAGATATACAGAAATGACTGATCAGAAAGTTAATGGGTGGGAGGCTGACATGTGACATTCCCGAGACTTCTCCTGCACAGTGCCGCGAGCACAGTGGCGAGCACAGCCTCAGACTCCCTCAGTGTGTGAGGGAGACAGGAAGTCCCTCCACTCTGCTGTGTGAAGACCCACGGCATCCATGAGGGTTGGGGCCATGACACCCGTGAGAGGGCGGGGCCACGCGGGCTGTAAGATAATGGGTAATGGGTCACCTGCAACTGGAGAGACCATGGGCTCCATGAGTGGGAGAGACCAGGGGGGCTGCAAAGGGGAGGAGGAGACACAGGACAGATTGACTGACAGTTTCAGAGCAGGAAGTACAGGGTACCTGGTGATGCTACTGCCATATCACACACAAAAATGCAAATATCTTCAAAATTATGCAAAATAAACTATGGAAATAAATTGCAAAAATTCTCAGGGGAGCAATTCCTATCAATTTACCTAAAGTCATTTTTGGACCACAGTTCCCCTTTAAACTTGCTTAGAATTCCATGACTTGTATACCAGACAACAATGGGAAGTAAGAAGAAAACCTTCTTTATCAGGGAATGTCTAGTGATATAGTTGATCTATTTCCGTAGGGACATAGCAAAGGTCTCTGTACTACTGACTGCAAGTTAATATAAATTATTAAATAACCCACATAATATTTATTCTTGTGAGAAGGATCCATTTGTCAAATGTAGTCCATGCCTCAAGAAACACAACTTACAAAATTACGTTTTCCTGTAAACTGAAGATAGTATGTATACAATGTCCACCCAAAGCTGTAAAGCTGTGCTCTTTTGTCGGCACACAAAGGTTTAAAGAAGAGTATACACAAAAGTTGGGGTGAATATAGGAAATGCTACAATGCTACAATGCTACAACTGTCAGTCAGTTCTACTGACACAGCTGGACAACTGTTTCAATCAGCACAGACTGTTTTCTGTAATGCATAGACAGGGACATTCTGATTTGTATCTTTCAATAAAAGATGTTGTCTGTATTTCCCAAAGGAAGCTTAGTTAGGCCTAATTCTAATACTTTTATTTATTGCATGTCAGTTGAAACCCAACATGACCCCAGAATAATTATAAGATAGACATTTAATACCCAAAATGTTGCTTTCTAAATCCTCATCTAAATAATTAAACTAAGCTGAGATAAACATGATCCATTTCTAAACTATGCAGTCCTATATTAATTATCATTTATCTAGTCTTTGGGCTCTGATTTTACCAATTATTTCACCAACAGTCCTTTACTATCCCTCTTCCTATACAATCCCTTACTATCCCTCTTCCTATACAGTTTCTTCCTATTCCTCTTACTATACAATCTCTTACTATCCCTCTTATTATCCAGTCTCTAGCTATTTCTCTTCCTACACTGTCTCTTACTATTGCTCTTACTATACAGTTCCTTACTATTCCTTTTACTACCCAGTTTACACAGTCTTTTGCATTGCGTGACCACAGTGCACAGGCACGACAATGCGTACGAGCGCTTGCGTGTGTGTTTCTGGAGAGATCGGATGTGCTCTAGTGAGGCCTCAGCCTTACTATCCTTCTTAATATACAGTCTCTTACTATTCTTACTATACAGTCTCTAACTATTCCTATTACTACACAGTCTCTTAAAGGGTATCTCCACTCATAATTTAAAGGTTTAGGCATCCAGTTCTATTGAAGAACGGGAGGTAAAGGAGCTCTGCCTTACCTTCCGTTCTTCATCTTCAATAGAACAAGCAGGAGACTGGTGAGAAGTTAAGAAACTTACCCGCTCGCTCGCTCCCCCGGTGCGTAGTCTGACAGGTCCCAACGGAATGCACGATCTATGCGCATAGAAGACAAGGTCCGTCGGGACCTGTCAGACTAAGCGCCAGGGGAGTGAGCGAGCGGGTGAGTTTCCTAACTGCTCACCAGTCTCTTGTTTGTTCTATTGAAGAACAGACGGTAAGGCACAGCTCCTTTACCTCCCGTTCTTCAATAGAACTGGATGCCTAAACCTTGAAATTATGAGTGGAGATACCCTTTAATATCCCTCTTACTATAGTCACTTACTATCCCTCTTACTGTATAGTCTCTTACTATCCAGTCTCTTATTATCAGTCTTACTGTATAGTCTCTAACTATCCAGTCTCTTATTATCAGTCTTAATATACGGTCTCTAACTATTCATCTTACTACATAGGGGCATATTTATAAAGGTTCGTTAACTTTTCGCGGCCGTTTTCGCGGACATTAACGCATAAATCACTTTACCGCGATTTATAAAGTCCGAAAACGGCCGCGAAAAGTTCAGAAGCGTTAACCTTTCGCGGCGATACTTACCTGTTACCGCCGCTTCTATTTATAAAGCGGCGGGTACTGTTTCGCTCGGCTTATCGGCTGTTTACTTCGCCACCTTGAAGGTGGCGAAGTCAGCCGATACTAACCTCCCGCGGCGGGATGGGCAGGCAACCCGCGGCGGGTGGTCGCACCCTCCCCGGGAGACACGCCCCCCCCGCCGACACCCCCCCGCGGCGGCGGCGACCACCCGCCGCCGCTTCCCAGCAGCCCCTCCCAACCCGTTCCCCCGCTCGCCAATCTCGGAATGGGAGGCTAGGAGGGGCTGCCGGGAAGGGGCCGCACGGTGGTCGCGACCATCCGCCGTGCTCCCCCCCCCGGCAACCCCTCCAAGCCCCCCGCCCTGGCCGCTCCGGGGAGGGGAAGGGAGGGAGCCCTGGGGGGGTGGAGGCTCCCTCCAGCGGGGCCCTGAGAAGGGCCTTTTGGGGCTTAGGGGGTCCCGCAGCTCGAACCGGGACCCCCCCTCCCAGGCCCTTGTAAGGGCCTTTGCGGCTCTTACAAGTGCCCTTGCGGCTCTGACAAGAGCCTTTTGGGGCTTAAGGGGTCCCGCAGCTCGAACCGGACCCCCTCCCCGGCCCTTGTAACCCTTGCGGCACTTACAAGTGCCCTTGCGGCTCTAACAAGAGCCCTTTGGGGCTTAGGGGTCCCGCAGCTCGAGCCGGGACCCCCTCCCCGGCCCTTGTAAGGGCCCTTGCGGCACTGACAAGTGCCCTTGCGGCACTGCATTGCCTTTGCTGGTCCCGCAGCTCGAACCGGGACCCCAGTGTGCGGCTCTTAAAAGACTTGGCGACGTCTTCGGGCTGGCGACACCAACCCCACTCAGGTCGCCGATGCCAGGCAGACTCACTCGCGACAGTGAGCCCGCTGGCACCGCGCCCTCAGCGGAGCCGATGTTGCCAGCCGCTTCTTTCTTCTTTCTTCAGCACTCTACTCGCGATGGCATCTGAGTTCCGCGCGAAAGCTCCTCTTTATATAGGTTTGCGAAATCCATAATCGTTTCTGATTGGTCAATTTTTAATACTTGCTTTACATTAACCATCAGATTTCAGAACTTTCCAGAAATCTGATGGTTATGTAAAGCAAGTATTAAAAAATTGACCAATCAGAAACGGATTATGGATTTCTGCAAACCTATATAAAGAGGAGCTTTCGCCGCGGACTCAGATCCCATCGCAGTAGATGGCTGAAGAAAGAAGAAAAAGCGGTTGGCAACATCGGCCAAGGGCTCTTTTAAGAGCCGCACTGGGAGTCCCGGTTTGAGCTGGCGGACCCCCGCCAAAGGCACTTGTCAGTCCGCAAGGGCCCTTATAAGGGCCGGGGAGGGGGGTCCCGTTTCGAGCTGCGGGACCCCCTAAGCCCAAAAGGCCCTTCTCAGGGCCCCGCTGGAGGGAGCCTCCACCCCTCCCAGCGGCTCCCTCCCTTCCCCTCCCCGGGAGCGGCCGGGGCGGGGGGCTTGGAGGGGTTGCCGGGGAGGGGGTGCGCGGCGGGTGGTCGCGACCACCTGCTGCGGCCCCTTCCCGGCAGCCCCTCCTAGCCTCCCGTTCCGAGATTGCCGCGAGCGGGGAACGGGTTGGGAGGGGCTGCTGGGTAGCGGCGGCGGGTGGTCGCCGCCGCGGGGGGTGTGGGCGGGGTGGGCGTATGCCCCGCCCCCTTAGGAGCAGCGTCGGGAAGGGGTTTTAAGTCCCTTCGCGGCAATACTATACAGTATCGCCGCGAAGGGGCTTAAAATTACCGCAGCACATCACGGCCGCGATAGATATCGCGGGAATAGTGCTCGCCGTTATAAATACGGCAATAGCGCTATTTTCGCGTCCGCGATGTGCGGCGGTAATTTTTTTGCTCTATTATCGTTGCTTTATAAATATGCCCCATAGTATCTTACTATTCCTCTTACAATACACTGCATTATTCCTCTTACTATACAGTCTGTTATTCCTCTTAATAAACAGTCTCTTACAAGTCCTTTTACTATTCCAGCTCTTAATATTGCTCTCACCATACAGTCTTATACTATTCCCCTTACTATACAATCTCTTACTATCCCTCTTACTATTCCACTGAATATACAGTCTCTTACTATTCCTCTTACAATACATTCTATTATGCCTCTGTATTATACAGTCTGCTTACCAGCCACAAAACTGCAGTGGCATTAAAGATACACACAGTCAGTTGTTAAAAAGTCCAGTAAGAATAGCTGATCATGGACCCTCTTCGCCCTTTGCCTCCTGCCCTCCCCCCACCCCATACCCTGCTTGCCTAACAGTTACACCACTACCTATTAATAAACAGTCTCTTACTATGTATTTGACTATTCCTTCTAGGTAAGTCCATTCCAAAGTGAAAATGCATCAATTGTAAACACACACTGACAGCATCAAGATAAAATCCCATTTATTTTATTAGTCAGACATAAGACTCCGAACACTAGTCACACCTGATGCATTTTTCTGCCCGATTGGAACTTCACAGAGGCACCTCAAATGAACTGCCAATCAGGCACGAAATGTGTCAGGTGTGACTAGTGTTCGGAGTCTTATGTCTGACTAATGAAATAAATAGCATTTTAACTTGATGCTGTAAGCGTGTTTCCGGTTGATGCGTTTTGTTTTGGAACGGATTTATCTGATGTGGAGAAATTGAGCTTAGCAAGGGGTATGGGGGTTTCATGCACCACAAGTGGGAGAGGTGGTCTTATTGCTCATTGGGAGATGAAAGAATACCCATTGTAATTGAGTATAGGAGCCGGATGTCTTGCTCTGTTTACTTCACGGACGAGTATCCAAGTGAAGGGTTCGAGGGCTACTTATATAATCTGTTCTGTGTAACTCTAATCACCACAAGTTTCCATATATATTGAATTAAATTGAAAATTGCTGTTTGGTTAGGGCTGATTTTGTATATGTATGTATGAATAATTTTATTTATAAAGTGCCACTTGGGTACGCAGCGCTGTACATTAAAAAATACAGAGTTTACAAACAAGGGGATAAGTGCAAGCAATAATACAGATACCGTAGATAAAAATTAAATTAAGTTAAACACAATTTCATACATCGGTTAATAAAATATATATATAAATTATGTATAAATGGATATAAGTGCAACAAGCCTCGACACATTAAGAATGAGATCCCTGCCCGGAAGAGCTTACAATCTAAGTGGGGGGGACAACATACAGGTACAAGTGAGGAGGATGGGTACAAAGTGCTTAAAAGGGCTAATATATATATACAATACAGTCAATTATTCCTCTTACTGTACAGTCTATTATTCCTCTTACTAAATAGACTCTAACCACTCCTCTTACTATGTAGTCTAATATTCCTCTACGCGGTCTCTTACTATTCCTCTTACAATACAATCTACTATTTCTCTTACTAAACAGTCTCTTACTATTCTTTTCTAAGTTTCCCATACATAGTTTTTTTAACAAAGTTGCCTCATCCACACCACAAACTTGGAACTAAATCTGAGAATATTAAACTAAACACATTAAATATAATAAAAAAACGTTTGACTGGGATGACTCAGTTTGATACAATCATAACTCTTTTGGCACCCTTGGGTGAATACTGTAGGAACCTAATGCCTTTGTTTATTTTAAAATTATAAATTTTTCTACTATTCTCAGGGTCATCTTGTAATTTTATTCAGGTGCTACTACATAATTTACACATTTCTACATCATCTGGCAGCAGCTGCTCTTTAGGGAATATGGTAACAATAACGTGTTGAACACATCTGCCTTTAATCTCTCTTTATTGACAGCTCTTGCACTTTTACATTTAAGAGGTCTCCTCCCTGTGAATGTTCTTATGAAAATGCTTATGAAAATGCTTTGGTTATTTTGCTACTTATTCTGATAAACTGAGGTTCTTCTACCGTTTAGCTCTTTTGATGCTGTTGTGGTGTTACTGTGAAAACAACAACCTATAAAGGATCTTATCACATTGCAGCAGAACTAGGTTTAGCTGAATGTTCTGCTTGAGACCAGAGCCCCCTGCAGAGAATTTTTACAGCTTCGCCCTTTGCATCCTGGCTCACAATCAAGGTGAAGGTATCAGTAAGGGGAAAAGAGAACCATAAATAATTGCACAAGTTACTGTAAGGCCCAGTACACACAGCTGTTATTTTTGACAATCAGGGTGAAATATCCACAGACCTTGGTAGAAATATTCAATTGGACCTGTTGTTAAAGGGCAACACAACTTTTTTTTCACACAAAGGTTTTTTTTTTCGATCTCCAGACTACCAATAGGTCTATTGGTCTATTGTGTAAAGTGATTATCTGCCAACACAGAGATTATGCCGCCTGTGGTCAACTCAACTAACGTTAGTGACACTACTGGCAAGGAATTAAGGCTCCCAAAGCTTAAAAGCCCATAACTCTGGGAATGCAAATCCCTGGTCGAAAGTTAATAAGAATGTTTATCATTTATACAAGTTATGAAAATAGGAACAACAACATTTATAAAGTTCTTTTTTCCATTGAGACCCAAAGTGTCTCAGTTCAATAACACAGAGGAAGGGAGCTACATTTCTTGGAATTACAGACTAAACAGATGCCTTTTCAGTCTGGATATAAACACCTCCAGGGATGGAGTACTCCTTGGGTAAAGAGTTCCATAGGGTGGGGGCTGCATTGCAAAAGGCTCTCTTTCCAAATGATTTGAGTTTGATTTTGGGAAGGAATAAACTATTGAATCTTGTAGATCCACTGAATGGACCCAAGAATTTAACCTTCTTTTCCCGTATAGGAGAGACAGTCCCTTCCTTCATAGCATCCTTCATAGCAGAGGTGCAGTGGAAAAGGAATTCCTGTGACATCAAAAAACCTCCTCTAACCTTGGGATGTCCTGGTGAGGTAGTGAACCGCACCAACTGCCAGTTTACTATGGTATTTGTGAATGAATTGTAGAGATCAATTCAGAAATACAGTTTTTTTAAAGTCTTTGCTAGCAACTACAAAGCACAACTCACTGGATGTCTATTACTCAAAGCAATGTGCAGTCCATGGGCAATTTTAGGGAAATAACAGGTGTCCAGAATCCCACCTTTCTACTGGCTTATTGTTACCTGCAGTGCTTGTACCTTGATGTCATCAGAAAGTGCAATGGGTGTCAGTCTAAAAGGGGATTAAAACTATGGGAACCAAGATACCAAAATAACCAGTAAGCGTTATTTAGGACAGGTATGAAACTGATCACATAGATAGTGACAGAGGCCACACATTAGAACACATGGCAACCATGTGCTTTCAATCCTGGTACCAGTATTGGCGTGAACTAAACTTCATGGAACATATCAGTTAAATCTGTTATCTGTTCGGAGTGCCTGTTGGATACCCTGCTTTATACGAAGAATTGGATGAACAGCAGATGTGGAGAAAACTTTGTTTTGTAAGTGCCACTTTAGTCCTGATCTCACACTAAAGGCTTGTACACATGTGTGATTGGGTGGGGCTGGGAGTGACCCGGCGGTCTTGGTTCACATTGGTGCCAATGACAAAGTTAGAGGTGGAGGTGAGGTCCTTAAAAATGATTTCCGAGAATTAGGGGCCAAGTTAAAAGTAAGGACCTCAAGGGTAGTGTTTTCAGAAATACTACCGCAGCCACGTGCTACGCTAAGGAGGCAACAGGAGCCCAGGAGTATAAATGCGTGGCTAAGAGGGTGGTGTAAGGAGATGGGGTTTGGGTTTTTAGAGAACTGGGCTGACCTTTCTGTTGGCTACAGGCTCTTTAGTAGAGACGGATTGCACCTCAATGATGATGGTGCAGCTGTTTTGGGGGAGAAGATGGTTAGGGGGTTGGAGGAGATTTTAAACTAGGTATGGGGGGGAGGGTACATTAAACTACACAGGGGTAGATAGAGAAGTAAGGGATCAGGGGGCTAATAACACAACAGAGGGAGGAGAAAGGGGAGGGGGGAGCATAGAGGATAAGGAGGCATGTACAACCAAGTATGGAAGTAAATCAATTGATAATCTAAAATGTATGTTTACAAATGCAAGAAGTCTGGCAGGAAAAAACGGGGAACTATAACTAATAGCTTTAAAGGAAAGGTATGATGTAATTGGTATAGCAGAAACGTGGATAAATGATTCACACGACTGGACAGTAAATATTGAAGGAAACTCCTTATTTAGACATGACAGAGTTAATAAGAAAGGAGGAGTATGTATGTATGTTAAACAGGAATTGAAGCCAAATCTAAAAGATGGAATAGATGGGGACATAAACGATATGGCAGAAACAATATGGGTAGAGCTGTGTACAGGAAGCAAGAAGGTGGGTAAATTAATTGTTGGGGTATGTTATAAGCCGCCAAATGCCGGGGAGGAGGTGGAAATTAATTTGCATATGCAGTTGACGAAGGCTGCTGGCATGGGGCATGTTTTGGTTATGGGGGATTTTAACTACCCTGACAGAGATTAGAGTAAGGGAACTGCCAGCACCACAACAGGTATAAAGTTCTTAAATTTCCTATATGAGCATTTTCTTTCACATATGGTAGAGGTTCCTACTAGACAGAATGCGTTGTTGGATCTAGTGATATCTAATAACCCTGAGCTCATTTTGGAGATAAAGGTAATGGGAAACTTAGGGAATAGTGACCATGATATAGTGTCATTTAATATAGGTTGCAAAAAACTAAAGTGCACTGGGTTAACAAAAACTTTTAACTTTAGGAAAGCTAATTTTATGCTGTTAAAGGAATCACTCCTGCTCATAGACTGGGGGGAATTGTTTCTAGGTAAAGATACTGAGCAGATGTGGACAACTTTTAAAGGGATATTAAACTATTACATTTCTAAATTTGTACCTTTTAGGGAACAAGTGTAAAAAAATTAGGTCCACTCCTGCATGGCTTAATGCTCAGGTAAAAAGGGAAATGGAAAAAAAGAAAAAGGCTTTTCAAATTTTGAAATCAGAGGGAACAGAACAGGCTTACAGGGAGTATAAAAGCTGTAATAAAGAGTGCAAGAAGGCAATTAAATTAGCTAAAATAAAAAATGAAATACGGATTGCCGAACAAAGCAAGTCCAACCCTAAGGTGTTTTTTAAGTGTATAAATGGTAAAAAGATGAGGACTGAGAATGTGGGACCATTAAATAATGGGGCTGAGATGGTTGTAGAGGATGCCAAAAAGGCTAATCTGCTAAACCGTTTTTTTACATCGGTTTTCACTATTGAGAATCCTAGTTCTTACAGCAGGGATTGTAATATGCAGGGGAGAAATCAGGAGTATTCACATTGGCTGAAGGAGGATATGGTACGGAAACAATTAGACAAAGTTAATATCAATAAAGCCCCAGGACCGGAGCTTAGTTCAGTTCTATCTAGACCACTGTTTCTTATCTTTTCAGATGCACTTTGGTCTGGGGATGTGCCGCTGGATTGGAAAATAGCCAATGTAATACCAATATTTTAAAAGGGTAGTCGTTCACAGCCTAACATCAGTGGTAGGGAAGGTAATGGAAACTTTGTTATGGGATCATATCCTTGACTTTGTCTCCAGAGCTCATCTTATTAGTAGTAGTCAGCATGGATTTATGAGAAATGTAGATCATGCCAGACAAATTTAATTGGTTTTTATAAGAAGTGAGTAAGAATTTGGATTCAGGCACAGCAGTGGATGTGGTATACTTGGATTTTGCGAAAGCTTTTGATACTGTGCCACATGGGCGACTAATGACTTTTGGCCTTGAAGAAAACATTTGTGCATGGATAGAGAATTGGTTATTGGATCACAAACAGAGAGTGGTGGTAAATGGAGCTACATCTATGTGGGCTAAAGTTATAAGCGAGTGCCTCAAGGTTCTGTACTGGGGCCGCTTCTTTTTAATCTGTTTATAAATGACTTAGAAGGGGGCATTGAGAGCAGGTCTCTGTGTTTGCTGATGACACTAAACTATGCAGAACTTTGGAAACTTCAAATGATATGCAAGTGTTGCAAGCAGACCTAGATAGATTACAAAATGGAGAGAGCAATGGCAGATAGATTTAAAATTAATATGTAAGGTGATGCAATTTGGGATTTAATAATCCCTGTGCCACCTACACCATAAATAACTCTGTGTTAATGCATCTGTAATGGAAAACGATTTGGGGGTTTGTAGATAACAGACTTAGCTATAGCAAACAATGCCAGATAGCAATGGCTAGAGCTAGCAAGATATTGTCTTGTATAAGAGGGAAATGGATTCAAGAGAGAAAGATATTTTCTCCCTCTTTACAAGGCACTGGTAATGCCTCATTTGGAATATGCAGTTTTGGAATCCCATATACAAAAGGGACATCTTGGAAATGGAAGCAGTTCAGAGAAGGGCAACTAAATTAATAAGGGGAATGGAGGGGCTTGGATATTCGGGCAGATTAGAAAAGTTAGGGCTGTTTACATTGGAGAAGCGACGTTTGCGTGGGGATATAATAATCTTATACAAATATATTAATGGGCCATACAATGAACTGCATTGTTTACTAATAGGTCATATCAGACGACTTGTGGACATCCTTTAAGGTTGGAAGAAAAGAAGTTTCATGTTCAGGTTAGGAAAGGTTTCTTTACAGTGAGAACGGTGAGACTGTGGAACTGTCTTCCAGCAGAAGTGGTAATGGCAAGTTTATTGAATAGCTTTTAAAAATGCCTGGATAAGTTTCTAAAACTGAAAAATATTGAGAATTACTGGTATTAATGCATATAGATCTGGTTGATCCAGGGATACTTTCTGATTGCCGTTTGGAGTCAGGAAGGAATTTTCCCCCCCTTTTTTGCTGTTTTTTTTTGCCTTCCTCTTGATCAACTGTTAGGGTAAAAAAAAAAGAAAAAAGAGGGTGAATAGGTTGGACTTGATGTCTTTATTCAACCTCAATTGCTATGTAACTATGTAACTATGGAGTTGACCCATGGCACATGATGCTACATTTAAGGGTTATGGCCATTTCGAAGATTACAGAACACTACATTTCAGGGTTACTGAAATAGAACTATACATTTGAGGGTTCCCGAAACTGAACTATAAATTCGAGGTTTACTGATATTGATGGATACATTCGAGGGTTACCAAATTTTTTTAAATTATCGAAAATAAGTCAGCGTGTTTGAAAACCCAAACTAGTTCTTAACAAATCAGATGCTATCTTTTTATTGGTCTAATATAGTTGACTTCTAATTAGCAGCACAGGCAATATTTTTATCTTTTATTATATTACTTTTATTATATAAACTCCTATTTTTTATCAATGGATTAAAATGTGTTTGTATTTCTCCAAAAAAATTCAAGAACTTTCATCTAATGTCTAGGGCTCCAGTGGACTGTTGGGTCCCACAAGGAAATCTGAGATCAGTGGCCAGCGAGGATGAGTTTAGGGGCCCTGCTAACATTTCATTTCTCTATTATCACTCATTTACATGTCTATGTTACACCGACTGACTCCTGTTGTTTATTGAAATGCTTTTCTTACTGGCTCTGTATTTTAATTTTATCAGTTTTCTTGTGAATGGACTGTGGGCCCACCAGCGGATTCCCCTGTAACCCTGTGGGCTAGTCCAAGATTGTAGGGTTCAGAGATGTGAATGGGTTTTTTCAGCATTTCACTAGTAAAATGAATCTGTTAAATTGAATGAATCTTTTAAAAGAGTGTACATCTTTACACAATTAACAGTTCCGCAAGTTTTTTTTTTACTATGGATGATTCTAATCTCAAAGGCTTTGTCACTATAAGAACCACTGTTCAGCAATTCCTGCAAATGATTTCTAGCTCTATCACAAAAGTGCAATAGACAGACTTAATTTGAATTCCAGACTTGAGGAAGCTCATTTTAAATATTTGCCTAATTTCACGGAAGGCAGACGAAATTGCTAAAATATGTGATGTAAAGAGTGTCTACATCTCAATCTATCTTACACAGCTCTTGGACACCACCCAGTGATAGATTTAACATATGCATGTTTGCAAATGGCTGGCTATCCTACATACTAAAAGAAGATTGTCGATTTGCACGGACGCTGGACACACCTGCTCGCGCTGGCCATTTGATGTCTTCTAGCCAATCCACACAGGTGGATCCGGGAAGCCCGGCGGGGGGGTGTGTGTGCAGGGGAGGTACACGCCTCGGTTATGTGTGCATGTGGGTGGTGGGGGCGTGCCACGGGTGCGATTCTGTATAGAATCCTGGGGTTTCTGTTATTCTCATAATCGCCAATCTCTTGATTTCATGAATGATTTGGGGGGGGGGGGTCTTATAACTAATAATTCACAAACCTACTTTATAACACATTAAGGAGCAAGCCACTCCTCAGACATTTTATACTTTTATCCCCACCCCTTTATAACCCAAATCTCAAACCTTAGTTATCTCCCATACACACTGCAACAAAATGCAGGACTAACCAGCTGCTCGGTGGTTAAAATTTTTTCGGTGGTTAAAAAATTTTCTTTTTACTTTATTTCAGAACATATTAAGAACAAGACGCCTGACGCGTTTCGGAAGTCAACCACTCCCTTACTCATAGGCTACATTTCAACAAGTGACTTCTACTACCTTATATCTCCTAACTGCACCTCCCCGTCCGGGGCCTATTACCTCAATCACCACTGATTTTAAAGGCATAGCTGCTTACTTACTCTATACTCCATAGATAAAAATACGAGCCCTAGTTCCTTCAACCAGAGTGGCATAAACAACCTGTTACTTTGTTTTGATTATGTCTGAATAAAGATATAATGTATCACTCTGTTATAATTATTTCTTTCTTTTTGTTACTGTAGCTATTCAATTGTGGAATGCTAGGCTCTTATCCTTACTCTTCTGAGCATCCATCTTGATTTTTTTAGGGACTGGATACACAAAAAACCTCATGTGAGGAAACAAAAAGATGGATAAGGGATTAGACTAGGTTATTAACCCAAAATAGCAACTTATATCGAAAATGGAGTTTAAGCCTTGTGATATTCTTGTACCCAACAGAAAGATCCACTTGACTTCCATTTTCCTTAGTTTGTATAGGCGATCTTTATGTCTTTCGTCTATTGGGATCCATTGTATCCCTTGAATTTGCAAGTAAACGGACTGGCCCTTGTTTCTACTTTGTTTCTCACTATTTTTAGATCCCCTATTTCTCAATCTCTCTGTAAGTTCTTGAGCTACTGGTATAAAACCCTCGTATCTGGAACAGTTTCTGTTCAATCTAACACACTGTCCATATGGGATAGCTTTAACACAATGCATGGGGTGACCCGAGTCTGTCCTCAAAATCGTGTTCTGGGCTTGGACTTTGCGGTATGGTTTAATATACAGTAAACCTTTATCTGCAAAAATATGAATGTCTAAAAAATCATCCACACTCGATCCCCCAAACAGCCATGTGAATGTTACATTGAACTTACAGAGAGATTGAGAAATAGTGAGAAATAAAGTAGAAACAAGATCCAGAAAACAGAAAAATAGAGGAATAGTGGGAGAAGACAGAGGAGCAGTTCAGAAGTTTTGGAAGAATAAAAGCCTAAAAACAGAAAAATGCACAAAATCATTGAAGTTTATAACTCAGTAAAGCCCTTAATATCATTCGTTGTATGAGGATGAGGAAATAAGAACGATCCTGGAGGGAGAGTTCACAAGTGTTCCCAAAAGAGCTCAATCTCTCAAGGACATATTGTCCCCGAGTCAGATAAAGAATTTGGATGCTTATAGAGAAAAAGGTAAAAATTGGTTGAAAACAGTGGGCACACACAAATGTGGTGCTGCCTGGTGACGTGCAACTATATAAAAAAGGATATCATGATAGAAAGCACGACGACAGGTAAGGAATACCTAATCAAGGAATATATCAACTGTAATAGAACACACGTCGTATATTTACTTACCGTATATACTCGAGTATAAGTCGAGGTTTTTAGGCTTTAAAAAAAGCCTAAAAACGAACCTCGGCTTATACTGAAGTCACTCACCTGTATGTTCAGTAATCTGGCTGGCGCTTCCGCATCCACTCCTTCTGGTGGCTGACATCACTACTCGCCACCGGTCTCACTTTCCTGCATGGAGTAGTGACATCAGGGGCCAGAAGGAGTGGATGCGGAGCCGGATTGCCTGCTACTGCGTTCAATGCTTCATGTCTCCTGGTAAGCTGTATACAGGAACAAAGTTAGCCAGGTAACCCCTTTATACCATATATCCTGCTTCTGTACTGATGATAAATCAATGGCAGTAAGTAGTCAGCAGGGGAGGTTGAACAGGCACAGTGTGTGTCTCAGTAAATGTCACAGTGGGAGATCCTAACAATCATTCTCATTCTCCTCTCTTCATGTCCTGGCTTCACCTTTTACTTTACTGAAGAGGGATGCAAAGTAAAACTCTTTTATGTTATACATCTATCTGTCTGTCTATTTGATGTTTGGAAACTACAACTCCCACCAACCAAAGTATGCTGGGAGTTGTAGTTTCCAAACATCTGGAGTAACAAGGAAATGGGGGTAACTGTGCTGGATAACTTCATTTAAAGGGCAACTAATGTCTAAAAACTATACAGAATCAGGAGAATGGTATCTATTGTGAAAGACTGCCTTCTGATTCTGTATTGTTTTAAGGCTTTAGTTGCCCTTTAAATGGACAGCATAATTCCCATACAGTAATGGCCATACTGGATTTGGCTATTACTGTATAGGATTACTGTATGGGAATTCTGCTGTCCAGAATAAAGCCTCAAAACAATACAGAATCAGAAGTCAATAGTGGTCATAATTTTTTTACCCTCAACTTATACTTGAGTCAATCATGTTTTACTAATTTTTCAGGTAAAAATAGGTACCGCGACTTACTCAGATCGACTTAAAAAATGTAATATACAGTATGTGGGCAGTACAAAAAGACCCTTGAAAAATAGGGTAAGGGAGCATATTAGAGATATTTCCAATAAGAATTACAAGAGCCCTGTATCCAGGCATTTTCATGAATGCAATGGGGGCCAGTCCATTTACTTGCAAATACAAGGGATACAATGGATCCCAATAGACGAAAGACATAAAGATCGCCTATACAAACTAAGGAAAATGGAAGTCAAGTGGATCTTTCTGTTGGGTACAAGAATATCACAAGGCTTGAACTCCATTTTCGATATAAGTTGCTATTTTGGGTTAATAACCTAGTCTAATCCCTTATCCATCTTTTTGTTTCCTCACATGAGGTTTTTTGTGTATCCAGTCCCTAAAAAAAATCGAGATGGATGCTCAGAAGAGTAAGGATAAGAGCCTAGCATTCCACAATTGAATAGATACAGTATCAAAAAGAAAAAAATAATTAAAACTGTGATACATTATATCTTTATTCAGACACTAGACAGTAAGCCCGTTACAATAACGGGCGCTAGAGTGCCCCCTTAGTGGCCCAAGGCCATAGCCCCTTCCTCCATGTCCCAGGGCCATGAGTTCCCTCTTAGTGTCCCAAGGCTAGAGTTCCTTCTTAGTGTCCCAAGGCCATAGCCCCCCTCCTACATGTCCCAAGGCCATAGCCCCCCTCCTCCATGTCTCAAGGCCATGAGTTCCCTCTTAGTGTCCCAAGGCCAGAGTCCCCCCTCACCTCCATGTCCCAAGGCCATAGCCCCCCTCCCCCATGTCCCAAGGCCAGAGTTCCCTCTTAGTGTCCCAAGGCCAGAGTCCCCCCTCAGTGTCCCAAGGCCAGAATCCCCTCCAAATCCCCCTCCGAGTCCCTCTGTCCCAAGCAACCTGTGTAATCTGTGTAACTGCTGTGTTCTGCCTAGCTTGTTTCCTGTGTTTCTCCCTCTAGTGGTGAGTCAATAGGAACTGCAGAGACAATCTTACCATCTCCCTCAAGTGGTGAGTCCATAGGAACTGCAGTGACACACACAGATTCACGGACGCAGCTTTAGGGTTTTATTATAATAGATAATAAAAACAAAGTAACAGGTTGTTTATGCCACTCTGGTTGAAGGAACTAGGGCTCGTCTTTTTATCTATGGAGTATAGAGTAAGTAAGCTGCTATGCCTTTAAAATCAGTGGTGATTGAGGTAATAGGCCCCGGACGGGGAGGTGCAGTTAGGAGATATAAGGTAGTAGGAATCACTTGTTGAAATGTAGCCTATGAGTAAGGAAGCGGTTGGCTTCCGAAATGCTTCAGGCGTCTTGTTTTTAATATGTTCTGAAATAAAGTAAAAAGAAAAAATTTTAAACACTTGCTTAACAGCTGCTTATTGGAACCAGAAGTCCTGCGTTTTGTTGCAGTGTAACGAGGAGATCCTAGCGAAGTGTCTGGGACATTCCAGCACACGGATCAACCTGACTGAAGGGTGTGTCTACCTGTATGGTTATATATATATGTGAACAAAGATTTGTCGGTGTAAAGGGGGAGCGACAAGTAAACGCAAACAAGTAAGTTGAGAATTTAGAAACCCGAGTAAGGAACACTACACAAGCCCTTTAGCAAGTGCAGTGGGTGTGTGCACATATGGAAACTAAACAGCAACTCTAAACCAGGAGCTTCACACTGTGTATCTAATTAATCAGTACTGCGACATTCCTGAACAGAAATGCTCATCCTTACTTCTATTGCCCTTTTTCCTTGTTGTTTCTGCCTAGTCTTAAAAGATGGGCAAATTGTTACAAGCTTACACAGAGGAAACAGCCTGGTCCGTTGAAGTCATTCATTGACTTAGACATCATCCATGGTCGCGAATGACTGCCGCGCTGGGGGGTAGCCGGGAGGAAGACTGGAAAAGAGGACAATGGAGAAAGTAAGGTTTGCGGTCAGGGTTATTGTGGGTGGGAAAGGTAAGTATAACATCTTGTCTGAGGGGTGGGCCTGCCCTTTAAATTCCATACCTTCCATTCGGATCTACAGTTTAGCAGTGGGACTGTCAATACCGTAAAAAGGGTTTATCATTAAGATCATTATCTGCCGTATTTATCATCTCTTCATGTCTCAGTTTCCAAGATAAATACAAACTTTGCATTACAACTTTTAACGTAAATGATTAATTAATTAACCTGAGAATTATAGCAATACCACATGATCAGTTTATATAGAGGTTGAGGATAAAAAAAGAACCTCTGCCTATATGATTCATATTAAACATTGAGTTGTGAAAATTAAACTGTGAAGTTAATTTAAAGGACAATTAAAGCATAAGAACAATGATCTGCCTAAAAATGCAGCAGCCATTTCATAATGAAAATGTATCTTCCTGAATGTGTCTGAAGTTGTCCAGCCTCATGGGTGTGGGGCCTGCATTGCCCAGGGAACCTAATAATGGTGAGCACCACCAGCGCTTTATTACTGAGGGGGGAGAATCTGTGTTTATTATAAAGTGTCCCACTTCTCTTACTTAATCTTTGTTCACAAGTTATTTCAATTTGGACTGAGGGAAAGGGCAGAGGTACAGCAGAACAGGGAGCTCTACTTTCTGAAAGTATTTTGGCCAAGCTACCCTGAAGCAATGATTTTACCAGCCAACATTCCCCCAACAGAGAATATTCATGGATGCAGAGAAAATTGCATAATTTTGTTGAAATGCAATGCCAAAAATTCAAAATTTGCTGTCAAAATGTTTAAATTGTTGTAAAATTCTGCACCCATTGACTTTGATTGGGTTCGATTATAAAAAACCTAGTTTTCGTTTAGTTAAAATGTAATAATTCTGCTCCCAGCCAAAGGAATCAATCTTACTAGATCGTGATCCACCGCCGCTTCCTGTCCTGCAGCTGCTCTGTTCTTTTTGTGTTCCCAAGCAGCCTCAGTGGAGGCTCGTCTGGGAATGGCAGTCAGCGATTGGTCGTGATGTCACTGTCACAGCCGAGACTGACTGCCTTGTCCTGAAGTGCCAGAGAGGAGAGGAGCTTGTAAGTATGATTCCTCTGGCTGGGAGCAGAATTTTTATATTTTAACAAAACAAAAACTAGGTTTTGGGGGGTCCTACTTACATTCCCTTTAATTTTTGTTCTGTGGAATTTCGACACTTTGCAGAACAGCTGGTGGAATGAAACTCACTGGTTCATTTCGTGTTAACTCCAGAAGCAATGGCGTAACTACCGCCCCAGCCTCCCCCACGACCGCAGGGGGGGTGGCGGACAGTAGTAGGGCCTGCCACAAGCCCAAGCTGTGTTTTTAATTCATACTGTTTAAAACGGCTGATTGTGGAAGACAGCGTGGAGGGAGGACCCGGCCTCAAATCTCGCGGGGGGACCCGGGCCCCTGCAGGTACGCCCCTGTCCAGAAGCGCAGATTGGTCACATTACAAATGTCCCTGTTCATTTTCATCATCACAAAAAATACTTTTCACCAAGTCTTTTAAACGTAAAAAGGCTCATCAGATGATAGAAATACACAACTTCACATAAGGACTTATCACTTGGATAAGAAAAGATCATTTATTTGGGAATTCGCACAAGTTTGAAACAATCACCGTAAAATACTTCTCTTTAATATGGAACTTCACTGGGCCCACAAATTCAGTTTAATATCACATTTGCAGCATTTTTTTGTATAATAGAAAACAAGCTGGCATTAAAGCCAAGCTGCTGGGTAAACAAAATGATATTTACTAGCAAGGGCGGTTTTAAATCCCTATATGGGAAATTATTGCAGCTCTACCTACAGAAGTCCTTCTGTTTATCTTTAAAGGGCAACTATGCTGAAAAAATAACTTTAATAAATAAATAACTATAAAAAAAATACATGTAAGTAGCAATAACTCTAATGTATGTGTTGCTGTATGTCTTCAATCCTATACTTGTTTTGCTCAGGCTTAGTATCCCCCTACTGGTTCCATCTCACACATACACATCTTCTTTCTGAGAGGGTAATCATGCTCAGAAATAACTATGAGCCACCAATGGTGAGAGGAAATTTCCCACCATGCAATTCACACATACCAACTATGCCCTTTCCAGAGACTGCACACAAGTTTAAGATAATAAGGCTCTTAACTGACAGCTGAAATGTAATTTGGTTCAGATTGGATATCTGAAGAAATAGGGGACACAAAAACATCTCCCCCAGGTTTGCAGAGAAGAGATATTTTGAAGTTTGTGCACATTTATTATGGCCATTAGCCTTAGAAATAAAGAGTGGTAATTGCAAAATTTTGCCCCTATTAATGAGATGGCTCAGAGATATATGTACCTAATTGACATCTACATTCTTTGTACGGAGACTAGAAGTCTGGGTTTATATATATTACTGCAACCGTTATTGGCTCCATTGACAAAACACAGTAGGAACCCAATGGTGATCAATGGTAATATTCATCCAGAAAGGACAAATCCCACAGCTGGAATTCCCCATCTGAAATGGTGAATCCCAATCCTGATGGCAGCAGTAGACTAGCATCAGTCCGTTTCAGGCCATACACATCAGCAATTTCCTTCTGATCCATGAGTTTTGCTGATTTTGCTGTGTATGGACCACCTAAAATATATTGCAACATTCCCTGTGATCACCAAACTCTGTATTAACCACAAACCACCAAAGCTTTTTTTGTATTCAGCTTGAAAAAAGAACCATGTGTTTGTAAATCTCAGTTAAAGGAATCACCTTCAAATCACTTGTTTTATCTTCAATGTATTAACCCTGCAACAAAAATGTTCTATGTGACCTGAACAAAATGATTAGTGAGGGAAGTATGACATCTAGAGGGGACATTTTTTATAGCATCTTAGCAACCAAACAATCACTCTAGCAGATGTGGCAATTGTAAATAATCTGTAGGTGCAATGCTCCTACCTACCTGAGGAAAGGGGCAGATTGCAGTGTACTTTTCATTTAAAGCTGAGCCTAATCAAAAAACTCAACAGATCACTTAATCATCTAATTGCAAGCATAATGTTAATGAAACAAACATTTTGTAAAAACCATAGCTGTATGTATGTATAACTTTATTTATAAAGCGCCATTTGGGTACGCAGCGCTGTACAATATAAAATACAGAGTATACACACAAGATTATAAGTGCAAGCAAATATACAGATAAATAAATATTAAATACAATTTTATACATCGGTGAAAACACATATATATATAAATTATGGATAAATTGATATAAGTGCAGCATGCCTTGATACATTTGGAATGAGATCCCTGCCCTGAAGAGCTTACAATCTAAGTAGATATATAGATATAAACTACTACAGTTAGAACATGTACCTAAAAGCAATAAAGGAAAAGTATTGGTGGACTAAAGTCAACTAGTGTGTGGCATCTATATAATCTTTTAAATATATATCTAATCCAAATAAGTGCTAAAGGTGTTCTGTATAAACTAAAAATTCCCAAAAACAAAAAATAAAGAAACCAAGCCTAAATAGAGGTGGGGGGTTCGACACCAACTGTCTGCCATGTACAATGCTGTTTTAACACCTTACTCTGGGCGTTCCTATAACACCTCTTAGCCACTATCCAATCACACCCTTAACACCTGGCTGTGATATGCTAATTGGGATTTTCCAGGGTACATATTTGCCACAGATTCTTGTACAAGTCATTCTGAATTGAGAAAGCCAGTCGGATGACTAGCGAAACGTCTTCAAGAACTACATTTCAAGTCCAGTTGATATAATTGAATACAACAGATATACCATGACCTGGATGAATGAGAACCTTCACAAGCATTATGACTCTAGGCCTAAAATATTAATTTCAAATGCAATATCTCATTTTATTTATATTCACAATCCATGAATCGTCCTAAATGAATATTGTATATATAAGTGATCCAAATAAACTCTCTAACACATTTTAATGGACAACTGTCCCGCAATGTCCAAGCCCCCCTCAGTCTGGGATTTATCCAATCAGCAAAAGCGCTAATTGCAAAGCATACGGTATCTCTTTGGTTATGCTTTGGGCAGAATGGGGGCCGAGCAACAAAGCTAAAGTTGTCCGTTAAAACTCAAAAAGTGTCTAGTTCAATTTTTGAATTACATATTAATTTACATGTCATAATATGTTGATAAAATTGTAATTTTTAAATGAGTTATTCTTTTGACTATTAATTCTGTCCAGTCTATAAAATGTATTTCTGTGTGGCTTCTTAATTTAATTCTTCTTGTTTTCCCTTTATGAATTATATTTGACATTTGAATGCTGTATTTTTTTGTATAACAATAGTAGATTTAGGCATTAAAGAGTTTATGCAACCGTATATATAATGAATGTTTTGAAATACATAATTCTAGCAGTCATTTGTTAAGGGTATTGTTTTAAAACATAGGGATGGAAGTTAAATAAAGACATACATCTATTTACTTTAACCTTCCCATGATGCCTGCCTTAAGGTTTGTACACACGTATAATTTGGAACCTAGCCATGACCCCCCGTCCACGATGCTCGGTGCACACATCGTACATGTGTACGAAACTTAAGGCTGGGAACATAAAAATCGATATTTTGATAGAAGATTTGACTGAGTTGAGTTACGCTCGAGTGCTGCTTCCTCTGAGAGGTCACCATACTCCTTTAAAATGCATGTGCATAAATTGTAAATTTGCATTGGGAATGGAAGGGTAGGTCAGTAATTGTGTGTACCTGTGTCTGTGCGGGGGTTAGGAGTATCAGTGTTTTTAAGACAATTAAAGGGTTTAGAGATGCACACTATTTAAATGTTTAAGTAGTATAATCTCTCAACCCTTTCATTGTCTTCAATGCAGTTTAGTCCTTGGGTAGAGGATTTTGGGAGATTTGCACCCACCTATTTTCTGGCAAATTGTCGGTTGGTGTGTCCAGGCCTGGAGACGTCCACATTGAGGTTTGTACCCATTATACTCTACGGAAAAAAAATGTCCCAAATTTCGCTGATAACATGGTAAGGCTTTCATGGATTTCTTAGCTAGAAGAAATCACACTTTTCCTACCGTATAAACCGAGGTACCTATTTTTACCTGAAAAAAGGATTAAAATGAATTGAGCATAAACCGAGGGTAGAAAATGTGACGACTACTGCCTTATGATTCTGTATTGTTTTGGGGCTTTAGTTGCCCTTTAAATGGACAGCAGCATTCCCATACAGTAATCCCATACAGTAATAGCCAACCCCAAGTGTGGCTATTGCTGTATGGAACTACTGTATGGGAATTCTGCTGTACATTTAAAGGGTACCTAAGGCCTCAAAACAATACAGAATCAAAAGGCAGTCTTTTTAACAATAGATACCATCCTCCTGATTCTGCGTTGCTTTGAGGTATTAATAGCCCTTTAAATGGACAGTAATCCCATACAGTAACCCCCATTCCTTGGCACTCCAGATGTTTGGACACTACAACTGCCAGCATGCTTTAGTTGCTGGGAGTTGTAGTTTTAAAACATCTGGAATGCCAAGGAATTGCTACTGCAGAGATTACTGTTATCCCCCACTCCCCACAGCCCCCCCCCCCACACACACACACTGTTAACAGTATGTGTAATCAGTAATCCGGTGGCCACATCCTCTGGCGCCTGACGTCACTACTCGGTGCCGGGAAGTGAGAGAGACGCAGAGTGAAGTGAGAGAGGCGCCGAGTTGTGATGTCAGCTGGCAGAACAGAGGATGCAGGGCGAGCGGCTGCCAGATTGCTGAAAGGTAAGTGATTGACCTGAGTATAAACCAAGGCTATTTTTAAAGCCTGAAAACCTAGATTTATACTCAAGTATATATGGTATGTGTCCACATGTATGTATCGAATTTCGTCTCTCCAGCTCAAAAATTGTGGGAAGGAGATACAGTCCAAAAAAGTGGAGGAATAAATAAGAAAAGAAAATAGAAAGAACGGTAATTTGGCTCTTCAAGACAAATTAATAAAAAAACTTCAATATTCTTTCATTTTATTAACATATCTGGCTCTGTCATGAAACTATCCAATAAATCTGCCATTATCACTTCTTCTTGAACACATGTAAACAGTTTTAGGCTAGGTATTTTGGTTGGCTGTCATTCACCCCTCCCACAGTGTGGGAGGGATTGGAGATGTGTGCGCAGTGGAGGGGTGTGCGCAATATAGGGATTAGGCTGAGGCCACACTACAACGCACATGTATCTTATCAGGTCCAAGAGAATTTTTGAAATTATACTGTAATTCCACCCAGAAAAACAACTTTTTAAAAATGAATTCTATAATTCAGTGGAAGAGAGGATCACTAGTTGTACTGAATCTCCTAATTCAATACACAAGCTGAGATCTGCCTGTGTTACTTACTTAATCCTGCAGTTCTCTGTCTCCCCCTGCAGCACTCCCGACCTAGCTCCATTAAGTTACATATGTTGGCACGTGCAGAACACCACCAAGAGGGAAGAGCTGCCAGCAGGGGGAGACAGAGAGGTGCAGGAGCATGTGAGTAAATACAGGCAGATCTCAGCTTGTTAATTGAATGGGGAGTTAGCAGCTAGTGATCTTATCTTCCATTGAATTATAGAATCCGTTTTTTAAAAAGTTACCCTTTAATTGTTTCTGTACCTTATGCTTTCTCAAAGTACATTTACTTCTTTTAAACCATTCTAGATACTAAAACTACACTAACACTACACAGAACGGCCACACATTTGTTTGTCAGGTGCTCATTCCTCATGCGTTGACAGTCAAATTGCATGACTATACGAGCCCAAAGGTCATCCGGAATAATTATATGTAGTGGTCCTATGTTAAAATACAAATGAAACTGAATAGACGTATCTTATAACTAGGAGATGGCTGTAGCTCCCACCACTGAAATCAGAATTGTGGGGAAATCTGTAATTTTGCAGGTTTCTGGTCAATTTACCTGACAACCTGGTTTACAAGGCAATGGTAATACAGACCTACCAACCTATATGGTCAGTCTGTGGTAATTTTACAGTCATAAAATTAGAAAAAGGTGGCCACACCAGTGGTCTACCGGCAACAGGATTGGTAATTTTACACCAAACACATGGCCAACAATCAGCAAATCTTATCATAGCAATTTTTAATGGCTTTTATCATAGGGACAAATAGGGAAATTCTAACAAACATTTCTTTTTCTGACAATGTTAGTTTCTTTACTGATTTTTCTTTTAACTGATACTCAGATTTTTCAGTTTCCAAATGCTGTTTCTTGTACTGATTGCACTGGGCTCTCGGGTTTAAAGGGTATCTCCACTCGTTTTTCTAAGTTTTCGTAATCCAGTTCTATTGAAGAACGGGAGGTAAAGGAGCTGTGCCTTCCGTTCTTCATATAACCACAGGAGGCAGGAGAGAAGGTAAGAACTACCTGCTCGCTCGCTCCCCCCGGCGCTTGGTCTGACAGGTCCCGACAGACCTTGTCTTCTATGCGCATAGATCGCGCATGCGCACAGAAGACAAGGTCCGTCGGGACCTTTCAGACTACGCGCCGGGAGGCGAGCACGGGTAAGTTCTTACCTTCTCTCCTGGCTCCTGTGTGTTCTATTGAAAACGGAAGGTAAGGCACAGCTCCTTTACCCTCCGTTCTTCAATAGAACTGGATTACGAAAACTTAGAAAAACGATTGGAGATACCCTTTAAGTTCATCAGTTTTTGTTAATCTACATTCCTCTTGCACTGAATTTTCAGTTTCCACCTGTTTACAGAATTCTCTGAACTCTAGGGTTTAGGTTCTTCTTCTTCTTTCTTTCTCCACCTCCTCTTTTCAACTGCAGTTTGTATTGGACTCTGTAAATTTCCTTCTCCGGGCTTGATTTCTTTCTCTATTGAGCCTAATTTTGCAAAACTCTTCACTGTTCTCTTTATATTCACTGATTTGCTGGTATGTGGATCTATGATTCGTGAGCTTTTTTCCTAGTTCTTATCTGGTAAGGAATCTGCAGGGATGTTTGGCCTATTTTCTTTATTTTTTGATGATCTGCCCTGTGCCTCTAACTCCTCTATGCCTGCCCTAGTTTTTGTTATTTGGGGCTTTTTTGGGGATTTTTCCTTATTATAATATGGTGCTGATACTGCAGGAATCTGGGGCTCATTATCTGGTTTTTGTTCCAATGAGACCCATGACTTGGCATCCTCAGCCTTTATCTCCTCTGTTAATACACTAGTTTTTCTTGTACGCTTATGCTTAGCTTCAATGGAGGCCTACAAAGTCCATCCTTTTTAGTTTCCTCTATATCTGATACTGATGAGCTCTGAGACTCCTTAGTCTCGGCATCCTCCGTTTCTGTTCTAGTCCTTGAAGGTCTGTCAGTTTCTTCAAAACGCAGTAAGTCCTCATACACACTTAATCTCCATGGGTGCTGGCTACAGTATAAATTCCCACTTCAAAGGGAAATGTAATATAATTTCAAATAAAGGAGATGTAGTCGCACTGAAGAAAATGAGTACCATAGTCCTGAAGATTGAGACACAGATGAAAAGGAGGAATAAACCGGTAAAGAAAAAAGTACCATAGAGTCAGATGAAGAAGGGTGAACATTCCTCCTGATGTTTGTTTATTAAAGCCCCTATTCACTTTCTGGGGGGTGACTACATCTCCTTTGTTTGATATTCTGTCAGTTTCTTCCTCTTTTTCATCTGATTTAAGGTACTCTGAGACTGATCTTCAGTTTCTTCTATCTTGTTTCAGTCTTGTTTTTTTTAATTTTCTCTCTCTTTAGTGAGCCTAATTTTGCAGGACTTCAACATCTTCTTGCTTAGATACTAACTTAGCTTCAACAGTTTTCACATACTTTATTGCTGCCTGAGTTTCTGAGTTTCTTCGGTGCTTGTACTAACTATGCTTTTCCTCTTTCTTTAATAAGGTTTGCTTTGCTGGCCTCTGGATCTTTTCTTAGTTTATTCCTCCTTTTCATCTGTGTCTGAATCTGCAGGACTATGGTACTCATTTTCTTCAGTTTTTATCTTTTGTTTTAGTCTTGCTCTCTGACTTTTATTTATTTGCAGGAATGCAGGGCTCATCCCTTTCAATTTCCTCTGACTCTAATGTAGATTTACTTTCCTTTAGCAAAACTGCTTCTATCACTACTTATATACCCCAATCCCACACCAGCTTGTAGAAGCCTCCTCTGCTGCTGTAATGTGTTAACTACATGTTACAAAGCAGTAGAAGAGGCTTTTGCAAAATACACAGCTGCCAGCTATTCAACATAATGGTTGCACCCTTTTCTGCATGACTTTTTAATGCCAGGGTTAGGTCAGTTTTGAAATTTACCCAGAGCAGTTGTATAGAGTTGCCCAGAGCCAAGCAATTGTGGATCTAAGAAAATGACCCAGATAGTGAATAAAACAATTATAAGTAAGAATGTGTTCAAAAAAACTCACTGTTTTCTTTAGAGATTAGTATAGTATAATATAGCAGTATGGTATAGTATTTGAGGTTAAATAAAGACATATATGTCTTCCATTTCTGCACCTTCTTTTCAAGATGTGTCAGCCAATTGGACTCTTCAAGGTTTATGCCATCTTACTTGTTCATCACGAGCTGTCGCCTATCCATTGTATATACCAAACCCTGAAAGAATCAAAGGTAGGGTAAAATATTGCACAAGCCCCAAATAAAAAGTTTTATCTGGAAAATGAGAAAATTTATATGGAATCTATAGATTTGTATGTATATGTTTATTTATATAGTGTTACTCAGGGACGCACCGCTGTACAATATTATAATACAAAAGGCTGTACAAGGTGGACAAAAAATATAAAAAAATTACATAAATATATAAATAAATATGGGCATCAAAAAGTATGCAAGTGCTCATGAAAAAAGAGGCCCCCGCACCACAGAGCTTACAATCTACTTAAGTGTGTAACATACAGATACATAGGGAATGGTAGAAGTACCATAGTAAGAACTGGTGCAGTGTCAATTTAACAGTTCCGTGCTGTGCCCTGAGAGGATGCCGAAGCTCCCAGGATGTGAGCCAGAGCGAAACGCGTTCACCCAGGATGCCTCTATGTGATACTCTTTGACTCAAGGTATTTATGCACTTTATACTTAGGCTATATTACTTGATCCACTAAGGTATTATGTGTATTGCACTATATATTATGAAGGTCAGGAGTATCTTGTGTGTTTTTTATGTGTTTTTT
Organism: Hymenochirus boettgeri; assembly: GCA_019447015.1. Classification (NCBI taxonomy): domain Eukaryota; kingdom Metazoa; phylum Chordata; class Amphibia; order Anura; family Pipidae; genus Hymenochirus; species Hymenochirus boettgeri. The sequence goes on along the minus strand of CM033474.1, from coordinate 227,751,105 downwards.
AAAATGTTTTTAATATGTCCCCACTAGTATAACAAAGGACAGTTTGTTTGTTTACACTAAAGTCAGTGATGCAGTCTATTCTTTTTTCATTTATCTTTATAGTGCCCTGGGAGGTAGGACATGAGATTATATTTGAACCTGTTTATTGAAGTTTCTTGATGAAGAGAGAGGGGAATAGAATTCCAGTGCATGGAATCAAGAGCAAAAGCTTTAAGGCAGGAGGAGGCAGTGGGAGTGGGGGGTCTGTATAAGAGATGCTTCTGTGATAAGCGTAGGGTACAGACAGGAACATATGGACACAGGAGAGAAGAAATATTAGAAAGGGATTAAAATGTTAAAAGACGGATGTTGTACATTGTTTAATGGGGAGACAGATAGTTTTGCGGCATAGGGGAGAAAGATGGGAAGCAGGAATACCAAAAATCAAAAGGATACAATAGTCCAGGCGTGATAAGATAAGACCATAAATAAGCATAGCAGTAGTCTGAAGAGAGAAACCTATGAATTTTCATAAAATTGCAAAGATAAAAGTGGCAGGTTTTAGCAACATTGTTGCAACATAAAGTTGTTAGAAGAGAAAGGAATATATAATTATGCCTAAGCAACGTGGTATCAAGTGGACAGGACTGAAGCAGACCTCTGATTGGGACACAGGATTAAAAGATTTTAGAGCAGCAAAGGGAGATGTGGGTAAAAGAATCTCGAAGACTAGGAATCTGTGTATGGATGGATTTTTGTTTTATTTTTGAAGTAGTCGGCAGGGAGAATGTGGAGAGAGAAGTGAATAAGTAGACGAGTGACGAAGAAGGGAGTTAAAGACGGGTTTGATTTGTTATTATTTATAAGTGCCCTATAAAAGTTTTGTTTTGCACCGAAAGTGCAGTGTTAAGGCATTGTGGCATAAACTTGTAATGAGAAAGTCAGCCTGCATGCAAGACTTTCTCCACATCAGCACAACAGCACGTGTGCACCTATGTATAAAACGGAATTTTTGTTACTGAAGACAAGATCCAAGAAATGGCCATTCTTATGTGTGGTGGTATTTGTCCACTGCTGAAGATCTAATGAGGATGTTAAGTGTAGGAAACGAGAGGACCAGGATAGTACAGAGTTGTAACAATTAAAGTCACCCAAAATTAGGGCTGGGTCATCAGTAGAGGAAAAAAGGTAAGCCAAGTCTCAAAGTCTGTGAGGAATGTAGCTGGAGGATCTGTGAAGGGGGTCTGTATTTCACAGCTACACGTAGGGACAGAGGGTATGAAATTTGAACAGTGTGAACCTCAAAAGATCTGTGGTGGGATAATCACATTAAAATGACAGGTGAAAAAAAGAAGGAGGCCAACACCTCCACCACAACCAGAGGGGCGAGGTGTATGGGAGAAACAGGGACCACCGAGAGAAAGCGAGGACTTGATAGAATGAACATTAGTGGATTTGTTAGAAAGGGAGCGAACATTAAGCAAAGCACAGGAGGAGGGCAAATTTGAAGATAGGACTAGAGGAATGGATAAAGGGTATAGAAAAGTGGTGACAAACCTATGGCATGCGTGCCAGAGCTGGCACTCGGAGCCCTCTCTGTGGGCACTCATCACCAAAGTTTGTTACCAGAAAGCCAGAGAGAAAGTGTAGCAGCTGTCTGTAGCAGTGAGAGGTCACGTGCTACAACATTCAGCTCCACTGTTTTGGATCTCAAACTCCTGTGTGGTAATGTAGAGGTTAATCGGTTATCTATCATTATTATTGTGGATTTATATAGCGCTAACATCTTCCATAGCACTTTACAATTACATGTATACATTCACATCAGGCCCTGCCCCAAAGAGCTTACAATCTAAGCACATTTATTTTGGCATTTGAAACTATTCTAGGTTCAGTTTGAAATGTAAGGTATTTATTAATTATCATTTATGTATGTTTAATGACATATTGATACGTATACTTTTTAGAACCATTTCACTAATAAATTAACAGTGACATAGAAACAAAGGTTGCAGCAGTGGCCATTGTTCTCTCCCCCCATTCTGATTCCTGATGTTGGTACTTGCAGAACATCAGGTTTTTAAAAGCATCTGACTCCCCCCTCCTGTACAGTTAATAGTTTAAACAGTTCACAAATTTTAGCATATAATAGTCCAAAAGGAAAAAAATGGAAATGATTGGGGTGTGGCCTGTGTTTGGGGGTTAAGGGTTTCCTTTAGGTTGTAAATCGAAACCTGGCCTGCATGTTATGATAAATATCTTGCCCAAGACTGGACTTTTGTTGTTTATAGTATAGTATAGTATTTGAGGTTGAATAAAGACATACGTCCATCCAGTCCAACCCATCTAGCAATATCCTCATTTCCTGCCTAACTGTTCATCCAGAGGAAGGCAAAAAAAAACCACCAAATTTATGAAGGGGAAAAAATTCCTTTCTGACTCCAGGGAAATTTCCGATTGCCACTTGCCACTTATCTTTCTATTCTGGAAGATTTGTAGAGAATTGTACCGTGTTAGCCATTAATAAAAGTGAAGACATCTTGGATATATTCTGGAAGAGAACAGGGGATAATATATATTATATATTAGATCATTTCATGACATATTATAAACCAATCACTTTCATTTAGGCAGCAAAAAGGGTCGTGCTGGCCATACAATGACCTGTCGTTACATTCAATACTCAATTCGACCTGAAAAGTAAATTGTCTAACGCTGGTCCAGGACCCAGTTTTTACCTTGAATTCTCGTGATTGTGTGTACAAACATTAAGTCATTTATAAACTGATTGAAAAGAAGTGGCCCAGAGTAGAGCAATTAGTAAATGGCAATTATCCCAACAAACTAATTACCAGCGGTGCCCCAAGGACTGGTAGGGAATAACCCATCTCTTAAACAGTCGGACATAAGGTAATTTGTGAGGAGACAGAAAATGAAAAAGAACTTTGACCCCTATCCAAAATATGTATTGCAGGGAAAAGACTAAGCAAATTTGGGCAATACAATGAAAGGTAGTTGGTAGGAAATTCATACCAGTTATGAATAATACAGAGTATTTAGTTGTACTTGGGAAACGGAATGAAAGCCAATAGATGGAAAATTGCACCTGTCGAAAGAGAGAATTTCACTTGGGAAAATCTTCACGGTACAGCTTAAAGGGCATGTCTACCATCATAACTTCAATTTGCCTCACTGCTGATCAAAGTCCAAAGGGCCTAAACAAAGTCCAAAAAAGTGAAGAGTAGGAGCAGTCTGTGTGTAATCCAGCCTGCTATTTTCTTTGTACTCCTGGCAGGGGAACTCTCCCCCTCCCTCCAGATCCCTCCACGCTGGATGCATATTTTAGAAACAGCTAAACTTTTCTGTAGTATAGAGGACCTCCCAAACCTAATTCCAAGGTGTTAACATTAAAAAAAGGGCAGAAATAAACTTACCCAACCTCCTTCCCTTAACCCCCTCTACTAACCAGCAGTGTCTGTGATTGGCTGATTCTCAGTTCCCAGAAGTAGCAGTAGAGGCGGAAGTCTATTATTGTCCTTTTTTAAAGTTAAAATCCTAGCATTTAGGGTTGGGGCTGGTCTCCTACACTACAGCAAATGTTTAATTTGGGGGTGAAGATACCTTTTAAGATTTGTTAATTAATGATAAAAATAGGCAGTATAACTGCTATAGGCTGCTATATAAAATGATGTGGTATAAATGATTTAACTCACTGACAGGATCTTTTATCTATAGTGATCTGTTTAATTTTCATTCTAGTCTGTCAAAATATTGATTCCTTACATCCTAGCCCTCTGCTGAAAAAGATCAGTAAAAATCTACAAGGTAATGTGCTTAATGTTTTGATGCCTTACCTTGAGCAGTTAATGATGTGGCTAACACCTTGCTGTTATGTGCCAACAGATTCTTGTACAAGCAGGCATCCCACCCCTCCCAGAAGTCGCACATCCGCGAGTCCACCCCAAACTTCCGCGACCTGAACCTACTTGAGTGTCCGCCTCTGGAACGCCTTCTTTCTTCTGGCCACGCCTCCTATGTGACGTAAATTACGTCACACAGGCCAGTTACGCTCCTAGCCACGCCTCTAACATGACGTAATTTACGTCACGTTAGAGGCGTTGCTAGAGGCGTAACTGGCCCCTCCCCTGCCCCCCCTTTAGTGATGTCACATCACTCGGCCACGCCTCCTTCTCCCCACCCTGCCCGGAAGCCAGGTTCGGCAGGGTGGGATGTCTGTACAAGTCATGCTGAATTGAGAAAGCTAGTCGTATGACTAGCAAAATGTCTTCAAGAACTTCAAGTCCAGTTGATCTAACTGAATACAACAGATATAGCAATGGTTATTGTTTGGAATCTATAAAATAAAAAAGTAATTATGGTAAAAACTAATCCTCTCACTTCTCACCATAGGGAGGCCCAATTCCAGATAATTTAATTAACTAATGTTCTCGTTTATATTGCCGCCTTAATTGCAGCAGTTTTATAATTTCCCTCCATGGGATTATTTTAAACTTTTTTTACTGCATGGGACTGTATAGGTGATTTGCTTTTTGCTATACGTACCAGGGGCGTAACTACCAGGTAGCAGGGAGAGCAAGCGCAGGGGGGCCCAGGAGCCATGGGGCCCCATCTTTTTAGTTTTCCTACAACAGATATAGCCTCCTCCAAGAAAACCACTGTGGATAAAACATGGATATGGGCCCCATCATAGTTTTGCTGGGGGGTCCAGTGATTTCTATTTATGCCACTGATACGTACAGTTCACTGTCACTGGTTGTGTGATAAAGATTAAGTATAAAGACTTATTTTTAGGTATTTTTCTATTTGGCGATATTGTGCTGAGTGCTGAATGGGTTAATATGCTAATGTTTACCCCTAGCATCAACTAGATGCACATCTGAATAATTACAGCAGTCCCCTGCCATACATATTGTACATGTGGTGACCTATTTCTCCTTGTTATTCTGTGCTGTCCATTATTAAACACTGACATCTCACCTGTCCCTGAATTTCAGGTGGTCTCTCTGATTTCAATAGCAGATTTCCTGACTTTATCAGGAGGATTTCCAGAAAACACTAGAACTTTGCTACTTTACTACAACGTTCTTGAGGTTTTCGGAGAAGTGATCTTGCTGAATATGAATTATCGTTTTAGGGGATGAATATTCCTTTTGAATTTGACTTGAAAGTCTGTATTTCGGAAGAGAATGTGTGTGTCTGTGTGCAGATTTAAAGACTCAAAAATATTGCTTTGGAAATGGAAGAGGGCATTTGAATTTCATAAATTATTCTGACTAAATACACATATTTTTAGAATTGTCTGTATGGTAGCCATGGAAACTGGAGTGGGTGTAGGGCTGCATCAGTAGGTGTGTATTCATGTGCCAGTGTGGTGTTAGGGGCTATGGTTTTGTTATTAAAGGGCATCTATAGTGAAAAAAACACATTGCCCCTTTGCAAAGTTAAATTCATGTACTCTGTGCTGCCTTAATCCTATCTCTGTCAGTGACTCTGTTTAACCATGGTGTCAGATGTGTGTGCAGTACTCCCCAATTCCCCCCAATTTTTTGATGATTGGTCAAAATGTGTTTTTTTTTACTATAGTCACCCTTTTAATATAGCTGTCATGGAAATGGAAGGGTGGGTCAGTAGGTGTGTGTACCTGGATCAAGTTGGAAGTTAAAAAAACAAACTTTTGATTATTGATCAAAATTAGTTTTTTTTACTTTAGTTACCCTTTATGTATGGCTGCCATAGTAATGGATAAGTAGATCAGTAGGTGCGTGTACCTGTGTCGGGTTGGGGGTTAAAAAAAACAAACTTTTTTGATGATTGGTCAAAATTAGTTTTTTTGACTTTAGTTACCCTTTACGTATGGCTGCAACAGTAATGGAGGTGTAGGTCAGTAGGTGTGTATACCTGTATCACTTTGGGGGTTAAAAAAAACAAACTTTTTTGATTATTTTAATTCAAATTTGCTTTTTTTACTTTAGTTACCCTTTAAGTGTGGCTACCAAAGTAATGGATAAGTAGATCAGTAGGTGTGTGTACCTGGGTCTGGTTGAGGGGTGTGTCTTTTTTGTGTTTACAACCATAAAACTACCTTTTATTGAGGAAAAATCTAAATTCGTTTTTTTGACTTTAGTTACCCTTTAAGTATGGCTGCCACTGTAATGGATAAGTAGATCAGTAGGTGTGTGTACTTGGGTCTGGTTGAGGGGGTATGTCTTTTTTGTGTTTATAACCATAAAACTCATTGAGGATAAATCTAAATTAGTTTTTTTGACTTAAGTTACCCTTTAAATATGGCTTCCATATACCAAGTACCTGTGTCTTTGTGGGGGGTTGGGGGTATCACCATTTGTATTTATGACCATGAAACAAACTGTTTTGAAATATCCACATATGAGGATTTTTACCATTATAGTCAATGGGAAAAATGTCTGGAAATTCGCAGATAACGCCGTAGCGCTTCCGCGGATTCCTTAGCCTTCCTTCTCCTATATGCCCCGCATGTCTGTACCGAATTTCATGTCTCTAGCTCAAAAACTGTGGGAGGAGATACAGTCCAAAAAAGTGGAAGAAGAAAAAGAAGAAGAAATAGAAAGAACAGTAATTTGGCTTTTTCAAGCCAAATTAAATATAGAAGAAGAAGAAGAAAAGGCATGTGGCTTTTTTAAGGCAAATTACTTAAATTGGATGTGCATTAGGATTCTATTCAGTATGTGTATTATATTTAATTGGTCACTAGTTGCACTCTATAATGTGTGGATGTATACTACTCCATTTTTATACATGTCTCCATATACACTTCGTACACTGAATCTTCCTGTTCTCCTTCTACACTATTTCTTTAACACATTGTGGTTTAGGGCATCGTCAGTATATGCAAAATACTTGAACATAATTATCCAGCTACACTACGTCAGTCAAGGCCTCCCCGTACTATTACAACCCTTCTATTAACCTTTAAATAACTTTGCTCCACTAAACCAATCAACATGTCTTCTTTCCTATCTACCTACAATGGCAATTCATTTAACACAAAGCCATCTTCACTACAACTGGAGTCTCATCTCACTGGACACCACCATGATCTATGATTCAGTAACTGGCATAAGCAACCTTCTATTATATGTTACCAACTCACTTAGATCCTAAGCTCTTAGGGACAGGTACCACATGCCTCCTGTTTCAAGGTACAGCACTTTTATTATATCCATGCACCTTTATATATGAACATGTAGTTATTACCTATTTACACTATTATTTTGTATTATTTGCACTTCTTTCCTCTTTCCACTGTGTACCCGAGTGGCGCTATACAAATAAATAAAATGCAAACACACATTTTCCTCATTGGATAATCCTAACTAAGCAAATGGAAAAGGAAGCTTCAAAACAAGGAAATGTAAAGGATTCCAAAGAACATAAGATGATGAGGAGTTTAACAGATCAAATAACAAAAAACGATCTGAAAGAAAGAGACCAGAGAATTTAAAAAGTAAAAAAGATTGAAAGAAAAGCTCAGAGCTCCTTATATTTTACAATAGGTGGAACATCTATTTAGCTAAGTCACCATTCACAATAGGTAAAAAGTCTTAGTACAGTGACTTTATTACAGACAGTTTATTTTAGCGGACATGCTTTTAGGAGTTCTACCCTCATCATCATTTTACAATAGGGGGTTGCATTGCACTGTATATGCTGTATACCTATTATAAAAAGAGCCTTTTCTTTGCTTGAAGGGGGTTAGACAAGGGGGCACTATTTTTATCTTTCCTTCAAGCAGTTATGTGACAAGGGGCAGCATTGCAAAAATTTTGTAGAACAGCCCTGGACTTTAACAATTGCTTTCCTGTATCCTAGAATAGGGATAGCACATTATATACAGTGGTTTGCAAAAGTATTCGGCCCCCATGAAGGTTTCCACATTTTGTCACATTACTGCCACAAACATGAATCAATTTTATTGAAATTTCACATGAAAGACCAATACAAACTGAGAAGTGGAATGAAAATCATACATGATTCCAAACATTTTTAACAAATGAATAACTGCAAAGTGGGGTGTGCGTAATTATTCAGCCCCCATTTGGTCTGAGAGCAGTCAGTTGCCTATAGACATTGCCTGATGAGTGCTAATGACTAAATAAAGTGCACCTGTGTGTAATCTAATGTCAGTACAAATACAGCTGCTCTGTGATGGCCTCAGAGGTTGTCTGAGAGAATCTTGAGAGCAACAACACCATGAAGTCCAAAGAACACACAAGACAGGTCAGGGATAAAGTTATTGAGAAATTTAAAGCAGGCTTAGGCTACAAAAATATTTCCAAAGCCTTGAACATCCCACGGAGCACAGTTCAAGTGATCATTCAGAAATGGAAGGAGTATGGCACAACTGTAAACCTACCAAGACAAGGCCGTCCACCTAAACTCACAGGCCGAACAAGGAGAGCGCTGATCAGAAATGCAGTCAAGAGGCCCATGGTGACTCTGGACGAGCTGCAGAGATCTACAGCTCAGGTGGGGAAATATGTCCATAGGACAACTATTAGTCGTGCACTGCACAAAGTTGCCCTTTATGGAAGAGTGGCAAGAAGAAAGCCATTGTTAAAGGAATAGTTCTCTGCAATAGTGAACTATCTCTTTTCTGCATTGATTGAAGCCCGGGAGGTTAAGGAGCTATCCCTTACCTCCCGTTACTCAATCAATGTTTAGATAGCCAGCAACGAACTTCAGAAGATCTTACCTTTCACGCGATCCAGCGGGGACGCTATGACACGCATGCCCGATAATGCGTGTAACAGAAGCAGGAAGCAGTCTGGAATTTCAGAGAGGCCCGGCTGGATCGCATGATTGGTAAGATCTTCTGAAGTTCTTTCCTGGCTATCTAAACATTGATTGAAGAACGGGAGGTAAGGGATAGCTCCTTAACCTCCCTGGCTTCAATCAATGCAGAAAAGGGATAGTTCACTATTGCAGTGAACTATTCCTTTAACAGAAAAGCATAAGAAGTCCCGTTTGCAGTTTGCCACAAGCCATGTGGGGGACACAGCAAACATGTGGAAGAAGGTGCTCTGGTCAGATAAGACCAAAATGGAACTTTTTGGCCAAAATACAAAACGCTATGTGTGGTGAAAAACTAGCACATCACTCAGAACACACCATCCCCACTGTCAAATATGGTGGTGGCAGCATCATGCTCTGGGGGTCCTTCTCTTCAGCAGGGACAGGGAAGCTGGTCAGAGTTGATGGGAAGATGGATGGAGCCAAATACAGGGCAATCTTGGAAGAAAACTTCTTGGAGTCAGCAAAAGGCTTGAGACTGGGGCGGAGGTTCACCTTCCAGCAGGACAACGACCCTAAACAAAAAGCCGGGGCAACAATGGAATGGTTTAAAACAAAACACATCCATGTGTTAGAATGGCCCAGTCAAAGTCCAGATCTAAATCCAATCAAGAATCTCTGGCAAGATCTGAAAACTGCTGTTCTCAAATGCTGTCCATCTAATATGACTGAGCTGGAGCTGTTTTGCAAAGAAGAATGGGCAAGGATTTGTCTAAACAAACAGAAATTGTGCCGGCACTCACTGTCTTCTCCGGTATTTGGTAATTTTCGCCATGCACGTCCGAGGGCTTCATATCCACACCTCCACAACAATAGATACAGACTGGATTAGGAAGCTAGATACCCGTACCCCTAAAGGAATGAACCTCGAATACGATGTTAGAAATCTCTGTTGACTCGCTAGACTGATTGGTATATGTATCCATTTTAATTGTAAATATGTTATTGTTTTTAATTGTCACTAGTAGGAGGTGTTGTAACTATAAGGTATAAATAGAAGGTGGATTGGAAGATAGTTGTATTTGAGAAAGGGTCATGTGACCCGAAACGTCATACCTGCCTGTTAGCAAATTTGCCATGATGAGCGTGTTTGGCCAAATAGAGCCTTGTTTTTAACGATGTTGATAATAAAGCTGAAGTTTTAAGGAAGCAAGTGCCGTCCAGTCTGTATCCAAAGATTTCAGTCTCTAGATGAGCAAAGCTGGTAGAGACATACCCTAAAAGACTGGCAGCTGTAATAGCAGCAAAAGGTGATTCTAGTATTGACTCAGGGGGCTGAATAATTATGCACACCCCACTTTGCAGTTATTGATTTGTTAAAAATGTTTGGAATCATGTATGATTTTCGTTCCACTTCTCTCGTGTACACCACTTTGTATTGGTCTTTCACGTGGAATTACAATAATTTAGAGAATTGTTCACCAATAGAACATGCAGGCGTGTACATGCAGCCCCCCTACACACACACCCCCAGGAGGCTAGGCCCCTGAACCCCTCCTCCCTCCACGATCAGCCGTTTTTAAACAGCTGATTGTGCATATGAAGGACTGGACCCGAACTTCCAGAACCAAACCAGAAGTTTGACATGTAGAAACCCTGTGCACACCAGTCTTGATGCAAATGGTGTTTATTGGAACATCAAAAAACACCTTATGACGTTTCGGTGCCTCTGCACCTTCATCAGACACATACAAATGATTAAAATAAGGGAGGACCCTTAAAGGGCAAGTCCAGCCCCAAAATGAAAACTTACATACAGGTAAATCACCCCCCAAAACCCTAAATGGTAATAGTTTGAATTCTGAAATATATAAGTCTAACCTGAAATCCTGCACAATGTCCCGTTGCCCCAGTTTCTGCTTTCTGGTTCTTCCAGTTAGCAACTGTCAGTTATGGATTTGACAGTTGACATCACAGCCAATGACTGAATGTTAATCCCCTGTCTGCTTCTTCTGAGCATGCCCAGGCTCAGTAAATGCTCAGTACAGGTTTCTAAACTGCTCAGTTTCCTTGAGGCATCCAGAAGCATAGCAGGCATACAGTAATGAATTCATAGGACAAACTATGATATATCAACATATTTTAAAGAGGCCATTCTTTCTAAAAGATGTTCTTATGAGGGTGGAGTTGTCCTTTAAATAGGCTAGAGACAGTGCCTATACTGCCACCATGTGGTGAGTCTCACACAAAATTTTTATTATATACATCCAAGAAAACACACTATAACAATATATCTGCAAAACAGCAACATTGTATATATACAGAGGAACACATAATTAGTATTTGTAACATGTTATCTCTTAAATAAAAAAAATAGTAAACCCAGATTTATATTCAGTCCTCTGGGTTGTACTGTATCTAGTGTAAAGATCCAGAATGCCTCTCTGCGTAAGAGGATATTCCCACGGTCACCACCACGTGATAGGGGGGGAATATGATCGATCACCATCCCACGCAGATCGGCAACCTGATGCTTTAATGTTCTAAAATTACTGGCAACCGGTGGATCTTCATATTTCTGTGTGGTAGACTCAGGTTTGGCCAGAGCCAGTTTTATGTCACTGCGGTGACGTTGAAATCTACCTTTAAAAGGGCCTTCTGTCTTACCCACATATACAAGGGAACATGGACATTTTAGTATGTATATGCAAGCTATTTGTATAAGAAGCTATTTTATACACACGCCCAGTATAGGGATGTGTAAATCCCTCACCAGTAATTAATGAGGTGCAAACATTACATTTACTGCACTTGTAACAGCCCTTCCGATTGGAAAAGATAAATGTTTTTTTCTTATATTTATCCACTGGATCGGGCTGTACAAGTGCAGTGTATAAAGATCGTCCCTTCATATATACACAAAGGGGCTTTTGTCGTGTCTCAGGTCCTAAAGAGGTGTCACCCTCAACTGAAGGCCAGAATTTTGTAAGATTACGTTTAATGACCTCTGACCCTGTGGAAAATTTTTGGACAAACGGAACACCATGTCAGACCACAAATTTTTTGCCCATAAATTCCATTTGATTGGCCCTATCATTGGGGTCTGAACATATCTTGTTTACCCTCATAAATTGAGACTTAGGCAAGCCCTTAAACACATGTTTTGTATGGAAACTTCCCCCATGTAAGATGGTATTCCGATCTGTCGGTTTCGTGAAGAGAGTCGTGTGTACCTCACCACTTTTGATCATAATCTGGACATCTAAAAAATGTACCATGTCCCTTGAAACTTCTACTTTTAACTCAATACGTTCGTCAATCTCATTGAAAAATTCAATGAAAGTATAGGCCTGTTCTAGCGAACCTGACCATGTAATGAATAGGTCATCTATGTAACGCCATAGACCAACCACATAAGTATTAAATAGTGGATGTTGATACACAAGACTCTCCTCTAGAAAACCTACAAAAAGGTTAGCATAGGACGGAGCTACAGGACTGAACATTCGTGGTGGGCTGTTTCCTCCCCTTCCGGTCATGTGGTCTCCTCCGCAGTTGTCCTGGAGACCGAGTAAACTTTCGGCGTTCGTTTCCAGTCAGCCATCCGTAGACCGTTCCTTCCATGTAGTCTGTTTAAATAGCTGATTGCACATATATTTCCTTCATACGCGCAATCAGCTGTTTAAGAATAGCTGGTCATTGCAGAGATTGTGGGCTTGTGGTGGGCCCTACTACCATCCAGGCCCCTGGGGGTGGCAGTAGTTACGCCACTGGGAACATGTTAGAGGACACGAGGACATCCCTTAAGACTTCAAGAAGTTTAGTTTTCAAGCTTGGAAAGTTTTTTCACTGTGAGAACGGTAAAACTATGGAATTGTCTTCCAGTGGATGTGGTGATGGCAGGTTCATTGGATAGTTTCAAAATAAAGCTTAATGAGTTTCTGCAAACAAGGAATGTTGCAAGTTACTGGTATTGATACATAAAGTAGAGTTGATCCAGGGATGTTTCCTTTACAATTCTGGTGGGGTTTTTTTTGCCTTCCTATAAATCAACTGTTGGGCAGGAAATGTGGGTATTGTGAGTAGGTTCACTGGATGGACGTATGTCTTTATTCAACCTCACTACTATACACTACTATAGTATATACTATACTAGTTAACGCTGCATAGTTTTTTACATATCAGTTTTCTACACATCAGTTAAAATGTACTTTTGCTATTAGTGTCTTTGTATCAGAGAGACACAGTGCGAGTTGTTGCCTCGGGCCCAGAGCAGGATTATCCTAGGGCCCGAGGCAACAACTAGGGCCCAGGAAACTTCTGGGGGCCCAGCTTTAGAAGCAGTAACAATATTACAGTCTATACAATATATGTAGCAAAAAAAGGGGGCCCTAAATGATGGCCCTGCCTAGGGCCCCATATGATCTTAATCCACCTCTGCTCGGGCCCAGGTGTGTTACAAACAGAAAGTAAAATTTGGAATGTTCAGGTTATTGGAACCGTTCTAGACAATGTCCCGGATTCCTTAGCTAGGTAATAGCACGCTTCTACTATGTGTCCCGCACGTCTCTACCAAATCCTGAGTCTCTTGCTGGAAACCTGTGGGAGGAGACACAGTCCAATAAAGTAAAGGAATAAAAGGAAGATCAGGAATTGGGATTTGTAACCCAAATGCATTAATGACGACTGACATGATCTCTGAACCAGTGAATGTGGTGTTCACTCTCTCCCATCATATGAAATTCTCTGTTATAAAGTTCACTTCACAACTTTCCCATCGTTCCCGATCGCGTCAGCCAATCCCCGTACACCACATCCCTACTGGCCCAAGCGAGTGACAAAGCTGTCACGTAACGGGGGGGGGGGGGGGAGAGCGGATTTACTTCTTCTAAGGTTCATTGACAGTTTTTTTCGCATTAGCACAATAACCGAGTAAGCTTGGGTTGATTTCCTTTGCGGGCTACGTTCTGTTATGTTTATAGGCTGTTTGCCCTTATCCAAGATGGCTGCCAGGGAATTAGTAAAGTTCCTTTTGGTAAAAAAAAAAAAAAACCCACAAGACTCCGCCCAACGGTGCTGACGTGGTGAACAGATGTAGAGTGCAACGTCAGCTTACCAGGAGGAGGAAGGAGGAAGGTTGGCAGCTGCCTATTGCGTCCCCTGTTGTGTGTGTGTGTGGCAGAGAGAGCGAGAGAAGCGGCCCTGCATGCGCCATCCACTCGCCATGGGCATCCGAAAGAAAAGCAGCAAAACCCCCCCGGTGCTGAGCCACGAGTTTATCATCCAGAATCATGCGGACATAGTGTCCTGCCTGGCCATGGTTTTCCTGCTGGGGCTCATGTTTGAGGTGAGTGCAGGGCAAGGGGACAGAGAGGCCAAACAGAACCATATCAACCCAACACGGATCCTGCATCTACCCAGGGCCTCTACCCTGGGCTCTTCTGCCTCTACCCTGGGCTCTCCTGCCTCTACCCTGGGCTCTCCTGCCTCTACCCTGGGCTCTCCTGCCTCTACCCTGGGCTCTCCTGCCTCTACCCTGGGCTCTCCTGCCTCTACTTTGGGCTCTCCTGCCTCTACTTTGGGCTCTACTGCCTCTACTTTGGGCTCTACTGCCTCTACTTTGGGCTCTACTTTGGGCTCTACTGCCTCTACCCTGGGCTCTGGGCTCTCCTGCCTCTACCCTAGGCTCTTCTACCCCGATCTCTCCCCTATCAAGCACACACTCATACAGATTTCACTCTGGACCATTCCATTAAATGAGAGGGACAGTTACAGCTTCTCACCACATTTCTTTCCCTTCAAAACCAAAGGCATATGATTACATACATACTGTATGACCTGTCTGTCATCATAATACTTTACTTTAAAACCCAACGCATATAACATCTAGCAAAACAATCTACAATTTAATGTACCATTAAATTCAATGCTGTATGGCTACACTAAAATGGGTGTAACCTGCATCAAGTTTGATATTAACACAGACCAGCTTTTCTACATGCTGTTTTTATGTGTTTTGTTTTAGAGGGAATAGAAGGTAACCCTCCTAACTGTACTATTGCAACCTTAGAAAGCTTTAAGTTTCCCAGTCCTCTACTTTTTACAACTGTGGCTAATTGGATAGCTCCCCACTGAGGGAGGGAATGAGAGGGTGTAAGGATGAAAAGATTTTACTTGTTTCACAAAGGTGCATATATGGTTAGGAGTTGCTTAGCAAAGGATATATCAATTTAATTAATGATTTCTGAGAACCACAAGCAACTGTCACTGCAGCTCATGGACAGCCGAAACTGGCGGCCAATTGCGGTGCCAGCCAGATTTGCGTCCCAATTGCACCCATAAGAAATTCAGACGAGGGATAATGTCTATGTTTAAGGGTTTTTACCTGAAATATGTTGTGGTGAAAAGGTAATAAAGCTGAGACACTTTTTGCAGAATTCCTGCCTGGGGCCTGTTTGTTTCTCAAACATTTATATATTATTATTTTCCTTGAATGTTAACGTGATGTCAGACGAACCACTTGACCTGACTGATCCTAAAACTCATAGGCCATGATGGGAAACATTGGAAGGTAATACCATCGGCCTTTAAACACTGTTGTTAAACATTTGAGATATTTGAATGTAAATTCTCTCAAAGTCTGTAGTGAATGGCCAGCACGTGTGGAGACTCCCCTGATGTTAAGTAATCTATCATGCTGAAATTTCTCCATGTTGCTCCCCCTCCCCTTTCTGTAGAATAGAATAGGCTGCTTGGCTAATGCCAAGCAGCCTGTCTGTAAATCAAGATTGTTGGACCAATTGTTCAACAATCAGTCTAGCATTTTTATGTAACGTGAATACATAGCCCAAAGGTGGCCATACAAATTGACGATAATGGGTAAATCCCATTGGAGACAGACTGAATTTACCCAGTATCGGCAGTGTGTAGGGGGCAAAAACCGTCCAACCACAATGCCGGTGAACGACCGTAATCAGCATTACAGTCCATAGTAAAAGACGGAAGATTTACGTCAGTCCGTATCGGTGTATTGGCAATCGATAGAGTCCGTGTGTTTGGTCCCCACTGCATATGTGTTGACCTGTTAGTACAATGTTATAGGAATCACATGTGTATGGCCACCTTTGGGGTGCCCAAACATGCAACAATACCAAACAACACGGTGCAGAGTTGCAGGGGAAAGATAATGAAGTGATCTTAGCACAGCTTTGTTCAATGCATTTCTCCTCATTGTAAGGCTAATGTTAGTAATTTGCAGCTATTTGAAATGACTAGGTAAATGTATTTTAAGAATAGTGCTGCATTCACAGTTGATGTAAGGTACCGTATATGTATATGAAATAGATATATAGAAAAAGCTGCAATACATTTTTAGTTTTGCTAGCTGTCTGCCTGGATAATTTTGTGGTGGGATAGTACTGGTTAACTAAGCCAGCTAATCAATAACAGGCGCTTACCTCTCATTTTACTAAAAGAAGGAGGAAATTTAAATGAAATGAATTTAGGTAACTGTATTTTAACAACAACATGTAAAAGATTCCCGGGAACAACATTTTGTTGTTGGAACATACATACATACGTTAACGGAGCTGTGTTACTTGGAGGCACCTGGAAAATAATGGTTAAAACGGGTGCAGAAGTTTTTTTGATAGAAGTATCTATCAAAAAAATGTTTTAAACTATCATGTTTGAATTACATAGTTATGTACAAAAGATTTTATGGTGAATACTTAGGGACCGATGTAGTAAGGCAAGCAGCACATCTTTCTCCATCGTGGTCAGGTAAGATGCACTGCTTTGCTCCTCTTTCCATGGGCACTGAGTTTTGTGCTACATTGCACTATTTCCAAAAGGTTTTGTCAGCATTAACCTCTCTCTAACCCGATAATACATCAGGAAGCTTGAGTTTAACAATGATTTGCGGCTATTACTGCATCACCCCATAAGTACCGTATGTAATTTTCAGTCTTCCAAGGTGCTACTTAGACTATTTTCTTGACTGTTTCCTGAATTCATGGCTGCATCTCTAGCATGCAGCTCTGCTCCGTATTATCCTATGGGCCTAATAGATCTGTCAGTGTGGTTAGTATCTGGGTACCTTTGCGCTGGCATGATGCTGCTGTCTGATGTATTTTACCATGCGCTGAAGTTTTTAATATATGGGTAGAAACCTGATAGAAGGTCTAGCATTGTATATTTTAGGGGCCTAGCTGTAATATAAAAATAATATTTTTAATTTGTTCCTTTTTTCAGATGTAATTCTATTTATTTCTTTTGATATACTCTCTTGTTTATCTTAGATTTCAGCAAAAATGGCTGTCATGTTTGTCACTCTCCAATACAACGTCACCATTCCAGTAGATGGTAAGTGTACATAAAGAAGATAAAGCAGAACTATAGTGTAACTTTTTAAAAGGCAGTTAAAATAAAAAGTACCTAGGGCAGGGAGGTAGCAATGATAATTTATAGTTTCTGTGAGGAGCATCAGCACAAAGAAAACTACTTCTGACAGGCTTCTTCCTGGCTTTAGCAACATCTTAAATCCAGGCAGGCTCAGGACAGTAACATGGCAGATGAAAACTGTACTTGCTTTGCACTCCTCAACAAAATGATATTGGGAGGTAAGAATAATTAATCCTACCTCCCTGTCCAAGGGACTTTGCATTTTTAAAAAGTTAAGTTACGTGTACTACAGTTTGGTGTAACATTTGTCGAAAAAAACAGCACTATTTTGTCACTTGGGTAAATTAATTACTGAAAGTATATGGATCACAGGTGTGCTTAATTAACTTGAAAACAAAATTGATTTTGTATAGTTAATTAGTTTTAAGAATAGATATGCCTATCCCGTTGTCTTAGGATATAATGAGTTTCTTTATAAAAAGAGTCCATATAGGACTCTGCCTCCTGTCTCCCCTAGTTTGGCATGCACACTGCAGCCATCCTCCCACTCCCTCCCATTTTGGACTCCCTCCCCCTAGCTCAAAATCCCTATAATATACTGTAGAGCTTTGTTCCCCAGTCCCAACCGCTATATTTTTATTTCCAGAAACTTCCCCAAACATTACTTACCTTCCCTCTTTCCTCCGCCGTTCAGAACTACCGACAGCCGCGTCCTTGATTGGCTGCCTCTCAGCCAATCACAGAGGCGGCTGGCGGTCCCGCCCCTCTGCTTGCAGTTTCACACAAGCAGAGGGCTGGGCAGTGCGGCGTAGGAAAGAGGGAAGGTAAGTTATGTTTGGGGAAGTTTCTGAAAATAAAAATATAGCGGTTGGGGCTGGGGGACGAAGCTCTACACAATAGTAAAAGTTTGTGAGATGAGTGGACATACACTTTAAATGTTGCAGAAAGTGTGCTAGCAGGCAGACAAATATTCTAGTAAGAGGTCAGGGATGGGGCACATATTATAATTACTTCTTCTGTAGTGACTGGACTTTTTCTGTAAATGCTGTGATTTCAAATGCTCAAATGATTTCTCAGAATCTACAACTCAGTTTTAAAACTCGAAGTACAAGTTTTAAAGGGCATGTCCACCCTTTTAAAAAAAATTATATGTGGTAGGGCACCTTCCCCCAGCCCCAACCGCATTTATTAGATTTTCCAGAAAGTGCCCCGATAGTTACTTACCTTACCTCTTTTCCCCGCCGCACAATCCTGGCAGTTCAGAACGCCGGGGAAAAGAGGTAAGTAACTATCGGGCGAGTCTCTGGAAATTTTAATAATGCGGTTGAGGCTGGGGGAAGGCAACCTACTAATGGGCAAAGGGTTTTAATGGTAGGGGGAGGGATTGCAAAACGGGAAGGAGAGGGAGGGTGAGGAGGCCTGCAGTGCGCAGGACAAATTTCTCTCGGAGGAATGAAAGGAGGCAGAGTCCTATATGGACTCTGCAATCCTCCTGTTGGCCAGTTTTTCAGACTTTGGGGGGGAATCCAGAAGAACCATTTGGAGCTGGGATGTAAAGTAAAGATTTTATTAAACTACAGAGTGGGGCCAGTAGTGGGGGGGATTATAGTTTTGGGGTGGACATGCCCTTTAAGTAAAGATACCCTTTATTACAAATTATTTGCTTTATAGTAATAAGTATTGTACCAATATGTTTACTTGTGCCGATTGTTTTGATCACTTGGAAACTAAGGTCAAAAAGCTCTGACCGTTTAAGTGGCATGATTTAAGTACTCCTGCATTCAATTGTAGTTATTTCAAGGTTCTGTTAATAAGGGATCTAGTTTTTGTGTAATGGTTTTATATTTTTGTCATATTTGTATGGTGTTGCAAGATGTAACTGCTCCTTCAGAAGGATTTTCTGATAATAACAATGACAGAACTCGGCCAGTTATGCTTTCTGCTTATCATATTACTGATCTTAAAGCTTCTGTTTGGTAAAACGGGGAAAAAAACGAGTCAACCTTTTTTGGACAATCAATCATCAATCCTCCATATCCCATGTACTTTTCAATTTTGTAAAGTAGAATATATATAATTATATCTATTTAGTATTAATAAGTGTATTCCTGTTGTGTTTTGTCTTTCAGAAACGACTGCAGAACCAAGTTCATTGTATCACTATGGT
Organism: Hymenochirus boettgeri; assembly: GCA_019447015.1. Taxonomy (NCBI): domain Eukaryota; kingdom Metazoa; phylum Chordata; class Amphibia; order Anura; family Pipidae; genus Hymenochirus; species Hymenochirus boettgeri. Next base: position 227,731,766 of record CM033474.1, on the reverse strand, counting down.
ATCAAAGATATGGCAACTGTATTTTTTTACATGCTTGTGGCAATAATACTGCATGCAGTTATTCAAGAATATGTACTAGATGTAAGTGCTTGTCTTATGTTCTAAACATACAGGAGGTGATGCAATAAAGGGTGCCTTTACCCAAATCAGTGAAAAACACACACTACAATGATAATATCCAACTAGAAAGGGAAAGTTTAAGTATAAACTTTGAATTTGGCTTGAAAGACTGCATTTTGGAAGGGAATTTGTGTGTTTGTACTGCAGATTTTAAAACTCAATAATGTCAATGAAGAGGACGTTGTTGTTTTTTACTTACCCTTTAAATATGTCACATGCATTAAAGGTAGGTCAGTTGGTGTGTGTGTATTCATATCAGGTTGGGGGATAAAATACTAACTTTTTTGATGATTGGTCAAAATTAGTTTTTTTGACTTTAGTTACCCTTTAAGTATGGCTGCAACAGTAATGGAGGGGTAGGTCAGTAGCTGTGTATACCTGTATCACGTTGGGGGCTAAAAAAACAGTTTTTTGATTATTGATCAAAATTTGCTGTTTTGACTTTAGTTGCCCTTTAAAGTATGGGTTCCACAGTAATGGATAAGTAGATCAGTATGGGTGTGTACCTGGGTCTGGTTGAGGGGTATGTCTTTTTTGTGTTTACAACCATAAAACAATTTTTTATTGAGGATAAATCTAAATTAGTTTTTTTTACTTTAGTTACCCTTTAAGTATGGCTGCCACTGTAATGGATAAGTAGATCAGTAGGTGTGTGTACCTGGGTCGTGATATCACATCGCACGCACACGCGCTAATACAAGCGTGCGCATCTGGATGGTGTTGCACGCACTAACGTCACGTCGCACGCATCATGACGTCAATCGCACGGCGGGTGGCGCGCTCATGCACGGACCAAACTGGCACTGAAGATTTAGACACAAGCTGGAAACGAGGTCCAGCAACTGGGGGGGGGGGGGGGGGGGGAGCTTACCGGACATCTTCCAAGATGGCCAGCACTTTCCATGGGCTCTGGCAGGCTCTGAAGGGACCTAAAAGGGGAGGGGGGGGAAAGGTTAGTTAGGGATTCAGCTACCATTTAAACTGTATTTGTTTATTCAGTATACTTATCCTTTAAGACCACGTGGGTGCGCACATCATAATCCAAACAACAAAGGAGTACTCCAAATAGGCCCATAAAAAAGAGCAATACCACTTAATGGTCACCAAGGTGATTATTTGCATCCACAATATACCAATAAAGTGCATATCATAAAAAATCGCCCCCTTAATGTCTTCTATGTTGCACTGAATATAAGGTGCATTGATGCATACATCTAGGTTAGTGGATGCTTTACTTCTGGAATGTCCTGTCTGTGACCATCCAGATGTTTTTTGTGGAGTTGATAAAGAATAAGTGCACTGTAAAAACAAGTTTAATTTAATTGAAAGATGCAGCTTTAAAAGATCTCCCTCTTGTGTGGCTGTAATGTTGCTGACATCTTGGATGTGTAGGTAAGGCTGGTGAGCTCCTACCCTCTGAGAGTTGCTTGCTTCCCCTCTTCCTTTAGCCCCAAAATCTGCGATTGTGATGTCCATGCGTGTCTGTGTGCTCGCGACTTCATGGAGCACGCGACGTGGCTTCATGCGCATGAACAGACGCTTACACAGACATCACAATCACGAATTTTGGGGCTAAAGAAAGAGGGGAGGCAAACCACACAGGTAGGCTCAGGAGGGACCTAGGGGGGAAAAAAGGTGGGGGGGAGATTTTTTAAAGCTGCATCTTTCAATTAAACTAAACTTGTTTTTACAGTGCACATATCCTTTATCAACTCCCCAAAAAACATCTGGATGGTCACAGACAGGACATTCCAGACGTAAAGCATCCACAGAGCTGCATCTTACAATTAAAATTAAACTTGTTTTTACAGTGCACTTATCCTTTAATTTAGTTTGTATGGAGTGTGTTTAGCAGTATCTTAAATCCAGGCAGGCTCAGGACAGTAATATGGCAGATGAAAACTTACCTGTATTTAGAGGTAAGAATAATTAATCCTACCTCCCTGTCCAAGGGACTTTTCATATTTTAAAAATTACAGTTTGATGTAACACTTGTCAAAAAAAACAGCACCATATTGTCACTTAGATAAATTAATTACTGAAAGTATATGGATCACGAGTGTGATTAATTATTTTAAAACAATCTGCACTACTATCAAGTAGTTCTTGCGAGTGTTTTTTGTGGAGTGGTTAATTTAGTTTGTATGGAGTGTGTTTACTGTATAGAACTCTGTTACATTAAGGGCAAGGCCACACTACAATGTACACTATTGTGTGCTATTTTGGTGCAATATTGCACGTTTGCGCATGTGATTTTCCATTATGGAAACGCATGCAATTGCGCAAAAAATTGTTTATTGCATGCGTAATGGAAACTGATACGCAACATGCAATGCATCAGAAATCGCAGGGGTTTTTTTCTTCCCGCGATCTTAATTTTATTTAAAATTGCACAGACACGCAATTTTATTTAAAACGCACAGACATACAAAAAATGCTAGTGTGGCCTAGCTTACATCCCTGCAATTTAGACAATTGTGCTTTGAATGGTAACTGAATAAATAAACTGATCATTTTATCTCCTCAGAAAATTAATCGACGAATGCATTTTTCAAAGACAAAACACAGCAAGTTTAATGAGTCTGGCCAGCTAAGCGCATTTTATCTTTTCTCTTGCATTTGGGGTGCAAGTATTATTGTGTCGGTAAGTAGAGCTCTGATAGTTTGTGTTTTTTGTTTTTTTCTAGTACTCCATAAACATAGCTACTGTTTTCTTAAGGTTCGTACACACGTGCGATCGCGGGTCCCGATGCACGATGTGTACGAACGTTCGTTTCGGCTGATAATCGGCCCGTGTGTAGGGCCTTTATCTGCCGAAATGGACGTTCGGTTGGGGATCGCCGAACGTCCGACTTGGCGGATCCCTGAACACACGGGCCGATTATCGTCCGAAACGAACGTTCGTACACATCTTGGGCCAGGACATGGGATCGCACGTGTGTACGAACCTTTAGTATATATATAATTTTTATAATGAGTTCATATTTGTTATTGAATTTCTTTACCATAATTGCCTTTTAAAGGGCATGTCCACCCTAAAAAAACTTTGGCCATATTGAAGCTCTCCCTTGCCCACCCACAACCGCCGATTTAGATCTGTAATAAAAGATTCTAAATCATACTTACAGCCCTTCAGTCTTGTGGCTGTCTTCTCCGTCTCTCTGCTAACAGGAAGCAGCAGAATGGGGCTGGACCGGCAGCAGTGTCTGTGATTGGCTGCTGGCTATGAAGATGGCCACGGGAGCAAAGGGCTGTAAGTATTATTTATAACCTTTTATTACAGATCTAACTTGGCGCTTGTGGGTGGGTAGGGGAGATGATTAAGGACCGGGAGGTCTGAAACGCGTCAGGCGTATTGAGACTAAAGCTGTGATTTCATTTATCTTTTGTCCGGATTCCTCTTGTACTTTTCCCGGTTGATGCAGTGTTGTTTTTTTCTTTTGTTGTACCTATGGGTAGGGGAGAGCTTCAATATGGCCAAAAGATTTTAAGCTAGGAGGAAGGGCAGCAATTTAGGGTTCCAGAGGGAGGAGGGAGGGCTCCCCTGCGCATGTCGCAGTCCTTATTGAGGTTAAGGAAACAGCAGGGATTGGATGACAAACTGACAGCTCCTACTCTTAACTTTCCTGGACTTTGGACAAGCACTGCAGGAGAACCATAAGGAGCAGACATGTGTCGTTTTTTAACACTACACAGAGGGGCCAATATGGGGTTAAATTTTAGTTTTGGGGTGAACATGCCCTTTAAGTGTTTTAAAGGGCAATTATACAACCTTTAACCTACCCCCTCCTATGATACAGAGGGCAACTTTTCATTCAAATTTGCACTAGATACCTTTAACAAGAAATTAAAGCTTCCCATTAGTCAGGCCCTGCACTGTAGGAGGGATGGGGCCTTGAAGCGATAATGAGCACAATTTCTAAGAGGTAGAAGGCTACTGGAAAAAGACCAGGGGTGAGGACCTAGTAGTTTAGGTCCTGGGTAATTTTAAGAGGAGGGGGAAGGTTTGTGGGATTTTTATTAATGTATGATTACCCATTATTGGCTTTATTTGTAATTTTGAGTACTCATTTTATTTAGGAGAATTATTTTTCAGATCCAATAAGTTTATGGAAAGGATATCCCCACACATATTTTCCGTAAGTATTTCATATTTGTTTTTCACCATGTTAAGGCACGACCACACTGCGCCGCAATTGCTTGTGTAATTCCGGTGCATTTGCACATGCGATTTCTCCTTTTGAGATACGAAATCACATGCGACTGCATAACGGAAACGCAATCGCACGCGTTGCTGCATTTGCAGTGTTAGCAAAAATTGCAAGCGCAAAAAAAACGTGCTAGTGTGGCCTAGCCCCGACTGCCCACTTGTAGATCCAGCGACTCTTACCGTATCAGTTGTGCAGTGCTTTCACCATCCAACATTATTCAGCTCATTACCATATCCTCCTTACCTGTTTGCCCCGCCCATTCTAACTAACTGACTAATGGCATGCAAGCATCATGTTCTTTGTGGAGAGGCACACACTTACTAAGAGACTAGAATACTGTTCTGGTACAGCTGCAGCTACTGCCTGGTTTGGTATGTTCTGTGTGATGGGTGTTGAGCACAGTCGTATTACTCACAGCGTCTCTCACACTCTGCCTTGCTGAGAGACATGCTGCCGATCTGATCAGGATTGGGAGGAAATGTGTGGGTGGGTGCTGTAAAACATCTCCCTACCTTGCTGGGAGACATGCTGCCGATCTGATCAGGGTGTGTGTGGGAGGATTCTGTTACACATCTCCTTCCCTGCCTTGCTGGGAGACATGCTGCCAATCCTATCAGAGGGGTGGGGGAGGTGTGTGGGAGGGTGCTTTTTAACATCTCCCTCTCTGCCCTAGAAGGCATGCTGCTGATCCAATCGGGGGTGGTGTGTGGGAGGGTGCTGTTACACATCTTGCTAAGTTTCATGGGGTATGTAGTGTCTGAGTTGTTGCTATTAAACATCATGCAGACCTGGCTTGCACCTCTCCCCCTCTGTGAGTGCTATTGACTGCTGTGCATTCATACTATGGATAATGGGGATTTGTGCTTTGAACGTGTGTAGTTTCTGCAGATGCTGACCATTTTGGTCTGATCACTAAAAGTGGAGATATAGGTTTGGGGGGATGGGTTGGTGCTGGGAGGGATGTTTGTGAGGGATATGGCTGTTTGGGGAGCATTGTACTTTCTTCTATAATTATCTGTGATGCAAGATAGACAGAGAGATGATAGAAGATAGATAGACAGACAAAGATAGAGAAATTGAGAGAGATAGACAGAGAGATGACAGACGGATAAAACGGAGACAGATATAGAGAGAAATAGAATAATAGTGTCAGCTCTATATTTTGGGATTGTATTTTGAAATGTTTTGACATATTTTATGATTAATGGATAAAAACAGAGATCCCTTTAAAAAAAAAAAGTAGCACAGCTGCCTTCATGCATCTCACCTACAGCAGAAAGTGAGCAGCCAAGGATCATTTGCATTCTTGGAGGGAGATACTAGTGAGAGGTCCGTGGAGGGGCACAAATAAGCATTCCTGCTTTCAGTGACAGGTCTTTCCCTGTACATGCTGTAATTTCAAACAAAGATTTCTCAATTTACAGCTTTTTAAATCCGAAAAAAAGTGTTGTAGTAGTGGAGTGAGTCTTGTCCTAAATATATCGTATATGAAAATTAGATTTTTGGAAGTATAGAAAACATTTAACCTTACACACAAGCAGATTTTTCTAACTGACCGTATTGGTCAGTTAGACTGCGGTGGAGGAGGACAAATCGGACAGGTCGGGAAATCCTCACCGATTGTGTACCACAAGATCAGTCACAGTGAACTGTCGGCCACAGCAACATTTGCCACGGTCAATGGTCGGTCAGGACAAAAAATTCACCCGTGTACCCAGCCTTAAAACCAAAAACTGGTGAATTGTTCGTAATCCCCAGCATCCCCAGCGGATATTTCTATCCGTTTATTATGTGAATTTGTAACCAGGTATTTAATGAAAACTTCTCTTTGCCTCATCTCTCTGCTCAGAGCTTTTTATTAGCTTAAAGGAATTGTTCACTGCAATAGTGAACCATCCCTTTTCTACATTGATTGAAGCCAGGGAGGTTAAGGGCGCGTTATAGTGTAACAGAAGCAGTCGGGAACTGTCAGAGCGGCCCCGCTGGATCGCGTGAAAGGTAAGATCTTCTGAAGTTCGTTCCTGGCTATCTAAACACTGATTGAAGAACAGGAGGTAAGGGATAGCTCCTTAACCTCCCTGCCTTCAATCAATTTAGAAAAGGGATGGCTCACTATTGCAGTGAACTATTCCTTTAATCGGTGCAGAGGGGGCAGTAGAAGAAACTGTAGTCAATCATTGGCTGTGATGTTTATACATACACGGAACTGCTTGCACCCTGTAAGGACATACTGATAGGTTGTATGTGTACATAAAGTGATTAGAGTGTAAGCTCTTTGGGGCAGGGCCTGATGTGAATTGAGTAAATAATTGTAAAGCGCTGTGGAATATGTAGCGCTATATAAGAAATAAAATACATACATACATAAACATTGGGAATGAGGTCACTTACAATCTAAGTGGGTGAGATAACATACAGATACAAGTTGGATGGATACAAAGTGCTTTAAGGGGCTAACAATCATTTGTTGTGCTGATGCTCCAAAAGGTAGGATAACAGTCTAGATTTGAAAGCATTAATGGATGTCACCAGGCAAAGTGAGAGAGGGAGCAGCAAGAAAGAATGGTTTAAGGCGTGAGGCATCATTGTTCATTGGGGGTTTGTGGAAAAGATTTCCTTGCGAGGAATGGAGAGCATGACCGTGAACATAAGGGACCACGAGAGAAGTAGTGAGCTGCAGTAGAGTGAAGGGATTTAAAGGTATTGAATGTGATTCTTTGTTTGATGGGAAGCCACCCTATACATGAAGTTTAAAATGATTGTTTTACCCTGCAGATTCCAGATGAAATTTTTCTATGTTTCCCAGCTAGCATATTGGTTTCATGCTTTTCCTGAACTGTATTTCCAGAAAACAAAGAAGGTATGTACAATAGTTTTTCTATGGCCTTTTCATGTTCTGTGAATGTTTGTAAAAATTTCTTATTTAATTTAAACAGGAAGATATTCCCCGGCAACTGGTCTACATTGTTTTGTATCTCTTCCATATTCTAGGAGCATATATTCTCAAGTAAGTCACTAAAGTTGCATTTTTGATATAATTGCTTATCTACTCTATTATTTATCTGTGCTTCAAAAACAAAGTTTTTGTCTCCAAACAGGCAGATAGTTTTGTTATGAAAGGAAAGTGATCTGTCTTTGTTTTTATTAAAGGAATAGTTCACTTGAAAAGTGAACTATTCCTTTAATGTATTGATTGAAGACCGAGAGCTTTAGGAGCGATTCCTCTTCTTTAGCCTCCAGGAGGTTGTGTGGCAAGCACAGGGGAGCACTTTCCCCTCCCACCCTCTGGATCCCTCCATTGCTGGCCATCCTTCTAGCGTAATTTTTTTGCTGTTGTGTAGGCTACCCCTCCCCACCCTCAACCTCTAATAAGATTCAAAACTGTACTTAAAACCTTTCTCTCCCACGGAAAAGTTTTTTAGTAGGGGGGAGATACCCTTTAATTAAAGTCCCATTGCTAATGTTGATACATTCTAGCAACCAGTTTGTTTTGATTGACAGAAGGAAACTGAAACATTATTGTTCCCTTCAATAAAAATAAGTGGCAATGTATACTTTCTCTTTTTCTTGGTTGCATGGGTGCAGTAACATCTGGGAACAAGATTGCATTTTTAGTATCCTTCTGGGGGGGTTTTCAGGGGAAGAGAGCATTAACTATCTTTTTTTTCTTTTATTTTTTTACAGCCTTAATCGCCTGGGCCTTGTACTTCTAGTTTTACATTACTTTGTAGAGTTCCTTTTCCACATTTCACGGCTGTTTTACTTCAGCAATGAAAAATACCAGAAAGGGTAAGATTATCACACTATAAATGTTCTGTAAAATATTGGCATTTCTCTTAATAAAACTAGTATACTGTATAAGAATGACAAACATACAAGGCATGGGGAGAGACAGTGAGCTGTCACTATATAAGTGACTGACACCACAGGATTTAGAAATGCAAAAAATTCAGAGAACACTATTTTTCACAATATAGTTGCACTTAAATAAGTTGCTTTTGTTTTTAAAGTCTATTGCAAATGTTATGGCATGTATAGAGCTTATAAACTGTTTGGTTTGTGGAAGTCAACCTATTATAACACAACAACTTTTCATAATAAAAAATAAATGTAACACAAATAACTTAAATGCAGTATGTGCTGAAAGTATTGTTTAGATCTGCAGATGCAAAATCAGCCCTATTGAAAGATTATCATTTCTATTAACTGTTGGAACTGGTTTTAGCTTGGTTTTGACCCCAACAATGCCTCATTTTTTGAAACAAATTTTTTGTTTAGATCAGCATAATACAACTGTTGTTAATGTGTTAATTTGGAGTTTTTAGCACCTTATTCATTATAAAGAATGAAATAATGTGTTTGGCTGTACACAGGTTTACTCTTTGGGCTGTTCTGTTCGTCCTGGGGCGTCTTCTCACTCTTATTCTTTCGGTTCTTACTGTTGGCTTTGGACTTGCACGAGCTGAGAATCAAGACTTGGATCTAAGCTCTGGAAATTTCAACGTTTTGGCCATCAGGTATTTTTGATTGTTAAAGATTTGGCTTAATATTAAATAAGACAGAATTCTTTGTTGGTTGGTAAGTTGTCATCCACTTTATTTTATTCAAGGCATTAGAAGCATTCAAGAAATTGTTCCTTTCTGGAGCATCAAACTTTCCATGTGATAGAAATATGCATAGATTAGATTTATCTACAACAGTAGATAAACAAAGTGAATTGTACAAATAAAGCCACTAAGGATGATTTTCATTCTCATTAAATAAAAAAAAACACAAGTTTTTTATGCCTGTGTATTTTAAGTTCATGCATGTTAAATATTGACATTTGCCAATTAAATCTGTTGTGTGTATGGGCCCCTTTAAGCAATCATCTGTCAGGATGCTGATCAGAAGAACAAATGTAAACTTAAAAATAAAAGTGCTTTGCAATAAGAATAAATCTGGTTCTGTGTTCAATGTAGATGATCTTGCATGCTTTGTACATTTAGCTACACAGTCCATGTAGCCCTTTTTTCACACTTACAAAAATACACGATTTTCCTCTATTAAAGCTATTACAAATTATCCTTTTGGAACATACCAATTGGTTAAGACTAAAGCAGCTAATGAACCTTGGCCTGAACATTTTTTTAATTGTCTCTTTTAAATGTATTTCAACAAATAAAGAATTTTACTCATGTTTAATCCACTTTTTGTTCCAGAATCAGTGTGTTGGCATCTATTTGCATAACCCAGGCATTTATGATGTGGAAGTTTATTAATTTCCAACTCAGAAGGTGGAGAGAGCATTCATCTCCTCAACCTTCCTCACAGAAGAAGAGAAGTGCTCCAACTAGAGGCAAAGCCTCGCGAAAGGAAAAAGGTAGGCAGAATTCTGTGTATTGAACAGGTTTTTTGCATTGATAATTATAAAGCTTTTACTTTTTTTCCAGTTCTGTAGAAAAATTTTAAATATTATCTGAACTTTTTTCTTTAAACCGAAACACCAGTGGGTCTACTTGTTATTAAAAATGTATTGCTTATTAAAGAGACCTGGCCTTACATTATTTATAGAAATAGTTAGTGAAATGTGTGTGGTATGAGTTTACAGGTGTTGGGGATTGGAGGATGGTGTTGTAATCACTGCTAATGGCACTATCAAAGAATAAACAAGTTATACAGATTACACGTGTAGTTCTTTACCTTGGGATTTTTTTTCAAGGTCAAATAATGGTTTTTCTAGAGATTACGATAGGATTTAACTCCATCAGTAACGATACCTGGGGGAGAAAAAGACACATTATAGTATATTTCCATCTATATTTTTCGGTAATAGGTGCCATGCTTGGCTTAACTTGATGCTCCGTAATTTACTTCCTGTGTATGAAAATAAATCTGATATTTAAAATTGCATCATGTGGTTTTTTGTAATCCCTTTTAAACACTTGGTTCAATGGTTAATTCTCTTTAGAACAGAATAAGTCACTCAAGCCTACCCCTTTAACACCCCTCTAAAATTACAAAAATGAAAGCATAGTTCATAATAGTCTGTACTGTATGGTTGAGTTCTCTATAGCTATTGTTTAATGAACTCCTTAAGTTCCTCCAGTGCAAATGTACTTGTGTGGCTGCAAAACACCCTTTCCCTTTCTGTAAGTTCCTGTAAGAACTTTAATTACGCAGTGATCTTGCCATTTATTCTTTCATGAAATAAATTGACTTTACCACAAGATTTTGTGTTTTGTTTTTTTTAGATAATTTAAAATAAGTTTTTATTGTATTTTCAGAAAATGGAGTGAATGGAACAGTTACATCAAATGGAGCAGACTCTCCACGCAGCCGTAAAGAAAAACACTCATAAACAGAACCAATTTCTACCCGATGTACACTGTTCCCAAAGAGATGTTGCCTTGTGCTGTACAAAGCCCCACAGCACTAGAATTCTTACTGTTACAACGAATAATGCAATGAGTTTCTAAATTACAGTATGCAAATCTTTAATCTGTGCAGGGTTTCTTCCTATTAACCCAAGCATTTATTTCATGCTACGGCTGTCACAATCAATAGAAAAACTGCAAGAAAAATGGCAAAAATTTCCTTATTCTAAAGGAACACCATTTCATCATAATGGGCAATCAAGTTTGTAATCCAGTTTTGCGTTTGCGCAAATTAAAGTAAATAACTCATGTACTCCAGTTTTGCACTGGTGCAAATTTAATCAGATAATTATGTCTTAGGTCTTAATCAATACAAATAGTAAAAAGGTCTGAAGAATCTTGAAATCTCCAGAATGCATTGAAGAATACAAATAAGAATGTACAAAAATACAAATAAGAATGTATTAAAATCATTTATTAATAACAAACAAAAACAATAAGTGCCTTTCAGATGAATTCGCCAGTAAGTACCACTGTAACCTAAAAACCTAGTGACTAGTCCAAAAATGAGTAATGTATATTGTAATATACATGAAATGATTATAAAGCAATATATGTAATTGTCATCAGTCTGGTAGTCAAGAAAAAAGTCTTTGCACAGAAACTCAGTCCCAGAGTTGCCTTTTACACTTCTTTACAACTCTTAGACTGACTCTCTTTGCACAGACTTTTTTCATGACTATCTGACTCTGATAGGTATATTTAGTTCATGTATAGTGACAAACGTACAGGGTAATTCAATAAAAGTTCTTATCGTTTAAAATGGTGCTAATTTTGCCCCAACCAATGAGATGTTAGCTTTCAAATGTTACATAATATCCGATTGGTTGGGGCAAAATTAGCACTATTTTTAACGATAAGAACTTCTATTGAATCTCCCTGGTAGTCTATTAACTATAGGAGCTAGGGTTACTGGCTATTTTACCTGGATGGGTTTTGGGAGTTTATTGTTATTTTTGCATTCTTATTCAGCTCTTCATGATCTGTATATGTCAAAGGTCTTAGCCAAAATCTCCGTCTTTAAACATTTTTTAAACCGAACCTATTGCTGTGTAAACAGTTTTTTTTCTGTACAGCTTATCACAACTCTAGTGCAAAATTGGAGTCATGCTAAAATAATGGCAAAAAGGTATTGGAGTATTGGTAATTCTCCATCTTGTATTGTACAAATTCAGCATCCTACTCTTTTGATATGCCAACTGAACTGTTTCAAAGATGTAAATGCTGTGATAAATGTATTTTCACTTTGTTTTTTTATAAGGCAGTTTTTCCTTTTTTTTTTCTTTTTGATTAAAAACACAATAAAAGAAAAACTGAAATGTGCACACTTGCTAATATAGTGGGTTATTTTTTTATGTGTATAATGTATGTAGAAGTGACATCTATTTTTAGACTATAAATGCCTATAATTACATGCCTTAAATGTTTGGTAGATCTAGACAAGAGACACAAACTGTTGATATAGAGCTACCATTCTTTGGAGGGCTGCTTCTTTTTCATAAAAAATATTTTGCTTTCTGACTGATATCTATATATATATATAATCTGGTATATATATATTTATTATTTTATTTAAGCGTTAATGTCAGACTTGTGGCCCTACAGCTGTTTTTCCTCCCTGATGGTAGAGAATGTGGTAGTTTAACAGATGGAAGGCTATAAGCTTGGCATTATTAATTTAGTAAAATATGGGAGTCTGTTTTTTTTTTAAATGCATAAACTGCAAAGATTGGATTTTTCCATAATGTTGTTGAATTACATTTTTGCCTCATTCACTAAGATGGTGGACTTTTGCTCCAGTGCAGTATTCTCTTAGAAACCAAACAGACTCTAATGGGGAGATTCAATCAAAGTTCTTATCGTTAAAAATGGTGCTAATTTTGCCCCAAGCAATCAGATGTTAGCTTTCAAATGTTTAAAAGAATCTGATTTGTTGGGGCAAAATTAGCACCATTTTTAATAAGAACTTTTATTTAATATCCCTGTTTGTGTTTTAATTTGACTTGTCTTTTGACTATTTATTCCCAAAGATCTGATTGGTTGCTATCGAGTTATTGCTCTTATGCAAATTTATTTTGTTAATAAATGAGCCTTATTAGTTGAATATAATAATTATTCATCTGTCAGTAATTAAGTCTGTATACACAATTTATATTTGGGGGGGCTTATATATATATTTATATTGTTACTAATGAAGCCTTAAACACATGTTCAGTATGTATGTTAATTGCTGTAACAATAACAGGTCCATAAGTAATTCATTTGGTTAATGTTGTTACTAATTATTGCCATCTTGTGGGACCAATCTGTAAATGTTTACTTTTTTAAATTAAGTAAAAGTGTTTTTTTAATTAAGTTCTATGAATAACTATTTTTTAGCATTACCACCATGGTACATCTTAACCACAAAGTTTAAGAAAAAACAGATACTGGCTGGGTGCAGCAATAAACTTAATCTAAAGCATGGTACACATGGTGTGATCCTTCCTCCTGAGGATCGCATGATCGTCTTTCCAATTCTGACAGTCGGTCAGTTGCGGCCGGAAACCCATGCGATTATTTCGGCCCAGTCGACCGATACACAGAACTATCGGTCAATTGGGCCTAATATTGCATTGCGTGTACACAGCTTAAGCCTAACTGCAGGAGAAGAACATTTTTCTTTTGTTTAAATAATGCTTTTCAGGGCATTTGCTGTACCTGTTTATGGGATTGTCTAGTTAATGTAACACTGACCTGATTAATCCAAAATCCAAGCCTTAAGGTTTTTGTTTGTTTTTTTTTTATTTTTCTTAAAAGGTATGTCCACCCCCAGAAAAAAATCTATACTTACCTTTCCCACCCCCTAAATCCTGACATTGTTAGTTACCTCCCCATGGTCCCTGAAGACCATAATCTTTACCTTTCTCTACCTCAAGAAAGCCAGCTTCTTACAGATAGTGGCTTTCTTCTGGACTGCAGCACTCCCCTCTGCACCTTCACAGTAAAAGCTCTTACATAGGAGGTGAGGACTGCAGAAGAAGAGCATGGCGGTGAAAGGTAAGTAATATAGGCTTCAGGGAGAGAGAAGAGGTATGTAACTAACGATTTGGGAAAAAGTTTTTTTCTTCTGGTGGTGGACATGCCCTTTAATAAGCAACCAGCAGTGTTTTGCGCACATGACTTTACCCTGGAAATTTTATTACATGAACAGTCCCTATGCAACATGGCTAAACATAATGTACCCATGATTTACTTCTAGTTAACAAATGTTCTTAAAGGCAGTGACCCATTCACTGACAAGTTTAAAGGGTTTACCAAAGTTTGTTGACATTTTAAGCATTGACTGCAAGTTTACCTTACCACGTTCCTCAAAAGGCCTGGTCCCATCACTTTGCCACCAAAGTTAGTGCCTCAAAGCATGTTCTGGACAGGGAATGGCACAAGGTAAGTCCTGGTTATCTTGCAGATGTTACAGTAAATTGTATGGCTAGAATGCTATTGTTAGGAAGCTTTCTTCATTAAACGTAAGCTACAACGGGGTGAATAGATATCTTATAGGAATAAAGATATTACCATTCACCCAGCAGATAAGGCATGGATAATAGTATTATCAAATACAGAAGTATCTTTAAGTTCAGGCTGCACAGAAAAGTATGCAGGGCACATATGTATTGGACTTTCTATGGGGCAGTGTATGAGGCTTTCTTTAGGACTGTGTGGAATATCTATGGGGCTGTCTATGGGAGAAAGTCAACCCTTGGCTTATACTCGAGTCAATTGAGGTTGCTCATTTTTCAGGTCAAAATAAGAACATCGTCTTATACTCGAGTATATGTGGTAAATGTTTTTTAAAAATTTACTATAGTTGCCCATTAATGCTTCAGCAGATGTATACCTTATACCGTTATATCACATTGAATGACTTTGTACACTATTAGAAGTAAGGAAGAGAAGTATATAGATTAATTAACCAATTCATGGACTTAAAGTATTGAAATGTATTTTCTTGTATAGCACTGAACATATTACACAGTGCTTTACAATTATTTTATCCTTTCAAATCATGCCCAAAGCACATTATCTCACACAAAATAAGTATGGCTTTATGATTGTGGGGGAAACCAAAGTTTACATATGAAACCCACACAAGTGTAAAAACCTTTTGCAGGTGGAACAATCGTTCCAAATGCAGTTTTCTAAAAATTGCTGAGCCACCTGCTCAGTTTAAAAGGCCATGTCTACTGCCAAAATTGAAATTTGCCCCAGTGCTGGCCCACTGTGTTGTGTTTAAAAAACCTTTCCTTACTCCTCGGCTCCTTATGGATCTCCTGCAGTGCCAAAAATGAAGTAGAAGCTGTCTGTCAGCCGGTGCCTGCTATTTTCTTGTTCTCTTAGAGGACTCTGGCATGCGCAGGGGAGCTCTCCCCCCATCCACGCTCCGGATCCCTCTTCTGTTGATTTCTAGGCCTTTTTTTTCTTAACAAACTTGGAGGTTGGCAGGGGTGCCCTACACTACAGAAAATAATCTATTTGGGGTGGAGATACCCTTTAAATATAGAGGGGAGTGATCTGGACAACAAGAGAGAACACAATAATTACTCCCAGACACTTCAATCAGTCAAACTGGAAAGATCACTTAATAATGTCAGCAAGAGCCTGTAACACTGCTGTTCCAAACAATGACAATTCACATCTGTACCTGGTTTAAAGGGCATGTCCACCCTTATAATAAACTTTTAGCCTGTAATAGAATACCTTCCCCCAGCCCCAACCGCTATAAAATAAATTTAAGAAAGTGACCAGATCTTTACTTACCTTCCCTCTCTCCTCCGACGCCCGGCCCGGCCTTCTGCTTGCAAGACACTGCAAGCAGGGGACGGGACCGGCAGCCGCATCTGTGATTGGCTGAGAGGCAGCCAATCATGGACGCTGCTGCCGGGGGAGAGAGGGAAGGTAAGTAGAGTTCGGGGGGTCTTTCTTAAAATGATTAAAATGATTTTTTAGCGGTTGGGGCAGGGGGAAGATATACTAATATATGGGCAAGGGGTTTTATGGTAGGGGGAGGGATCGCAAAACGGGAGGGAGGGGGAGAAGGGCTGCAGTACGCATGCCAAACTTCTCCCGGAGGCGAGATAGGAGGCAGAGTCCTATATGGACTCTGCTATCCTCCTGGTGGGCAGTTTTTGGGACTTTGGGGGCGGGGGGGACTACAGAGAAACCTTTGGAAGATGGGATGTGAGGGTTATAAGGAGTTTATTACCACTACATGGTGGGGCCATTAGGAGGGGGGATGGGATTATAGTTTTGGGGATGGAAATGCCCTTTTAAACTATTGCACACAAGAGGATGTAGCAGGGCTGCGACCACAAAAACCTCTCCTTTACAGTGGTCGACAGATCATGTATGAGCCACGTTGACCCCGTGCTAGCCGCCCCCCGCCACAGTGCTACCCAACGCATCAGGAGTACTACCTCACAGTGAGAGCGCCGCCATGGTGAAAACGGTAGGTATAAGCCAGACCCTCGGCAGAGTCACTTGAGATGAAGTCTAGGTTAAGCCACCATGTATGCGCATGCACCTCTCTCTAATGCACTAGACGATAGCTGCTATCGACAGACCCTGGCCTCGCACCTTACACTAGCTCGAGCTAGCCGGGCTTGGTAACACTTACGCACTCAGGTTTTTTTTGTATCGAAGCACAAAATTGCACCGTTGACCAGATATATAATGCTAACGGATCTAATCAAGGCTTAGTTAGCTCGGGCACAAGAAAAACGAGCACATCGACGTAGCCATGGAAGCACCCATGGGGCAACACATACCACCCGGAGGGGGAAAGAACCGCAGGAAGTAGCTACGAAGACATGGCCCCCAGACAGCAAGACGGATCGCCCCCCCCTGTTTAAACAATAAACTCCCCCCACAACACCCCCCCCCACAGAGTTGTGAGGAGCTAAGGTTTTTTGTATAGAGTAAGCGACGTGCAGTGGCGATAGATAGGAGGGCGTATACAAAGCAGCTATAAAGCCATTTCAAAGCTTTGGGACTCCGCGAACCACAGTGGAGCCATTATCCACAAATGGCAAAAACATGGAACAGTGATGAACCTTCCAGGAGTGGCCGGCCGACCAAAATTACCCCAAGAGCACAGAGAAAACTCATCCGAGAGGCCACAAAAGACCCCAGGACAACATCTAAAGAACTGCAGGCCTCACTTGCCTCAATTAAGGTCAGTGTTCACGACTCACCATAAGAAAGAGACTAGGAAAAAACGGCCTGCATGGCAGATATCCAAGGCCAAACCACTTTTAAGCAAAAAAACATTAAGTCTCAATTTTGCTAAAAACATCTCAAGATTGCCAAGACTTTTGGAAAATACCTTGTGGACCGACGAGACAAAGTTGAACTTTTTGGAAGGTGCGTGTCCCGTTACATCTGGCGTAGAAGTAACACTGCATTTCAGCAAAAGAACATCATCAACCAACAGTAAAATATGGTGGTGGTAGTGTGATGGTCTGGGGTTGTTTTGCTGCTTCAGGACCTGGAAGGCTTGCTGTGATAGATGGAACCATGAATCTACTGATACCAAAAAATCCTGAAGGAGAATGTCCGGCCATCTGTTCGTCAACTCAAGCTGAAGCGATCTTGGTTGCTGCAGCAGGACAATGACCCAAAACACACCAGCAAATCCACCTCTGAATGGCTGAAGAAAAACAAAATGAAGACTTTGGAGTGGCCTAGTCAAGTCCTGATCTGAATCCTATTGAGATGATGTGGCATGACCTTAAAAAGGTGGTTCATGCTAGAAAACCCTCAAATAAAGCTGAATTACAACAATTCTGCAAAGATGAGTGGGCCAAAATTCCTCCAGAGCGCTGTAAAAGACTCGTTGCAAGTTATCGCAAACGCTTGATTGCAGTTATTGCTGCTAAGGGTGGCCCAACCAGTTATTAGGTTCAGGGGGCAATTTCTTTTTCACACAGGGCCATGTAGGTTTGGAGTTTTTTTTCTCACTAAATAATAAAAACCATCATTTAAAACTGCATTTTGTGTTCAGTTATGTTATCTTTGACTAATAGTTAAAGGTTTTTGATGAGCAGAGACATTTAAGTGTGACAAACATGCAAAAGAATAAGAAATCAGGAAGGGGGCAAATAGTTTTTCACATCACTGTATAAACCCGGCTACTTTTTCATGCCACCTGGCTGAAGAAAAACACTGGAAAGGGTAACTATTTGATTTTCTAGAAATTTCTTTCCTATATTGTACTTGGTTTAATAGTCTTGATGATGTCATTCTCTTTGATTTTCATGGGGTATTCTAGAAATTTCTATCCTGTAGTGATGACCTTGATGATGTCATAAGTGATGTCATTCACTCTATAAAAGGGATTGAAATCCCACAGGTTTTTTTATTCACTTGTGATATAGTGACAGAGCAGGAGGTTTTTTTAGCAACTTTTATGCTTTTTGATGTTTTTTTTTTCATTTTCGGGATTTTTTCACCCACTTGTTTTTTCTCTTTACAACTCAACTTTACAAAACAACTTTTTTGCTGGGATTGGCTTTGCTGAAAACTGGCAGTCACTGATCCTAACTTGATGTTCAGTAATTACGGAATTGGGGGATTGGTTTTACTGATCTGTAATATTGGTATAGCGCACAGGTGTCAAACTCGCAGCCCTACAGATGTTTTGGAAACTACAACTC
The DNA here is from genome assembly GCA_019447015.1 of Hymenochirus boettgeri. NCBI lineage: Eukaryota > Metazoa > Chordata > Amphibia > Anura > Pipidae > Hymenochirus > Hymenochirus boettgeri. The sequence goes on along the minus strand of CM033474.1, from coordinate 227,713,328 downwards.
CCAGCATCCCCTGATGGCAGTATGTAGCTAGGGAATGCTGGGAGTTGTAGATTTTAAACATCTGGAGGGCCGCGAGTTTGACACCTGTGATGTAGCTGATCGGGGATGAAAATATCAATATAAATATTTTGCCATGATAATAAAATGGTCCTGATTGTGGTGATATCACTACTTGTATGGCCAGCATAGGAATCAGTTAAGTTTTATAGGTAAACCTGCAAGTACTGTACTGACCAATGCGCACATATCATTTTGTAACGGATTTCTGTCATTGTACTGGATTGAATGTAATTTGTTTTCACACATTAATTTCAGATAAAATTTCCACAATTATTTTTTTCTATAAAATTCAGCTATGGGTAAGGAATTATTATTGATCTGATGTAATGTTCCCTTCTTACAGACTGTTATAACAGATCGATTACTTTGAAACATTTAGCGATGATAAAGACATTTAGGAACAACATTTTTCCCAAAAAAATGAAGGTAAGACTGATATTTATTCATTTCTTGTGGTTTTAATAGAATCCATGTCAACTAAATGCTAATTTTTTTCTATCTATATTACATAGGAAACATGAAGGGAATATTCACCCTTACAACAGAAAAATTTTCAGTTGACAGTTACCTGCCCCCAACTCCAACTGATATATTTTGCACTTTTGCATTATTTACCAGATATTTAAGGATAGTTACGGTGCCCGTTCTGGAAAAGTAACTGGCCCCTCACTCTATGCAGTTTGATATACTTTTATTCACCTTTTAGAATGTATAATTAAACACAGAGACACCAAGAGGGACTTTTAATGTTCTATTAATATTTTATTAACACTTTGTATTCATAATGGTGTTGCTATTATTCACTTTGATACAGAAGCACTAGCACTTTAGCACAAATGTGGTTTAAATTTTATTATTATATGTAGCACGTATAAGATGGTATATTTTATGGATATTAACATCACAGTGTTGTTTATTTGTTTATAATATATTGAATATTATATAAATACATTTATAATATAATTTTATGGGGAATACATTGGGTTTTTCGGAGGTACTATGTTGGTGGGGGTGGGTAAAAGTAATATACATAGGGACAGTGTTTATGTGTTGTTTAAGCACTAAATAAATAGTTATATCAATATTAAGAAGTATGTAGTAATGACATTAAAGTATATAGAAATGTAAATAAGGCAAAATATATAGATAAATAAGTACTTAGTAGTCCCCACTCCTGTTTTGTAATGGTATCTTCAAAATGGACTGTTAAGACACACCCCAGGAAGTTTTACAGGGAGGCAATGGAAGCTTACATAGGAACATATTTCTCACTTCCCTTTTAGTGTTGTATCCAATGGTGTGCTTATTATTAGATTGACAGCACGGTTAGCGAATCAAAACATTTTCTGAGTGTTAGTAGGGAAGTAGGAAGTGTTAGTAGGAAGTTGCAAGACTTATATGTCACTTCCTTTGTAAAACATGTGACAGTCTTAGTAAAAACATTCTTCTAACTCTCACCTAACTCCACCCACCCCTCCCCTCTCAATAGACAAAAAGGAGAGCTGCTGATTGCTGGACAGGGAGGGATAAATGAAAATTCTATTTCAATTCTTACCGGAATTTTCTTATCCTGGTCCGTAGCACGGCAGTATGAAACAATGGGTTAATCGCCATAGTGACGTCATCTGACAGGCCACTCGCCAAGCTGATAAATCGCTCCACAGCCCTCCTACCAGTGTCTTTGAACGACTATCCGAGCGTCAGATATAATATCAGAAATGATATTAAACACACAACGGGGAGGGAAGTATATACTGCCATGCTACGGACCAGAAAAAAAAAATTTCGGTAAGAATTGAAATAGAATTTTCATTTTTCCCTGGTCCTGCACGGCAGTATGAAACAATGGGATTTGAAAAGCTTAAAGAAATGGGCGGGAATCCAATATATGCTGAAAAACTTATTTTACTCTTGAACAGCAGCAGACAAAATTTTTTAACCAAAAACAGCTTGTCCAGAATAGGCAATATCAATTTTGTAGTGCCTAATAAAAGTAGATAAGGACAACTATGCTGCCGCCTTGCATATTTCCTCAGGCGAAGCTCTGGCACTGAATGCCCATGAAGCTGCAACCGATCTGGTGGAATGAGCCGTGACCTTATCAGGTAATGGCTCTGTCCTGCCCACATAAGCTTGCTCTATACAATGTTTTAGCCATGGGGCTAAAGTGGATTTTGCTGGTTGACATCCTGATCAGCTACCTGAGAAGAGTATAAAGAGTGCATCCGTTTTGCGAACATTCTTACAGGGAGATTCAATAAAAGTTCTTATCGTTTAAAATGGTGCTAATTTTGCCCCAACCAATCAGAACTTATGTAACATTTGAAAGCTAACATCTGATTGGTTGGGGCAAAATTAGCACCATTTTAAACGATAAGAAATTTTATTGAATAACCCCCTTAGTTCTATCAATATACACTCTTAGGATTCTTCCAACATCAAGGGAATGTGGAAAGGGCAGATCACGTTCATCAGATGAGATGTTTAACCTAGGCAGAACAATATCCTGATTAATGTAGTAGCTGGACACAACTTTGGGTAGAAAAGTGAAGTCTGGTCTGAGTATTACTCTGTCTTGGAGGAATACAGTAAATGGTTCAGAGGCCCTAAGGGCTTGTAACTTGGCCACTCTTTTTGCAGAGGTTATGGCCACCAAAAATAGAGTTTTGGATGTTAAATGTTTTATTGAACACGTCTCCAGAGGCTCAAAAGGAGGTCCCTTGAGGTAATTGAGAACCAGGGTAAGATCCCAAGGAGGCACTTTTGGTCTAACTTGGGGTATTAAATGAGATACCCCCTGAAAAAACGGATAATGAGCGGATCGTAGGCCCATTTTGTATTGGTTAGAGCGGAATTGCAGACACCTGCAACTTTAAATTGGCTTTACTGAGATTTTTCTTGAGCCCAGCCTGCAGGAATTCTGTAATGGATTCTACTGAGGGGCTTAAGGGGTTTAACTCTTTAATTTTGCACCAGTCGCAAAATACTTTCCAGGATATGTAATATTTAGCAGATATGGAAGGCTTCCTGGCTGCTAATAGTGTTGATATAGTGCTGTCTGAGAGACCTCTAAGCCTCATGCTCGTGGTTTCAATAAAAAGGCCATCAACTGAAGGCTCTTGATGTTCTGAACAGAAACTGACCCCTGCCTCAGAAGATCCTTCCTCAGAGGTAGTTTGAACGGTGGAGCTGCACACATTTGAGGACCACAGAAACCATGGCCTCCTGGGCCACCAGGGGAGGATGACAATGATGTTTGCTTTGTCGTCTCTGATCTTCTTGAGCACCCATGGTATGATGGCTATGGGGGGAAAAACATACATCAAGGGGAAATCCCATTTGATCGAGAAGATTTACCTTGTATGCACTGGGGTCCTGAACCTGGAGCAGTATTTTGTCAATTGCGAGTTGTGCGTGGTAGCCATGAGATCTATCTCCAGCACACCACATTTGTGAAATTTATAGAAATACTTGAGGGGGAAGCTGCCACTGTCTGGGGAAGCTGACTTCTGCTTAGGAAATCTGCCTCAGTTGATTATTCCAGGAATATAGCATGAGCTCAGGTTGAATAAATGAGTTTCTTCCCCGTTAAGGAATTGTTGGGAGATTAACCAAAGATGGTGACTTTGAGTGCCCCCCCTCTTGTTGATATAAGCAACTGTTGTTGAATTGTCTGAGTTCACTTGCAGTGACTTTCCTAACAGCTGGTGTTGAAAGTGTTTGAGTGCCAGGAGCACTGCAGTCATCTCCCTCTGATTCTGAGAAACCAATGATGGTCTCATTGGCCACACACCTTGGACCATCAGATTCCCTAAAGTGGCTCCCCAGCCAACAGGGCTTGCATCCATGGTAAGGACTTGCCATGAAGGTGTCTGTAAAGGCACTGGTCTGAAATTGCTCTTCAGTGTCCAGCATTCCAGATCCATCCTGAATGGAGAGGTGAGGATGATGAGTTGGTTTGGATTTCTCTCCGGAGAGGACTGACCCAAGAATGATATCTGTAATGGGCGAATGTGAACCATGGCGCATTTGACAGAGTCTAAAGTCGCAATTAGTTTGCCCAGGATATGCTGGCACATCCAAGCAGTTGATGCTGGGAGTGCAATGAATTTTCTTAATTTTGTCATGATGTCATCTCTGCGAGTTTCCGGGAGAGAGACAGACATGGAGTATTTATGTAATAAATGGCTGGACGGCCGGGTACTCACAGTACGCTTTTAGGAGGAGGCTGACAGTCCGGAAGGTGCAGGATACAGAGGCTGCTGGGAAATGTAGGCTGGATACTGGAACAAGGTTCGGCTGGGTACTGTAGGCTGTTTACTGGAACAATGGTGCTGATGGGAACTGTAGGCTGACTGCTGAAACAATGGTGCTGCTGGGTACTGTAGGCTGGACCAAAGGTGCTGCTGGGAACTGAAGGCTGGACCAAAGGTGCTGCTGGGAACTGAAGGCTGAATGCTGGCTAGGTAAGTAACTGGATGCAGGCAAGGTGAGACACTGAAACAGGTAAGATAGATACTGGATACAGGTAAGGTAAGTATTGGATGCAGGCAAGGTAAGTATAAGGAGCAGGATCCAAGGCAGGTAAGTACAGGAGCCAGGGAGGTAGCAGAATGCTACAATCGGGCACCGGGTCCAGGAGGACACCGGCTTTTAAACTTTCGCGCCGCCCGGCGTGTCGGCGGCGTGACGTCATGACGTCGACGCCGCCCACCCGGAAGTGCAGTGCGGCGCGGGACCGGAGCGGCAGGTAAGTTCGTGACAGTACCCCCCCCCCTTACGGGGGGCCACAGGACCCAACGGGCCAGGTTTCCCTGGAAAACTCCTGTGGAAAGCTTTAACTAGACGAGGAGCGTGCAAATCAGAGTGTTTAATCCAAGCTCTTTCTTCCAGACCAAAACCTTTCCAGTGGACCAAATACTGCAGAGACCTCCTCCAGAATCTAGAGTCCAAGATCTTCTCGACCTCAAACTCCTGCTGACCATCAACGGAAATCGGAACGGGAGGTAGTAAGGATGTGGAATACTGATTAGAACATACTGGTTTGATGAGAGAAATATGAAACACGTTAGGAATCCGCATGCTGGAAGGAAGTTGAAGGCGAACAGCCACTGGGCCGATTAATTCCAGGATAGAAAAAGGACCAATAAATTTGGGTCCCAGTTTGGAGGAAGGAACCCGTAGGTTAATATGAGCAGAAGAGAGCCATACTTTATCTCCGACAGAATACGCTGGGGGTTCTCTACGTCTCCTATCTGCTGCAGTTTTTTGCACCAAAGCAGATTTCTGAAGGCTGATTTCCGTAGCATGCCAGATAGTGGTCATCTGGGCTGCAGAGTCATTGGCAGCAGGTACTTGTGTGAAAAGAAAATCTTGCGGAAAACATCTAGGATTTGTCCCAAAGACACACAAAAAAGGAGATTTCCCAGTAGAAGCATGAGGTGAATTGTTATGGGCAAACTCAGCCCAAGGCAGAAGGTCAGCCCAATCATCCTGGGTATAGGAAATGTAACAACGAAGATATTGTTCCAAAGACTGGTTAGTGCGTTCAGTAGCCCCGTTGGACTGTGGGTGGTAAGCCGACGAAAATTGTAACTTGATGTTCATGGACTTACAAAGTGCTCTCCAGAATTTGGAAACAAATTGAGTACCTCTGTCAGATACTATTTCAGAAGGGAGTCCATGAAAGCGGAAGATATGTGAAATAAATAGTTGAGCTAACTCCGTTGAAGATGGTAGTTTAGGGAGGGGTACAAAATGGGCCATTTTGCTGAAGCGGTCTACAGTCACCCATATAACTGTGTTTCTCTTGGAAGGCGGAAGTTCCACAATAAAGTCCATGGATAGATGGGTCCAAGGTCTGGACGGAATGGGGAGGGGTTGAAGAAGACCACAGGGGAGGGTTCTAGAAGATTTGGATTGAGCACATCTAGTACACACTTGAATAAAGTCTTTAATATCTTTTCTCATTTTGGGCCACCAAAGGGAACGGGCAATAATATTAAACGTTTTGTTAACACCGGGATGCCCAGCTTGCTTGGAACAGTGAGTATGCAGAAGGATAGTTTTCCGAAGAGAAACAGGAACAAAGCTTTTGCCAGAAGGTGTGTCGGACGGAGCAGAATCTTGTGCGGCTTGAATCTTGGAACAAAGTTGAGGGGATATAGAGGCCAAGATTTTAGTGGTTGGGATAACAGAGCCCTTATCTTGATTAGTACAGTCGGAAGCAACAAATGATCTGGAAAGGGCATCAGCTTTTTTGTTTTTGGAACCAGGTTGGTAAGTGATAACAAAGTTGAATCGGGAAAAGAATAAAGACCACCGTGCTTGACGGGGATTTAACCTTTTGAGATTCTGGATGTATTCAAGGTTCTTATGGTCGGTAAGGATGGTGATAGGTACAGAGGTGCCTTCTAATAGATGACGCCACTCCTCGAGGGCCAGTTTGATAGCAAGAAGTTCCCTATTCCCAACGTCATAATTCCGTTCGTTGGGTAGAAACTTCTTGGAAAAATATGCACACGGATGGAGTTTCCTTTTAGTGCCCTGCCTCTGGGAAAGGACGGCTCCAGCGCTCAAGTCTGATGCATCAACTTCGATGTAGAAGGGAAGACTAGGATCTGGATGTACTAGAACTGGTGCAACAGCAAAGGCTTCCTTGAGTCGTTTGAAGGCCTCGAGGGCTGCAGGGGTCCATGAATGAGGCTTACCACCTTTACTGATGAGGGCTAATATTGGAGAAATTATTGACGAGAACCCTTGAATGAATTGTCTGTAGTAATTGGCAAACCCAATGAACCTTTGAATAGCTTTGGTTCCCATAGGAAGAGACCAATCTTGGACGGCTGAAACTTTAACAGGATCCATCTGGAACCCTTGCGCAGATACGATGTAGCCTAGGAAGGGTACTTGTGAACACTCAAACAGACATTTTTCCAATTTGGCATATAGGCTATTCTCTCTCAGACGTAGTAACACCTGTTTAACATGGAGGCGGTGTGAGGGCAAATCATGAGAAAAGATTAAAATGTCATCTAGATATACTACTACAGAGATTCCCAACATATCCCGGAAGATGTCATTTACAAATTCTTGGAACACCGCTGGAGCATTACAAAGGCCAAAGGGCATTACGAGATACTCGTAGTGACCGTCCCTGGTGTTAAAGGCGGTCTTCCACTCGTCACCTTTGCGTATACGGATCAGATTGTATGCCCCCCGTAAATCCAGTTTGGTAAATATTTTAGCTCCTTTTATCTGGTCAAACAGTTCAGAGATGAGAGGGAGCGGGTACCGATTCTTTATTGTGATTTTATTTAATCCACGGTAGTCGATGCAGGGTCGTAACCCGCCGTCTTTTTTTTCAACAAAAAAGAACCCAGCTCCAGCAGGGGAAGTGGAAGGTCGTATGAACCCCCTAGACAAATGTTCAGTAATGTACTCTTTCATGGCTAGAGTTTCTGAGGGAGACAGTGGGTATGTGCGTCCCCGAGGAGGCATAGTACCAGAAAGAATATCGATGGGGCAATCGTAGGAACGGTGCGGTGGTAGCTTCTCAGCTCGCTTTTTTACAAAACACATCAGAAAAATCATGATAACACTCAGGGAGGTTTTTCTCAGATTTATTTTCACAGGTAATGGTAGTGCAATAGAAAGGCAATTTTTGAAACAGAAGGGGCTCCAAGACTTGAGTTCATTGTGAGACCAATCAATAACGGGGTTGTGTAATCTGAGCCAAGGGAGTCCGAGAATTAGGGGAGCAGAAGGGCTTTGGATGACAGAAAAGATAAACGTTCCTGGTGAAATTGCCAATGCGGAATAGGACTTCGTAGGTAGATTTGGAGATGAATTCTGAAGCCAACGGATTATTGTCAATAGCCAGAACTCGAAGAGGTTGCTGCAAGTGAAGGAGAGGAAGCCCCAATTGTGCTGCATAGGTAGAGTCAATGAAATTTCCAGCGGCACCAGAATCGACAAAGGCCTGGGAGGAAAAAGTTTTACCATTACAAGTGATAGTAGCTGGCAGAAAGAGTTTTAATGGTTCAAATTTGGCAGGAGACTTAACGTTACCTAGAAGGAGCTCCTCCTTAACTTCTAGGTCCTGAAGTTTCCCGACTTCTGGGGACAATTTTTTACAAAGTGTCCTTGCCCAGCACAATAGAGACAAAGTCCATTGGTACGTCTGCGTGACTTTTCCTCGGGGGATAGATGAGTGCCGCCAATTTGCATCGGCTCTTCACCTGAAGATACGGCTTGCGGAAAGGTCGGAGCAGGCCTAGGACAGGTCTTAGGAAGGCTGGAACGGGCTGCAGACCTTTCTGCCTGCCGTTCACGGAAGCGGGTATCGATCTGGATGCATAATGTAACCAAGTCTTCCAATGGGACAGGTAATTCCCTGGATACTAATTCGTCCTTGAGGCGGTCAGAGAGTCCCTGCCAAAAGGCTGCAGTAAGTGCCTCATTGTTCCAAGAAGTCTCTGCAGCAAGGGTACGAAATTCAATAGCATATTGACCCACAGAACGAGACCCTTGGCGGAGCTGCATCAAACGGGAGGAGGCAGCAGAGGTTCTTCCTGGAGCATCGAAGACCTTGCGGAACATACTAAGGAAGTCAGTAACATTATAGACTAGAGGATCGTCTTTTTCCCATAGGGGAGAAGCCCAGGCCAGCGCATTGCCCTCCAACAAGGCGATGATGTACCCAACCTTAGCGCGATCCGATGCAAAATGCGATGGTTGAAGTTCGAATTGGATTCGGCACTGATTAATGAATCCACGGCAGGCTTGGGCATCACCATCAAACCGTGAGGGTGGAGGTATGCGGGGCTCTCTCCGAAGAGATGGATCACCGGATCCGGACGTTGAAGGGGGTAGCGTAGAACCCGGAGCAGAGGCAGCAGCTGGGGGTAGCCGGACAGCAAGGGTATCCATAAACTGGGCCAACTGGCCCTGATGGTGTTCAAACAGGTCCATGCGTTTGGACAAAGCCTGGAGAGTTTTACTCAATTCTGCCATAGCCCCCTCAGGCGTTTCCATGGCCCGATTGTACTGTAATAAATGGCCGGACGGCCGGGTACTCACAGTACGCTTTTAGGAGGAGGCTGACAGTCCGGAAGGTGCAGGATACAGAGGCTGCTGGGAAATGTAGGCTGGATACTGGAACAAGGTTCGGCTGGGTACTGTAGGCTGTTTACTGGACAATGGTGCTGATGGAACTGTAGGCTGACTGCTGAAACAATGGTGCTGCGGGTACTGTAGGCTGGACCAAAGGTGCTGCTGGGAACTGAAGGCTGGACCAAAGGTGCTGCTGGGAACTGAAGGCTGAATGCTGGCTAGGTAAGTAACTGGATGCAGGCAAGGTGAGACACTGAAACAGGTAAGATAGATACGGATACAGTAAGGTAAGTATTGGATGCAGGCAAGTAGTATAAGGAGCAGGATCCAAGGCAGGTAAGTACAGGAGCCAGGGAGGTAGCAGAATGCTACAATCGGGCACCGGGTCCAGGAGGACACCGGCTTTTAAACTTTCGCGCCGCCCGGCGTGTCGGCGGCGTGACGTCATGACGTCGACGCCGCCCACCCGGAAGTGCAGTGCGGCGCGGGACCGGAGCGGCAGGTAAGTTTGTGACAATTTATCTCATTTCCCAGAAATTGAATATTCTGAACCGCAATTAAGGGAACCAAAACTTTGGTAAACAGCCTTGGAGCAGTTGCCAGACCAAATGGAAGTGCTCTGTATTCGTAATGTGACTGGTTGACACAAAACCGAAGAAATCTGCAGTGGTTTCAATGGATTTGCACGTGCAGGTAGGCGTCTTTGATGTCTAACTTCGACATCCAATATTGTTTGTTCAGCTGAATGGTGACAGACTGAAGTGTTTCCATACGAAACTTTTTTATTTGCAGAAATTGGTTGAGATATTTTAAGTTGAGAATAGGTCTGATATCAACTGACTTCTTTATTCTGAAAAGAGAGGAGAATAAACACCTTTCCCTCCTTTGGGAAACAGGGACCTGTTCTATGACGTTGTTGTGAACCAGGAAACACAGGACAAAGTCGAAAGTTTTCCTGGCCTGCTGGCACTTGGGAACCATTTGTCACGAACGCCAGTTCGCTGGGCACGTGATCTGACCAATCAAACGGTACTTGCTGCCACCACTTTAAGTTACGGCCTTAAAGACGCCCCAAAAACCACTCTTGACTCTTACTGACTATGCACACCCCTGTCCTGGCAGCTAAATGGTTAACACTACACCATTCACTCCAGCAACTAACTGGTTAATTAGCATCAGTCCTTCACAAGCAATCACAGAGTTAATTAGCATTTACACTGCACACTCCATTCAAACACATATAAACTTATCAGAGGCTAACTGAGTTCTTTTAGAGCATCAAAGACAAAACTTATTAAATTTTAGATTTAATATTCCAAAAGGTGGACAGTGCATATAATACAAAAATAAAAGAAAATGGTGTTCTAATAAAATGACATACAATAGGTACAACAGTTATATAAAATAAAAAGGATAAAAATATTCACAGACCCTACTCACTAGAAGAAGTCCTGTATCCCGGGGCAGGAAGAAACATTGGGTCCATACACACGTTTTTAGCATGTCCCCTTAGTATGACCAAAGTTATAGGGGCTACAATGATTTTTAAACCATTTGATGAACCACTCCCATCCTATGGGCATTGTATGAGGTGGGAGTGTCTAGGAATGTACAGATTTACGACTAGCCAAAAGCATTCATTCCCCCTCAGTTAGGCAGATTCCATATAAATGTAGATATGTACATAGTATTGAGATATTGACCACATATTCCTCTCCTGTATTAATTATCAATTACTCCAATACCAAACATGACCAGTGTGTAATCCATATTTCCTAAGATATTAATTACTCGCCTTGGCAAGGGAATAAGGGTTCCATGTTGGGTATCATTTTGAGGGGCCTTCTGTTCCATTCATAAATATAATATTGGTTTCTATCTTACACATTCCAATACCGAAATACATTTATTTGGCATGTATGACTGTCCTTAAAATGACCTCTTAGTACCCACCAGACCCCTAGCTGAAGAGAATTCCAGATACACGGTTTGGCCCCACATTGTCTGGAAAAGAAGATCTGGTTCCATGCTTCACTAATTGTAATATAAACAATAGGACGGTTCCAGGATGGAATGGTATTTTTATTGGTCCTTTGCAAGAACTAATATCAGTAGTTAACCCATTCTTGCCAAGTCACTACACACTTTCCTGATACCTTGACTCAATAAATCTGTCTTGAGGGGGAAAAGAAAGAAATTCTAGTTGGTAATCGTGCTTTATAATCTGTAGGACCCAAGAGTCCTGAGTCGTTTGAGCCCATATGCTGTGGAAACCGGAAAGCCTTCCTCCCACTTTCAGAAGATAGGCTTCTTGACTGTCATAAAGGACGTGCTCTGGTACTGGCTCCTCTGCCACGAAAGGACTGAGGGGGGTTGGACCGCCATGACCCCCTCTGAGCAAAGGGTCTCCCAGGCCTATACTGTTTGGCATCTTTAAAGGTGGAAGCTGATGCTGCTGGAAACACATTCTTCTGAGGTCTCGAAAGAGGAAGGCTTTTCTTTGAAGAATTCCTCTCGATTAATTCCTCTAGTTTGCTGCCAAATAAGAGACCGCCCTCAGGGAGGAGTCAATCAATCCTTTAACAGAAGACAAAATTTGATCTGATGAAGTTGAAGGCTTTTCATGTAAAGACAGACAGCTGATAGCCGCATTATCACAAGTTGCACATTCGATCCTATATTCTTTGGCATAAGAGTTATGGTCATCCTCTCTTTCCCTTCTGGATGATCTGTACAGAAAATTAGTAAAAAGATAAGTATAATTGATCCAACACAATTTTGCGCTCTCTCATTAAAATACTGCTCACCCTTTTGATGAGGATCTGTGTCTTCCATGAGAACTCATGGAAGCAAGTACTAATTTAGGAAAAATTTAAATATGTTCAGGATTTAGATTGAATTACCAAGAAAGCAATCTAGACATCTGGCACCATTGTAAAGAAGTACTCACAGTTAGGCAAGACAGAGCAGGTTTGCACAGCAACCACACTTTAACAGGAATCTCCTGGAGCCAGGGACATTTTTCCATGCAAGATGCAGGCAAAAAACACTTAGCCGCCCTGTTTTCAAGCCAAAACCCGGAAGTCGCATCGGCCGTGATGACATCACACGCTCTCGCGAGACTTCCGGCGGGAGGTGCGGCTACACTGTACTCTTACGCGAGTGTGAGGTACATCATGGAGGAGGAGAGAGCTTAACCCTTTGGTGGAGGGAGAGAGAGCAGCTGGCCTGACCGAGGACAGGAGGAAAGAAGGGCTGTGGAGCGATTTATCAGTTTGGGGAGTGGCCTGTCAGATGACATCACAAGGGGGATTAACCCATTGTTTCATACTGCCGTGCAGGACCAGGGAAATCTATATGATAGGGGGACTGAAAGAAAAACATCTCCATGCCCATTTCACTGAGACAATGAAGTGAGTTTGTTAATGGTTTATTACATTATTTTACCAATAGACCCCATAGAAGCCATGAACCTGTGTCCTGAACTGATAAATATAATAAGACTGAAACATGACAGAATAGTCTGGGTTCTTTATAGGACCTCACATTTACCAATAGTGATCCCTCTCTAACACACTGACCAATAGTGATCCCTCTCTAACACATTGACCAATAGTGATCCCTCTCTAACAGAATCCCTGGTGACAGTTGTGAGTTAATGGGGAGGGTGAGTATTGAAAGACAGTTTGATAACTTTAATTATGGAATGATCCAATAGATCTCCTATTGATCTATTATTGGTTGGAAATTTAAGGGGGAAGATTGATTCAAGCTCTGCACAACAATTGTATTTCACTGTGGTGTTTCTACTGAACTATAACACTATACAATGTCACAATAAATAGATATTTTATTATATTTATTTATTTATATAACATACATTTAGGGTATGTGAGACTAATAGAACCAAGATGTTATAGGATTTATTTTTAACATCTTGCCTTTATTTTTTTTGTACAAATCCCTAAATTTTATAGTAGTGTGTATAAATATTTTATATCATCTGTATCCACATATAGATAAACATACACCCATATATTTCCCACTATGCACCAACGGGCACACTTTTGCTATCTATAATATATATATTTGCATGGATTATTTGCACAGGCACTTTATGGCCACCTAAAAAGTGATTATTTGCACAGGCACTTTATGGCCATCTAAAAAGTGAAAGATTATTTGCACAGGCACTTTATGGCCATCTAAAAAGTGAAAGATTGTTTGTACAGGCACTTTATGGCCATCTAAAAAGTGAAGGAGGGGTTAACACTGTTTGAAATTTATGTCACTATTTATATCTTGCATGTTTGACCATGTGGTTATACCTGAGGAAGGGGGAAAACCCCTGAAACATATGTATTTTGGACTTTGTTCAGCACTGAATAAATAAGTTATGCTGTAAAGCACATTTGGAGCGTGCCTCCCTTTCAGTATTTTTGTTTGCTGGTACATGGGCATGATACACTGCAGGTGGCAGGTCATATCACTGGGCAGGGTGACATCTATTTTCCCTGAAAGCTTTATTTCTGCAATAAGTGGTGCTTCTGTGGTCTAACTTAAAAGTTTAATATAATAATACATAGCTTCCAACCGTCCCGTTTTCGGGGTCCTTTCCCGTTGTCCTGGGACCTGGAACACCCTCTCTGTTCCCGCATTACCCTGTTTTTTCCCGGGGCGTCTGGTAAAGGTAAAAACGCTAAACCGGAAGTACACTAGCTGGCTTTAGGACCCTGCAGTTGGAGACTCCCAGTCCTGCCTGCTGGGGGCGGGGCTATTAACAGAACGGAGCTGCTGGGGATTCAGCATGGAGAGGGAGGAAACTGCAAAAGAAAAGGTCTGACTGAGACACTGCAAGTTAGTCTGCACAGTTAGATAGTACAGCACACACTGTATTAGTTATAGGATAGCTATGGTTAGTTATGGGATAGATTTGATTTTTATTACCTGTTTAGAACATCATGCTTTGATTTGATTTTTAGGATATGACATGTCTAGAACATCATGCTTTGATTTGATTTTTAGGATATGACCTGTTTGGAACATCATGCATACCCAGAGGAGAGATTTTCTGAATTGGAGAAATGCACAATTTGTCGAGAATCTCAAGTATCCACGCTGTTATCAATGTTTGGAGAGGTAATGACTCATTTTTAGTTTATTTTTATATATTTTCAAGATGCACAATTTGGACTATGCACCTACTGTATATATAGCATCAGGTCCTGCATACCCCATAGACCAATATTTCATGTATAATCACTTAGTAAGAGTTAGACACACTGCAATAATGACAGCTTTTTGTTGTGCTGATACCAGTGAGCCATGGCGCACAGTTAAATAAAACCATTTCTACAGAATAATTTGTTATTCTGCATAGGTCACTATGTATAGAACCTAGCTGGTCCTAGCAAGTTCCCCAGGTGCCCCCTTACCAACTGAAACTTCCCCCACCCACTTCTTGAATTAAGCCTCGGACATGTATCTGATACTTTGGACGAAAAATGACCCCCGAGCGTGCGTAACCGCGCAACAAATGGCCGTTTTACAGCCAGTAATTGCATGTGTATGCGTACAATCGTCTGTCAATCCGCCATAGAGGATCAACGAACGACGCCCGGCCGAACGCATACATATGTGCAATTATCGGCCGAAATGGACCCTTGTTGCGTGTCTGCCCAGCGCTCCTTGGTCGTATCGGATGTGTGTATGGACCTTTAGTTTTTGCATAGATTGGAAATCTCAGCCACAGAAGCTACAGGGAACTAGATTTTTAACAGCTTGTTGTTCTATGGCTAATAAGGATCCTGGGCTTTACATTTACAGCAGTGGTCATACTATTACAACCATGTGGCCATGCAGAACCAAGCGATAGTAAACTACCGCTGTGGTATTTTATGGGCGATTGTACAATTACAATCCTGGTTGTAATTGTATGATCGCGGTTGTAAAAATAACAGTTATTAAAGGCACTAATTAGCGATATGGTGCCTTTATAAATATGGTCCACTGTCTTTAAAGGGCATGTCCACCCCCAAAACTATAATCCCCCCAACTACTGGCCCCATCATGTAGTGTAGTTTAATCCTTACCTCACATCCCAGCTCCATATGGTTCTCCTATAGTCCCCCCCCCAAAGTCCCAAAAACTGCCCACCAGAAGGATAGCAGGACTCTGCCTCCTACCTGGCCTCTGGGAGAAGTTTGGCATGAGTACTGCAGCCCTTCTCCCCCTCCTTCTCCCTCCCTCTTAGGATTCCCTCCCCCTAGTATAAATTGCTTTAGATCTAGTATTCCCCCTGTTCCCCCAGCCCCAACCGCTACATTTTTATTTTTAGAAAGTGCCCCAAACATTACTTACCTCCCCTCTTTCCTCCGCTGCACTGAATGACCGGCAGCCGCGACTGCCGTTCCCGCCCCTCTGCTTGCATTTTCTCTCAAGCAGAGGGCCGGCAGCGCGGCGGGGGAAAGAGGGGAGGTAAGTAAAGTTTGGGGCACTTTCTAAGAATAAAAACATAGCGGTTGGGGCTGGGGGGACAGTGGGAATACTATATTTATAAATAGTTTTAAGGGTGGACATACCCTTTAAACTGTGTCTCCACTTACAAATCTTACTTACCTTTTTTTACTTACAGGTAAAAGCTAGGACACCATTCAAACATGGAGGGTGCTATTCACATTCTTTACGTTTAAAGGCTATCTCTACTTCACTTAATTTAATTGAAGAACAGGAGGTAAACGAGCCAAGTGTTGCCTCCCATTCTTTAATTAATCCAACAGGAGACCACACAGCAAACTTACCCGTAATCACGCTCCTCTGATGCTTTCTCTGAAGGTGCCAACATTATCCTCACTATCTTCCACTATATCTGCATGTGCATACAGTGCAGGGGAGCATGGATGTAGTTGGCACCTGTTAGAGGAAGCAGCAGAGTAGTGCAATCACAGGTAAGTTTGCTGTTTTCCCTTATGACTCCTGTTTGATTAATTGAAAAAGGGTGTGTATAGCTCTTTTACATAACGTTCTTTAATTTTCAAATGAAAAAAGTAAGTATAATTTTTAAGTGAATATACCCTTAAAAGTGAATATAACCTTAAAAGTGAATATACCCTTAAAAAGAACAACACTTTGAATAGCACCCCTCACATTTAAATGTTGCCCTAGCTTTTTGATTTGAGCACCTAAGCTTAGAAACAGCCCTGTTTGGGTGACATTGAGGTAGTTAGCTATAAACGAAGACGGTATGTAATAAGGTTCATTTGGACATATTTTGTTTAGAGACAACACCTTGGCTTTCCTTCAATATTTGTTTATGGTCATACTGGCACTGGGAAAACTTACGTTTTGGAGACTCTGCTAAGAAAACTTGAGGTAAGACCAATACTGTATACACGTGACATTATACATTTTACCCTTAAATGCCACTCTTAATGATTAGTATCAAGCTACCGTAACCACAATCCCCAACAATAATACGATGTAATCCAGATTAAACCTGTATCTATAGTCAATCACTAACTCTTAGTAAGCTTTTATGATTACTACTCTCACAATAAATATTAATTTTGACAAAACACGCACAGTATATTTTGCTTGTTAGTGTGACCCTTAAAGGAACACTAAACCCCCAAAAATAAGTATGTTCTATTTGTTTCTATTATTCACAGGGAGGTGAGAATGCTTATTCTCACCTCCCTGTGAATAATAGGACGCTCGGGGGACCTGAAACTTACCTTACCCGCTGCTCCTGCACGGAACAGCTGTTCTGTCCCGATCGCACGCCCTATCTTTTGTATTGGCGCGCATGCGTCTAAGATAGGGCGCGCGGTCGGGACAGAGCGGCTTTCAGTGACTGAGCGGCTGCGAGTGGAGCGGCGGGTAAGGTAAGTTTCAGGTCCCCCGAGCGTCCTATTATTCACAGGGAGGTGAGAATAAGCGTTCTCACCTCCCTGTGAATAATAGAAACGAACGGCACATAATTATTTTTGGGGCTTTAGCGGAGTTTACATGTCCTTTAACCACACTGTTTCCAGACAATATTTACAATGTACAAGTCACTGACTGGCTCATACATATGTGATATTGTAAAGAGTTTTGGATTACTTGCAGTTTGTTGATTTTCTTGTTTCACTGTAGCTTCCCTCTGCTTTTGTAAATTGTGTGGAGTGTTGTACACCAAGACTGCTGTTTGAGCAAATACTGGACCAACTTCATCAACACTGTCCTGCACCAGAAAACGAATTTTCATCTTATGAAAGATGTGACTCGCTAAATGACTTTGTCCGGTTATTCACCAGAGGGATCTTAAAGCAAAGCTTAGAGAAAGAAACATTTTATATTGTAAGTTGCCTTTTCTTGTAACTGTAACCTGTTTAAACTTTGCGTGTTGCTTTTCTATTCCATTACTGTGTAGAGATGTTCCATATTATATTTTACCTTCGCTGCTAACCAGTTTAGTGTGTAGTAAGGTGTTGATTTACCCAGAGCCGCAGCACAGTTGTAAGAAGAACTGATTCAATATTGGTTAGCACAACTTTATCTTCTTCATTGCTCAGGTTTCGCAAAAAGACACCTACCGCAACAAATGTTATATCCGTGGGGGGGGGGTTAGCGCAACTTTTTAATGGCAGCTATCATTTGACGTTAAAGTAACAATGTAGGTAAATCCCTTTTGTGATTTACCTAAAGCCACAAAACTGAAATACTATTTGCAGTGGGCGAAAACTCATGCTCTCTTTTTATAAATAGGTGCTTGATAAGGCAGAGGTGCTACGGGAAATGGATGCAAATCTATTGCCAGGTTTCCTGAGACTTCAAGAACTAGTAAGTAGAAACATTAACTTTTCTCTTTTTAGGATACACAAAAAGAGAAACCTCTTAAATTCAACTGCAAAATATTGTGTCCAGAAAACCTTTTTAGACTGTGCCACACTTGGCAATGCAAACTTATGTCAGTGAGCACCTCTATTCCTAATGCTGGATTTTGTTCCCAAACACAATCCCAAAAAAGAAATTAGGGACCATGGGAATATCCCTTTAATGCACTTCACAAAGGTCTGGGGCTTTCCGTTAGACGCCAAGTCACACGGGTATGAGGTATACTCAGTTCCCCGTGAGATCCCAGACCCCAACGGTAAGAAATATACTTATCTCCCCCTGTGGACGGACCAACACTCTTCACCCAAACTGCCTTCGGATGTCCCCACCGGTTCAGCCTTCATCCCATACGACCGTCTCATAACAGTCCAGTCTCTGGTTGCTACTTTATCCAGGATTGTCTCTCTCCTCCCTCAGGGTGCATAGACAGACACGTGTTCTGCATAGGCTACAATTCCACCATTGCTTCCTCAGGGTCACGACTTCCTCGTATGTCAAAGTAAGACATGGCAAAAATTAGGCTGGCCTCCTCTGCTCATGCCAGAGTCCTCCAGGAGGACAAAGAAGTAACAGACATCTCCTACTCTACACTTTTCTGAACTTTGTAAAGACACTGCAGGAGAACCATAAGAAGGTGAGGTGTAAGGCAAGTGTCAGGAAAGTGTGTAGTGACTTGGCAAGAATGGGTTAACTATTGGTATTAGTTCTTGCAAAGTACCAATAAAAATACCATTCCACCCTGGAACAGTCCTATTGTTTATATTACAATTCATGAAGCATGGAATCAGATCTCCTTTTCCAGACAATGTGGGGCCGAACCGTGTATCTGGAATTCTCTTCAGCTAGGGGTCTGGTGGGTACATTAAGAGGTCATTTTAATGACAACCATACATGGAAAATAAATGTATTTCGGTATTGGAATATGTAAGACAGAAACCAATATTATACTGGTGAATGGGAAGGTAGGCCCATTAATATGATACCCAACATGGAGCCTTTATTCCCTTGCCAAGGCGAGTTATTAATATCTTGGGAAATATGGATTACACACAGGTCATGTTTGGTATTGGAGGAATTGATAATTAATACTGGAGAGGAATATGTGGTCAATATTCCAATACAATGTACATATCTACATTTATATGGAATCTGCCTAACTGAAGGGTAATGAATGCTTTTGGCTAGTTGTAAATCTGGACATTCCTAGACACTCCCTTATGAGGAGGGGGTTGGTTCATGAAATGGTTTAAAAATCCTTGTAGCCCCTATAACTTTGTTCATACTGAGGGGACATGCTAAAACCGTGTGTATGGACCCAATGTTTCTTCCCGCCCCGGGATACAGGACTTCTTCTAGTGAGTAGGGTCTGTGAATAGTTTTATCCTTTTTATTTTATATAACTGTTGTACCTATTGTATGTCATTTTATTAGAACACCATTTTCTTATATTTTTGTATTATATGCACTGTCCACCTTTTGGAATATTAAATCTAAAATTTAATAAGTTTTGTCTTTGATGCTGTAAAAGAACTCAGTTAGCCTCTGATAAGTTTATATGTTTTGCAGTGTAAATGCTTATTAACTCTGTGACTGCTTGTGAAGGACTGATGCTAATTAACCAGTTAGTTGCTGGAGTGAATAGTGTAGTGTTAACCATTTAGCTGCCAGGACAGGGGTGTGCATAGTCAGTGAGAGTCAAGAGTGTTTTTGGGTCGTCTTTAAGGCCGTAACTTAAAGTGGTGGCAGCGAGTACCGATTGATTGGTCAGATCACTTGACCAGCGAACTGGCGTTCGTGACAGTAAGGATTATACCGTAACTGACAAATTCAAACACAGGGCAGTCTCAGAATAGCATTGGAAATTCCAAGCTCAACAACTGTACTGTCGCATGTGCTCTGATGCCTCAACCTAAGCCAAAAGCTTGACTAGACCACTCAAAAATGTTAAATTTCATGTATCTTCTCCTCCTTTGTTCACTAAATGAAATTATGATCTTTGTCTTTATCCATTTTTGATAATTCATTTAGTATTTAGCTAGAAAGATATTGATGTTTATAAACAAGGTTAGAGATTCAAGGAAGAAAAATATTATTCTCCCTCTATCTGTTGTATTCAATTAGATCAACTGGACTTGAAATGTAGTTCTTGAAGACGTTTCGCTAGTCATCCGACTGGCTTTCTCAATTCAGAATGACTTGTACAAGAATCTGTGGCAATTATGTACCCTGGAAAATCCCAATTAGCATATCACAGCCAGGTGTTAAGGGTGTGATTAGATAGTGGCTAAGAGGTGTTATAGGAACGCCCAGAGTAAGGTGTTAAAACAGCATTGTACATGGCAGACAGTTGGTTTCTTTATTTTCACATAAATGGCCTCCTTAACACCTCTCTTGAACCAGTCACGTTCCTTCGCCAATATGTTAACATTACAATCTTCAAAGGTATGTCCTTTATCCTTAAGATGCAGGTACACGGCTGAGTCCTGACCCGAGGAATTGGCTCTTCTGTGCTGGGCCATACGTTGATGCAGTTGCTGTTTGGTCTCCAACACATACAAATCAGAGCATTCTTCACTGCACTGCACTGCATATATGATGTCGCTTTTCTTGTGTTTCGGTATTGGGTCTTTCGGATGTACCAATTGCTGCCTCAGTGTGTTGTTCGGTTTAAAGCAGACAGGGATACGATGTTTTTGGAAAATTCTTCTTAATTTCTCGGAGACCCCTGCTACATATGGGATCACCATGTTCTTCCTCCTGTCTTGCTTTTCCCCTTCACTGTTGCTATTTGTGTTCTTTTCTTTCCTTCTACTTCTTTTGACAAAGGCCCAGTCTGGATATCCACAAGTTTTAAGGGCTCCTCTGAGATGTTTCATTTCTTTAGCCTTCGCCTCTGTGCTAGTGGAGATGTTCTCGGCTCTGTGTTGCAGGGTTCTGATGACACCCAGCTTGTGATCTAAAGCGTGGTGGGAGTCAAACCTCAAATACTGATCTGTGTGTGTTGGTTTTCTGTAAACCTCTACTTCCAGTTTACCATTTTCCTTAACTTCTACCAAGCAGTCCAAGAAAGCCAGTTTGTTGTTTTGTACCTCTTCCCTTGTGAATTTAATGTTTTGGTCTTCTTCTAAATTTCTTCTTATTCTCGGAGACCCCTGCTACATATGGGATCACCATGTTCTTCCTCCTGTCTTGCTTTTCCCCTTCACTGTTGCTATTTGTGTTCTTTTCTTTCCTTCTACTTCTTTTGACAAAGGCCCAGTCTGGATATCCACAAGTTTTAAGGGCTCCTCTGAGATGTTTCATTTCTTTACCTTCGCCTCTGTGCTAGTGGAGATGTTCTCGGCTCGTGTTGCAGGGTTCTGATGACACCCAGCTTGTGATCTAAAGCGGGTGGGAGTCAAACCTCAAATACTGATCTGTGTGTGTTGGTTTTCTGTAACCTCCTTCCAGTTTACCATTTTCCTTAACTTCTACCAAGCAGTCCAAGAAGCCAGTTTGTTGTTTTGTACCTCTTCCCTTGTGAATTTAATGTTTTGGTCTACCGCATTAATGTGTTCTGTGAAAGCTTGTACTTCCTTCTGGTGGATTTTAACCCGGTGTCATCAACATATCTGAACCAGTGGCTGGGTGCTATGCCCTTAAAGGTATTAAGCGCCTGTGTTTCTACCTCCTCCCATGTAAAGGTTGGCCACAATAGGTGAAACTGGAGATCCCATAGCACATCCATGTTTTTGCTTATGAACTTATCCCTGTATTTGAAATAGGGTGTATTCAGGCACAAGTCCAACAAGGAACACACCTGTTCTGGGTTGAGATCAGTTTGCTGCTAAGAGTGCTGTCTTGGCCCAGCCGTTTCTCACCATGTCAATCGCCTCCTTGGTGGGTATACAGGTGAAGAGAGCTTCACAGAACACATTATGCGGTA